>CM062530.1:51679662-52929662 GCA_031439595.1 Pterocarpus santalinus | reverse complement strand
GATTTGCCTCTACTTTTTGTTCTGTTTTTTCTTTATTTTTGTTGGTTTTTTTTGTTCTGTTATTGTTGATTTTTGCTATTGGTGTGGTTTTATTTTTATTAGGTTTTTGTTGTTTTTTTTTTTTGTTGTTGCTGTTGTTAATTTTTCCTGCTGATTCTGTGTTTTTTTTTTGTTTTTGGAGCTACTGATTCTGTGTTTTTTTTTTTTTAGAAAACTTGTTATTTGAAATGATTGTGTTGTTGCTATTGAAAATTAAATTTTTTAGTTTTGAATAATATAGAAACATTGTAATTATTTATCAGATGTTTTCACAAGGCTCAACACAGTCGGGTCTGGTACTGCAAGTGGTAATAATGCTGCCAATTCCTCTGCTTCTTTGACTAGTAAAATTGCGACTAGAAAATTTGAGAATAGTGGTGCCCTTTGGGCTTATGTAACCATGTTGCAAGACAAGAAATCCAGAGGAGGGAATGTAAATTGGCGGTTGCAATTTTTGTAATGGAGCTTACAAGGGATCTTATTTTCGGGTGAAATCTCACTTGTTGAGAGAAAAAGGAAATGGAATTGCTATTTGTACACAAGTGAATAATGATTATCTTGAAGAGATGAAGCAAATAGAAAGAGAATCTATTGAAAGAACAAAGTCAGTGCAAGTTCCTTTTTCTACTAGAATTATAAGTTTGAACCCACCTAGAGATAATATGTTTGATGGGAGCAAGAAAAGAAGAGGTAATGAAGGATCTTTACAAAAGGCTTTTAATAATGAAGCAAGAGAACATTTGACTTGTGAAATAGCTAGGTTGTTTCACTCTGCTGGTTTGCCATTCAATATTGCCAAAAATCCTTATTTTGTTAGTTCATTTACGTATGCTGCTAACACCAATATTTCTGGCTTTCTTCCACCTAGCTATAATGCCATTAGAACTTCATTATTGCAAAAAGAGAAAGCTAATATAATGAAGTTACTTCAACCTATCAAAGACACTTGGCCAGAGAAGGGTTAAGTATAGTGACTGATGGTTGGACTGATGCACAAAGAAGACTGTTGATTAACTTCATGGCTATCTCAAATTCGGGACCTATGTTATTGAAGGCTATTGATGGTTCAGGCGAATATAAGGATAAACATTACATTGCCAACTTAATTTCATCTACCATCGATGAAGTTGGATCACAAAATGTAGTTCAACTCATTACAGATAATGCATCTGTTTGCAAGGCTGCTGGATCAATTATTGAATCTATGCATCCTCATATTTTCTGGACACCATGTGTAGTGCATACCTTAAACCTTGCTCTCAAGAACAATTGTGCTTCTAAAAATACACCAACCAATGAAGTTGTTTATTCTGAGTATAGTTGGATTTTTACTGTTGTTGATGATTTTTTTTCATTAAAAATTTTATCATGAATTATTCCATGAGACTTGCCATGTTTAACAAATTTGTGCATCTGAAACTACTTGTCATTGCTGAGATTAGATTTGCTTCCATCATTATTATGCTTAAAAGGTTGAGAACCATTAAGCACGGTCTTCAATCTATGGTTATTAGTGAAAAATGGTCTCACTACAAAGAAAATGATGTTCTAAGAGCAACATTTGTGAAAGAAACAATTCTAAATGACAGTTGGTGGGATTAACTTGATTATGTTTTGAGCTTCACAAAGCCTATTTATGACATGCTTCGATCTTGTGATACTGATAAGCCATCCCTTCATCTGGTTTATGAGAAATGGGATTCCATGATTGAGCAAGTGAAGAAGGCAATATATCAACATGAAGGCAAAGAGTTGAGTGAACAGTTATCCTTTTATAAAGTGGTACATAGTATTCTAATTGATAGATGGACTAAAAGTTACACACCACGTCATTGCTTAGCTCATTCACTTAATCCCAAGTAAGTTTAAATGTCTAAATTTCAACTTCTTTTACCTTTTGTTTTTAAAATGTACTTTAACTCTTAGAATTAGTGATGCCTTATACTTTGTTTTATAGGTATTATTACAAACAATGGCTTGATAAAGCTCCAAATAGAATTTCCCCACATAAGGATAATGAGATTTGTCTAGGAAGGAACAAATGCCTTAAGAGTTATTTTCCAGAATCAAAGGATAGGTTAGAGGCAACCCAAAAGTTTTTCAAATTCTCAAGTGGTGAAGATGAGCTTGGCCAATTGGATAGCTTACAAGATAGATGGAACCTATCACCCAAGGAATGGTGGGTGATGTATGGATCTTCACTTCCAAAACTTCAAAATGTAGCCTTGAAGCTCCTTTCACAACCATGTTCTTCCTCTTGTTGTGAAAGAAATTGGAGTACATATTCTTTTATTCACTCTTTGAAGAGAAATAGGCTTAATCCTAAAAGAGTTGAAGATTTAATATTCATACACACTAATCTTCGTCTCCTATCAAGAAGGATTAAGAGCTATCACGAGGGTGAGACAAAAATGTGGGATATTGGTGGAGATGAATGGGATCCATTCAAAGGAGCTGAAATTCTTTAAGTAGCTAGTCTTTCACTTAATGAGTCTGATTTAGAGACTGTTCTTTTCACTGATGATGGGGAAGAAAATGATGAGATTGAGACTGTTAGAGTTTAATTATTTGTACTTGTTTAGAATAATGTTTTAAATATTGAAGTTTTTTTATTTTTGTGATGTGATGTTGAACAATTTAGACTTGTTTTATGTTGAAATTGGTATATTTTCTAATTTATCATATGAAATTTTAGTTCTTATTTTATAAAATTTGTGAAATTTATATATATATACCCGTATCTCAGTTTTTACAAAATTTTCGTACCCTGTACCCGTATCCGTATCTAGTATGGGTACCGTATCCGTATCCGTGCAACATAGGACAGGCTTAATAATTGAACTAGACAGTGGTCTCCTCAACAAGGCTCCAGTTTGTTGTTGTACTTCAATTCATCCGATATGTGAAGCTACAACTAAATATGAGAATGTTTCCTACTTGCACAACTTCTTATAATTGACAGGTCTTTTAACTCTTGAAATTCTTTCTTGAATGATTCAGATAATCCTGATGTTTCAATACCTTTTTTTCCTCAGATAAAATCAGTTGCGGTGACAATTGATTAGCAACTTTAGAGTTCATTGAAGGAGCTTTTCTCCCTGGTGCTCACTGCTTACCCTGCTTATGGAACCTAATGGTAATGCTATGTAGATTCCTGATAGGTATCTGGATGAACTAACTTTGTAAATGTTTTTCTTGTATCGGGTACAAACAGAGAATAGAAGTGACACTACGATGCATGTTTTTTGGGCAGAAGGGAATACTATGCACGTTGCCTCTGTGGAGGTCTTCAAAATGGTGGACAGTGAAATCCACTGAAATGTTTTAAAATGTTGATTGTGTACTTTCATGGGGTTTTCTACTCTCCCTCGTTTTGATAAAACCAGAATAATTCCTAGAGTACATATTATCGAATGGGCTATTGCATTGCTCAACAAGTTTGTGGCAGAATTCAATACTGTTGCTCAAGAAACTTCCTGATTAGGGTGGGAATTTGCTACGCTTTATTTTATTTTATTTTTTTTTGGGTTGGTATTTGCTACGCTTTTGTTAAAGAATAGAAAATAGTAAGTGTCATTTTTTTTGTATTTTTAATATATTTAAGGATTTAATTTCAAATGAAAAAGATAGATTTAATTTTTATATATTATTAATATAAAAGAATTATATAAATATTCAACCATATATTATTACATTAATAAAAGTATTTAACTTAATCATTTATTACTTTAAAATTTTTATAAACATGAGTATTTAATTGGATAATGATATAATTTTTTTTTATACTACCAATATCTAATAATTAGACCCTATATTTAACATTTTAGCTTCATGAATATTTTTTATTTTTAATTATTTAACAAAGGCTTTTAAAAGAGTATGTGATATACAATTTTTTGCCATTACCTTTGACAGTTTGAAGAAAAAGTATGATTATAATTTTCTTTGTATTTTCACACGTATTATTTTATATTTATACAATTTTCAATGTTTAATTTTAATTTACACACATAAAAAATTTAATTATAATTTACAAATGATTTCATCTAGAGTTTTGCATACAGCTATTTTAATTCCGCCTCCTAAATGCGTACTTTTCTTTGGAGAAATTGATATGACCCGCTTAAAGTTCCCTTTCTTAATTGAAAGAACAAAAAATTGTCCCCATCTAAAATCAAACCCATGGTAGGGAATTTATGCACGTTGGTGAAACATGGAGAACAGGGGAATGTGCATTTAGATTTCAGACTTCAGCATAGCTTTTTTACCTTTTTTAATGAGATCTCAGCTTAAAATTTCAAAATCATGATATGAGCAAAATGCTGTTAAAGAAAAACATTTCCGAATTTATAAATTGAATATTTACAAACAAAATCCAAATATAATCGTTGAAAGTCTAATCTAAACTAAACTAAATTAATATAATTGGATTGATTTGTTCAAATAATTGGTTAACTTTAAGGAAAAATCAAAAGAATATAATTATTATTGATTTGATTTTTTTAATTTATGTTTTTTTATTCAAAATTTGAATATTCATCTGACCACCCAATCATATTTTTTTAATTTATTTTTAAATCTTCAAAATTTTGTACTTAAGTTCTAATAATTAAGTCATTTTTAACTTATATGTTTGTATAATTATTTAAAGTATTTACCTACTTTTATTGTTATTAAATATTTTATAATTAGAAAAAAAATTAAAAAGATATAAAGAATTCCACGAAAAAAAAAGGAGGGTATAAAGAATATTCTTTACTTCAATTTGATGACGCAAACCAAGTTAATTTTTTTTAATACATTTTGTCAATCAATATAAGGACCTCGTATTCTGATGATAGTAGGGTGCAGCTGCCAACTGGGACAGTGGAAATGGTCCACAGATCGGAGCTGTCCTTGTCCTTGTCTTTCAAGCACCAAAGGCCCAAACCGAAGTAAAACGATATTTCTGCATAAAATTTTGTATGTGATTGGATAGGAATCGAATGAATAAATATTTAGATTTAATTATTTTAAAAAATAATAAAAATAATATATAATTGACTAACATAATAAAATATTTTATATTAGTAATTATTAATATATATATATATATATAAAAGATTTTAATTGATATGTATTGATACTATAAAATAATTTTATATTATTAATTAATAAAAATATTAAAAAATAAAAAATTATGGTGAATTTTTTATTATAATATATAATTATTCATATAAATTGATATTTTTTATTATTTCTATTGATTGATATTATTAATGTATTTAAATTAAATTTATATTAAAATAAAATTTTAAATAATTAATATACACTAATATAATAATCGAGGATGTATCGCATGATAAACTTTCTTTTATTAAATGTTTCGTAGGATAATCCTCATATATATTATGCAATAATACAAATAATACAATGAGCAAGATATCATAAAAAATGTTCTGCGAAGATTAACAGTGCCTGAAAGGCAGGCTTGTCCTCATCTGAATCATCTACATCTTATAGATAGGTACAAGTGACTATTTCTGTTGCCCACTTCTTGGACAAATCGAAATCCAGACATGGCTTGGAATACATCGGACCTTGTCACCCAACTCAACCCGGCAACTCACCACTTCAACCTTGATTCCCTGCTCCATTATTGTACTTCCAATGTTTCTGGCTTTCCTCATGCACCCTCTCACTTCAATGTCTCGCAGGTTGGTTGAATCTTCTCTTTTCTTATGTCTTTTTTATGTTTGATTGCGTTTTTTGTGCTTTTGGGTCATCTGGGTCTGCTTCTTTTGCATCAAAGTTTGGTTTTTGCTCTTTTTTTTTATGAGGTTGGTGGAAATTAAAGGGCTTGAATTTTGGTTTGACCGTTGTTTGGTTATGGGGTGGAATTGTTGCAGTTTGGGCATGGACAGTCGAACCCCACGTACTTGATGGAAGTGGGTTCTGAGGGCTCACCGGTGAAGCGCTATGTTCTGAGGAAGAAGCCTCCAGGGAAATTGCTAGCTTCAGCTCATGCTGTGGAGAGAGAATTTCAGGTTTTTCTATTCATTTCTAATCTCTTAACATCTGTTTTAGATGGATGAATGAATGGTTGAATGATGATTTGTTTTGGATTTGAAAAAGTTGATGGTGTGGAAAGTTTTTTTGTAGTGAATCAAATTGATAGTGATGAGTAAGGGAAAAGGTAACTAAAACCGCTAGTACCAGGTTCTTACCTGCCATAGTGTTAATGAGGAAAAAAAATTATTTTTCTTTTTGTGTTAATATATTTTTCTCAAACTCACAGGTTCTCAAGGCTCTAGGCACTCATACTCAAGTTCCGGTTCCTAAAGTTTTCTGTTTGTGCAATGATCCAACTGTTATTGGAACAGCATTTTATATCATGGAGTTTTTGAAGGGACGCATATTTATTGACCCCAAGCTACCGGTATGATTTGTGTACCAGTTACCTTCAGTTTTCTTAACTTAAATTAGTGATTGCTGAATTATCATTGGTTTGATTGTTGAATTATGTTGTATCAATGTATCAGGGTGTGGCGCCAGAGAGGAGGAGGGCAATTTACCTGGAAACTGCTAAAACCTTAGCTTCCTTACATTCTGCTAAGGTGGACTCCATTGGTCTGGGAAAATATGGGCGGCGTAATGATTATTGTAAAAGACAGGTAAATTATTTAAATGTTTAAAAATTAAAATGCCTGTTTATTTATGGTCAACGTTATGCCTTGAAACTGTTTTTTCTTTTTTCTTTTTCTTTTTTTTTTTCAAAGACGTGTATGAGGAAGGAAAGGAATGCCATTTGACCATGTGATGAGCCTTGTATGGCAGTATTGGTCTATATAGAAACTGAGCGTGGATGCATGAAACAGTTAGAGCAATGAAGTTTATGAAAGTGATTGTTTTTTGTGGTGTTTTTGAGGTTGAGCCCTCCATGAGGGTGCCCAAGGTCAACCTGGTTTGGAGGCACTTATCCCTTTCCCCTTTCCCCATGCACATGTTGTGGCTCCTATACTCGACTCCCACCATTGTATTTATACCAGGCTGCAAAAAAAGGGTTAGGATCAAACTAGTTTGAGTTTACCAACTCCTTACCACTAATGGATTGTCTGATTATTTTAGATTGAGAGGTGGGCTAGGCAATATATTGCCTCAACCAGTGAGGATAAACCTGCAAGAAATCCAAAAATGTTTGCACTGGTTGATTGGCTACAGCATCAAATCCCTCCCGAAGATTCTTCAGGACCAACAGCAGGTTTGGTTCATGGAGATTTTCGAATTGACAATCTTGTGTTCCATCCCACTGAGGTAAGATGGATATAGTAACAGTGTACACTTCCCTTAAGTTTCATCAGATGAAAAAAAAAATTCTTTATTCTGTTATTAATGCATAGATTTTTTCCCCCTATCGGGACATGGTCAAATCAAAATTAGAATAGTGCTAAAAGAAACAGAAATTTATGTTATTCATGTATAGATTATCATTCAGGATTTAAAACAATGCCATCTAATATTCTAAGTCATATGCCTGATTAGATTTCTTTCTACTGCAGGATCGAGTAATTGGTGTACTTGACTGGGAACTGTCTACCCTTGGTAACCAAATGTGTGATGTCGCATATAGCTGTTTGGTATGCACCATATAGTCATGTTTCTGTGTCAAGATTTGCAACTTGAATTTTATTAGACTGCATAGTTTTTCTGCACCTTTATTTTGTTTATACAATCTTGACTGTTGGTATTTGCATTTATTCTGTGGGCTTTTTAAGCTTATGTTAGTACTGATCACAGTGTCAGATTATGTAGGCTGTTGATAAATTGAATTACCAGTGTAGCTCATAGTTTCTTTCTTTCACAGCCTTACATTGCAGATATTGGGCATGAAAAAATCCTTGAAGGTATGGAACATTCTGGATTACCAGAGGGAATTCCTTCGTTGCCAGAATATTTGGCTGAATACTGCTCAATGGCAGTAAGTGCTGTAACACTAATATCTATTGTTATATTATATATGCTCAATTTGGATTTTTGTATCACCTATTTAGTATTCTGGTCTAGATCAAGGAAATTTATTTGTTGCCTTTGCCTGAAGACACAATCTTGTCGCAGATTGGAAAGTGCATTAAGCATGTTCAACAATCACAAGCTAATAATCTCATAACGTGAAGATTTGGATCATATATTTGTATTGTTAGAAACTTGTAATAATTTTGTCAGATAGGGATGCTTTTAGCATATCTCTGACATTTGTATGATATGTTGATTTGCCATGTTATTCTGTAGCTAAAATGTGCAATCTATATATGCCTTCTGGCATCTAGAAATGGTCAAGTGAAATAGTGATTGATTTATATCCTATCTTTCCCTATACTAATGAAACTCTAACGGATGAGTTTTGGATGGCAGGGAAGAAAATGGCCTGTTGCTGAGTGGAAGTTCTATGTTGCCTTTTCTTTGTTCCGAGGGGCTTCAATTTATACAGGAGTGTATAATAGATGGGTTAAGGTATTTAAACTTGTTAAAGATGCTGTTGTCATTGGAGTTGAAGATTAAATAATTTGTTCATTCTTTGTGTGCGCAATCCAGGGTAATGCATCAGGAGGTGAGCGTGCTAGACACACAGAGGTACTTGCAAATGGTCTTATAGATGCTGCTTGGGACTTTATTGAACGGATATCTGTGCTTCCTCAGCATCCTCCATCCGGTACCTATACTATTTAAATATTATGGGCTCTTACATGCAATTTAATTCACATGAAATTTGCTGCTCTACTGGAAGCTAAGGTTATTAGTATTACCCCAGTAGCTAAGGCTCTTTTACTCTTAACAAATCAGATGCAAATGCACAACTCTATTCAAAAGAGTTAGTGAATCGGAATGATATGCAGAGCCTCTCAAGTGGGGGGAAGTTCATTCCTAGTCAAAAGGTTTTGACACTGAGGAAAAAATTAAATAAGTTCATGGAGGAACACATCTACCCCATGGAAAATGAATTTAATAAACTCGCTCAGTCAGAATCACGTTGGACTGTTCACCCAGCAGAGGAGAAGTTAAAGGAGATAGCAAAGAAAGAAGGCTTGTGGAACTTATGGATTCCTGTATGCATCCCAATTCTGCTCTTTTGTAATATACTTCATCTGTATTTTGTTATTGTGGAAGCTTTTATCATCCTCCCATCAGGTTTTGTTATATTATATCTTCCTCTACATTTTCAATAATAGGCATGAATTTATTTATTGTAGAACTTGTTATATAAATGTTTTTACCATTTTCATGTAGAACTTAACACTACTGTACAAGATATTCCATAATATCAAACAGAATAATTGCATTATGACCTCTATTCTAGTGAAATACTACCAATGATAAGTTAAAATGAAGGTTTCCAATGTTATGCACTCGAGCTTATGTGGGACCATCGTTTTAGCATGTGATTAGGGAGATTATCACTTACACACCTTGGCTCAAGCCTTTTGAATAAAATGCCAATTAAGAAGTTTCAGAATCAGGGAATTTATATGTCAAAATGTGATAAGAAGATGAGCAGTTTCCTTTGGAGAAGGGCAGAGGGTAGAATGGCACAATGTGAAAGTATATGCAAGTTTATTGTACATAAAGCTTTGAAAGATTAGAAGGAGTAAGGCGGTCTTAGTATATCTGAGCTCTAGAATTTGTTGTCTGATTATTATTTGACATCTAGTCTTTTGCCCTCTTTACATTACTATTTTGTGAATAAAGTTCTCTGAATATCTCTGTTTTTATGCAGCTTGATAGTGCTGCGAGAGCAAAAAATGTGCTTTTTGGTGGGAGAAATAATGATCTCTCTAGTGATGCAAATGACTTGTTATTGGGTGCTGGTCTTACAAATCTGGAATATGGATACCTCTGTGAGATCATGGGTCGTTCTGTTTGGGCTCCACAAGTGTTTAATTGTGGTGCACCTGACACAGGTAATATGGAGGTAAGATAGAACTTGAAGATTGTTAAGGTTGGTCAATAATTGATTGACTTTAATTTGATTCTTTCGTCGGTTGATCAGCACTTCTCTCTACCTATGATGCATTTTTGTCTGAGCTGGTTGTAACATATTACTTTGCATATTAGGTGTTACTACGCTACGGAAACAAAGAACAAATGCAAGAATGGCTTATCCCTTTGCTTGAGGGGAAGATTAGATCTGGATTTGCAATGACAGAACCACATGTTGCATCTTCTGATGCAACCAACATTGAGTGTTCTATCAAAAGGTAGGATTATACAACAATTCATAAGTCCAGTTTTTCCATTAGCTGATGTAAATGCATTAGCAAATTTATGAGAAAGCATGTGTTTGAGCCAAGCTGCTTGATAGAAGACAATTGAAGTATTTATTTTCTTAATTTTTTTTTCCTTTGTATAGAGAAGGAGATTCATATATTATCAATGGGACAAAATGGTGGACAAGTGGTGCTATGGATCCAAGATGCAGAATTCTTATAGTCATGGTGAGTATTTAGTTGAAAGTTATTACATTGAGAGTCCATGCACTATTCATGTCAATAGAGATTGATCAAAACATATGCCCAGGGGAAAACTGACTTCAATGCAGCGAAGCATAAACAGCAATCTATGATCTTAGTGGATATCCAGACTCCCGGTGTTCACATAAAGAGACCATTGATGGTGTTTGGCTTTGATGATGCACCACATGGGCACGCAGAAGTAACATTCGAAAATGTTCATGTGCCAGCAAAAAATATCATACTTGGCGAAGGGCGTGGATTTGAGATTGCTCAAGTAAGTCGAAAAATTATTCCTTTGTATTGATTACCAGCATCTGATGTTGGTTTGAACACTGTTATCAGCAAACTTGAGCATATTTTGTACAATCAAATTGCAGTTCTGCTTGAAAGCTTGCATTACTTTCATGTGTCATTGCATCTCACAGTTTAGGAGTAATACCAACTTAAAGTATCAATGGGTGTATCAATGTTACTGAATTTTTCTCCTGGTGAATATTTTGATACTATAATTTACCTAGCACTCAAATTCCCAGAATGATTTCAGACATGTCACTTTTGTAAAGTGTAAATTATCATCTAAAAGAGGACAGATGAATAAGAGTTTAAATGTATATGACTTGTTTGGGCTATATAACAGGAAACACTCTAGAGATCCTTCCTTATATTGTTTGAGATATTTGCTTAAGTACCAAAGTGTATATTTTGCATCTGCTGCTGACTTGTAGGGTAGGCTAGGTCCAGGACGGCTGCACCATTGTATGAGACTGATAGGTGCTGCTGAGCAAGGCATGCATTTGATGGCTCAAAGAGCTCTTAGTAGAAAAGCATTCGGGAAGTTGATTGCTCAACATGGTTCATTTCTTTCGGATATGGCCAAGGTATTACTATTGAGCAAATCCATGGGATTGGGTAAAAAAAGCAACTACATAGAAGTGGCAAGATAGAAATCTTCTTCAATTTTACATCATACAGACTCTTTGCTTATTTAGCTTTCTGTTGTTCAGTGCCGAATAGAGCTAGAGAAGACCAGATTGTTGGTGTTGGAAGCAGCAGACCAGCTTGATAGGCATGGCAACAAAAAAGCTCGAGGGATATTAGCAATGGCCAAGGTAATTGTCATTTGCAATGCAGCATCCACTTCTAGTCCTGGATTACTATGCATTTCAGACATTATGTTGATTTTCTTTCAAGACTATGCTTGTTCTGGAAGCAGGTATCCGCGCCAAACATGGCACTGAAGGTGCTTGACATGGCAATCCAAGTGCATGGAGCAGCTGGTGTATCATCTGACACTGTCCTAGCACATCTGTGGGCCACTGCGAGGACATTGAGAATCGCGGATGGTCCAGATGAAGTCCACTTAGGTACCATTGCCAAGTTAGAGCTACAGAGAGCAGCCAAGCTTTGAGAAAGTGAAAATTCTGCACCAGAAAATCACCAAATGCAAACTAAAAACAGGAGACTACACAGCGACCAAGAAAGTGTTCAAGGGAGAAGCTTTTTATGCCAATAAGTGTTTCCAAATTTGGAAGCAATAGGTATGAAGTTGTTCACAATAAGCTTCCTCATTGTGTATGAGGTTTGTAACTCTTCTAATTCCTTATTAAATAGTAAATACCAGAACCCTGAGGTTCGCCCAAAAAAATGGTAGGGTGGATATACCTACAATGAGTAAAGAGAGAAAGCATGGAGAAACATGGCAAAATAAACATATGGAGTAGATGTAGTAGTCTTATTCTCGTGTACAAACTATTCTCGTGTATTCTTGTGTACTAGCGTGCTTGTTTTATAGTTTGCAAATCATGGTTTAATCTATAGAGTAAGTAACCTCTTTGTTTTTTTTTTTTCTAAAAAATTATGGTTTGAGATTGGAAGTTATGTCAAAATGTAATTTAATGTGATTTTCTTAAACATGTTGAAATAAATTGAAACTCGGTTTGTATCCATTAAATTATACTTGAATGTCATGAAATACAAATATGCTCATAATCAGATATCATCCTGGTATCCAAGATACCTTAATCAAGAAAAATGCTTGAATATCATGAATGCTCAAGTGAGGATGACTTTGCATCAAATATCTAATCTTTGTGGCCAAGGGTTGTTTTATGTGCACGTTGTTTATATTTTTCCTTTGCCTTATAAAAGATCAAAATGGTGATTGAATAGGGTCTAAGAGTTCGCTCTGAGGACTTTCAAAATTTCACCTGTTTTCTAAACAGTCATGTTATATTGATATAACAATTAGAAACATCTTGGTTGGCTCGCATCCCTCCTGCCCTTAAAAGCATTTTTAATTACTTTTAAATTTTTTTAAGTGACATCCCAACCCATCGCACGGTTATGATATGTACGTCAATGAAAAAAGATGTATAATTAGTAATTCTCTTTTCTAGAACACATAGATGGACGTAATAGTATTCCAAATAAGTTATATTTTGAATCCACGAGGTATTGTACTTTAGAAAAGTCACCTATATCTATACAAGAATTCTCTTTTTTAAAACTAACTCATAAGGACCAACTCCAAAAACTATTTTTTTTTTTTTAAAAAAACCTAGCTTATAAGGACCACCGTATAAGGTACCCTCATTCACATAGGAGTATCCTATACTAGCAAACTTTCCACATAGGAACATAACAAACTAACAATTCACTCATAGGACCACCAATTTTGGTTGAGTATATCAAAATAACAATTGATTACTTAACATAATCCAAAACTAAAGATTGCAAAGGCCATGCACACATGTCAAGAACTGATCTCAACCTCCTTGTATTTTCCCATCTTGATTTGGCATTTGAAGTCCACGATTCAAGGAGCTCCTCTAAACTACACCCTTTTTAACCATTGTTTGCTCAACAATTAAGCGAGCCAAAGATTAGTCAATGACTATATTTCAGGTGATGTAATATGCCAAGTTTAGGAATTAGGTAACAAGCCTAGATATATTGTGGTGCACATTACAATTGCCACTCCGTTTCACAAGGGATTTCCCACCGTCCATTTTAACAAGGGAAGTGAATTTCTTGGATAAATCATTGTGTGCATAAATAGAATCAAGACCATAATTAAGTTCAAAAGCACCAGCGCCCTAGGGCTTTGAGAAACACTGCCCAAAAAAGAAGGGGCCAATAACAACTGCACTTTTTATTCCTTTTCATTGGCATCTCTCTTGCAAATAAGAAATAAGATACAAAAGAAGAAGAAAGTGAGTTATAATCTAACACTACATAGAAATGGCTGAACAAAACAATATCAGTAACCATGAGCAGAAGAAGAGAATTGCCATTGTTAGTGTTTCGTCTATCCTTCTTGTGGCCATGGTAGCTGCAGTTGCTGTCGGTATAACTCGAGGAGGAGGAACAAAAGGCCAAGAAGAGAGTGGTGCTGGCCAAATCTCAAGCTCTCAAAAGAATATAGAGGTTCTTTGCCAACCAACAGAATACAAAGAAACATGTGAGAAGAGTCTCTCAAAAGCATCCAACAAAACAACAGACATCAAAGAGCTCATAAAAGCCGCTTTCAATGCCACATCCGAGGAGCTCTTGAAGCAAATACACAACTCCACGCTCTACCATGAGTTGGCCAAGGACAACATGACAAGACAAGCTATGGACATATGCAAGGAAGTATTGGATTATGCAGTTGATGACATACACAAATCTGTTAGCACATTGGACAAGTTTGATCTAAGCAAGTTAAGTGAATATGCATATGACCTAAAGGTGTGGATTGGAGGCACCATATCCCACCAACAAACATGCTTAGATGGCTTTGAGAACACAACCACGAAGGCTGGTGAAACCATGGCCAAGGTGTTGAAAACATCATTGGAGCTAAGTAGCAATGCCTTGGACATGATCAATGGTGTCTCAAATTTCCTCAACAATCTTGACTTGGGCTCAATAGCTAACAGTAATAGTAGGAGGCTTCTCTCAGAGGAAGAATCATCATCACATGAGGATGGTTTTCCTTCGTGGGTGAATGAAGGGCAAAGAAGGCTTCTTGAGGCTGCAGGACCTGGAAATGTTGTGCCTAATGCGGTTGTGGCTAAAGATGGGAGTGGACAGTTCAAAACGCTCACTGATGCCCTTAAGACTGTTCCCAAGATGAACATAAAGCCCTTTGTGATTTATGTCAAGGCTGGTGTGTACAATGAGATTGTGAATTTGAACAAGCACATGACCTACGTCACAATCATTGGAGATGGTCCCACCAAGACCATATTCACCGGCAGCCAAAACTACATGGATGGTGTCCAAACTTACAACACCGCAACCTTTGGTAAGAACACACACAAGTTTCTTCTAAATGCTAGACAACTAGAAATTTTGCCAGAATTCAGTTGCCATAATGATGTGGCATGATTGTTAATCTTTGGATGAAAAAGTGAGTTATAGTACTTTATTTTATCTAACAATTACGATAATTTCTATCAAAAATTCTGACTATTTTTTTTGGATGTGTAGCATTGTTCATTCTTTTTTTTTTTTTTTTGGTTGTATAGTTTTCCCTCAACAAGTGTATGCATGAATGCAGTATTATTGAGTATTGCACACTACATTCCACTCTAATTACATATTTACATCAAACTGGCTATGTAGCATTGCTTATTAAATAAAATGTGTATGGTAGACACTCTCCAATCAAAAATTGCTCCGATCATGTATATTTAACAAACTTAGTATACTTTTCCATTTTCTCTCTTTTTTAAAGAGAAAAAAGAAAAATTGACCTTCCACAATGACTTTGTGAGTTCTATTTATCCTTCCATCACTTGCATTATACAATTGTTATTATGTCATTATTATGAATTAGATCAAAATGCTCAAATAAAAATTATACCTACTACATACATTTCACATTTTCCATAACTTTTTGCACAAGAACTGTGAAACTAACATTTTGATACCTCCGATAATTGATAACATCGATGAGTTACACACTAACCTTACATATCAATTTGCAGGTGTCAA
Organism: Pterocarpus santalinus; assembly: GCA_031439595.1. NCBI lineage: Eukaryota > Viridiplantae > Streptophyta > Magnoliopsida > Fabales > Fabaceae > Pterocarpus > Pterocarpus santalinus. The sequence goes on along the minus strand of CM062530.1, from coordinate 52,914,156 downwards.
TGCTGCCAACTTCATGGCCAAGGGTGTTGGGTTCAAGAACACAGCAGGGTCAGAGAAGCACCAAGCTGTGGCGCTTCGAGTAACAGCAGACCAAGCTTTGTTCTACAACTGCCAAATGGATGGTTTCCAAGACACCCTCTATGCACAATCCCAACGCCAATTCTACCGTGACTGCACCATAACCGGCACCATAGACTTTGTCTTTGGTGATGCAGTTGGTGTCTTCCAAAACTGCAAATTAATAGTAAGAAAGCCCTTAGAAAACCAACAATGCATGGTTACAGCAGGTGGTAGGGCCAAAGTTGATAGCCCCAGTGCCTTGGTGTTCCAAAGTTGCCACTTCACTGGGGAGCCACAAGTTGCTACATTGAAGCCAAAGATAGCATATTTGGGTAGGCCATGGAGGCTATACTCTAAGGTTGTGATCATGGACTCTCAAATTGATGACATATTTGTGCCACAAGGGTACATGCCATGGATGGGAAGTGCAAACAAGGACACATGTACCTACTATGAGTACAATAACAAGGGTCCTGGTGCTGACACTTCCTTAAGGGTCAAGTGGCCTGGTGTTAAGGCCATAACAGCTGTGGAAGCTACTGATTATTATCCTGGGAAGTTCTTTGAACTTGCTCATTCAAGGGACCGTGATGCTTGGATCCTTAACTCTGGGGTACCCTATGCACTTGGCCCCACTCCCGCCACCGCCACCGCCACCGCTACCGCCGCCACCACCCTCACCACTGATACTGCCACCGCCACTGCACCTTCATTATTCCAGTAGTCTATGGCTTTGTAGCCATTCTCCCTGCATTTGCCATCACCAATTAAGGAAGGTGATGCAATGCATGCCACTACTATAGTTACTTGATTAATATTCAGTTATGCTTTGTTTTGTAGCTAAGATAGGTAGACCATGATCGGTCTACAAATTCTGCATTTCATGTCTCAATTTAGGATGAAGTGATACATGTTGCAGAATTGTATTTATATTTACAGCTAAAAGATATTAGGATTTTATAAATGAGTGTGTTACTCATGGAACGAATACCACAAAGCATGATTTTTTTGTTTCTGGCATGCAGAACCATGTAATTGGTCAACAGTAATGTATGTTTCTTTGATTTGAGATTAGTTAATGATAGAAAAAGAGAAGATTGATTACTATGTGTATTTGATAATAACGTTGCAAAATAAAGGTAGTTATTTCCATTTGGAATGAACAAATTTTCTTTGAAAAATATTAAACAACAAGAATTTTATTACCGTATTTATATAACATTATTTTAACCTTTGAATGGATAATCAATTTTTACTCATTTGACTTATCTAATCACTCCGTATGAATTTGAATAAATTATGACAATAATTCTAGTAAATAATTCTAACTATGTAATATTGTTATTTTTCTCTTCTTTAATTTCGAAGTATATTGTTGTACTTTCAAAGTATTTTGACAACAATGAGGTATCCTAGAAAAACATACACAGGTGAATATTAAATGAGGTAATATAAACTAATTTAAACCAAAGGTTGATAAATAAGTTCTTTAAATAATTTGAAAGAGAAAGTGTGGAACTTTTTTCATTTTTTTTAGCATGAAATAATCTCAAAAATCACAAAAGAAAAAGAATAACTATAAGTAACATATGATAAATTAGACTACAGATTGTAAAATTTTTTTTTCATATAAATTTATAATAAACTTTTACCAAAAAAGAAGTTGACACAAACTATCTAAGGAGCGTTTTTATTTTATTTTATTTTTTTATTGGGCTTGCATCTGTAAACTGAACACTGCCCCTTCATTTTCATGACCACATATTCAATTTGTGGGCCAGACCTAGGCCCAGGCCTAACTCTGACCTTTTGTGCTGTGATTGAGGAGCGAGCGGGAAAAACATAATCCAAAACTTTTGAACATTCTCTCTTCTCTCTTCTCTCTCTCTCACTCTAAGGTTGGTTTACCATAGCTCGCTCTTCTCGCTGCACGCCATTGTCGACTTCACAAGCTTCGAACTTGGCAGCACCCCATTTTCCGGTTCCTCCACAATTTGAAAACCCTAACTTTTGTTTCCCGAGTTCTCCAATCCCTCGCCGGAAAATCGAAACCCTAGGGTTTTCTTCTGTGCCCGAAATATCTGAGATTACTATGATTTTCGTAGCCTCTTTTTCAACTGAAAGATGACTAAAGATACCTCGGAACCAGGTGGAAGTGGTGGCGGTGGCTTCCACGCGGTTCACGCGGAGCGTGACCTAGAATCCAATTGGGAAGTAGACCTCGCCAAGAAACTTGAGGAGTATCTGCTGAAAATTTGCTCCGGCGAGATCACTGGTGAAGAGGATGGACACATTCCTGTGAATTTTGCTGAAGGTTTGGGCCAATCTCACTCGATTTCCGTTGAAAGTTTCAATTTTTATTTTATTTTATTTTTTTAAGTTATTCGTCGGAAATTAAAGCCTTGTGTTCAACTGAATTAGCTGTTTCTGCGTAATTGTAGCTGCTCTGCTGCTTCAGGGTTCCATACAGGTGTATAGTCGAAAGGTGGAATATCTCTACACATTGGTGTTGCGTGCTTTAGAGTTCCTTTCTCAGAAAAGGTTTGATTTTTTCAGTTAAAGTTTCAGCATTTATCTGCGTTTTGTTATGTAATTTGCAGTTCTCTTTATTATTATTATTATTATTATTATTATTATTATTTTGTGGTACAATAAAGGGCTGAAGCCCATTCGCACTTTTTTTTTTTTGACGTGAACTTCAGTACTTTAGTAAATAAATAAATAATAAAATTTCTTGATTCAGTTTTAGGAGTTTACCTTCTTAGTGAAATGCCGGTTCCAAAAGTTTGTTCCAACTTTCCTTTTCTATCTGGTTGCAGTTTTTGCATTAATTGATTTACAAGTTTCTTATGTGTTTGGTCAAATTTGAAACCATAGACACATGAAAGCATCCAGAAAAGCCTAATGAATATGTTGTTTAGTGTACTGTCTATCATAGTTGCATTTAATTGCATTGTTAATTCACCAACAATTTTGTTGGGAATGGGATGTTTCTACTTTCTACAGAAGTACTTGGTTCGTTGGCTGGGGTATTCAGTTTCACATATGGGCAATTTCTGTATAATTCCCACCTGTTTCACTTTAAATTGCAAAACATGTTATTTAATGAGAATGAGAATAGACATAAAACCTCTATGTCAGCTGAAACAGCTAATTTGCCTTATGTGGTACAAACATCATGTGAAAATTTCATCTACAATATCTGTTGTTAACTAATAAACAGTGGCCTGGGGTTGTGATTTCATATATAAAGACTCTCAAGAACGGTAGCTTGTTTTGAAGGGACAATCAATGTATTTGGAACATATTTAGCCTGAAAGAGGGATTACCTTTTGTTGTTACTGTCATTATCAAAGGTGGGGGTGGGGACTGTAAATACTGGTTTGGTTCATAGGATAATGCTACAGCATTACAACCCATTAACATTGTTTCTGAATCTTTTCAGTGCTTCCAGTAAAAACTCATATGATTGTTATAGGTGCATATTTATCTCTAGCAATGTAGCTCGTGCCATGTACCACGAAACATAACTGATTTCCTTAAATAGTTGTGATTCATAATCCATAAGAAGCAAGGTGACTGTAAAGAATATCTCTGATAGAACCACCAAAAAATTGTAGCTGACACGAAATAGGAAGTATTATCTGTTTGAACTGACTATTCTTTATTTTAGTATATGCAACTTACAACACTATTTTAATTTCTGGCTAATGTTTTTGGACAGACAGCAAGATCATATAGATGGGGCATCCATCCAACCTGACGAGAGTGGTCCCTCAGCTGTTGCTGATGAAGAAAATGATCAATTCTGGTGCTCAGATGACATCCCAGGTAGCCTATTAAATGAGAATATAGCAAAATGACGAAACAAGAGCCATGGTTTTTATAAACTTTTGCTTGCCACAATGTTATTTAGAAATCTGTCATTGATAAGGTGTGAGGGCCTGTGTAGTTCTGGATGTAGAACTGTTTCGATTAAATTTGGGTCATCTTGGAATTGCTGAAGTAAGATTATCATTGCTTTGGGCCTTTCTTTTTGTGGATCTATCAGAGAGTTATTGAGGATATCCCTCATTCTAGGCTACACCTTTATTTGAACCTCTACTTTATATAGGTGCAAATGTTATCATAACTTAAATTTATGTTATGTTGCAGTTGAAGAGAAGAATTCCTTGGATGGTACAACAGGCAAAGAAGTGAATTTGGATCACTTTATAAAACCCCCTGCAAATCTAGTTGTTCTCGAAGGCGACTGCTTGGATGCAAATGGTGATGGTGGGGAATTGGAGCCTTATCTGGTATCATAATTGCTTCTAGCTGTTTGGATGATGATGTTTTTATAGTTTTATTCACTAACTCTATGATGGATTGTTGCAGTTGTCCACCACAGATTTATACCAGGATTTTATTCTGTTGGACACATCTGATGCTGTTGCAGTTGATGAGTTTCTAAAGGACAGCAAAGTTGGTATGGCCCAAAATGGTGCTAATAAAGGAGCTTCAACTCGTAAAAGCTTTCTTTCTCCCACAAGACGATCTGGTGGAAGTGTGCATAAATCATCAGTGGCAAAAAATCAGCATGCTAATTCCAACTGCTCTCCTAAACTTAATTGCAGTTTTGACGACAGTAATGTTCGGCCCAGTTCTCCTGCCTCTGCTGGTCTTGATAGTTGCGATTTTGGATATAATATGGATGATGGATGCAATACATTTAGGGATTCAGACAATTCAGATGCTGATGATGATGATCCATGGAAACCTTTGAATCCTCATGAACCAGGCAACTTGAGGGTGAAGCCCTTTAGAAAAGGTAAACCCTTTTCCCCCCTTTTCACTCTATCAATTTGCCCTGCCCTTATTGTATAAAATACCTATCTGCTATCATCTTTATGATGTATCTGCAGTGAAAGCATTAAAGAAGAATGGCTTCAGTGTTACACGGCGAGTATCAATGAGCATTTTGTTTCCACCTGCAAAATTGCATGGTCCTGTCAGTCCAGAGCTCATGGAAATGTGGGAGATGCGGCGTCATGCCCATGAACGACAAAAGGATTCTCAATCTCCTCCATTATATGAGAAGGTACTTTCTCATGGATGGTCTGTTTACCTATAGATTACCTATTATGATAGTATATGATGTGGTATGAGGTATGTAAATTGCAGCTTAGGCAGTCTCTTATCAATGAGGGGAATGAAACTGGTGGAACATTTTTTAATGCTGAAGCTGACAATGATGACCATGAATATGATAGTGGAAATCCTGATTTTGATATGCCAGGGAATGTCTACATGGATGAAGATCTATCTCCTTGCAACAAAGAGGTAAGGAAAGAAAACTAGTAAGTTGACTATTATTTATTCTAAATGAAAGTTTTGAAATTTCATTTATGTGCTTTTGAATTAACAGCATGAAGTTAATGATGCTCATGCTGAGGCTGATGAAGCTCTAGATCATGAATATCCAAATTCTCAGGAAAGTTTAGAAGATCTTTGTCGCTCTCACCTGGTAGGCTTGCTCATTCTCTTTGAACTTTTCCTTCCTGTCTTCATAGTGCATAATTTTTTTTCACCAAACCCCTCAATTAACCTGAGAGAACTTTTAAGTCCTGTGAAGCACATGCTCATGGTTGTCTGAAGAAGAGAAAGTAATAATCACTTAGACATCGATTCAGAGGGAGACTGAGAAAAATTATGCAAAACCATTAAGAAGGACTTGAATGGTTTGTCTATAGACATGTTACACAATAGGGTGCAATAGCATCATTTGATATATGTAGCCAACCCTACTTAGCGGGGAAAAGGCTTGGTTAATGTTGTTGTTGTTCACTTATATTAATTGCAAACATCATTCAAAGTTCAAACAGTACATACGTTCAGCAGTTAATTCTTTATGTCAACACAATAGTTTGGGAGAACTTAGGACAGTTGTAGCCATGATCAACTCTGTTGTCTGTTTTCCTGATGTGAGTATATCTTTTGCTAATATGATTCCATATCTTTGCATGGTTGGTAACCATTATTGTTCGTGTAGAATGCTCTCCTAGCTAGCATAGCTGAAAATGAGAAGCAAACTGAAATGGCTGCTAGGGTTTCGACATGGAAACAAAGAATTGAGCATGATTTGGAAGAAGAGGTGAATTCATCTTTTGGATGTCCTTCCTTCATCGGTATCTTTTCAGTGCTTTAAATCAAATGGACTGTTTTTGCATGATAGGATTCACGCACACCATTTGATATTCATGACTATGGTGGGAGAATTCTGGACAAACTATCCCTTGAAGCAAGCAGTAGCTGCATCCTATCCTTTTCTGATTTGGTCAGGGGACAAGAAAAGTACGATGTGGCCCGAAGCTTTTCTTCTCTTCTTCAACTGGTAATTTCCCTTATTTGCGGTGTGCAGTGACTTCTTGAACTGCTACTTCATGTTATGATGTTGGGTGTCATATTCCTTTTAATTGTATGATGAATTAGTAGTACGGGTTTGTCATGTGAGTTCTACAAATTTCCAGGTGAACAATAGAGATGTAGATCTAGAAAGAAATGGTGTTGATGGGGGGTCTGTCTGCTACACAGCAGTTAATCCGTTTCACGTTAGGCTCCTTAAGCATGACAAGAAACGGGAGGATGTGCAGCTTCGCTTGTCAAAAAAGAGAGCCAAGTCTCCAAAAAAAAAGCCATCTGTAAAAGGTGAAAAAAACAAAGATGGACGGGGAAAGTCTCCCACCATTAGTTCTTCGAGGGAATACGGACCAACAGGGTTGTCACCACCACCAAATTGCAAGCTCTCTGTGAAGCTTGGAAAGGTAAGTGCTTTAAAGTTATCTCCTGAAGCCAAGAGGAGGCGTAGATCTCAGTATATCGAACCAGTTAACTTGCATTCAGCAGGGTGAAACTGACAACTAGATTCGACTCTGCCCCCTATAATTCAATTCAAGACATTTGCTTGATGTCTCAAGACTCAGTTAGGGAGTGATGTCATTGCAGTCCTAGGTCTCACTAGATACTAACATCCATTAGCTTCCACCTGTATCATTATTTGCAGTTAAACATATATATATATATATATATCTATGTAATGATATCACCTTGTAACACCAAGCATTCTTATTAATGTAATAACTTGTTTATCCTCAATTCAATATCTTGATGCCATTCATTTTTTATTTATCCCTCTTGTAAGCACGCATCATCATGGTGAGCTAAAATCATGTGATTGCAAGCTATCTGCATTTGTTTTATTATGGTGAGGCCCGGAATTCAGTATCTGAACTGCATAAAATGTTATGGCTTATTAGATAAAATAAGTGCAAATGTGAAGAAAGAAAAATTGTTTGCATCTGCGTGTGTTGTGGAGTTGAACTCGCTTGCCCGAGATTCTTTCTTAGTGTACACAACTTTTGAATACTATACCAATCATAAAGTACTTGTAGTAGCTGGTCTACGCCTTTGGTCCTTCACAACAACAATACGTACATCTAACTGTCCTTTTTCTTTTTTTCTTGGTCAGGAATCTAATTGTCCTGAAGTCACCTCGTAACAGGACACATAATTACAAAAATAGTAAAGCGTGTGGGGAACAGAAATTGCGTGCTGTTGGATTTCAGTGACAGCCATAGGCCCTATTAGAGAATGCTCATTTTCAAGTTCTTATTGTTTTTTCTTACACCAAGCCAAGGTGTTCCCATCACTTTTAAGAGATTATTTCCTATGTGGGGCTCCAAGTTGTGAACGTACAACAGTAGAAAGCGTGTAGAAATTGGAACCAGACGAGTAAAAATGTAGATTTTCGTGGTCAATTTGAGTGGTTCTGATTTTGTACTATGCATTGTCTGGCTCAATTTCTTAATGTTAATTGTTGGGGCGCTGTTTTGTCAGTACCAAATAATGTTAATAATGTTGCGCTGTTGGGTTTGTTTATGTGGAGACAAAGTTACCAACCCTTTTTCATTGGGATGGAGAAAGTGATGGAGAAGATGGGAGTTAGTATTTGAAAAAAAGGAGGATAATGTTCAGAAAACCATTAAAGTGATCAATGGATTTTTTAATTGAACAATTTGGTGGCTTAGACTCGGAGCAAAACTGCTTTAACAAATAAAGTGGCTGCAGATTCTTGGTAGTCAGTCACGACCAATTGGTGAGGTCAATGATTCATTGACAAAGCAAAGAAGAAATGATCTAACAAGCTCTAAATCGTGATTATGGTAGGTAGAGCACAAAAGTTTTTGCTCTTAACTTCTGGAATTTGTTGAGTTTTGTTTATTTATAACCGTTGACTTAATTGGACTGAAGTAAATTTTTAGTGAATATCTTAAATTTGAATTTATCAATAGATCTTTATGGAAACCAAAAAAATCTAAAGCATACATTTTCTTCAATTTAAACTTCTTTGAAAAAGGATGAACAATAAACCCACGTCCTTTGATTTGTGCAGTTGGAACTTTCACCATTATTCTGGGTTACATATAAACAAATTCACTCAATTTAAGGGAGCATTTTGTTCAACTCCTATGGACTTAAACATCTTCCTTGTTCACTTTACAGCCTTCCTAGTGATCCATTACCTCTTTACTGTTAAAATTAAACCTCATCGAAAGTTTGAATTCTATAATCCGGTTAGTAAATTTAATAGAAAGTTTATTTAAAGGGTTCCTCCTTCATTGAATCTCCTCGCCGTCATAATGCTTGCAGAACTGAGCTACTTTTTCACGTATACTTTCTCATATCAGCTTTGTTATTCACACAGAAATTCACGTTTAAATCAATGGTCATCGCATAAATGATCAATAATTGACGTATATTATAGAATAACTAAAAATAACAATATTAAGTAATAAATAAATAATTATCGTTACAAATCACCACGTATAATACACAGTAATCACTGTCACCAGTATAAAAATTACGTGTAAATTCTGATCTCCCACTATTTTTTGCCTTGTCATTCACCTAAGCCATTCCCCTTGCTCAAGCATCAAAAAAAAAAAAAAAAGGCAAACCCCTCAAATTAATCCCACTTCATTTTTGCACCGGACAAACTGATCCTTGCAAAAAAAAAAAAAAAAAAACACACAACTTGCAGTTCCTATCAATTGCAAATGTTAAATAAATTAGTCCCTCCTCAATATTTTTAAAAGATTTTTTGGATAAATTGATTTTTAACAGTTTATAAATAGTTTAAATTAATCTCTAATAAAAACATAAATAAGATAAAATCGTCCCAAACAAATTTGAAAAAAAACTAATTTGTTCAACATTTTCAATATTCCAGGATTTTTTTTTTTCGAGAGGCCAATTTATCGGTACTATTTTTTATAGGACTATCTTGAGATTTTTTTTCAAAAAAAAACAGAAACTGTATTACTCGGAAAAGAAAAATAAAGGAAAAATCGAAGATAGCATTGGATATGAAATGTTGCCATATTGATTGATATAGGTAATAGAGTTGGTATGCACAAGAATTTATAATCCCAGGGAAATTTTTGTAATGTCACTATTTTTAGGAACCAACAAACAAGAATAAAATATCAACAAATTGTGAAATATATCTCCATCTATATTCAATTCATTCAAACATTCTTCTGTCAACCCACTGCTCAAAAAGAGTGACGACTCCCACACACTACCGCTTTTGCCTTGCCACCAAAACTCACGCGCCGCACACCACCACGCGCCGCGAACCCCAATCGCTTCGGATTCGATTTCGCCCACGTCATCGCACTCCGAGTCAGCTCCGATTCCCCAAGTCGCTGAAACTCACTGAGTTTCCTCTCTCCCACCTTGCTCCGCGTCAATCAACTCGGTCGCGGAGCTGCAACCACCACCGCCGCACGACGACGGAGACACGCTTCCCTTCCGTTCCCTGCTGAGGATTCTCTTGAACGACAACATTCGACTCACCGGCGACCGAAATGACGACGACGTCGACGGCGACTCGCGACCACCAGACTCGTTCCCAAAACCCTCGGCGCTCCTCGCAGGCACCTCCACCGTCACCGGCAACAGCTTCCTCATCCCTCTTCCGGTTCGGGTGCGGTTCTCATCTTCCGCGCGTAACCCCGAACTCGAACCTGTTTCCGGTTCGCAAACGGTTATAACAACCTCGGGTCGGGTCTCCAATTCAGGTTGGGGCTCCACGGGAGCCCGACACAGTGGACACGTGGCGTGAGAGTGGAACCACATGTCGATGCAGCCGGTGTGGAACGCGTGGTTGCATTTGGGCAAGACCCGACCCGTTTCGCCAGGTTCGAATTCGGACAGGCAGACCGCGCATTCGGGCGGGTTCTCTTCGGGGCGGGCAGCCTTGGGGTCGTAGGAGAAGACGGGGAGGGAGGCGAGGACGGCGGCGTCGAGGCCGCCGGAGCGGATGGCGGAGGCGGCGGCGGGGTTGGGGGAATCCAGGTAGTAGACGATGTTGGTGCGGCGGCGGCGGAGGTTGCGGCGGAGGAGTTGGCGGCGGCGGGCGCGGGTGAGGTACCAGCGGGTGTAGAGGTGAAGGGAGAGCATTAAGAGGACGAGGAAGAACAGGAGGATGATGGCGGTGAGCATGATCTTGCCGCCGAGGTTGTAACCCTTTGCGTTCAACTCGGTGGTGGGGATTGGGGGGTCGTCCTCCCTTAGCATGTCGTGGCTGGGTTCGTGGTTGTGTGTATGTGACTGTGACATATTGTGTGTCGGAAAGGAAGGGCTTGAGCTAGAGTCTATAGAGAGAGAGAGAAAGAGAATGAGGAGTATGTGGTGAAGCGGAGGTCGGTTTGGTTTATAGAAGAAGAAGGAAAGAGGGTGGGCTTGAAGAAGAAGGAGGAAGGGGTAAGGAAGGTTCTTGGAGGATTTCTTATTTTTTATTATTTATTTATTTATTTCTTTCTTCGTGACGTGGTTGGAGGGTTACTTTCTTTGATGGTTGAAAAGCGGGGAGTGGAAACAAGAGTTTTGGGGTCAAGCGGGTGTGTGGACTCTGGGCTTTTCATGCAACACGCTAATGCGAGGAGACTTTGTTATAAAAAGGCAAAAGAATTATTTTATAATAATAGTTATTATTATATTATAATATATTATCAACATAAAAAAATTTTATGTGAATATTTTTATTATAAATTATTAATATTTATAATTTATTAAATTTTAATTAATTTTATTCAAATTACTTAAGCCTATAATAGATATAAAGCGCTTTTAGTATTTTTTGAGTTTAATTTTTATATATCATTAATATAAATTTTTTATATTAATATTTAATTATATATTAATTATTTTATATATATAATATATAATTAAATATTAATATAAAAAAATTTATTACATTAATAATGTACAGAAGCTAAACTTTTTTTTTATTTACAATTTTGCAGCTGCTTTTTTTTTTTTTTGTTTCAGGGTCAGAGGAGCTGGGGAGTAGGGTTTCTAGCTATCACCAACTTTACTAGCGACATGCTGTCTACTTCACCAGCGCCTCAATTGCTGCACTTGCTTGCTCACCACTGTTTTTCTGCAGCTCTGCATCTTCGTTTTCATGGTCCAAACCAACAGACGCCATTTTTGACCCGCTTTCCTTTTTCTTTCTATGTGAATTTAGGGTTCCCATGGTATCTATGTGGGTATCTTATCCGATGCCAGTATAAAATAATAGTTACTTATTGATTTGTTATAGATAAATCTTTCTATATTGCTAGGTATAATTTGAGTTTTGTCAATAAGATTTTTTCCACTTATTTACTAAAGAATTAAAAGAATACTTGAAATTTTTGACCGATCAAATATTTTACAAAATTTTTATTTCGTAATAAATGACCGAAAAACAGTTATTAACGTTGCTTGTATAATTTATAAGTTAATTTATGCTGTGAGTATATATAAATTAATCTTATATTATATGTTTTTGACAATTCACCGTGGGTATGTATGAGTATCATTTAGAAAAATATAGGTAACGTGTTATATATATATGTAAACTTCGATTGGAGGGTGGGGAAACCGGGTTGCAATTTCCCTCGTCCACCCACACTACTGCTATTCTCCCACGCGGTTCGTTTTTACAATATTTTGTTTTTATTTGGGTGCCGTGTTTGTTAGATTGATTATTTTATTGTCAGATTCTTGAGTATGTTTATAATTGAGGGCTATTTTACTTTTAACGGGAAATTTTTTTAACTAGAAACATGTAAAAAATTGTAAATAACTAGATAAATTTCGAAAATATATAAAAACTAATTTTAGTTTTTGCCATAGATTAAAAGTATGGAAAAAAATAAAACATCTATATTCTAAAAGTATTTTAAAAAAATTAATCAAATGCACTATAAATCTAAAATATTAGCATGTTTAACAAATCCATTAATTGGATTATTAACTATTGCATGTTTCGTTTTGTTAACTATCATGGCATTTTCCAAAAGTGAGAAAGTAAGCGAGTTTTCTTTGTTGAATAAATAAATTATATTATATATAGAGCCTATTAAACAATTTAAACATGAAAACTCTCCCATTTTCTTATTTTAAAGAGATTCTCATGCCACATCATTCTTATTTAATCTTATATTTTGACCAACCATGAAAAAAAAAATTCATTTGGTGCAACTTGACCTCTAATTTAGGAGTTTAAATAGAAGAATAACCCTTCATCACAATTGCATGAAATAACGTCTGCCTACAAATATTTATAGATATTGACGATACACATTATAAAACTTATTAAATTTGTCAATAATTGTATATTAGAAATAAGAAATGTTATTTATAAGTAATATTTGTGAGATACTATGCCAATATATTCTCATCTATCATTAGATCAGATATAAATTCTACTTGATTTAGATCTCATATCTTATCTAATAGTGGATAATAATATGTTAATATAATATTTCACAAATATTATATATAAATAATACTACTTATTAGAAAAATATTGAATTATTTGTTAAGATTGGTCAACCCTTGCACGCTTAAGCCAGACGGTACATGAGGCCAGTGTAAATGTTTACTTTTGTTTCTTTGTCTGCACATCGGTTAATAGGTGGCGGATTCGTTGGTGCTCTAGGCTTTGTTCGGATTGGAGAAAAAAAATTGGAAGAAAAGAAGTTGAGAGAAAAGAAGTTAAATAAAAGAAAAATAGAGTATATTTATATTTTTTATAGGTATATTTGAATGAAAAGAAAATGAGAGGAAAGAAAAATGGAAGAAAAATAATTTTTCTTATTTGTTTGTATGAAAAAGTGAAAAGAAAAAAAGAGATAACGCTGTCAAATAATAATTTTATCTTTATATATTATAAAAGGGATTTTAATTATATTAATTAATATTAAATAAAAAAATTTACTATTTTTAATTTAACAATTTAAAATAATATTAATATATTAAATTAAATTAATATTAATAAAAATAAATTATTTTAAATAGAACAAAGAATTTTAGTTAATCTAATATTTCAAAAATATTACTTAAAAATATGTTTTACTAAATAAATAATACTAAGAATATTATTCAGTTGTGATTTAAATTCTTAATATGGTACAAAAGAAAATTAAAATTTATATAATACTCTGTTTAGAATAAAATACTAGAAATCAAAAAATTTTAAAATTTTATATAGCTTATACTTTGGATTTTTTTGTATTTATTTTTAATAATATAATAATAAAAAATTAAAATTATTTCGATAAAATTTTTAAAAGTGTTGTTTTGAAAAATAAAAAATAAAAAGAAGGGAGGAATCGCACAATACCTTTAGTTGTGTTGTGCATCCTAAACTCTTCCCCATCATCTTATTCTCTTCTCTGTCGACTCAGCGCCTGCGTGAGGCAAGGAGGGCAAGAAGGGAAAACAAAAAATTTACCCCCTTTCCCTAGAGTTTCCACCCATAAGTGGAAGGGAAAAAAAAATATAACTATTCATGTGAGGCTCATAGAATTTTGAGTACTATTCACCTTTTTCTTCCCATCTTTTTCCTCTATTCAAATAATGAAAATATAACCATTTCCTTTTTATGTTTTTCCTATCCCTTTCTTTTTTTCTTAAATCACTCCAACTAAATACACCCCTAAAATTTGGTCCAACATTATTTCATCATGTGAAATTACAAACAAAAATATTATTTATATATATATATATATATATATATTTTATTTTTATGTTAACACACTTCCATCCATCATTGGACGGAGTATAAATCTCATTTAATTTGAGTTTTACATTCCATCCAACAGTAGATAAAAGTACGTCAACATAAAAGATGAAAAAATATGAATACAAATAACATAATTCAATTACAAATTGGCCTTGGATAATTTTTGTTGTCACTTAACTCTCTCTTTCCTCTTCTCTATGTTTTCCATCTTCGCGACTTTGATGAACACTTTCTCAGAATTGAGGATGCTAGTACACGTGCATTGCTCCTTGAAGTTCTAATTGGCTTTTCTTATCATAGCATAGGCAGTAAGAATTTGAAGCATGGAATAAACCTTCAGAACAAGGTTAAATTTTTTAGTACCCCCCACTTCATCAATTCTTGCAAAAAGTTCATATTCGTTTGAAAAATTTTTCTCCGTTACAAATAGCCACTGCCACATCCCGAATAGTGAACATTTCTCCCTCCGTTTTAGCACCCTCCCTCTTTATCAATTATTGCATCTGTCTCTTTTTTTTTTTTTGGTTGTTGAAGATGGTAGTGAACTGGGTGTTAATAGTGGAACGCTGAGTTAGGACAGTTGTTAGTGATTTGGCTTATTGTTATGTAATTAGTTTGTTTGTGTAATTAACTTAGTGATCAGTTAGGACAATTGTTAGCAGATCTAACCATCGTTAATGTCTCTGTATATAAGCTATGTAACTGTACATTCAGAAGTGGTGTAATTCATTTTTCATATAACTCAGTTCAATTACTCTCTCACTCAATTCTCTCTTCTCTCATCTTCGATTTCCTCTTCTCACATGGTGTCAGCAGCATTTTGCTGCGCACTGATTCTCTGAAGGTGTTCTTGCATCGTCGCAGCATTTTCGTTCTCCTTTTTCAAGTTGATTCTTGAAGCTTACATGATCAACAATGGCAAATCATGCGATGAATGTCATGACCGATTCGATCTGTCCTTTTTTTCTTCATTCGAGTGAGAATCCTGGCCTGATGTTGGTGAGTTCTCTCACTGAAACCAATTACCACGCGTGGTGCAGAGCGATGACCATGGCGTTGGTGTCGAAGAACAAGTTAGGGTTCGTGGATGGCTCAATCACGAAACCAGAACTTGAAGATCCATTTCGAATTCCTTGGGAAAGCAACAACACTATGGTGCTTTCTTGGATTTCGAAGTCCTTATCTCCTGAGATCTGTCAAAGTATTTTGTCCACGGATCTTGCCTCTGCTATGTGGACTGATCTGCGGCAACGTTTTGGCAAAGTGACATCTATTGGATTGCTGATCTGCAAGAGCAACTATATGCTCTAAAGCAAGGTGAACTTACTGCCACAAGTTACTCCACTCAATTGAAGAGCATGTGGGATGAACTGGAGATGTTTCACCGGTTCGGAGGTGTCAATGCTTTGTTCCGTGTTATTGTGCAATGTATCGTACACAAGATTATGTGATTCGATTTCTTTGTGGATTAACTGAGCAGTATGCTGGTCCACGCTCTCAAATCATGCTGTTGAATCCACTTCCAGGTATTAATCGAGTCTTCTCTCTGATTGTCCAGCAAAAGCGTCAATGAGTAAGAATCTGGTTGAAGACTCCAAAATCTTGGCTAATGTTCATACCGGAGGCAAGAAATCAATTGTGCCAGGGAAGAATTATACTGGTAAAGGCAAGATGTGTTCTTATTATGGCAAAGGAGGTCACACTGTGGAAGTCTTCGGAAAAAGCATGCTATCCGCCAGGCTTCAAAGCCGGACAAAAGAACAAACGCTACAATATTAACCAACTTAGCACCGAGGATCCTCTAGATATCGTAGAATAGGATCAAGATCAGGAGTCTCAGAAGAGTCTCAAGGATGTTTTCACTCCAGAACAGTATCAGGCTCTCTTGGTCTTGCTCCAACATGTTTGTACTGTAAACCATATCACCACTACTCAGCCTTCCCATACAGGTTCCTTGTATCATTTTGTTTCCAATATTTTGTCCAAACCTCATTTTTGGATTTTAGATACTGGTGCCACAGATCACGTTTGTTGTGCTCTGAATCATTTTTCAGCCTTTAAGTCCATTAACTTTATCAATGTCAAATTACCTAATGGTTCTAGCATCTTAGCCTCTTATTCCGGTACCGTGCAATTTTTTTTTTATCTTATACTTACTCATGTCCTTTACATTCCTGAGTTCACTTTCAATCTAATCTCTATAACTAAACTTACCAATTCTCTGCCATGTCAATTGATCTTTTCTCTTGATCGTTGTATTATATAGGATATGCATTCCCTGAAGACGATGGGATCAGCTGCAGTTCGAGATAGCCTTTAGATGCTGAATTCATCTTGTAAATTTCATGTTCCTTGTAGCTTGGTGAATAGTGTGGTTGTAACCGCAGGTAATGCTTGGCATTTTAGACTAGGTCATTTGTCACATGACAAACTAGGTATACTTTGTAAAAATCATAGTTACATTTCTCATTCCAATAATGCGCATTGTACTGTTTGTCCATTGGCTGAACAGAAACATTTACCATTTAATGATAGTAATACAAAATTTGTCTCTGCTTTTAACATTGTTCATATGGATATTTGGGGCCCTCTTTCTATTTCCTTTTTACATGGACATAGATATTTTCTCACAGTGGTGGATGATTACACTCACTAAGTTTGGATTTTTCTTATGAAACATAAATCAGATGCACATTCCTTAATTAAATCCTTTGTTTTAATGGTGGCAACTCAGTTTAATGCCAAGGTCAAGATCATCAGATCTGACAATGGCCCTAAGTTTGCTCTCCCTGATTTTTTGCAAGCCAGGGAATCCTCCACCAAACCTCCTGCATTGAAACTCCACAACAGAATGGAATTGTTGAACGCAAACAGCAGATTTTAAATATCACTAGAGCACTTTGTTTCAATCCAATGTTCCTAAACTGTTTTGGAATTTTGCTATTGCACATGCTGTTTACATTATGAATCGTCTTCCTAACTCCTTTCTGAACATGTCAAGTCCTTTTGAGTGTCTCTTTGGTACTAAACCTGATTTAACATCCCTAAAAATGTTTGGTTGCCAAGCCTTTGCATCTACCCTAGTCGCCTACAGGAAGAAACTTGATCCCTAGGCACGTGCTTGTGTGTATTTAGGTGTCAAACCTGGTACGAAAGGTTTTGATCTTTATGATATTAACACTCGTGAAACTTTTATTTCATGGCATGTACGTTTTATGAATTCACTTTTCCTTTTATGCATCCTATCATTCCTGCTACCCCACACCAACCACGTTCTTCTCCTTCTAATACTGCATATTATGACGCCATATTTCCACCTCATGACATACATATGCATGATCAATCATCTACTGCTGATGTATCGCATTTGCATCCCATGCCATTATCGACTCCACAACCGTAGCTTCGGTACTCCACCAGACCTAGATGGATCCCGAGTTATTTACAAGATTATCACTATAATTTGGCTTCCTCTCACCAAGCTGATCCTGCATCTGTCAATCAAGTCATGTCTCATGGCAACCCTATCCTCTGTCTGCTTTTCTTTCATATTCTCATTTATCTTCTTCCCACAAACAGTTCACCTTAGCCATCTCTTCCATAAAAGAACCTACTTCTTATAAGGAAGCAGTTAAACATAATTCTCGGAGACCGGCCATGGTAGCCGAACTCACTACACTAGATCAAAATAACTGTCCTAACTGATCACTAAGTTAATTACACAAATAAACTAATTACATCAATGTTAACAGAAGGGGTTGAAGGTGCACGTATATTAGTGAAATTGGAGCCGGATTCTGTAATTCCAATTATTGGGATTTTTGGCTTTGAGTCCTATTGTTGCATGAATAGATATGACAGGTGGTGGTGGTGTTGGGCTCTTGTTTGTCAGCGACGGTTGGGCCATTGTCGACTGCGGCCAGAGGAGGTGAAGTGGAGTGAAAAGTTGGTTGGTGTCAACAGAAAAGGGTGGTGGTGGCAGAGAGAGCAGGGGAGGAGTGATAGATAAAAGAATAAATATACAAATTTAATTATTTTTAGATAAATTTATTTATTTTATGTGTTAAAATTGAACTATTTAATTATTTTAATATTAAAATGAAATATGTGTAAAATTTTTATGTGGACTAACGTTCTCCCAAAGGTAAAGGGACCAACTATTGCAAAGGAAAGCACTAAAAAAAATAAGAGTAAATATCTATTTTAGTACCAATACTTTAAAGTTGACATCAATTTAATTTTAAAAAAAATTTATATCAATTTAATCCTAATATTTTGAATTTTGACATCAACTCTCTTTATGTGCACACACGCGTGTGCGTTGCTTGTAAGCTAATCACCACAGTAATATAAAATTTTATGTTAAATAACAAGGAGCATTCTAGGGCAAACACACCAAACAAGTAAGAAGGTCTAGAAGACTTTTTATTAGAATGAAAATAAAAATATATAATAATTAATGTATTTGAGTATATAAAGGCATTGTTTTATAAGGTCTTTTAAATCTTAAAAATTTTCGAAAAAAATATTTTTGAGATTATTTTTCATTCTAAAAAAATATTTTTTGAAAAAGAATCTTATTATTATTCTCATATCAACAATCAAAAATAATTTTATTTTATTTTATTCAAATAAAATTTATTATTTTAAAATTATTTTTGACATATTAAAATCAAATAAAGATCATTGTTTTATAAATAATTTCTCTAAAAAATATTTTTTAAAAAAATTTTCTGCCAAATTTTAAACCAATCAAACCGCAAGTGTGCTGCATCGCGCGTCCAAGCATGTATTATATTATATAAAAATTGTATAAAAAGTGAAACAAAGCTTCATGGTGAAGCGTTGACCACGTACTTCACCAGAGAATAGACAGACCTTCCACCGAATAAATATCCACATACCTAATAAATATCTACATTGTTGAGCCTATTCCATGTTTCCTCACGACCATAATTCACAGTGAAGGAGGCCAGTCGCGAACAACCTTGAAAAGTCAAAGAGATCAAGAGTGCTGTTGAGTCCTTACTCGTGAGCATCGCCTCTCATGGTACTGTTTGAATTCCGATTCATGCCTGCGCATGGTACTGCTCGTGGATTTTATGTTAATAATATTGTTAACTAATAAATTTAAGTTGCAGCTTTGCACGGAAGGCTGCTGCTTTCCACATTTGACCGCTATTTTTATTTTTATTTTTTGTATAATATTATATAGTGTAAACTTTATCATTTAATTTTGCATGTGTTCGAAATAATTAATGTGATCATACCGCTCAGCTGGGTGTAGTTTTGATAAACCTACTTATAGGTTCTTGATGTTTGATTTGTTATTTGATTGATATATGAGACAAATGTCAAAGTTTTAGTCAACTTTTGTTTTATTCATATAGAAGATCTAACCTTTTCTGTGAAGCTGAGACAAACAAAATAAAAAGAGACAACATGGTAATAATGAAATTTGATCCCACAATTAAGTAATTTATTTTTTTAAAAAAAATAAATAATTTTTTTAGAGTTTAATTTGGATGGACTAACAATATAAAATTTTTTTACATTATTATTCAATTAAAATCTTTCATTTGCATCATCATTTAAGTAATGAGTAGTTCTGTCAAAGAATTTTATTAATGTAATAATATATAATTGATGTTTGTATAAAAAAATTTTATATTGACAGTGTATTTAAATTAAATCTATTTTTTTATATAAAAAATACTTAACACCACTTAGATTCTTGGACGAGTTTCATAAGGATCAATCTTAGTTGTGTAGAAACTAGAAATTGTCATTTTCGTATCCTAATTGTTGAGTCAATTTCAACTGTGCATGCATAAGTTCATTATATATATATAAAATAAAAGTACTTTTTTGACTTAATTTGAACAGTTTAGAATTAAGCGATCCTTTCAATTTCGGTTGAAAATATTTAATTAGAGTGATAGGGAAAAACTTTTTAGATAGCTTATAAAGGATGTTTGTTAGGTTTTGCGAGCAAATTAACCTCTTATTCATGATAATTGATAAAATTGAAAAGTACTGCCCTTTTTCTTTTGTTTTGATCAATTGAAAAATATCTGACTTCACACAAAATGTTAAAGGACTCTTGATCGATTTTAAAATATATAGGTGTTCCGTACAATTTAATTGATTTTTTTTACAATAAAAAACGATTAAAATTAAGGCTGGCCCACCATAATGGACCATAAAGACAGATCCATACTGAATACAGTTGATTTTGACTATTTTCTTTAAGTAACACTTAAATCATGTAAATGACAAAAAGGGAAAGTTACCATTCCTCATCATTACGTAAGCGGGATACCTCGCTATAAGCATCTTTTAAATAAATGGGATATTTGATAAGTTGAAAAATCAAATTAATATAGTATAAAATAGAATTAATTATATTAATTTGTATAAAAGTAAGCTAATTTTTTATTGAACTTTGTTTGATTTGATAATTTAAAAAATCAATCTAATTTATTTTCTTATTTAATAAGACACTACTAATACAATCTAAACTTGTGTTTCAATATTCCGACAATGGTAGACGGCAATGACCGGCACGGATTGGTGGTAGACAATGGTAGCTCGCGATAGATGGTGGCAACAGGGCGATGGACGGTAACAAATGGTGGTAGTTGATGGCAACAAATGGTGGCGATTGACAACGGCGAACAACAGCAGATGATAGTGGATAGAGGCAGACAATGGTAGCAGGCGACAGCGGACGGTGGTGGATAGTAGTTGCAGATGGTGGTGGACCGTGGCGATGAGCGGTGGTAGACGACAACGATGAATGGTGGATGACTAACAAGGTCAATAGAGAAAAAAAAAAATGATTCGTGCAAAGCAAGAAGAAAGTATTAGAAAAAAATAAAATGGATGAAGAAAGAAATTAAAATAAAAAAATTAATTTTCAGAATTGATTTTAAGTTCAAATTGGTTTAAATAAAAATTAATTTTAAAATATTTAAATAATTATCAAATAATATTGATCAAAAATCAGCCCAATTGTACTTATTTATTCGATGTTTGAAGTTTGTCATACACCCCAAAGTCAACTGATTAATCAAGTCCAAGCCTTACCAACCTTTTTTTGTACAAAATGTTATAATAGCTTCATTCCTTTGTAGTTAATTTGTATGTCAACTTTTCTGGCGATTATCTTATAATTGTAAAAATGATCAATTCACGGGGATTATCTAGTTGGTACTATGTTAGCACATCAATGAGTTATCAAATTATATTATCTTTTATTATAAAAAGGAAAGTGCTGGCACACATCACTTTTCTGCTCATTTCCATGGCAATATGGTCATTTTCCTATCATGTTCTATGTTGTGTTTTATTATTTCTTTTTCTTGTAACATATATGGAGCTCTTATCACCATATTTTCTCATTCATGGTGTTATAGTCATTTCATTCTCCTGCTCTTATTATTACTCTTTTTTTATGGTGTTCATTTGTCATCTCTTATTATTGCATTTCTTCTGATTTTCAATTTTAGTGTTGTATTGTTGCTCCTCATGCAGAAAGCAAATTTTCTTTTGATTTTTTATTTAAGTGTTGCACTATTGCTTCCCATGCGGTAGCAGATCACATGCAGTGGAATGTGGAAAGTGGAATTTATTCTTATTTCAGATTTTAGTGTTGCACTTTTGATCCCTATATGGCAACAAAGCACAAGCAGCAGAATACAAAAAGCAGATTTTCTTCTGATTTCTAATTTAAGTGATGGAATGTTGCTCCCCATGCAACAATAGAACATATGGCCTTTCCTTGTGGAAATTAGAATTTTTGATTTCATAGTTTCTTATTTCTGATTTTTGCGTTGCATTTTTTATCATCATGCGGCAGTGGAGCATATGCAGTGGAATGTGAAAAGAGGAATATCTTCTGATTTTCGATTTCAGCATTTCACTGTTGCTCCCCATGGGGCAGCAGAGCACATACAACGGAACACGAACACGTGCCCTCTCTCTGCAGAAATTAGAATTTTTGATTTCATAGTTTACAATTTTCGATTTTGGTGTTGCAATTTTGATCCCCATGTGGCAACAGAGTACAAATAGCAAAATATGAAAATTGAAATTTATTATGATTTCCAATTTCAGTGTTGCATTGTTGCTCCCATGCAACAACAAAGTACATGCAACAGAACAAATAGCCTCTCCCTGCTAAAATCGAAATTTCCAATTTCAGAGTTTCTAATTTCCAATTTTGGTATTGCACTTTTGATCTCTATGCAACAGTAGAGCACATGCAGCGGAACAGGTGGCCTCTCCTTGAAAAAATCGAATTTTTTTATTTTAGAGTTGCCACTGTTGTTTCCTATGCACATCAAATGGAACAAGGATTATGCTCTTACATATTTTTTTGATTTTTAAATATGCATACTAATGTTTCTTATTATAGATATACTCCAATTACAGCTTTTGATTTTATTTTCATGGCATTAAAATCATGAATATAAATATAAATATAAAAAAAAATGTTGTCACCCATCCATCGGATGGGCACAAAATCTAGTATATAATAAAAGGAAGGACAAACTACCAACTAAGGGTGGATTGAGACAGTAAGCATGTTTTTACATTTTCTAGTACAATATAAAAATTAGTTTTATAAACTATTGAAATAGTTGGCAAAAAAATGATTAAAATAATTCTTACTTATTAAGATTAAGATTAAAAGGAAATTGTTTTTTAAGAGTAATATCTATACATATAAAAAAATAAAGAAATAAACAGAAATTTTCTGCCATTTATCAATCATTGAGAACACTTTTCTTTAATCGAGGATTAAAAATTTACTAATTTAAGAAATAATTAATCATCAAATATAATCATTAAATACCTTAAGTTATTATGATTAAAATGGACGGTAATGTATTGAGCCCAAAATATTAAAACTGAATCACTAAGAACAAACCCACTAAAAAAAAACGCTTGTGCATATGGGTGCACATACGATAACTTTTAAATTTTTAAACATATTAAGTAATAATTAAATAATGATATAAACCATTACTTCATTACAAAAAAGAAAATTTTTTTCTTTTTTTTCTTTTTGGTCACGCAAAAAAGAAATCTTCGATAATACATAATCAGTAATTAACTTCCAATTATATAAAAGCTTATGTGTATAAGTTCATTTATTATAACTTTTAAAATTTTAAATATAGGGTTTAATTTATATACATTGACAATATAAAATTTTTTTATATTGTCATTTAATTATATGCTGCCATATAAGTAAGTTTGCATGATCCTCACTTTCACTACTTCAAAAGTCATGCAAATGGAAAAATATGATTGGATGACAGTGTAAAATATTTTTATACTATCAGTGCATATAAATTAAATACTTAAATATATTAAGTAATAATTAAATAATGACTATTAAATTTTTAAACGTATACAATTACTTTTAAAAAGTACGGTAAAGTTTGTTACAATTTAAAATTTCCAAGATACTTACTTTTAATTAATTGATAATTAATATACAATTTAAATATTCAGAATTATATTTACTATTATTAATTATTTTGATTTTTGCAGCAGATTTGAAGGATACGAGTTAAAGAAATTCTTATATGGTCTGAAAGCATCATATGACAGTGTTCCTGGTCAATTATATAAGTGCATTTTTATGGAATTGTGTATTAATAGTGGGTTCCATGTAAAATAACTTACATGATTGGTTGGAGAATACAGCCACGTGGTGTTTCCGGACCATATAGGTATTTCTCAAATGAGTTATAATTTATTCTCATTAGTTGAATTAATTTACACCAATGCCAATTTCCTACATTGAAATATATGTTAAACATAGCTGAATGTAATTTGAATAGACACCAGAATTTACAAGGTCAGACCCTTTGTCACTTATAAGTCCTAATTTAAGAAGTCTCGGTTTTAATTTTTACATGCTAGACATTGAACTGGAGAAGAAAAATGAATAACGCAGGAACTCATCATATCATGCAATGCAAGGAAGCAAGAAGGCAAAGAAGATTAGATTTATCAAACAAACGAGAAAGAAAGAAGAGAGGTAATAATTATTGCAGTTCATAAACCTTCAGTTTTATTGTCTTTGTATTCTTTATATGTTATTTTTACAATAACTCTTCTTCTTCCCATCAATCTATTGATGAACTTTATCTGAAACATCACCGATTCAATTTCTCACTGTCCTGTTCCATGGGTATCCATACCATGTCATCGATCTAAGGCTGGAACTTGTGCAAGTCTACGCCCAGCAGCAATACCTTTTATAATGGTAGAGCTTTCAATCTCAGGCTACGATAACATCCATGTATGCGATGCATGCTACAGATTGGTGCAGGATTTCACCCATGAATACGTGGTTCAAAACAAAAGTCAGAAACTTCTCATCACCTGCAGTTAAACTTGACGCCGTTCCACCTTCATTCTTTTTCCCGGTGTTTGGCAACCTGATGACTTCGCTTCTGCCACTTCATATGCATATAGTTAACCATTGAATAATCAAACGTGATTGAGCTTGATCATGTACAGCAGGGAAAGAAAAATTGAAAATCTTATGAAAGGATGTCTTATGAAGCTTCAAGTTGTTCAAAAAGCGATTGAACTCAAATTACGTTGGCCTATAATCTATACATAATTCATTATAGCAATTTTTTAAAATGTTAGTTATATGTGTTGTTTAGAATTTTTTTTTTTCAAATCCAAAGTTTATAGTCCTGTTTACTTTAAACTTTGTAGCTTGTCAAGTGATTCATGACACAAAACAAAACCAAATTCTGACGGGACAAGTTTGGAGACCAGGAATTCAACCCACTCCATTTCTTGGTACCCAGCATCTCCAACTTTTTTTTTTGGTATAAATTTAAACTCTCATTAATGACTTCAATTTAATTATCACGTAAAGTTAAACAAATAGAACAAATTTATCTTCATTAGTTTTTCCCATCTATATGTTTTACTGTTATATTATTCAAATATATTTTAAGTTTATAGTATTCAAATTCATACAATTTTAAAACGGCACTAGGATTGGTCTAGTGGCGAGGAGTTTTGGATACATAGTATGAAGTTTTAGGTTCAAATCTTAGGCGCCGTCTGTGGTGGACCATGTCTTGTTTGGGTCCAACTTGGTATTGGGTCAATAACATAAAAAAAAAAAAAAATTGGGGTAAAATTATAATTTTAAAAATAACTTAATAATTTTCAATTAACTTATAACTAATATCCAGTTTAATATATACACTGACGGGCAAAAATTTAACCAGGTTGCCGACTAGATCTCCATCCCAAATTTTAAACGACACTAACGCGATGACTAAGTAGTCTCCGACTCTCCGGTGGATCACTGAAGTACTTCATCTAGGGTGGCCTTCCAAAACAGCTAACTTGAAATCGCAGACCTTCAGTGTCCAACATCTTACCAAGGTTTTCATATTTATTTTGATATTCCTTTTATATTTTTCGGTTGTGAACTTTGTAGATGGGTAGACTTCGATCGGTCACTGAAGTAGTGTTGAAGATCGATCTTCTTGAGATTGGCATTTTGGTTTTTTTTTTTTTTTTTTTTTTTATGATAACTAGTCACTCACTTTCACACTTCACTTCGATCACTAATTGTCGCACTTCACCCCACGCGGCAGCGGCACCGTCACCTTCCTGTGCGTCTTCCTTACCGTCGACCACCTCCGCGGCCTTAAAAAGTTGAATTCTCGTGATTTACAATAGAAGAAATCAGCCTTGAAGAAGTCAGTTACAACGAGAAATGGAATTTTGGCAAGGAACCAAAGTTACTGCTATGACAGATTGACAACTCGTTAATCTGTGTCCTTATATAAAAAAGGGGTCATAATATAATTTTATAATTTTAAATATAAAATTTTTATGAGTGTAAAATAGAATTTTAGATAATATTAAAAATATGAAATCTCAACCATTGAATCAAAATCCAATGATGCAGATTTAATATTACCCAATCACTAACTTGGACCACAACTAAAAATGGTCCACTGTAGCCTCCGCCTCAAATCTCATTGTTACCACCAATGCACCAAAAAAAAAAATTCGTACACAAGTTTTTGCAATTTAAAATCTTTTGTCCTAGTAAACTTGATTTTTTATTTTTAAAATTTCAGATAACATTTATGACTTTTCTTTATTCTATTTATTAGAAAAATCAAAAACATATTTCGCTATCTACATATATTAATTGCCATTATTTTTTTTTATATCGAATAATACTCAACATGCAACTATAGATCAAAATACTGCTACAAGCAGAGGCAACAAAAGAAGACATACATCTACAGCTGTAACTACTCCTCCTTTGCAAGGTTTGTTATCTTCTATTTTAAATTGTGAAATTCGTTTATGATAATTTAATTTTTATTTTCTATTTACTATTATTTATTTACAGAAATTATTTTCATAATAACGTGTCTATTTGTTATATGTATACATTTGAGATGTCTAGGTTCATATTTCAATCATTCCACTCCAATGGCACCAGGAAGCTCAAGGATAGCTTTAACTTCTATTACTAATGGTGATCTATCTCTCAACTTTTAGATTTAGTAATTTTAATATTGAGAGAAAGAATATCTTAGTTCGGACTCATATTGCCTAACAAATCAAGATGTTGGAATTGAAGCTAATAAGATGATTGTTGAATTCTTAAATGAGATCAAATATTCTAGAATTCCAAATCACAAGTTGGTCTTGAAAAAGAGAAATAATTTTTGTATATATTATCTTTTGACATCTTTAGACACCCTTCCTTTATCTCTCTCGTATCCCCATTTGCTTTTTCATTTTTTGTTTTTCTTCACAATTTTTTTTCAAGATTGTGAGTGAGTATTTATATGTTCACATTAAAAGATGGTACAAATAACATTCCTTGAAAAAAGGAATTCCAATAATGCTTCTTAGAAATATTGATTAGTCATCAGGTTTATGCAATAGGACAAGATTGATAGTTGATTACTTGGGAAATAATATCATAGGAGCTATTGTTGTTATTGGCAACCACATTGGTGAGAAAAGTCTACATTTGGGGAATGAATTTAATCCTATTCAATCCAGGAGATCCTCTAAGATTTCAAAGACAACAATTTCCTATTGCACTCTATTTTGCAATGACGATTAATAAGAGTCAAGGACAATCTCTATCTTATATTAGACTGTATTTGCCAAAAGCTGTATTTACTCACAGATAATTTTATGTTGCTATTTCAAGAGTGAAGTCAAAAAGTGGGTTAAAAATACTGATTTTCGATGAAGATGGAAATCCATGCAGCATAACAGAAAATATAGTCTACCAGGAGGTTTTTGAAAAGATTTAAGTAAATGATTCTTTCTTGATTATATATTTTCATATAGTTCAATGTCTTACTTATTTAAAATTGCAATTTTTTTTCTATACAGTGTTTAATATTAGCTTCGAACTTTTGATGTTGTTGCCTTATAGCACAATTGTTATCATGATTTGAGATAGTTACACTCTTTTTTATTATCTTTTTTAAATAATTAACATCATATTTAACCAAGTTGTTATGTAATTTTTTCATTAGAATTATAGTTCTTTGTATTATTATTCATTTATTTACAGAGAATTAAATATATAATAATATTTACTACAAAAATATAATAAAGTTATTATAAACAATTATTAAAAACTCTTTTTGTTTCGTGCAATGCACGGATGACAAATACTAGTCATTTATACATTAGAGGAGAATATTAAGAATGGATGCCATATAAAATGAGAGAGAGAGAAAATTTTAGCCTCATCTATTACTATACTAAATATTAACAAATATTTTGGGGATGCATCTTTTGCGACGCAGAAAAGTGAGCAAAACAATAAAAATACTTGAATGATGGGTCTTACATAATTATTATTACTTTTGTTCAATTTTTTTTTATCCAAAAACTTTCCAATGTTTTGAACAATATGCTAATAAGTTATATATATATATATACACACACACACACACAAAACTTACCAATATTTTTCAACAATACACTGGTAAATTTCTAAAAAAAAATATTGAACAAAAATAACAATAATAATGTGAGACCCATTATTCAAATATTTTTATTGTTTTACTCACTTTTTCCTTATATATCGTGTATTGTATCGCAAAAAATGCGTCCCTTTATCACTTCTCTTAAATATTTTGGCCTTATATAAGAAAATTGAGTAATTTTACTCAATTCTGATGGATTGATGCCGTTTCCGTATGACCCCATTAATTTTTTTATTTTTTTTATTTTTTGGTTGTGGCCATGAAATTAAAACATACCCCCCCAAAACTGAGCATTGATTTGTATAAAATTCAAACAAGTCTTTTGGGTTTTTCGTTCCATCAAAAACCAAAATTTTGGTCTTGAAGTACAAATAATTTTCGACAACCAAACTTGTGCAGCGTACTAATTAAATGGGTAACCCAATGTGGCCCAATAACATGGCCCAACCCGATTATAAGTATCACCCTCCCATCTAACAACAACTATTCAGCTTTCTAAGGCGGACTGAAAATGGCCACACCAGCAATTATTGGACTAGACATATTAGCATGTTTGAGAGCCTCCAAAATCAATTACAGCCCCTCATAATTAATTTTGGAGATTTTTAATTATATTTAATTATCTATTTTTAAAATTAATTTTGATCTCTAAAATTGATTTCGAGAAAAGTGAGAATTTTTTACTTTCTATCATAATCACTTTTAAAGAAATTACCAAATATAAATCATTTTATCTCAAAATTAATTCTATTCAAATCAATTCTATAAAAATAAAACCAAACACGCTAATAGTTGTGCTTCCGAAAGTCTTTTGGCAACATTCGAGCATAAGGGAAAGCATGCCAGCATTTCTCGTAAACTTAACTGAAAAATAAACATTAAAGATGGAAGGATAAAGCAAACGAAACCGAAAGAGCAAGGGAGAAATGATATTTACACAATTTTTTGGCATGAGTTTGACCTTGCATTATTCTTTTTCACACACTAACTAATTTATAGAAATAAAATAATTAATGTAAATTTTGGCATCATCTTTTTTTATTTAAAAACATGTGGTCAACAGAAACACAGCATCTATTGAATTTTTGAGAAGATGGTGAATTTTATGTAGGAGTTTTCTTATTTTGTTTTTCTCCCTCCCAATATATAACATTATTTTTTTTTTTTGAGAAAAAGATACCATTTAAATTCACAATATTAAGTTTTGGAAAAGATGTAGACATGAGAGCAAATAATCATAAAAGGCATTAATTATTAAAGGATAAAATAATTTATTTTTGTACCACAAATTAAAACACTGATATTTCTTTTGAAAAGAGAGTTTGGTTAACGTGTGTTATTAAAACGACATGGTAAGAAATTAAAAATAATATTTATTATTCATCTTAATTACTTAAAAAAATACTAAATACTTTTTGTATTCTCAAGATGTTAAATGCTTGTATTTTTATTTAGTATTTTATTTTTTAATAAACTTAACAATTTTTATTTTTAATTCATTAATATGTATTTAAGGATAAATGCTACGAAATAAAAAATTACACTTTTAAGTAAAAAAAACTAAAACTATTAAAAAAGTAGAAACATTTATTATTTTAAGAGTTTTATTAATTTTCCTTCTAATAATATAGGTTAATAACTAAAATAACACTTTTTTTATTTATTCTAATTACTTAAAAAAGAAATTATTCAATTTACTTTGAAGAATTTTAAAATAATACTGTCATAAATTTTTTATTTAATAACTTTCATTTTTTAATTTTTAGCATGTATTTTTAAAATGTCTATTAACAAAAATTTTATTATAAAAATTAAAAATATTTAATATTTTTCATTTTTTAATACTTAAAATAAATAATAAATATTTTGTTATTTTCAAAAAAATGTTAAGGTTTTTTTTAAAAAAAAAACTCATAATTCATAGGTATCCACGAAAAGAATTTTTCTTACTATTGTTGTTGTAATTCCCACATCCATGTGGGTATACAAGTTGGCCTCAGAAAATTGACCCAAAGTGAGGTGTCAGATTTGGATAATCTTGGAGGAAGAGATTTCTTCCTCTATGGAGTATCTCAACCGTTGATTTCAGTTAAGGGAAGCAGAGAAAAGGGATGAGAAACAAAATGAGCGGTGGGAAGTAGTTTTGTGGAGCAACGATGTTTTACTCCCGCAGGACAAAAGTCACCTCAAGTACACGAATCACTAGTTGCCTGTGTTTCCGCGTAATGAAGCTAGCAAATGGCGTTATTAAATTCAAGGTACCAAAAGGTGTGAAGCGCATTACTATGCCTTTTCAGGCCAATACCAAGTCTCTCTGACTCTCTCACGCTACACTCTCCCCCAAACACCATCTCTCTCTCTCTCTCTCACTGACCTTCACCTTCTGCTAATCAAGTAAGTAACCATCATTCTTTGCATCCCCCTTGTTTCAGCTCCGAACCAAAAAAAAACTACCAACTACCGACACAAAAAAAAAACCAACAGACCCACAAAAAAGAAGACGAAGAAGGGGAACAAAAAAAAAAAAAAAAGGAAATATCCTAGACCATTATTTTAGCAAACCCATTATCATCACTTCATTCACACAACACAATGTCCAACAAGTCCCCAGTTTTTCCCATGCCAGACCCCCAACACTTCAGTGACTATGGCTTTGACCCTCAAATCAACTATCTTCAGGTAACCCCTTTTTCTCTCTTTCTCCATTTCCTATAAAAATCTCTTCTTTATTTATTTATTTATTTACGTTTTCTTCATGCACCATATACTTATACCAGGTGCTGGAGGAAGCCATGAAGCACAAGCGTGAGACATCGTCAAGATCCATAGACTCCATACACTTCAGGCTTCAGAAGCCCATTTCCAAGGACAACTCCTCAAGGACCAAGGTTCACAAGCCCAAGAAGAAGCGCTGGTGGAGGAGCGCCCTCCTCTTCTTCAAATGGAGGTGGGCCCATCACCACCACCGTCACAACAACCATGACAACAACAACAACAACATTAATGATGTTCACCAGGCCCGGGCCCGGGCCTTCCGGGCCTCCATCTCGGGTCCTGTGTACTTGACCGAGAGCAGGAGCGGGTCCTCCACCCCTTACCGCACCACTAGCCGCCCTTCCTCCGGGCCGCTCGCCGGAACTTTAACGCCGCCGGCGAAGGGTGACGTGGACATACCTTACTTGAGCCTCAGGGAGCTGACCATGGAGCAACAACAACTGCAACAGCAGCAGAGGATGTCTACCTCGTCCATGCCCATATACTTGGTCACATAAACACACAACATATTAGTTTTTCGTTACTGCCACTTTGAAATTCATGTCTCAAATAGTCGGTTTCTAGAAGTGAAATTAATGGTTGTTAATTAATGGGTAGGCTTTGGTTTTGTGGATTTGTGATGATGTCTTTTTGGGTGTTTCTTAGTTTGATATGTTTTTGTTGTTTTGTTTATTTTTTCTTTTCTTTTCACCTAACCAAAGGGGTTTGCTTGATTTGATCCACTGGGGTAAAGGCTGGATCCTCCTTTTGGTGTTTGTCGCTCACTTTTATCAAAAATATATATATGCAGAGTGCAAACTGAGCTCTCGTGCTTTTGACCAAAGTTCTACTTTTCCTTTTTGTGATTTTTTTTTTCCCTTTAAGCTAGATATCAACTAATTAACAGTCATAAAGTAACGTTGATTTTTATATTATAAGCTTTAGGATAAATTATACCCGCATCCGTCTATTTTTTATGTTTATATAACCTCTTTTTTAATATTTATTGAGATGTTTAGTTATGCAATTTACAAGATACAATGGTATAATGTGTAATATTATCCATATATAAAAAAAGATTAGTGTATATTTTTAAAAATTGAGAGATATAATATCTAATATCATAGGTCAATGTAATTTAATTTAAGATTTAACTATATCCAAAATTTTGATTAAGAAAACAAGTGGCAAGCTTTGGTTTGTTGTGAATATTTTATTTACTATATCTTGTATTCTTGTCCTTAAAAGGAGGATCTCACGGCTTGTGAATAGTTTAATATTGTTAGTTGCTACTAAAACGTTACCAATATAGCGCCAAGGTTTGTGTCCGTTAATTTGGACCCAGCTAAAACCTTGGAGCCATAGAGAGGGACTTTGCCACTGTCACATCCCAATCCATGTGAATCAATTTTAATTTGGCTGGGGCCGTCGGGGTTGTGTGCGTGCTCCAAACGGCAACGTTTTGTGATGTGCCAAAAAAGATGCAAAAGCTGCGAATATATAGGAAGGGGAAAGTGGATATATATTTTTGAAAGTTGATGTACAACCTTTCTTTCATTGTCAATGGTGGGAGTCCCAAAGGCA
This sequence comes from Pterocarpus santalinus, assembly GCA_031439595.1. NCBI lineage: Eukaryota > Viridiplantae > Streptophyta > Magnoliopsida > Fabales > Fabaceae > Pterocarpus > Pterocarpus santalinus. The sequence goes on along the minus strand of CM062530.1, from coordinate 52,881,603 downwards.
GCAAAAGAATACTATGAACATGGAGAAGAGAGGAGAGGGAACGATGAGTCGGTTTCGGAGAAAAAGTCCAAATTAGTAAACGGCTATAGCATGTGCTACTGCAAGGAAAAATACTGGTTGCCTGGAAGCAGTGCATTTTTTTTTTTTTTTTTTTGTTGTGAAGTTCACTGGTTTATTGGCTCTATTAGCAGAAATTCGATTAATCCAATTCGACTAGTAGAGATCTCAAAGAAGATCTTAGATCTTTTAGCTGAAAATTTTCTATTTTCAATACTTAAATCGAAGATACCTAATTAAAAGATCAAAGCACTTAGCTATTTCTACTTACCTTATTCTAATATAGCAGTGCATGTTGTTGAATGAGTCAATTTAGTTTAGTTCCATTATCTGTTTGTGTTTCAGTTTTAGTCATGGGTGGTCCCCATTAGTCTTATCTTTTGGCTCATGTTGTTAGTGGTTTTTGTAAGTTGCTTTAGTGTAGGAGTCAGTTATTAAAAGTGGTTGTAGTTGCTGTGTAACTGATATATTTAGTCTATATAGTACATCAGCCTATTAAGAATGAAAATAGTTCTCGTTTTCTTCCTCTGTGTTATATCCCCTTGCCTTTTAGACTTGTAACTTTAATAGTGGTATCAGAGCCTGATTAGAAAGGCAGCAGCAGTAGCTTATTGTTAATGGCCACTGATAATTTTGTTCAACCTGCCATCCCACGCTTTGATGGTCACTATGACCATTGGAGCATGTTGATGGAGAATTTTCTTCGGTCCAAAGAATATTGGACCGTGGTCAGTGAAGGTGTAACAGAACCAGCACCTGGTGTAGTATTGTCAGCAGCACAAAAAGCAGAGTTGGAAGGCTTAAAGTTAAAAGATTTGAAGGCAAAGAATTATCTTTTCTAAGCCATTGATCGTACAATATTGGAAACAATTCTTTGCAAGGACACCTCAAAGCAAATTTGGGACTCCATGAAGAAGAAATATCAAGGGAATGCAAGGGCTAAGCGGGTACAACTTCAAGGTCTCCGTAGTGAGTTTGAAACCTTGCGCATGAAGTCAGGAGAGACTGTTGCAGAGTACATCTCCAGGACGATGGCAATCGCAGATTCATGGAGATAAGATTGAGGATGTTGCTATTGTTGAAAAAATTCTCCGTTCCATGTTGCCGAAATTTAATTTTGTTGTTTGCTCTATTGAGGAGTCTAAAGATATTGACACTTTGTCAATTGATGAACTACAAAGTTCTTTACAGGTCCATGAGCAAAAGTTAGTCCAAAGAGACATGGAGGAACAAGCATTGCAGGCCTCCACCAACAATCAGTCTTCAACTCCAAGTAGAAGAGGCAGAGGAAGAGGAAGAGGATTCAAGGATCATAAAAATCAGCAACAGCAAACAGAAAATCAGTCTAGCAGTTCTCAAGGAAGAGGAAGGGGACGTGGCAGATCACACACTGCCACTCATGGACCAAGGTCACATGACAAATCCAATGTAGAATGTTATCGGTGCCATAGGTATGGACATTATAAATCTGAATGTCGAACTAACCTTTCTAAAAACAATGGAGAAAGATCAAATTTTGCAGAAAAAGATGAAAAGGAGGAGGAAATATCTTTGTTGATGATCTGTCATGCAAAAGAAGAAAACAATAAGAACCTGTGGTACCTAGACACTGGTTGCAGCAATCACATGTGTGGAGATAAATTTGCATTTACTGAATTAGATGAAAGTTTTCAATCAACTGTTAAGTTTGGTGATAATTCTTTGATTGCTGTCAAGGGAAAAGGAAAGGTATCAATCCAAACTAAGTCCAAATCTGTTCAAACTATCTCTAATGTTTTGTTTGTCCCAGATTTGAAAGCAAATTTGCTTAGTGTGGGGCAGCTCCAAGAGAAAGGATTTGAGGTGATTATCAAAGATGGAGTTTGTAGAATTCAGAATTCTACTCATGGATTGATTGCAAAAGTTCATATGACTGCAAACAGAATGTTCCCTTTACATCTTCAACTAACAGGCCAATGTTGTTTTGCTGCAAAGCTGAATGATCTAGCATGGCTATGGCATTATAGATATGGACACTTGAATTTTGGAGGATTAAAAACTCTACAACAAAAGAAGATGGTTGCTGACCTTCCTCATTTTGATTCTCCAACTGGAATTTGTGAAGATTGTGTTATTGGAAAGCAGCCACGTGATAGCTTTCCAAGAGGAAAATCATGGAGAGGCAAACAATTGTTGGAATTAGTTCACTCTGACATATGTGGACCAATAAACCCAATATCAAATGGAGGTAAACGTTATTTTATAACGTTCATTGACGATTTTAGTCAGAAAACATGGGTTTATTTTTTGCAGGAAAAATCTGAAGCTTTTTCAGCTTTTAAAAGCTTTAAGGCTCTTGTTGAAAAGGAAGCTGGGAGTTCTATAAAGACTCTTCGCACTGATCGTGGAGGAGAATTTAATTCACAAGAATTTTCAGATTTTTGTGCATCAAATGGGATCAAAAGGCAACTTACAGTAGCATACTCTCCTCAGCAGAACGGTGTAAGTGAAAGGAAAAATCGCACAATTCTAAATATGGTGCGGAGTCTCCTGCAAAGAAGCAAACTTCCGAAACAATTTTGGCCTGAAGCAGTTGACTGGAGTGTTCATATTTTGAATAGATGTCCTACTTATGCTGTTCAAAATATGACACCAAAGGAAGCTTGGAGTGGACACCAACCAAGTGTTGATTATTTCAGAATTTTTGGCTGCACCGCTTATGCTCATGTTCCAGATCAGAAGAGAACAAAGCTTGATAACAAAGCTGAAATTTGTGTTTTTATTGGACTCAGTCATCAATCAAAGGCTTATAAGTTGTACAATCCTAACACAAAAAAGGTGATAATCAGTCGCGATGTGGGATTTGATGAAGAAAAATTCTGGCCTTGGAGTGAAGATTTTAAGAGAAAGCAAATTCAAACAGATTTTGATCATGATGATGAGCAGCAACCATTACCAATTGATATGCAAAGCAATCCAGCAAGTGAAGGTGTAGATCAACAGATTCATGCACGACCTCAACGCCTTAAAAAACGGCCAGCATGGATGTTAGACTATGAGGTATCAGGAATTGATCATTCTGAGGGTCCATTAATACACTTTGCTTTATTCTCAGATTGTGATCCAGTGACATTTGAAGCTGCTGTCAAAGAACCAAAATGGAAAAAGGCCATGGATGAAGAAATATCAGCGATTGAAAGAAATAACACTTGGGAGTTGACTGATCTTCCAAAGGGACACAAGACAATTAGTGTCAAGTGGGTGTATAAAACAAAATTGAAAGAAAATGGTGAAGTTGATAAGTACAAGGCGCGTTTAGTAGCTAAAGGCTACAAGCAAGAGTTTGGTGTTGATTACAAGGAAGTTTTTGCTCCTGTTGTGAGACTTGACACAATCAGATTGGTGATTTCTTTAGCAGCACAGAATGCATGGCCCATCTTCCAATTAGATGTTAAATTTGCATTTTTGCATGGAGATCTAGTAGAAGAGGTATTTATTGATCAACCTCCTGGTTATGTTAAAACTGGTTGTGAGCATAAAGTCTACAAACTCAAAAAGGCTCTATATGGACTAAAACAAGCTCCTAGAGCTTGGTATAGTCGTATAGATGCTTATTTTTTGAAAGAAGGCTTTCAGAAGTGCCCATATGAGCATACTCTTTATACAAAAGTTGCTGGATCAAACATGCTTATAGTTTGTTTATATGTGGATGACTTAATTTACACTGGAAATGACAAGGGCATGTTCGATAAATTTAAGGAGTCTATGATGGTTGAATTTGATATGTCTGATCTTGGAATGATGCATTATTTTCTTGGTATAGAAGTTGTTCAATCTGCAAGTGGCATCTTTATTTCTCAGAAAAAGTACATGCAAGACATTTTAGACAGGTTCCAGATGAAAGACTGCAATCCTGTTAGCACACCAGCAGAAATAAATGTAAAGCTTATTAAAGATCCTAACAGAAGAAAGGTGGACAGCACTCTTTATAAGCAAATTGTGGGAAGCTTGATGTACTTAACTGCAACCAGGCCAGATATAATGCATTATGTATCTCTCATTAGCAGGTTTATGGAGTGTCCAAAGGAGATGCATCTCTTGGCTGCAAAACGTATTTTAAGGTACTTAAAAGGTACTGCTGATTTTGGAATATTCTACAAGAGGGGAGAAAAATCAGATTTAATTGGATTTTCTGATTCTGACTTTGCCGGGGACCAAGATGATAGGAAAAGCACTTCTGGATTTGTGTTTATGATGGGTTCAGGAGCTGTTTCATGGTCTTCCAAGAAGCAGTCAATTGTCACTCTGTCTACTACAGAAGCAGAGTTTGTAGCAGCAACCTCTTGTGCTTGTCAAGCAATCTGGTTAAGGAACATACTTGCAGAGCTACACTTCACACAACAAGGACCCACTCCAATTTATTGCGACAATAGTTCAGCAATAAAGCTTTCTAAGAATCCAGTTTTGCATGGAAGAAGCAAACACATAGATGTGAAGTTTCACTTTTTGAGAGATCTTACAAAGGAAGAAATTATTGATGTGGTTTACTGCAGAAGTGAAGACCAAGCTGCTGATATGTTAACAAAGCCCCTCAAATTGGCTGCATTTGTGAAGCTAAGGAAGCTACTTGGTGTCTGCACTATGTTTAATCCAATTTGAGCGGGGGATTCCATTAAACTAAATTTCTGCAGAATTTCAGTTTAAGGGAGGGATTGTTGAATGAGTCAATTTAGTTTAGTTCCATTATCTGTTTGTGTTTCAGTTTTAGTCATGGGTGGTCCCCATTAGTCTTATCTTTTGGCTCATGTTGTTAGTGGTTTTTGTAAGTGATGTATTTAGTCTATATAGTACATCAGCCTATTAAGAATGAAAATAGTTCTCGTTTTCTTCCTCTGTGTTATATCCCCTTGCCTTTTAGACTTGTAACTTTAACAGTAAGTTGTACGCTCCGCTGGTACTTTTCATTTATGTAATAGATATTCTCGTAGGAGTGTTGTTTTGATTTCTTCTCTTTTTTTTTTTTTTTGGAGCATTCATATTTTTATTTATTAGTTGTTTGTTTATAATAAATTATTGGAAACTCATTAAATATTTTCAGTCTCTTTGCTATTAAATAACTATCTATCTTCAAAACTTAATTTTTTTTTACAATTATCCGTACTTTTAAAAAATTTAAAGAGTATCAGTTATTTTTTTTTTCTTGTTCCATCTTTATTAAATGAATAACTGAAAAGAATATTAAGTAAAAGAAAAAATAAGTCAAACCAGAAAATGAAGGTAATTTTACAAGATATATTTAAATTATTGAGGCCTATTCAATATCTTCATTATTTTGTGTAAGTATTTAAAAATAGACACTTATTTAAAAAGAGGGAGTAGTAATTAACAAACATTGTTATCTTTGTTTTTTTTTTCCCTAATAAAATAGAATAAAAATAAGTCGAGATGAATTAAAGAAACAAAAAATTCACTTTTTCCTTAAGTAAGAAAATTATTTTTCTTCCTTTATAATTTTTCATTTAATTTTAAACGCTTAAGTGTAAGAAAAATTTATTTTTCTTCTTTTCATTTTTTTTTGTTCCTTTCAAATCATTCAAATACAGTGTTAGTTCTTATCACTTAGACTTTGAAAAATACATTTAGTTTTTAATGTTAAAAAAATAATTTTTATTTGATTTGAATATGTCAAAAAGTAAGTTTAGAAGAATGAATTTTTTTTGGATAGGATAAACTAAAATTACTTTTGGTTATTGAAGGGAGAGTAATAGTAAGATTCTTTTTTAAAAGATCTTTTTTTAGAATGAAAAATAATCTCAAGAATATTTCTCTTAAAAGGCTTTTATATATTCAAATATATTAGTTATTATATATTTTTATTCTCATTCTAATAAAAAGTCTTCTAAACCTCCTAAAAAAATAACCAAATAAGCACTTATAAGAAAGGCTTGATTATTTCAAACACAACTTTTTTTTAAAAATAATGATATTTATATTCATAAATTATGACTTATTATTTGATATACTCTTACAAAAAATTATAAAATCTATTTTTAAATAGTGTATCATTTATTTTTGCCTAATAACTCTTTTTTTTGAATAAGTTGGACGGTGAGTTAGGCATAAAAATATGGTTAAATATTATTTTTCTTTTTTTAAATGGAATAATCGGCTCAGTTATTTAGATATTGTATTTATATGTATTTATTGTAAAAATATTGTATTTTTTATATATTTAGAGAAATATGGTGACTTTTAAAGAAATCACAATAATTAATTACGATTTCAGGTTATAAAAATATTATTTAATAGAAATTGTAATGATATGTTACGATTTTAAAAAAATAAAAAATTATTTAAATAGAAATCACAATAGATAAGTGCGATTTCAATAAATTTAAAATAAAATAAAATAAAATAATATTATTATAATAGAAATTGCAATATATTGTTGCGATTTCAATAAAATAAAAATTAAGATAAAATAAAATATTATTTTAATAAAAGTCGTAGCTCGTTGTTACAATTTTAATAAAATAAAAATAAAAAAGTATTATTTTAATAAAAATTGCAATTGGTTGTTGCGATTTTAATAAAGTTAAGGATAAAAAAATATTATTTTAATAAAAATTGTAAGCAAATGTTGTGGTTGTTTTTTTTTAACTGTGTATGTTTTGGTTTTTTTTGTTTGTGTGGGAGAGAGAGAGAGAGAGAGAGAGAGGAGGAGGAGGAGAGAGAGAGCACAAGAGTGAAAGAGAAAAGAGAAAAGAGAAAAGAGAAAAATCAACTAGAAAAGAGGAAAGAGAGAGGAGAGAGGAGAGAGAAGAAAAAAAAAGAGAAAGAATAATAAAAAAAAATACCATAATTTTCTAATTATTTTTTTTAAAAAATAAATTTTCAAATTTTTTATAAAAACTCAATAAACAATCTAAAAACCCGGAATAATCTCTCTTTTTAAATTTTTTTGGTAAATAAAAAAAATCAAAAAGAAAAATTGTTTACTTTTAATTGAAAAGGGGTGGTTAAACTATTATATTCATCATTTATTTATTTATTTTATTATTCTATTCTTTTATGTATGCCTCGAAGGAAAAAAACCGTTGTTTTGCTTCTATGCAACCGGCTGAGACAGTGCTTGCTGAGTGACAGTGTTGGCTGTTGAATCCGGACTCCTGAGCAAGTCGTTTTCGCTATACTGTTGCGTGCCGTTGCCCGTTGTTGGTAATTTTATTTTGTTGGTTGCATTTATATTTATATTTCGACACCCCATAGTCCAATTTACAGCTACTTCATTGCTAGGCTGGGCCTCATGGCCATAGAGGATTAATCACTTGACGGCTGACCAGGAAATGCCATAACTAAGAATGATATTACGGCTCGGCCACATATCAATTTTCGAAGATTGCGAAGTTTTACGTAGAAATTGATTTTGGATAAAAAAATGGTTGGAATTGATTTTAAAATAAAGTAATTTATATTTAATAATTTAATTTAAAAAATAATTTTAACAAAATTTTATACTATTAATCATAAAAATAATAATATTTTACTTTTATTTAAAATTAATTTGAGACAATAATTAATTTTTAACCACGCTATCAAACGACAATCTAAACAACTAAAAAAGAACACATGCCCAAACACACATAAAAAAATGTGCTTGGTCATTTTCTTAGGATCTAAGATAATAATTTATGAATGATGATAATATTATTTAATTTTGAAATTATAATAATATATTCTTTTTGACATAGGTCTCTATTGAAACTTAAATAAATACTTATGCAAGTAAAATTTCTTAGATAAGTTTTGTTATTATAAGTATGATTTAAAATATGTTTAGCAACAATGTTTGAAGGGTTTGTCTATGCTTCTTCCAAATAAAATAGAGGATTGTATACTCCCAATAATTTGTAAAAGTATTTTGCATCATTTTGCATGAAATATAGATGGAGGGGATCGGTGAAGAATTTTTGGGGGTTTTTGGACTTATGCAAGGGAGAACAAAATATATTTTCTATCCAATGATGGTTTATTTTCTCTTCAACATTTTTGTTATATCATTAGTTAGATGGGTTTCATGTATAAAACTTGAGGATTTTCAATTGAAGAGTTGTGATTTTTACTATATATTTGAATGCGTACTTAAGTAAAAACTTGATTATATAAATTCTTATTGCATAACACTATAAATCCCTAATAATTTGAACATTAATCTCCATTATGTACTCAAATACAAGTTTCAAATTTTATCTTTTTTCATATTTGAAAGAAAGAAAATTGTAGAGAAAGAAAAAATTTTAATCCCTATTACATAACTAAAAATCTCCCAAAAGTCATTCATTAATTCCTATTATTTTGTTCATATCAATCTTACAAAAAGAATTTGTGTGAACTAAACTTCCCATATTGGTGGAGAGAAAATATATATTTTCCCCTTTATATAACTACAAATCCCCTCAAGTTCTTCATCAATCCCCCTTATATGTACTTCACATAAAACAATGCAAATTTTTTTTGAAAACTATTGGAAGTATGCAATCCTCCATTTTGTCGGAGCCACTTCCGTGTTTTAATATATATATATATATATATGACATTACATATAAATAAAGATTCTTAAGTGTTTTCAAAGTAAGAAATTCATTTTTATTATGAACAATTCAGTGCTCAACAATCCAACAATTATATTAAAAATAGGATTTAATTTAAATACACTGTCAATATAAAAAATTTTTATACAAATATCCAATTATATATTACCACATCAGCAAAGGTCTTTGATATAACCACCCACTACTTGAATGGTCATACAAATGGAAGGTTTTGATTGGATGACAGTATAATTTTTATACTGTCAGTGCATCTTAATGAAACTCATAAAAATATAGTTAAAGTGAGAGATAATGATAACATAGAAAAGTAAAGTGTTAAGCTTTGCATATTTTCAAGTAGAAATTTCTTTCTTACTCTAATAACACTTAAAAATTTTTCATATGTAAAACTCGTCCAAGAGTCATATAATTACTATTGTAACCAATCACAATTGATTTGATCAAATTACCTGCGTGCTTCGAATTAGGCTTTTATGAAGTTTTACCTAAAATGTTATAGCTTATATGAAAATGAAAGCCATGTGCTTTGTGATGTTACAACTTACAACTGCAATTGATAAGTCAAAAGCATTACTCCACGAAGAGATAACATTTTCATATTCTTCAATAGGGCAAATAAGGAACTGTTCCCCATGTTTCAAGTTGTAAATTTCATTACGAAACAATGTTCAGTCTAAAACTTGTTTCAACTTCATAATTGAAAAATCTTAAGAAGTTAGAAGGAAAATATTTTAATAAAAAAGGGAAACTTGTGTAGTTAGTAATAGACAAATTCAATTACAACATCACACAAGGAACCAAATTTGAATTTGTATCCTAGATCAACGCAATCTTTGTTGGGCCTAATAGAAAAGGCTTAAACTTTTGAGTTTGAGCCATGGTCTCTCTCAGTGGCAAGGGGTGTAAGGGTAGGAACAACTGTATGCTGGCTTTCACTTGTTGAAGGAGAGGATTGATTTGCAGCCTTGCTAGATTCTCCAATCTGAAATTGACGGCGGGACCTGAAAGTTTGGACTCGTAAGTCATTAGTAAAGCATTGAAGCTCAGTTTTGTTCTAAGGAAAATAAGCCGTCTCGGTATTACAGAAAGTATCAAATCTATAACCAAATTATAAACAATTTTCCCATGACTTTTTCCTTTTTTAATCTGTGAATCATGAAAGAAATTCTGCCAATGTTCAAGCATTACAACTGCATTGGTGATAGTTTCCTATGCTGAAATTGAAAAATAGGCCATCTCATGAGTCATGTCATATGCTAATAAGATTGACATAAAGTACTTGAATTGGATCCCAAAGACTTTAACTCGACCCTACTCATATAAAGTGTTTGCTTGCATTTTGTCTTTCTTCACATGACTTGGTTAGATGAATAGAAAATACCAAACAATGTTTCTAGTACTAAATAAAAAATATTGCATCTTTTAGGTTTCGAAAATAATTATCCTCCTAATCTCTTAGCAGTCATAAATAGTTCTAGAGCATACTGGATCAAACTACTTACCGTTGGCGAAAGTTGGAGGATTTCATGCCAATACCAAGCAAGGAAGGTCTCGAACAGCAACCAGTGAAGTAAATAGCATTCTCAGATACATTCATGTTTGACTGCATGTAATTGTAAAAGGTGGCAAAGTAATTTGGCAAAGAAAAGAAAAGAAACATTGAATGAGTCATTTACTGCTAATAATTCAGATAATAATGTAGGAAAGATGTATATGTGCCAATATACAACTAAATTGAATCTTAATATGTAGTATCTTCGAGCCAAAAAAACAATAGTGTTGGAAAATAAACATTGTTACATTTCCAATGTGCAAACGGTAATATAATTGCTATGCAAACTTACAGTTTGTACCTGGGAACTTTGTGCAGTAGATAGCTCCGAAGACCTTTTTTCACGGTTTCTTCTTTCATGTACAAGAAGAATTGCACATTTACAAGTGAAATACAGAAGCAACACTCCAAGAGAGAACATGATAACAAATTCAATGACAATGATTGATCCTAAGGCTGTCACCACAAATATAAAGAGCTTGTAAGTCATATAAGCAAAATACTAGTATGCTTCTATTTCTGATCAACTGATTTTGGTAACACCAAAATATGAGAAGATGAAGGACTCTAATTTGGTGCCTAGAATTGGAAACTAAATCCTTCTACATCAATTTGTAGAAATGTATAGATATATATTGATGAATTTTATAAACCCCATGTGTTCAACCCAATTTCAAATCCTAGGAATTTGTAAGGACATCATGTTCATGCTAGGTGTAGGAAAACAAAAATCTTGTCCCTTGGTTGCTCTAAAGTTTTCACTTTGATTCAAGACTAGTGAAATGAAGGCCAAATTATTGGGTGTTTATAGAGCACCAAGTATGATTGTGCTCTGATCCATTTATGTAGTGATATTTCAGCTTGAAATGGTGAAAGGACCCACCACTAACTTACTCATTTAGCTGAAATATCACTCTATAAATGGTTAGAGCACAATCTTATTTAGTGCTTTATGAACACTTAATAATTTCTTATCTAAGAGGGGCGAGTAACTATGTAGCTACCAAGGCTCAAAACAAGTCCAGACAGTAGAGCTATTAATTCAGACCAATGGTTTTCACACCGAAAGGCCATTACAATTTTTACGATGAACAAAATCATTCAACTCAACATATGAATTCTGCTACTTACTGTGAGCAAGAAATGGACTCATTGGGTGCTTTCTCATTAAATTAACCATAGCCTCAGTATATAACGGCATTGACATCCCCTCTGCACAATCGGGATAACATCCATGGTTTCCCATGTCATTCAATGTCAATGTCAAAGCAGCTCCATGCTCACCTCCCTGTACAAAACAAGAAAAAGAAATTACAGTGACAATCAAAGATCTTGGGTTTACAGAATATATCTTGACAAAAGGTTTTGGCATAATACTGAACAAAGGAAACCATAAATTTATTTTATTTCAAACTTTGCTTAGTTTGGTATTGCTTTCCAATAGGTGCTTCTAATTGCCCTTTTTATAGTAACAGTTTTTGGCACGTAGTAATCTTATAAGCAACGTGTTTTCTTTTGGATGCTTTGAAAAGTAAGCAAGGGCTGCTTGCAAAACCAATGACAGATCGCCAAATGATATTAATCATAATGGTACTGTAGTATTCATAGACATCTTATGCTCCTTGTAAACAAGTAATGATTTACACTGGTAAACCAAACTGCTGAACATAATGCTTGTATGCTTGTATATCTTCATTTTTATGGTGAGTTTGGTATAGGGTAAAAATAAGGGGAAATTTTTCAGGGATTAGATTTATGTGTAAAAATACAAATCTAATTCTTGAAAATTTTCCCCTATGCAAAACTCAATTTATATGATTTATAAAATCTACTATTTTGGTCATGATAAATGACCAGATGGTAGTGCATCTGCTACTAGTCATAAACTTTTTGTCTAGGCTTCATATTTAACTGGTGATGAGAACACATAGCACGTGTTCATATTGAAGACCGTGACTATTCCCCAAACTTCTAGGTAAAAGGACATCACTCACATGAAAGAACAGTTGCTCCATAACACCATTGCAGTCATTGACTGTGCCCTGAAATCTGATTCCAATAGCTTTGACCATAAAATGCTTTGAGATGGTAACATATGTCTGAAGAGGCTGCCACTGATGACTGTTCCTGTGCTTCAGTTCAGTTGTATTGATCAAGTGAGCTGGGAGATTTGTTATTAACAAACCATCATTTACTTCCATGGAGAATGTCACCATAAAATGAGTTTGACCACCTAACATGTGACCCATCAGCACTGAGTCAAGCCTCCAAACCTTTTTCAGAAGTTAATTAAATGCCAAAATTGAGAAGCACATTCTAAAATTTGTTCAATATTAGACTTGAAGAAAATCATGTAGATTATTTTTTTGTTTCTCCTCTCTTTGTTGGCATCTTAATCATCATATTAGGCAATAGTATGGTTTGATTAATCATACCAGGGAAGGTAGGAAGATCCGGATCTCCAATGAAAAAGTCAAACTTGTCTTTCTCTTTGTCAAAAATAAGGGTCTCATCTTCATTGCTCCTCAATATGATGAAGTAGGGGGCTCTAATATATGGAGGGTCATTGATAGGATCAACAAAAATGGGAACCCCCAGTGAATTTACTCCATTCTTATTCTTGGCAGAGACTTGAATGGTATCTGCACCAGAAAAATTCTCATTTCTGAAGAACCAAAAAAAAAAAAAAAAAAAAAACCAGAGTTAATAATAATAGCAATATTAAGACAAACATTTACACTTCAACATGAGAAAAATGGTTCCCAAAATAATACATTAATTTGTTGCCAAGTGTCCTTATCAAAGTGCAGTTCCACGTGGAAACACATCAGTAATTTATTAGATACTTTCTGTACCATTGGAACAAACAAAAGTTCACCAAACAATAAAAGCATTGTTACTAATTTAAACAGATAACTATATATATATATATATATAAAAAAAAGAAATACCCCAGATACTGAATTGACTGAAGCGCAGAATTAATTACTTCCACAATGCCTTCTAGTTGTAAACTGCTTGCTGTTTCATTTCCTGTATTGATGGTAAGTTCACTCCACATTGCTTGTCCAAATTGCATCACCATAGGAGACAAAAGTATACTTCCAAATTGTGCACTCAGATTGACAGAAATATTCTCCACTGGATTTGAATATGTTATCTCAAACCCAGCAAAACCACTGCAAGAGGGCACAATAAGATCAGATAAAAAAGTACAATTCAATTAATGAAACAACATTATGCCTATGCTTACCCGAACCTAGGGCATATCAAATCTTCTGTTGCTTGCAGTTGACTTGGAACAGAAGCAAACTGTGGTGGAATGTTGAGAACAGATATGTTCACAAAAGCAGTAGCAAGATTTCCATTTATATCAGATATTGTATACCAAAAAGAATCATTTCCATAATAATCTTTATATGCAGTATAGCGAAACATCCTTCCACTCTGTAAAAGTGAACCATGGTCTGGCTGACAAAATATCAGAGAAAGGGAAATTTATCATATTCCAAAAGAATATGCAGAGAGAAAGACGAAGATAGTGAACAATGCAATGGAAATTATAATTAATTTAGTGTGTTAGAACCTTCAAACATATCTCTCTTTGATTATTCATTATTAGGAAATAGATATTAAGGTGTACATTGACTGAACTGCTAGACCTTGAAGGCATAATTAAATGCTGGAAGAAAATAAATCCTTTCATTGTTAACCATCCATCATCAGAGAGTAAAGTTAAAATCAACATAAAGTAAAAGGAAAGAGGTGTCAGAATGAAAAGACTGCGCATCTTACTTTTGAGAATTCAACTATACTGGCATTATCACCCGCAAAGTAATCATTTGCTAGGGCATCAAAGGCAATGGATTCATCCTCCCAAATAGATATTGCATCATTGTTGGCTCTAGGAAAGTACTCACCTGTAAGTCATTGAGCAGAGGAAGGAAAATTCTTATATCTTCTATAGAATAAATCCATTCTTTTTCTATAATATCATCTTAATCTTTAATCTCTTTCTCTTTTTCTTTTTCATTTTTTCAAGAAAAATCAAGGGCTCTCATATAATGTGGAGTAAATCTACTCTTCCTTCATAAAAGAGAAAAATATCACTCGCAAAAAAATTCTTAAAACATATTTTTTTATAGAAAATAATAAATATGCATTTTGACTATCCAACTATAGCTAGAGTGATATTTTTTAGCTAAGTTTTCAGAACATATATTTTGGTGCTCAAAAATGAAAACTTCAAAACACTATAATTTTTCACTAATAATCTGAAAACTGAAAAGGGGTTAGATGATAGAAACTTTATATATTTGAAGGAGAAATATTTTTTTTGTACATAGCTCTTAGACTCGATATGTGGCGATTGATATACAAGTAAGTTTGGATTTTAGTTATGTGAGTGTTAAATATAATATTGATAATATATATATATATATATATTATTAAAGGCAATATATCAATTTGATATACACTTATTTACATAGCCGTCGTCACATATTAATCTTCGTGTTTAAATCACTATGTTCAAATAATGAACTGTATTTGAAGGATTAAAAAATATAGGCAACATGTTGTTTGAACTTACTGCTATACACATTGATATTGAAGGGACATGGCAATAGATGCTTGCCATCAAAGGAAGCACAAATCTCGTAAGTGCCAACATCTTTAGCCATATAGCTGCAGTTGTATGATCCATTCTTGTTATCCTTTATGTCCCAAGTTGAAAAACCCGAAGTGTTAGCTGAAGCAGTCTCCAACTTCAACCTCGATTGTTGCGAGATGACCGGGTTTGAAAATGAATCCGTAAGCTGCACTACTATTTCATTTTTTGACATCTTTGACACCTTTGAAGAAAACTTAACCACACTTGACAAGGAAATATTAACTACGCCTGCAGCAAGCAAAGGGCACAGTCGTGAGAAATAATTGGGAGTCTCTAAATCAATATAATAAACTAGAAAATGACCTGCGCATTGTGCGGCCTAATAAAGTATAGGACGTTCTTACTTGTCAGTTTTTGTTTAGTCATAAACATAGCCTTAAATAATATACATAAATTTACTGTTACTATATTTTGTACATAAATGGGCAAGAGGGTGGCTAAATGAAAGGACAACCAGGACAAAAAACTGATATGGCACTCATATATGAAATAGTTCAAGTGTCAACTTTTTAATGTGGTATAACCTGATACTCAGAATTAATATATTATAAATAGATATATGCAAAAATCACCTAACAAACATGAGATAAACCTTACAATAAAAAAAATTAACAAATGTATCATATCGAAATATTTTGTGCCAAATTAAGTACTATAAGTATAAACCACTACTAAACCACTATAAAGCATCAACAACCTATCACTAGCAGCAATAAACCTTTCCTCACTAAACATCCTTCTCTATTAAAAACTCTTCATTTGTCGGGGGTTTTATCTCTTCTCCCATTCTCTTACTTCAATTGCTGTGCAAATAACGAGGATTTACCATGGTATGAAGTGCAAAAGAGAAAGAGTATTTTTATTCTCCACTATGGTGATGCTAACTTGTGAAACCATTTTTGGTCTAATGTAAAATAGTTTAGTACCTGTTTTTACCTCTTTTCTGAATGAATGGCCCTTGTTCAATAATATATTTCCACAATATACATAAATATCATAAAGGCCACTTTTTTCGGGTGTGTAATCCACATGGAAGGCACTGGCTACTACAGATCTCCCGCTCCCATTAGACTGAAATCAAGGAAAGATGTCAATAGAGTTCCATGTAATTGTTCACCAATAATTTATATTTGCATTTCATACATTGTTACTAAGCTCTATTGAAGGTGAAGGGGCAATTTCCATGTGACTGATACCATCATATCTCACTCCTGAAGCTGCAATGCTACCTGATACCAAGATCCGCATATGACAATCAAAATACAATTATCGAAAATATATAAAGGAATGTAATAAAAAAGTTGATCATAGAAAATACCATTTCTGTTTAGCATTGGATAAATGAATGGCGAAATACTGTAGGAGTCATTTTCTCTTAGAATTTGTACTTGAACTATGTCTTCTTCAACAGGGGAAGGGTACTGATAAACGTCATATAAATAAACAGAGAATTCTTGCTTTTCTCCAGCTACTGAATCGTTCAAACCGGATCCATTAACAATACTTTTCACCCCATCACAATAACCTATTCAGAAAGGAACATAAAACCGAAATTACATCAAAAATGGAAAATAATAAAGCGTACATACCGAAAAAATTATGCAAGAAGTTACAATATGACGCTTTGCATGAAATTTTACCTACAAAAACAGCATAAGCATATGGCATATTGGAAATGCTTTTGTTATGCTTGGCGTCATATATTGTTAACAAGAAGTTCCCCGGTTCCCAATTGCTAAATGAAAATAGTTGAATTCCAGCATCCACTTCCTGAAAATGAAGATCTGCTACTGGTATTGACAAGTTTGTATCTCTTTCGACAACTTCAGCATCAAACGGATACAGTCCAGAAACCAGATTTCCGTATTGATCTAGCTGATGTATGAAGATTTCCATTTTGGAAGCCAATTGCCATGCATGTGGTTCAATGTTCCATTTAGCGATACAGTTAGAGACATCTACAGCTCCTGGTATATGAGGCAAAGCAAAAGAGGGACACAAGTCAACTTATTGCAGATTTGCATGTAAAAGTAAAATGATGGCATATAGAAGGGGAAAAAAAAAAAAACATAAACCCAACTTATGAAATTCTAAGAACTATTAATGTCTCGGGTGTCTAAATAAAAACTCTAATTAAATAACTACTGGGTCTCCCATTGTATAAAGAGAAATTGTTTGACCATGCTTTGTAAGTGGCCCTAAACATGATATAAACTTGTTGATATTAAATCACACAACCTGGATTCACCTTCAATGGTAATGGAGAGCCATTCAAGGTTTGATTCCCTCCTTCTACGTCCAAGGAGAATTTTCCAGCTTTAGTCACAATAAACTCAGTGATTATATAATCAAACTCGTTCCATCCCATGTTGGAGATATCTGGCACACTTGCAATAGAGCCATTTTCATGTAGCACAGACAACTTAAAATCAGGCAAATAGGACGCTTCAGTCGTCTTAGAGATGCTGTTCCCAAATGCATCTTTAAGGAGTACCATAATTGTCGCTTTTGCACCAGCTTCAAACTCATATTTCAGCCCACTCCATGATGCAACACACACAGAAGGGTACATGTTCCCTTCAGCCAGACAATAGCATTTAGTACCATTAGACACATAAAACCAAAGTAACCAACATTTACAACACCAAGGAAAAACAAGAATGAATATTTATAAAAGAGCAATGTTACACGGCTAGAAGAATATAACCAGAGTTTTTGACAGAAATCATGGTAATAATTAGATGAAATATGATTATAGGATCCACTTATTTATTCAAAGGTCATTAATCATGCCACATCATATCATTCTAATACATAATTTATGGCAAATATTATGTTTGCATAGCAATTTTCTTACCAAAAAAAAAAAGTGGTACTTTCCGTTTACTTTCAACAACAACTGCATATTTCAACACACTTGAAATGACAGTTAAACTAGTTTTCAGCAACACCTGTACATAACTCAGTTCTCTTAAGTGAAGTTTAAATTGAACCTGGCTCAACTTGGAAGTGCAATGATGAGTCATAAACTTGATAACGGTCCTCATTGATGAACACATTAAACAATCCAACCCTGATGGGGGTGAAGGAGATCTTCCAATGATTTGGATCTCCTTCAAAATTCAACAACACGGAAGACACATAAGAACTGTTCCCTGCCTTTCCATTCACAGTCAGAATGGGCTTAAAATCATTCTTGTCAATCTTATCAGCGTGCTCAAGTACTTTGACCTTAATGGTTGCTGTTTCGCCTGCATGGAACGTCTCCTTATCATCCCACCAACTGAAAGCGAATATGGGCATTTGTGATCTATCTGCTACAAACCGAAAAAACAAAAAATAGTGAAGATTATACAAAATTTCCACATTTTGTTTTCTTTGAACTAAACCAAAGATGAAAGATGATGCTATGTGCTAACCTGAGGATGGATGTGCAGAAGAAGACAATGTGAAGAAAAAGTAGGCAGAGAGTGAAATGATAATGAGTCTGAGCGTAAGGACTTTCATTTTTGCGAGGAAAAAACTGAGAGTACAATCTAGAGTTTACGTTGTACAAAGTGGATTTTATAAACTTCCCATATGTTCGCGTTTGTTTCCAGTTTAATCCTTTTGAGCTTTCTTCTCCTTCTCTAAAGCAGGGATAAAATTATAAATGCAACACTATCTCATTCCAGAGCAGTTTTTATTTCCACATAACTGCTGTTTTTTCTCTCGTAAGTTCTTGAGCGGCCTTCATTCTCAACTACTCGTCTTGCACTCAATATCACCACCCAAACATAAGGGGGATTAACTCTCCTTTCGATTATATTTTATTTTTTATTATTATTCTTCAATTTCTTTTAACTTATCTGAACTCCTCTAATTTTAATTTTATAAATATTTTAGGAAGAGTAAAATTTAAATTAAAAATATTATTCACTTCAATTTAATTTTAAAAAATAAATAAAAATACAAATTCAAATTTTAAATTTAATAAAAATTTAATTTGAATATATTATCAATGTAAAAATTTTTTATATAAATATTTAATTATATATTATTATATCAGCAAAACTCTTTAATATAACCACCTACTATTTGAATAATTATGCAAATAAAATATTTTGATTGAATGACAGTATAAAAATTACTGCACTCAAATTAAACTCATTCAATAAAGGGGGGTCCTTGATATAACTGATTTTTGTGTCCAATTTTTTATACCATTTTCACCCTTATAAATAATTAGTTTAAACAATATTGTTTGGTTTAAAATTGTAACATTAATATGTTCCACGTCCATCGGCAGTTTTCTAATGCTGTTTCTAAAACTGCTTCCACCTTCACCTGCAGTGGTTTAATCCTATTCCTTCAAGTCAGTTTACATGCAGTTTCTTCTCTATTTCATGATCAGTGTCTTCTCATTTAGAACACATGGTTAAAACCCATGATAGCACCATGGTTTTGACCCATCAAAGTCCAAAAGCCTATCCATTTTCTTCTACATTTACTCGCTACTGTGTTTGTTCCCCTTCTCCGTCTCCTTTCTCTCTACTTTAGGTGATGGCTTCTACCTCGGTGGTGCCTCTTCTGCTCAGTCCAGAGAATGGTTGCAGATGCAGAGTGTGGGAGAACTCATCTTTCATCAAGTGGAGGATAAGGGACGCGCATGTTTCCTTGCGTTGCATTTGCAACATGTTGAAGCCTGGATATCTATATTGACCTGTTATAAGTATTGGATAGAATTTGAACCAATAGTGAATGTATTTTGATTTTGTTCAGTGTTATTCAATTAATGATTGTGGTAAAATTAGTCTATGAATTTAAAATTTTAAAAGAGTATCAAGAGAAAGTTTATCATCAAGCTTCCATCTTTTCCTTGCGAATTTTCTCCGTTTGTAAGGCGAAAGCTTGATTTTTTTTTTTTTTTGGTTCCGTCTGGGTGGTTCATCAATCTTGCTAATAGAATTGGGATCGTACTAGAATTTTTAGGTCTTTTGCATGGTGTATTTTTTGAAATTATTGGTAAATAGGGTTCATATGAGTTGTGGCGATTGCTACGTATACAATGGTGTTGGCATCCTATCTTATTCTAATTTGAACTGTTCTTTCTATGAATTAATTGGTGCCATTAAGTAGTCTCAAGAGGAAAGGCATTTGAATTTTGAGAGAAGATCATGGATTTGAAACCTAAATGCTGCAATACCAATTATAATTGTAGAGGGATAGTGTTGATGGTACAAAAAACATCGTTCATTTTAGCATTTAAAAACATTGTTCTTTTTATTTAATTATTTCTTTTGATTCACTTTTGCTCTTTGTTTCTTTGTCTTCAAGTTTTAGGTAGTTGCGCATTATTTGTAGTAAGTTACTATTAAGTAATGAAGCTGTACCGAGGTACAACTGGAACAACTGTTTAGATTTTTTTTTTTTTTTTTTGTAGCTAGAGGAGGATCAATCCATATTTTTTTATTAATCCATTTATTTATTCATAATATATGAATTATTTCATAGATTTTTAAAATTCAAGAATTCAATGATAACATAATAAGATGTGGTTAGTCAATTTTAGCAAATCAACTCCGGCAAGTATACCAAACCACAAGTAACAAGAAAATGAGTACGTGATTGTCGTTCCCATGAGAACTAAAATCAATTACCAATTCAGTTGGATACGTCACTATTCAGGCAAACACAAATGTAGAAAAAATTGGAATTTAAATAAATGCAAAAATTGTAATTAAACAAGCTATAGAAAATAGGAATAAGCAATGGATGGAAATCAGGTGTTAGGAGTTGATTTCATCAAAGTTTCTCGAATTTTGTATTATCCAATTATTAAATTAATTTCTTGATAATATCATTACCAGTCGAATTACTCTTAATTATAGTCAAAGCTTAACAGTTTGATACTAGGATTCTCTTAGAATAAGTTGAATAGTTTAATTTTTTAGATTATTCTAAACCTATTCTAAGGATGAAAAACAAGAATTTAATTGGCTGCACAAATGAGTACTTCCACTCCTGGATCAATTCTCTAAGACTACATCTCTCTAACACCTAAAAGAAATTTAGCAAGCCATGAAACAAGACAAGAAAAATAATACTCAGAGTCATGTCAACTGGAAGAGGCCTCTGATAGCTTTCTAGAGTCTCCAGCCCTTAGTCTATATTCTCCTTTCTCTGACAATAGATCCCTCACTCTCTAACAGATAAAAGAATTTAAATCGAAACAGAAAGAAACTGATTTCCTTGATTTTTCTCCTTTTTCAAATCTTCATCCTTATTCTTTTATTTTTATCTTTTTTAAAAAAATTTGATTCAAATCTTCAGATAATCTCTTCTATCTTTTCCGTTCTTTGATTCAAACCAAATCTTTCAAATATCCTCTTTTTGCTCTTCCAAAATCTTCAAATCTTTATCCAAGTGTTCCTCTCTAATATTCAAATTCTTAATGCTAAAAATCAATTCTGCAATCAAATAAATTTAATAAGAATAATTGCCAATTAAATTCAAAATAATTAATTTCTCACTAGAAGCATCAACAATAAATATTTATTAAATTAATCCAAGAAAATCATCATTATGAAAATAAATTTAAAACAATTTAATACACAAATATGAGAAAAAATAGTATATTTTCACCAGTTATCAGATGTATAAAGAATTGAGAAAAATCTTTACAAGATAAATGTTATACATTTGTAAATAAATAAACACTAACCATAATAATTTGTGTGTACAAATGTAGACAAATGAAAAATATTTCAAATATATAATTACATTTTATCCTTCCAATTAAAGCCAGGGATAAAAAAGGACAACTCAATGACATTTATGAATAAAATAAGTATTTGTAAAAGCATATATGTTTACATTTGTAATGGTAAACATATAAATGTATAACACTTAATTATTCACAAATTTCTTTCTACAATTTTTCCATCATAAAAATACATTGCCTCCACTTATATTTTTTACTTTTTAAGCATTAATGGAAAATTGCCACTCATTATCTATCACTTCTATCACTAATACTAAAAGGGATTGTGTGGGTTTGGTGTCCAATTTTTTCCTCTCATTTTAACCCTAATAACTCATTTATCTAACAAATGCTAATGGGTTAAAAATATAACTTCGGCTTTTGTGTAGAGTACAATGTAGAGTTTACGTTGTACAAAGAATTGAGAAAAATCTTTATAAGATAAAAGTTATACATTTGTAAATAAATAAACACTAACCATAATAATTTGCTCGCATAAAATGTAGACAAATGAAAAATATTTCAGATATATAATTACATTTTATCATCCCAATTAAAACCATGGATAAAAAAAGACAAGTCAATGACATTTTCAAATAAAATAAGTATTTGTAAACGTATATATGTTTACATTTGTAATTGTAAACATATAAATGTTTAATACTTATTATTGATAGCCAAATTTGTCCGTGATTAGTCAAACTAATTGCTTGTAATCTAATGCTTCTACTCTCAATTTTAGCATTTCAAACACTACAATTATGTACAATTCTTTTTTGGACAATCAAATTTTATTTTGCATTTGCATCTTTAATTTAAACAAAATTTAAAAAATAATAAAAATTAAAAAAATTAAAAAAAATTCTTTGTTAAGTCAAAGCATTCTCTTTTTTGGTGGAAAGTCAAAGTATTCTTTAACCCGTTTCTATACCAAAATTAAAATAGACCATCCATCTTTTTATCTAATTTCAATATTATCAACATACAAAATACAAGATAAAAATAAAATAAAAAGTTTGAAAAAAATAAAAACTTTCAAAAAAAATAAAAATTTTATTTTTGGACTAGGCTAGAACTTTTAGCCTAATCCAATTTTGTAGAAATTTTTTTCCCTAACCAATATTAAATAAATAAAAAGAAATTAAAAAAATAAAACGTTACTGGGGAGTTGCTTGTAGCAACTTGTGCAGCAACTTACTTTTGGGCGATGGAAGAGCAATTATAAAAAGAGCTTCTTGACTCAGTTTTGAGGGGAGGCGGGGTAATAGAAAAGCACACAGACAGAGGGGTAGAGAAGCACACAATAGAGGAGTAGAGAATCACACACATGAGTCCAGAGGGATCGACTTATCTTAGTTACAAGAAATTCATCAACAGGTGTAAAAATTCATCATTCCCTCACTCAAAATCTAGAAATCATGCGTATTGCATCATGTTTCAAGTCATTCCATATCTGCATATTCAAAGAAGCTTGTTCTAGAATTAGAATAAAGAATGTAACAGATTAAATAAAGATCTCAATGGACAAATAGTCACTCCCCCCCGCACACACACAACATACCTTCAATATCACACACTACACACCTTCGTTGACTCATCTGAAAATCTAGAGAAAAATTAAAGGAAGAACAATTTGAGCATAAAACAGAGCACCCTGTGATACTACAAACAAAGCCCACAAAACTTAATTTAAAGGAAAATACAAAGCATATATTTACAGCTTCTGAAAAGCCAGCAAATAAACCAAATTAGACATCAATAATTTTATATCGAGAAAGTTATTCAAATTGCTCCAATTTATTAAATATCTTTACTGCCCTGTTTTGACTTCTAAATTTGGACTACCAAATAGTAAAACTCCTTAAAAATTCATCCCTAATTAGATTTTCACCAAATTTTATATTGAGGTAATGCTATGTGTTAACTTTCAAATAAAATAAGTTTTACTCAAATCTAAGAACCGCAAATCCAAAAACAATATTTGCAACACAAAGAATTTAGAATAGTGGCTCATTTGCCTTCCTTTTATATCATGTTACTTCAAAGCTATCTAACCCAATTTCTATGGACTCATTCACTTTAATTCTTCCACAGGGACATTAAAGGACTTATCTATGATTCATTTAAGCTGTTATTCCAATTCACTTAAGTTTCTAATTTTATTTAACTAAAGCTTGACTTTTCTAGCTAATTAGTGATTCTAAATGTTGTCTTGTGCTAAATTCTTTGGCTATTTATCACCATCATCAAATTAACCCTTGTTTAACAAACTTAACAACTCACAAACCTAAAACATACATCTCTCTCATTATGGTCTATATGACTAAACACTTGCATACATACTCACTAACAATCAAGTACAAAATCAAGCTTAAACCAATATTTCAAAGCATAACCATCATATAATCACATCATCAATAGTATAATCCAACCAACCAACATTAGAGTTCAATGAGGAATCTAGGGTTTAGTCAGAATATGTGGCACAAGAAATTGAAGAGAATACATCTAGGATTTAAGCTACGTCCCTCTAGATTGTTGGAGTTATGGAAATAAGTGAACCAAAAGCAACTCTTCCCTTTCAAAACCACGTATGGCAGTGGCTGTGATATGGGTAGAGAAGCTCCAAATTTCTTGTTCTTCAATTTTGCTTGGGGGTTTTGTTTAACAAGAGGTAAGGATCAATTTTCTCTAAAGAAGCAAAGTGTTTTAAAGCTTCTATGGCTACCATGCAAGGCCAAGAAGTTCATGACTATGAAGGATTTTGGGGAAGAAGTTAGTGTTGGTGGGGTGATGATGCCATGAGGGAGATAATGAGAGAGTTAGAGAGTTGAGAGTTGTATTTGTGTGTTATGAGGTATAGACTAACTAATGAAGTGAATATAAATGTGGCCATTATTGGGAGTGGCATATAATCAAACATGGAACCTTCACACTTCATAATTCTATGTAGAGTTATTTTTTTTTATTTATCATGTTCAAAGGAACAATTTGGCAATCTTAGAATTCATCACAAACAATATGGAACCCTTATGGATTAATTTAAAGTGTTTGGTGATTACTCAGAGTACTCAAAGTTGTCTGGCACATTGTTTATGTGAGTGGTAATCTTACATTTGTATTTGAAATATTTTGCATAAAGCATCATTTATAGGGTTATTACATGAATATTATTTATCTACTAATGCCCTGAGGCCCATATATTTCGGAACAGGGATTTTTACTCTAAATACCCCTCTTGATAGCCGTGGGCTAATATTTACAAGTTTGTAATTGAACAGTCGTAATTCAACTATTTATATATTATTACTATCTTGGGACCAGGCTTCTTTTTGTACTGAGCTACTCTTGAAGTAGGGGACGTTACATAGATCATATTCATCACTCTCATTCTCTCTTGAGCTCTCTTTATCTCTCTTACTTTCTTAGTTTCTCTTAGGTTTCAGTTTGTATTATGGTATTAGGGCTCTATTTGTAAGAGAGAGCTCTACTGTGCCATAGTATTTTGACTCCTCTTTTCATCGTCACTTTATTGTGATTTTGTTTCTCTTGTTGAAGTTCTAGATATGACCAACATGGTGCAGCAAGAAAATCCATTAACAAATTCAACTAGCCCTTTCTTCTTACAGCCGAATGAGAGTCTAGGTGTAGCACTAGTCTCATTACCACTTATGGTGCAAAGCAATGACTCTAGCTATAGAATCGAAAAATAAGCTAGGGTTTACGCATGGCAACATTCCAGAGCCTAAAGTTGGAGATCCTCTAAGAGTGTCTTGGCAGGGGAACATCATCATTCTTTCTTGGATCACTTGCTCCTTGTCGAGGTAGATTGTTGAGAGTGTAATCTTTCACAAAAAGGTTGCAAACGAATGGGTAGAATTGAGGCAGAGGTACTCACAAGGGAATCAATCTCTGATTGCTGATCTGCAGGAAGAGGTTTACTCATTAAAATAAGGTAACCTTTTAGTAACAATTTTCTTTACACAATTGAAGAGTTTATGGAGTAAGCTAGAAAATTTTAGGCCTATAATGCCTTGTGAGTGTGATTTGTAGTGTAGATATAGACTATATAGGGAACAAAATTGTATGATGTGTTTTCTTAAAGGTCTTAATGACCAATTCTTTTGGGGTAAGGTGTCATATGTTTTTTTTTTTTTTTTTTTGGAGAGATCCTTTACCTTCTAGGTTTGTTAGTTCAACAAGAAAGGCATTTCCTAAGTGAGAATCAAGAAGGAATTGAAGCCTTAATTAGCAGCAACAAATGAAGGAAATGGAGGAGTTAGAAACAACAATATGTCTGGGAAAGGTTTTGTTATAGTGAAGTTTGTCAAAGGGCAATCAAATAATGGGAGAGGTTTGTAGTTTCTGTGGCAAGAATGGCCGCACTGTTGATGCATGTTTCAAGAAATATGGCTTCCCTATGAACTTCAAGAAGAATAATAGTGTATCAATGAATGACATAGTTGCAGAAACCTCTGAGGAATACAACAATGAGGCTGAGCTTCCTAAAGGGTTCTCAGGCCTTAGCCTACTTCCGATGTCAGCTTGACTCGAGAACAATTTCAGTGCCTTTTGGTTCTCTTGCGACAGACTCAAGTTTCTAACACTCAGCTTATGACTCAATTTCCTCAAAACTCACTCCACCAACCAGATTTCGACACAGCCTTATGACCCTAATAATATCTCAGGTAACATTTTCTTATGCAACTTAATTTCCAATACAGTAGATCGGATCATAAACTCAGGAGTAATTGATCACATATGTTGTTCTATTGATAATTTTACCACCTACGAGACCATGAACTTGTCCAAATTAAGCTACCTAGCGCTAATTAAATCTTTGTAGAAATTGCAAACAGTGTTTCATTTTCAAATTCTTTTGTTCTAACCAACGTTTTATAATTATGCATGTTTTCCTTTAATATAATTTCAGTTACTAAACTTACCCTCTTCCCCTCATTATTACCTGAAGTTTACGTACTGACAAGTTTCGTGAAATTCATGATCTCAACACTTTGAAGATGATTGGCCTCGCTGAAGAGAAGAATGGCCTTTATGTTCTGAGGCATCCTAGAAATTCACCACCACCTGTAATATCTATTTCTTGTATTTTTGTTCGTGTTATAAAAACATGGCATTATCGATTAGGCCAAGTATCAAAAGACAAGTTAGTTTTATTACATAAACAATTTCCTTTCATTTCAATAAATAATTGTGATGAATGCTGAAATGTTTACCCCTTGGCAAAACAGAAGAAATTGCCATTTCCTATATTTAGTAATTCTAGAGCTTTTTATGCTTTTGATTTACAATACATGGATATTTGGGGGCCCATGTCAATTACCTCAATTTATGGACATAGAATATTTTTTAACTGTGTGGTAGATGACCATTCTCGGCATACATGGATGTTTTTAATGAAATCAAAATCTGAGGTTGCACCTTGCATTAAGTCTTTCATTCTTTTAGTAGAAAATCAGTTTTCATGTAAAGTCAAGGCCATTAGGATACACAATGGCCTTGAATTCAATTAGCATTCTTCTTACCAATCTAGGGGTATCATACATCAAACATCTTGTGTTGAAACTCTGAAATAGAATAGTGCTGTGGAGCAAAACCATCAAGACATACTCAAAATTAACTCGAGTCTTGATTTTTCAATCACATATTACCAGATATTTTTGGAACTTTGCTGCAGCACATGCAATGCCTAAACTGAATAGGATGCCTAGCTCAGCTTTAAGAAATAAAACTCCATTTGAGGTTCTTCACACCATAAGTTCCCGATTTGACTTTTTTTTTTTTCAAATAAAAATGTGTTTGGTTGTAAATGTTTTGCTTCTACCCTGCCAAACCATAGGAACAAATTGATCCTAGAGCTAGGAGTTGTGTTTATTTGGGCCACAAGTTGGGGGCTAAAGGTATTGTTTTCTATGATATACAAACAAGAGAGATTTTCATCTCTAGGAATATTTTGTTTCATGAGAATATCTTCCCATTCCATAGTGCTTCTAATGCTAGCAGTGAACAGTGCATAGTTCCTATGATTTATTTTGAATCACCTTTTTGTAATGGTGCTATGTTTCAGAGACTTATTACAAAATTTTATTCAATATAGAGGCTTGGTATAAATTATAAGAATCTAATTAAAGATTAAGTAAAACTACAAGAACTTATAGACCAATTAAATCTATTTATGCATTAGGGTCAAATGAGAAATATTGGAGTAGTAAGAAAAACTAGTTTTTTTTAATAGTTTTATAATTTCATATTAATTTTTTATTTACTCCATAATGTATAAGTAGCTTTTGCAGTTTTCACGTTGATCGATTACCTTGTAGTATATATGTGTTCTACATATAAAATAACCAAGAAAAGCTACTTTTCCTCGCTGGACTACTATATGTATTTACACTTATTATGATATTATTAATATTTATTCGAAGTGAATTTCATATTTATGGGACTGGATCATCTATCCTAATTAATTTAAAATACATGATAACTTGTAAAAATTAATCTATTTTCATCCCATATTTATGTTTTAATTGTTCAAGATCGATCTGTCCTCAAAGACCAATTTCCTTAATTTGTAATTAATTTTAATAAAATTAATTTATGAGTGTTATTAGTGAAAATATAATTTTTTTTGTACCTAATAGATAAATATGCTTATTAGATTTGTTTTAGGTACAACACAACACAAATAAATAAGAAGATAAAGAAAAAAAATTCTGATAAAGGTTTGGAAAGAAGATTAAAAAATATTTTGAGTGAATTTGAAAGAAGATTGGATAAGAGATAATCTTTGTAGAGAAAATGGAAACATTTTTTCAGTTTCCCAATGCTATAGTGCTGACATCATAGTTCAATTATTATAAGCTAGTTGTAATTCTTTTCCTTTGGGGGGAGATCGGGTGAGACAAAGAGATCCAATTTTAGAACTGGGAAAGAGAGATAAGCAGTGGTTTTGTTAGTCAATATAGCTTTTCATTTGTTCATGTTCTTTTTTGTTTATGGTTTATTAGTTTTCTTTAGGTCATATGGTGATGTAACTTGATGGAATAACCTATGTATCCTTGATTTTTAATCAAATTTTTATTTTAATCAATTGAGTGATTATTAGTATTCTTAATATTTTTATGGATTCACGACCCATTGATTGATTTTTGTTTTTATATTATCAATTGAAAAATCACTTTATAAAATAAGCTGCTCTAATAATTGCTATAAATTAAAGTAGTATTATAAGAATAAAAGTACTTATTTATGTGGTCATAAGAAGTATTATAGGAATAATAGTATTCTAAAAATAGAAATTCTTATTTTTCATCCTTAAGATTAATTTAGAATAATATTAAGGAATTAAATTATTCGATTTTTCTTTAGGGGAATCATAGTATGAAGGAATTTAATTGTCCTTTTTGATTAATTCGACCATCTACTTAATTGGATTAGGAATTAGATTATAATTAGGTAACATATAATTTGAAAAATCAAGTGAAATCATATCTTAATATCTACTTTTTTAATAGTTTTTTTTTTCTAATCTTTGCATATTTTATTTTATTTTATTTTGTTATTTTTTATTTTATCTCAACTTTATTATTTTCTATCACTCAAATGGTATCTGTTCTGATTATATTAGTATTTGATTTACAAATCTCGTGAGAATAATACTTTATAGTCGCTCTTTATCACTTATGATCTAATATATTTGCCGAATCTGATTTTCTAAATTGGTCAACTATACACTTGTATTCGCCTAATAAATTCAATGAATATTCATTTGGTCTCTTGTTTCAATCGATAGTATCATTCATTTAAGAGTAATTTCCATTTCATTTGTATATCCAAAGTTATATATTTTGCTTTTTGTTGTTGTGTTGAGTACGAATAAGATGAAATTTAAATCTATAATTTCATATAAATTATTTAAACCTCTCACCACTAATCTATTCTTAGTGATTTGAGTAGAAATTAGATATTTTAGCTAGACAAGGATTGTTTTTTTCCCCTTTTACCAACAGATTATTAAATTTTTTAATTTTTTGCTGTGACGAGCACTTTATTAACTATTTGCGCATAATTTGTGTAGAACCTTACAGTTAATCTAGATTTTGGACCGCCATGCTTGCAACAACTAACCATAGTATGTAATTGGCAAACGTAACAAATTAAGTGTGATGCTTATAATGCGTAACTATTACATCAAAAGATAATAGGAATTAAGTTATGAAAGATGTTCTTTAAACATGACAATTCAACACTAGATACAATACTTTATTCACATCAACACACACCATAACTATCTTATCTTAATAAATGCGGCTTTGATATTGATCGATGCTCTTATACGTGTATATATATAATATTTATCCTTAAGGGTATATATATAATATACGATGTCTCTATCCATTAGAGATTAAAAAATAAAATAAAAATATTTTCCTTAAGTTATCGTGCTTGTCGGTACATAGGGGTTTTATTGCATTCGAATGTTCAAAGTGACTCAACAACCAGTAGTTTTATTGCACCTGAGGGGTCGAAGAGACCGAGCAATATGGATGATCTACTTGAAGGATACTCCCTCCACTATGTTTTCTCATCTTGGAGTTACTACCTACGTAGCTTGTTTTACAAATAATTATAAGCATTTTGACTTAGCAGCACAAAGAGGAAATTAGTGATATATCTAGTGTAACAAATGTCAAACATGGACCCTCACTAGAGATTATTACCACTAGATCTTCAAAATCTCTTTATTGGGTTTGGTTCTTTTGACTTCGGACACTTGGGATAGTGGTGTATAAATTAAATATAATTTATATTGTACTTGATATTATAGTAATTTTATCAACTTCACTGTGTCGTCAATTATTAAATGATTGTTAACTGAATCTCGATGCAAAATTTGTTTATTAAGAAAGCACAAGTTACTATAATAAACATTATCATACTTTTATAATCATTAATAAACTAACTTTAGCTAGCTCCAGAGTGTTTAATCTCCACTTAGAAAGTTATCCAACATTCGTTACAGAGGTTTTCACATATAGGGTCAATACCACGAACTTATTTTTCACATTTAGAACCAAAGCAGCAAGAAGACATCCAAAAAGCAATCAACAAGCAAGTGGAGCATGGACAGGTAGAATCTATGCATAACTATCAGCAATTAATTGGTGCTAGGCTGCTAGCTATTAGTGCACTAATATCTTATCTTTAGACTGAGGTAATGGGATAGGCCCATATATATAATGTAATTAGTTAGGGGTGAGATAGATATATCTCTCTTTACCAAATCGTGAAGCGATTATTAGTCAATTTGAACTGTGAAGTGATGGAAGAAACGTGCACCCCTTGCCATTCATGGCCGGGAGAAAGAAGAAAGGTGTCGGTTATTCGAATTCTTTGATAAAATGACATTTTGGGACCTAAAGGGTATATCAAAAACCATGATGGATGTGACACTTGGATACGTTATCATTCCTCCCTAACAACCACTGCATAGTAAGTGTTAACAACTTAAAATCAGATTGGCTTAGGAAGGTATGAAATCCCATCTTAATTTGATATTATATAGATAAAAAGTTTGACAGAGATGCAAATTGTCGACAAGATTATTTTGTGTGGGGATCATGATCGTTGAGGATAATTCCTCAGGGCATTTGGTGCAACTAGATTGCACATGCATGGTTCCATTTAAGTGTGACAATGAGTAATAACGGTTAGTCTGTAATGTGTCATTCGGTTTCGGTCATATAAACTAATTAACACATGCAAAAGAGAGAGAGAGAGAGAGAGGGCGAGAGAAGAAAATATCAGTAGATGTTAAACTAAAAGCGAATATAACAAACAGGAACTTTAACATGGTTTCATCTTTGAACAATTAAACCTAGCTAGTTCCGTCAATACGCAGAGATTAATTATAAGTAGGAACTCGCTATGGAAGAACATTCAAGTCGTTAACAAACCACAGGTCCGATATACCTAATCTTTGAACCATTAATGAAACAGATCATTAAAAAGAAAGAAACAAAGAAAGAAAGAATGATCTAAAGATATATTTAACAATAGATCAATGCCACGTATCATCATAAATATTGTCAAAATTTTATATTAAAATAAGAATGGTTATCATATATATATATATATATATATATATATATATATATATATATATATATATATATATATATATCATTCTGATAAATAAATTCAGATAAAAATTCTAGTTATTAATTTAGGAATTCTTGTCAACAAAAGTTATAAGTTCTAAATTTTAAACAGGATCATTATCATAATGTGTGATTATTTGGTTCTTATTTATATACATAATTATAAGTTGGTACTCTATTGTAGTTTCCAGAAAATTTGGAGTTTTCCTTTTCTTTTTCTCTTTTTGTGAATTTCAAGGCATAAATAACAAAGAGGTTTATGTATACAAATGTATTAATGGATTAAAGTGACTTATATAATTCAATGATTTATGTATGTTAGGCATGCACGACGATAAAAAAATATACCATTTGATATATATATATATATATATATATATATATATATATATATATATATATAAAATATGGTTAGGTAAGTAGACATTTAAGGAGCAATCTAGAAATATGCGAATCTTCAATATTGTACCAAGATCAAAGAACATGATACGCAATGTGAACTACATTTCTTATAAAGGAGCCTCTAAAAGATCCTACTAGCAGCTAGCACGGAGTAAAAGAAGTAAAGAACTCACATATTAAAAGCAAAATTAGTATAAGAAAGGGGAGGCAAGACCGTTAGGAGCACAAAATTGCGTACTGTTTCTAATTGGTAAAAGTCTTGGCGCATTAATGTTTGAAAAATGACCAAGCACTTTTTGGGTGGTAACGGGTATCATTGAATCATATAGTGTTAAGAGTCTTAAAGGGGGTTGCTAATTGTCTAAAGCCCTCTAATTCGGCGGTCATGAAGTTTGAAAGTACATTTCCACGCCTAATGTCAAGTGAATTTGTCAATATTCAACAGTATAGTCGTAAAGAATAAAAAAGACGCATGCACACATGACTAACCATGCAGCTTATAGGGGGGGCATGGCATGTCTTGGTTATACTTGTATATTTACATGTCACCCGATGCTTGACCACTCCGCTCGTTGTTCGTGTTCTCACTATATATATGAGATATTTTTTAACTGCTCTTTAGGAAAAAAATATCTGTTCCATTCACTATTCAACATTTTTATTTTGTGGGTCATTAATATTTTTCATCTTCACCATATTTTCAATGAAATGGCTAAGGTGTTAAATAGATAACAGAATATAGAAATTTTCCTCTTGCTCTAAGAGCATCTAGACAATATAATGGGTTCACTAGTGTAAAACCACCATTACCTGTCGTATTGAATCACAAGGAACGTGTGTGTATAGGATCAACATGGAAGAGATCGAGGGAGCTTCTTTTTGCAACGAAAAGTGTATACTAATTAGCGACGTAAATGGAGGAGAAGGGAAGGGAGGGTGGGGAACAACGTTACATATACGAATTACAAGCTGGCTGTAGTAACTTTTCAGGACACGGTGCGTGCTCCAATAGGAAAGGTGGTGGTGAGATTTGAGCAGTTCTGTGATTTTGGATCTATGTCCAAAATATCTTGCTGCATACATGTGATTAAAGCGATATTTTGCTTACGATACAATCTAATCTTATTAGACTCTGTTTTCTGATGTGGACCGAAGGCCCCAAAATCCTAATGCTGTTAGTTTCCAAGGCCCTACTAATGCTAACTTACTGAAGTGACCTTATACTAGCAAATTATCGAAAAGGCATTAATGGCAAGATTCTCACTATATAGAGAGGGGTGTTTTATATGAAATGTGAGTAGAGAAAATTTTGATTGTGTAATTATGTATGATGGTCAAACTAAAAAGATATCTGAAAATTATATGATTATTTTAAAAAGTTATATAATTTTATATTTTAATATTATCATTCATATAAAATTTAATAATGAAACACACACACACATATATATATATATGAATTTATAAATTAACATATATGTGGCTTTTATAATGATATATAATTATTAATATTATAACAAATTTTATATTAATGATATATCAAAATTAAATTTACTTATATATTCACAAATTACATATTTCATAGACTATTTTTTTATTAACATTAGAATTTATCAATCAAATTAGTGCATTGATGTCTTTCACTACATAGATCAAGTTAGAATTCCATATAATTTGAAAATGATTTAATGTTTCATCATATTACTTTATTTTTAATGAATAATATGCATTTTGAAATACAAGTCAATGTCTATTAGTAAATAATAAACATATGTTAAATTATTTAAAATTTAATATGTTTAATGATTAAGATAATATCTATGATTTAATAATTAAATTAATAAAATTTAACGTATAAAAAAAATATTTAATAGAACAAATGTACAAAGACTAATTACTTCATCAGTGAGTAATTACATATATATAATCTAACATATTTATATCATTCAATAGACTTTTATAAAATATATTTTAATTTATCGATTTAACATTGCATTAAAATTACCTATCATCGATGTCATATTGTGTTAAATTTTTTAAGAAAACTAAACATCAATAAGAATATAATGATATGATTATTATTTTAATTTATATATATTAAAAGTATTTATTACGTTATTTGGCCATGATTTTAATATAAATAAAAATTGTATTCAACAATTTTGAATTAATATGAAATTTTATAAACATTATCTACAAAAATATAAACTTTCAATCCAATAATAATTTTTTTCCAAAATATTTCTCCAACAAAAGATTAGTTAGTGATGTAAGAGTGAGGTTTTTTCCTTTTTCATGTAAATACAAGCATTAATAGAAAAACTAAAAGTCTGTACGAGTAATTGTAGGCTTGTAGCAATACTAGCCAGACGTTTTATTTCCCAAAACACAGAGAGGACTGTACCACTGTGTGAGCTCTAGTGAACAATCGTCAGCACCCAAAATTCGCCAAACATGAGCTCAGTGGCGGTATTATAGCGATAGTCTCGCGCACATGCACAATTAATAGCTTCTTTTTAAACGTGAAGATGAAACTTCTGGTAATACAGCATATATGCATTTCTTATGGGGCAGAGAAGGTGTCTATGCTTCTACATATTTGGGAAAGTGACAAAGTAGGACAAAGAAAGAAGAGAATTTCGGGCATCCGTTGATTAATGTGTATATCGCACGGTTTAAATAAGGTCTTTGTGCTTTTACTATTGCACCACTAGTCGCATATTCTGGCGTTTTCTATATATCCCTCAGGTGTATGCATATATCTTTAGATTTTGTTTCGAATTAAACATATCAAGGAATAACTCATTATTTTTCTATGCTTAATCTCCACATGCTAAATATATTGTCCACTCCAAATGGATTAAATTCTTTCTACGGATTTTTTTTTTTTTGTTTTAATAATAGTTACTTTGGTCGAAACTCTAAACCAATAACTTCATGCAAATTTAATAAGTTTCTTATCACTAACTCATTCCTAGCAACTTATTTGACCTAAGGAATTGGTTTTATGAGTGAATGGATCGAACAACTCATCTAGTGCTTGAGTTTGAATGATGCCATTTATATTATAACCTTTTTTGGTAGGGTGACATAACTCCTGATGAGTAATCCCATTAGCAAAGGTAAGGCCACTTCTATATACGTCCAATGGCGCACAATTCGTGTGTAATATCTGGTCATGATGTAATTCATGACCTCTCAACTGCAAAAGATTTTAATATAATTTCGATCTTTGAGTTTGAGCATCCCATGTTAGAAATACCAACGATAATTATTTGCGGACCTTAATTCTTCTAGAAGTATAAGCTTTCGAGATAATTATTAACATTATTGTACAGAGCTGTATACTTCAAATGTGTTAGTTTAGGCTTTTGGAATCATTCTATGTAATAGCTTTTCAACTTTTAAACAAGTCCAGCAATGCAAACAAACGCATATATGTACGTACCCCACCGCCTCCAAACCTTATATAAAGGTCTCTTAGCTTACTTCTCATCCTCACACCCACTTTGCTTGTTCCCTCTCCTCTCACCCTTCTGGTCCCCTCACACTTTGTGTGCTTCTAAGAGTGTTTTCCGGAGAGAAAAGACACCCACCATCTCATCTGTCCTTATTATTATACATCTCAATTCACTGCACGGAAACAACAAAGGAAATCTAGAGGCTTAAGATGCTTGCGGTGGAGAAAACCCCAAAGACGTACCCTACAACTGCAGAGGTACGAGACCTTAAAATTCTTTTCAGAAGCTTCCTTTTTTTTTTCTTTTTCTTTTTTCCATGATTTTCACTGTTTCACCTGTTCATCATTTATAACATACACATATGGACAAATTATTAGGTAAGATATGCATGCAAATACAAAATTATCTTAATAAAATTTATCATCTATTCTTCTTAAGTAAGATTTTATATTTGAATTTTATAAATAATAATAATAAAAAATTAACATTAAAAGAGTTTTACGTAATTAATAATGAATCAATCAAACTCAAATAAGATTAATTAGGATCAATAATATTCAAATTCCTGTCATTTAAAACAAAAAATGTTGTGTTGATACTTAACGATATATAAATAATATTTTTTTTTTCTTTGGTATTATCTCTGATTGCCGGATGTCAAAAATTAATTTGCATGACCAGAAGATAGAAAGTCTTTGCCTATGATTTACTCTCCACAGTTATCTAAAGGTTGATTATGTTTTCTTTACCAGGTAGTGGATGAGCTGAAGAGAATGGCAGACATAGGTTTCCCAATAGCAGCCATGAGCCTTGTGGGATACCTGAAGAACATGATCTTAGTTGTGTGCATGGGAAGGTTGGGAAGCCTTGAGTTAGCTGGTGGTGCTTTGGCCATAGGCTTCACAAACATAACCGGCTACTCAGTCCTATCAGGTCTAGCCATGGGCATGGAGCCTCTCTGCACCCAAGCCTTCGGTTCTAGAAACTTCTCCTTAGTCGCCCTCACACTAAGAAGAACAATCTTCATGCTATTGCTAGCTTCACTACCCATTTGCCTCTTGTGGCTCAAGCTTGAACCTTTCATGCTATGCCTTCACCAGGACCCGGACATAACCCGAGTGGCAAGCCTCTATTGCTTCTTCTCAATCCCTGATCTCATTGCCAATAGCTTCCTTCACCCTATACGAATTTATCTACGTAGCAAAGGGACAACTTGGCCACTAATGTGGTGCACTTTACTTTCCATTCTCATACACATCCCAATACTCACTTTTTTGACCTTCAAACTCCACCTTGGTGTGCCCGGTATTGCTATCTCAGCCTTTGTTGCCAACTTCAACACCCTCCTCTTCCTTCTATCATACATGCTATACACACATATCTTCAACAAGGAGTCACTCTCCATGCCACTATTAATTATATCTTGTCCCTTGTCACAATCACAAAATTTAACAACAACCAATAATGTAGATGATGATGATGCTACCCCCACAATAGGCAAAGAATGGGGCATGCTAATAAGGTTTTCAATACAAAGTTGCCTAGGTGTTTGCTTGGAGTGGTGGTGGTACGAGTTCATGACAATCCTAGCGGGTTACCTATACAACCCTCGTGTCGCTCTAGCCACCGCTGGCATAGTGATACAAACCACGTCACTCATGTACACTTTACCCGCAGCATTAAGCGCGTCGGTGTCAACAAGGGTTGGGAACGAACTCGGGGCGGGTCAACCCCAAAGGGCAAGCTTGTCCACAGTGGTGGCCATAGGAATGGCACTTGCAAGCTCAATATTGGGGTTGTTGTGGACCACACTGGGGAGAGAGAGTTGGGGGAGAGTGTTCACAAGTGATAGCGAAGTGTTGGAGCTTACCATGGCTGTTTTGCCCATAATTGGAGTGTGTGAGCTAGCAAATTGTCCACAAACAACAAGCTGTGGAATCCTTAGAGGGAGTGCTAGGCCTGGTGTTGGTGCTGCCATAAACTTTTATTCATTTTACTTGGTAGGGGCACCAGTGGCTATTATCTTGGCCTTTGTTTGGAGGCTAGGGTTGGTGGGACTGTGTTATGGGTTGCTAGCAGCGCAGGTAGCATGTGTAGTCTCTATTCTAGTTGTGGTATACAACACAGATTGGGAAAGGGAATCATTGAAGGCAAAAAGCTTGGTGGGAAAGGGTTCTTCATGTGACACGATTTTGGCTCATGGAGACCAAGCAGTCAAATGTGAAGAAGGTGTTGTCTTTCTCAGTGAGAACAAGTCCGCAAAGTGATGTTACACAGAAATTACCTGGAAGGAACGTATGATATATATACTGCCGAAAATCATGGCATTAATTACCCGGAGGCAGATTCAAAGCTCATCAAATGACTATAGTTAATTATAATTTTTGTTGTGACTATGGTTATGTATATGTATTTTGCATAACCCCATATTTGTCTTGTAATTTTTTTTTCCTTGCTGGCTACATGCAAGGTTTAGTAACTCTAGCTAGCTAGTCGATCGGTGCTAGCTGTTAATGCAAATTGTAATAGTAGCTAGGGTATCTGATCACTAATTAGTATTTGATTCATATAATCAAAATTTTCTTCCCTTCTTTATTTGTATGAGATACAACTTGATCAATTCATTTTTAATCACATGTTAATGTAATTTCAAGTACATACACGACTCAAATATCATAATTTTCCCAGCGGAAAATCAAAATTTCATAATCAAGATTGTTATACTACTCTTATATTTTAAGTTAAACTAATTTATTTATCTAGCATATGATTTGTATATAAAATTATACAGGAGAAATTAAATTAGCTATGGCAATTATACATACATACATATATATATATAATGTATGTATGTGAGTATGTATGTATGTATGAATGAATACTACATAGGTCATCATGTCATTTTTTCATAAATTATTGTAATTATATGAGGCAAGTCACGCGTGTAAAATTTTGAGCTACTATATTGGAATATATCAAAAGATAAAGGATACTGGATATATCTTAAAAATATATTCTCATAGTTGAATATGGATACGTCTAATTACGTCATTTTAAATTTAGACCTCGTTGAAAACGAGCAGAATATACATGACTGCTGAGGTTGGATTACCTATTTTATGAATTTTTAAGCATGTGCCAGCATGTGTTATATACACAATGAAGTATGCATGTGCAGACATATGCCAAGCGTAATATCAAGGTACTTCCATTTACGAACAAACTAAAACATCATTGTCTTATGTCATTTATATGCATGGAAAGCTTTCGTGAGCTGTTATCTTTTCTTTCGTATTCCGAAGTCGTACTTAAGCCACAATGGACTCGTGCTTGAGGACATATATTAGTTTAAAATATTTTTTAAATGATGTCGTGAGAGTGCCTGAATATTAAGATACACGCCATTTGAGTAGAATGAATGTGGCATTAATTCATGTTAAAGTGATGTTGTATTTAATATTTTATTGTAATATTCAAATAATACTACTCAATATATAATTTAATTAATTCAAATTTTCTATACAGTAATATGAAAAAAAAACAGAAATACTTTTTAAGCTAACTCCCAATGTATTGGCATGTCCCCTCATCCCCACCACATCATTGCCATTTGAATAGACTAGACATTAGACATATGCGAACAAGTTTGGCAGAAATGTACCAATTTGAAAGCAACTGGCATTTCTCAAGTAACTAACTACACTATACTAGTTCGATAATTATGCATAAATTATTAAATATTACTCTTTCCTTTGTCCAGAAGTATATATATAAAGAATGGCCAAAAGAATTTTAATATATATATATATATAGGATAATTAAGTGAAAACCCAGCTACTAGTAGCCTTACTTTGGGGACAGCCGAAAGCTGGGGCTACTTTTTGCTCCTTGCCAAGTTGAACAAAGAGAGACAATGTGTAAAATCCTCTTAGAGAATAGTCAGTTAGTGGGACGTAAGTGGGTTGATTTGAATTCAATTTGAGTAAAAAATAAATTTGAATTGATTAAATTTAATTAGATTAGTTTAGTTTAATTTTAATTTTTTTTTAACAAATCTGAATCTCACCAATCCAATTAATATTGTATTGATTTGGATTGAGTCATCGAGTTAACTATAAAAATAAGGAATATAAAAAAACTTTTTTTTTAATAATTTATAATAATATAAAATTTGATTATAATATTTTTATTAATAGTTTAAATAGAAAATTTTCTTAAGCAAATATTAACAAAAAAAGATAAAAAGTGACTCTATTACTATAACTTAAGTGTAAAATATTGAAAGATTAGAAATTAAAAAAAATAGTTAATCGAATGATCAGGTTAAATATTTGGTTAATTGGGTTGAAAAATAAAAAATTTAGAACTGAACCAATAATAATTGGTTTAATTTAGTTTCATTTTAAAATAAACTAATTATCTAAATCAATCCAAACTAAATCTATTGATTTGATTTGAATATTTAGATTTATTAAATTAATCTGATCCATTTATATCCATTAATTATATATTCAGTTTTTTTACTGAGCTTCCAAAATATATTTAATTCCTATCTCTTTTTTATTTTATCATATTTTAT
The DNA here is from genome assembly GCA_031439595.1 of Pterocarpus santalinus. Classification (NCBI taxonomy): domain Eukaryota; kingdom Viridiplantae; phylum Streptophyta; class Magnoliopsida; order Fabales; family Fabaceae; genus Pterocarpus; species Pterocarpus santalinus. Next base: position 52,841,366 of record CM062530.1, on the reverse strand, counting down.
CAAATGCATAAAAGTTAAAACGTGCGATATTTTGTAAGACGGGTAACCAAACTGGCTAACTGCCACCTATTTTATGTCCCACCAAAAAATAAAATAAGATGCTTTTTCATGGGATGAGCAATCTCCTTGATTAGTTGTTACTCAACTAATTTGAGTCTAATTATGTGAACAGAATAATGATCACGAACTCATAAAGTTATAGGATAAGTCGGTCCAACATTCCCGCTTAGAGGAATAGACCAAACAAAACAAGAAGGGAGGAAGGTTCCTCTAAAGTGTAAACAGAATACTGAATAAATCTATAATGGTTTCGTTATCTTAAACAAAATGGTGACGCCGCATGCGTGCATTACAGGACCCTCTGTACTAGTTGCATATGAACAAAAATATGGATATCTATTGGAAACTTCGCATGTAATATTTTCTTATATATAAAATTTTAGGTTGAAGGAAAAATTCACTTTAATATATATGAGATCAGAATATATATTTATACGAGTATTTATAGATGACTCATCGATTAAAAAAAACTCATAAATTAAACCTAATTCATGAAACTTCTCATCAAAAGTGCAAATACAAATTTTAGAGAATAATTGCAGCACAGAGAAATTAAATATTCAAATTTTTTGTTAAGGTGTCAAACGAAATCAAATGCTTAATTTTTAAAAAAAATAGAGGAGACTTAATATTAGATATGTATAGAAAGCTTGCAACTATTTTGATTTAAAAGATTCGAAAACATTCATCCCCATAAAAGTATACAACGTTTAACCAAACTTAGAATTTTTAAGCATACAAGTTAAAAACATATGTCATAGCTATGTACTCAGATTGAAACTAGAAGGAATCAAGAAGGGGTGAATTGGTTTCTTGGGGTTCAATCACAGAAAAATAATAAAATAATTTTGAAAATAAATTAAACACAATTGTCACTCATAAAAATAAAATAGTTAAAGGAGTAGAGAGATGTCCACTAATTTATCCTGATTCGATTGCAAATTACAATATATGTCCAGTTTTTCTTTACTTGAGATTTTTTTTCACTATCAAATTTTGACTTGTAAAAATTTTGATGAACCTTTTTCTCTCAATTTCTAAGTAAAATACTCTATGATTTATTTTTTACAAGGATATTACTGCATCTCCTTTTATCTCAACCAAAATAGAGTACTTCTATATTAAGAGTATTCCTAGAATACTATCCACACTCTTTCCTTTTCTTTAGAACAAGCAAAACTCAAATATTTTACATGGGAATGCTCTTAAATATAATTATAAGAATTTCAAACTTTCTGCAGAGCGAAAAAGCAAGTGAAAGTGTAGAGCTCATGATGAACAAATATTCTCATTATTTTCTTAGTGGAAGTTGTTGTCTTTCCAATTCCGAAGCCTTTTATAGAGTTTGAGACATTCAATATGTATTAGCCATTAGAGGGATTTAAGCTTTCATTTAGTCTGAAAAATGAGCTCATATGGCTGAAATCTATCCTGTAGTTGCTATAGTAGTTGTTGTCTTGCACTAGTGTGTTCAAACATCCAAATTTTTAGCCACATGACTGTTAAAGTTTAATTTTCTCCATTAATATCAGTTTTTTAATTAAATTAAAAACAAAATAATTTCTAAAGTTAAACCTATTTTATAAAAAAAAATTAATATCAAGAAAAGAAATATTTATGAGTCAAAATGAGAAAACTATAATCTAGCAATTTTTTTATATAAATATAATCTAACAATATTCTCTTTCCATAAAAAAATAATCTGATAATATTCATCATCAAAATCATATTCAAATTTAAATAAATTAAAATATAATAAAATATTCATAATCAAACTATAAACCCAAGAAAATTAAATTCCTGCATGGATGCTCATACATATCATAAATAAGTTAATACTTTTGTGAAAAAAGATATTATTTCTTTCTCGCTTTAATTTATCTTTAACCAAGTAATATTAAAAAGGATCGATTTTCTCGTTAAAAAAAAAAGGAGGATCGACTTCGTCTCTGTTAGACATATCTTGCTCCTATAAACATGTTTTTTATTCGAAATAATAATTTTGTCAATCGATACATAGCACTCATATTGGCATATTGCTTATATAGGTTTATGATTACAACGTACTACTCATTCATCTTTGTTCTTGTTATTTAAAATTATCCAAATTTAATACCCTATAATCGTAATCATCATTGACAACCACAGAACAAAGTGATCACCTTCAGAAAATGAGCGAAAGGGAAATCAGTTTGTATAATGGATTGCAGCATCCAATTTTCATCTGCTTTGACAATGAAGACTGTAAGAGATCAAGGGTGATCAAGTTAGCTAGTAGTTACGGCAGTTATGTTAGTTATGTTAGTTACTGTAGCTTGCACTGCAAGTTACAGAGTGTGTGTATATATGTGTATTATACTTGTACTGATTCATCAAGAATTCATTCACATCTTTCACTCTTCAGTCAACTTCTCATTCTCTTTTCTCTCTCCTCTCAACTCTTGCCTTTGGCCCCGGAACCTTCATGGTATCAGAGCATTGCGCAGTCATGGCTTCACTTGATTCATCTTCACAAACCACACAACAATCTTCTTCTTCACAAATTCAGATTCAGAATTTTTCAAATCCAATAGCAATGAAACTTGATGAGGAGAATTACCTTCCGTGGAAACAACAAGCAGAAGCAACAATTGAAGGCTATGATCTGATGAAATTCATCACAGGTGAAGAGATTCCAAGAAAATTCACTTCCACAGAAGATCAAGGAAATGGCGTAGTGAATGTAGCATATCAGCAATGGAAGAAGCAAGATTCACTTCTGAAATCTTGGTTATTATCCTCCATGAGCACATCCTTCACGACCAGAATGGTTGGATGTGAGTTCTCTCATCAAATTTGGAAAAGGTTAGAAGTTTTCTTTGCATCTCAGATTCAAGCAAAGACTAGGCAACTGAAGAACAAGTTGAGCAATACTAAGAAGGAAGGTTTGGTAAGTAGTTACTTGCTAGAGATTAAGAAGGTAGTTGACTCTCTAATCTCTGTTGGTGCACCTGTATCTGAGCATGATCATGTTGACGCAATTCTAGAAGGATTAACAGAAGAATACAGTCCCTTCATTACATCTATTACCTCTAGAGATAAACCTGTATCTGTTGGGCAATTAGAAGCGCTTCTAATGGCACAAGAAGAAAGAATTGAAAAATTTCGAAAGCAAGAAGGTGGAATGCAGGCTAATATGGCTCAATCTCACTCACAGAAGAATTCTAATCAAGATTACTTTAGGTCTGGAGACAGTTTACACTCTGGTGGAAGAGGTCAAAATTACTTTCATAGAGGCAGAGGAAGATCTGGCAGAAATGGGGGTAGATATGGTGGCTTTGGAAGAAATGGAGGCCGAGGTGGTGGTAGGTTCTTAGAAAAGCCTACATGCCAAGTATGTGGCAAATATGGACACTCAGCCATTGATTGTTGGCATAGGTATGATAGACAGTTTCTTAGTTCAGCCCCTAATTCCATGCCTCCTGCTCCGAGACCCCATGCTAATCTTTCGATGAGCAACATGTTAGCAGCACCATCCACTGTGTATGATCCAAACTGGTACCCAGATTCAGGAGCTACGCACCATATGACACCAGACTCATCTCATCTGTTGGATAGAATTGAATACAATGGGTTAGATCATGTGTTCATTGGCAATGGTGCAGGTTTGCAAATTGACCATGTTGGTAGTTCAATATTTAAGCCATTTTCATCCAATCATGCTTTTAAATTGCAAAATCTTCTTCATGTCCCTCATATTACCAAGAACCTGATTAGTGTCTCACAATTCTCATGTGATAATGGTGTCTTCTTTGAGTTTCATCCTAACTCATGTTTTGTCAAATCACAGGCTTCCAAGGAGACACTTCTCCAAGGAACCATTAGAAATGGCCTTTACTGCTTTGGACCTGCCTTGCCTTACAATTCTGTCACTACACCATCCGCACACTTGGCTGCTGCCAAAGAAGAATCTCTTTTCAAACTATGGCACTTAAGACTTGGCCATCCTTCAACTGACATTTTGTCTAGGTTCTTAAGAAGTTGTAATGTTTTCTTTTCTCCTACTAATTCTGTTTGCTCTGCTTGCTGTATGGGAAAGTCTCAGCAACTTCCCTTTTCTTCTTCCAAAAGTGTCTATAATTCTCCTCTTGAATTGGTGTATTCTGATATATGGGGTCCTGCTCCCCTCTCTACAATAAATGGAGCTCGTTATTACATACATTTCATTGATGCTTTCTCTCGCTATACTTGGATTTTTTTACTACATAGCAAATCTCAGGTTCATTCTGTATTTTTGCAATTTAAGAAAATGGCTGAACTTCAACTTGGTACAAAGTTGAAAACCTTGCAAACTAATAATGCCAAAGAATATGCTGCTTTATCTAATTACTTGAAATCTGAAGGTATTGTTTACAGATTCTCTTGCCCCTATGTCCATCAGCAAAATGGTGTTGCTGAAAGGAAGCATAGATATGTCACCACCATGGGTTTGACTCTCCTTGCTGCAGCCTCCTTGCCTCTTGTTTATTGGGGTGATGCTTTCATTACTGCTGCTCAGCTTATCAACCTACTGCCTACTCCTTTATTGCACTTTACATCACCTATGGAAAAATTGTTTAATCACAAGCCTGCCTATGATATGTTAAGAGTGTTTGGATGCTTATGTTTCCCTCATACTAGACCATACAATAAGCACAAACTAGACTTCAGATCTGAGCCTTGTGTATTTCTTGGCTATGCACTGCAGTACAAAGGGTACAAGTGCCTGGCTAGAAGTGGAAAAATCCTTATCACACATCATGTGATATTTGATGAAAATGTCTTTCCATTTCGAGACTTTCCTGAGGGTTTTCTCTTCACCAATACTCCCACTGATCCTTTAAACTCCAAGCCTGTTCCTGCTATTCCTCTGGTTATTCCTCAGGTGCCAATTTCTCCTGTAGTTTCCTCTCCTACTCCTTCCACACTGACTGCACCTCAGACTTCTGCTTCAGCAGCTATTCCTGTCTCAGTTCCTGGATCTGCACAAGGTGGCTCAGTTCCTACTTCCTGCTCTATCAGAGAGACTGCTAGAACTGCCTCTGCTGGTCTCTTGCCATTGCCAGCTACTACTCCCTCAGTAACTATTTCATTGTCAGGAAATACTCACAATATGAGAACCAAGGCCAAGGCTGGGATAAGGAAACCCAAGCTCTACACTGCCTCACTTGAACCTGCTTCAGTACAGCAGGCCCTCTCTAGTGCACACTAGAAAGCTGCTATGGATGATGAATATGCAGCATTGATGAAGAATAACACTTGGAAGTTGGTTCCATTACCACCTGGAAGATCAGCCATAGGCAGCAAGTGGGTGTTTCGAACCAAGTTCAATCCAGATGGCTCTATCAATAAGTACAAAGCCAGGCTGGTTGCTCAGGGCTTCAATCAGAAACCTAGTTTTGATTATCATGAAACTTTCAGTCCAGTAGTCAAACCTACCTCCATCAGATTGGTGTTATCCTTAGCTTTAGCAAATGGGTGGAATATCAGGCAACTTGATGTCAACAATGCCTTTTTGAATGGAGATCTTCATGAAGATGTGTTTATGACTCAGCCGAAGGGTTATGAAGTTGGTGGTGGTCAGCTTGTCTGTAAGCTGACAAAGGCATTATATGGGTTAAAACAGGCTCCACGGGCCTGGTTTCAAAAACTGTCCACAGCTCTCCTTTCCCTTGGCTTCACATCCACAAAATCCGATGTTTCACTCTTCACAAGGTTTACTCCTTCTTCAACTACTTTCATGCTTGTCTATGTGGATGATATTATTGTCATAGGAAGTTCTGATTCTGAGGTCAGCAAGCTAATCTCGAAGCTCAATCTTGCCTTTGCACTAAAAGATATGGGTCCTCTTCATTATTTCCTTGGAATTGAAGTGCAGACTACACCTGCTGGTGGCTTACTTCTGACCCAAACTAAGTACATTCGAGACTTATTGCAGAAAGTTCACATGGTTGAATCAAAGTCTTATCCCACTCCTATGGTCTCCAGTTGCAAACTCTCTTCTCATGATGGATCTCCCTTTCATGATCCTGCTCTTTATCGCACTATTGTTGGGAGTCTTCAATATATCACAATTACTAGACCAGAATTGGCCTACTGTGTCAACCGAGTGTGCCAATTTATGCAATCTCCATTGGACACTCATTGGAAAGCTGTCAAGCGAATTCTCAGATACCTCAGTGGTACCTCTTTATTTGGTCTTCATTTGCGAAAGTCGACTGACTTGAGGATTACAGGGTATTCTGATTCTGATTGGGGATCTGATCCTGATGATAGAAAGTCCACAACAGGCCTTTGTGTCTATTTAGGTCCAAATTTGGTCTCTTGGTCCTCTAAGAAGCAACATTCAGTATCTCGTTCAACCACTGAGGCTGAGTACCGTGGAATTGCAGCTCTCACAGCTGATTTGCTCTGGATTTCTTCCCTCCTCAGTGAGTTGCGGGTCTCTATCTCACCCCCATTGGTGTATTGTGACAATGTTGGGGCTGTTCTTCTTGCTGCAAACCCTGTTCTGCATTCCAAGTCGAAGCACTTTGAACTTGATTTGCACTTTGTCCGTGATCATGTTGCTAAAGGACACATATCCATCAGCCACATTCCTGCTCACGCTCAAGTGGCCGATGTACTCACCAAGGCTGTCTCCACCTCCAAGTTCTTAGAATTTCGCAGCAAACTCAGAATTGAGAGTCCTCAACTCCTGAGTTTGAGGGGGGATGTAAGAGATCAAGGGTGATCAAGTCAGCTAGCAGTTACGGCAGTTATGTTAGTTATGTTAGTTACTGTAGCTTGCACTGCAAGTTACAGAGTGTGTGTATATATGTGTGTTATACTTGTACTGATTCATCAAGAATTCATTCACATCTTTCACTCTTCAGTCAACTTCTCGTTCTCTTTTCTCTCTCCTCTCAACTCTTGCCTTTGGCCCTGGAACCTTCAAAGACGTGCCTCAAGAAGCATCTCCTGTACAAAATCAGAATGAAATCTTTGTTAGCCGCTAAAAAGTAGGCAACGGTTCTGAAGCACCTTACTAAAAAAGGTGTTTGAAGCATCCTGTTAATCTAGAGGCATAGATATGGTGGTGTATGGATAAGTCAATTAACCATGTTATATTATAAACTTTTTCCTTCTCTTTCTTCTCCCAAACTTCGAGTATAGCATCATCCCCACAACCCATCCACTGTAACCCTCCTTTGCCTTCTCCTCTCCGTAGCTGGGCTCGAACCATTGTCCACCACCACGCCACCGTTGAACCTGCACAACCACCATGCCGCCTTTGAATCTGCTTCATAGTGACCACCACCCTGCCGTTGAATCCTCACATGCAACAGCACCACCACTATAAGCTGTCGCCGTCCCCGCAAGCCACAAGCCGCGCCACTGCAAAGCGTCGTGGCTTCTGGCACACCGGACATACCCAATCTTCTCTTGGAGCTCTACGAGCAGTGCACGCATCATAGCAGATTAATACATGATGTCGTGAAAGGACTCCGTCCCCACCCTCATCCTCCGAAGTTGTCACCTTTTCCTCCGTGAATTGGCTGGCGAAGTGCGTCCTCGACAAACTTCGACTTCACCTTGTGCGATGGGCCGAAACTTTGCTCTTCGCTCCACCAATCGGTGTCGGAGCCTCTCCGGCAATCAGGATCGATGTCCGGTATGAGCTCGAAGTAGCAAGGTCTGGGGGCAAGGGCGATGGCTATATGGTGGCCCTAGGTGGCAGAGTTGGACAGAAGGGAGAGGGTGCGGTAAGAATTTGGAGAAGAAAGAGAAGTTTTAAAGTGGACCATATGAGGTTGATGTATTAGTACACTATAGTTTCTTAACAATTGGATCACAAGGCGTTTGAAGTGCCTTGTTAAACAAGGTGCTTTAGAGCCTTTGCCGCTAAATTATGGTTTGTTTATTGAATTTATCATATATTATCTCAGTTTTATGTAGGATGCATAAACCTAGCTAGATCAAGCTAAATAATCGTGTGAACAATTCTTTTTTTCTCCCTTCTTTCTTCTTCTAATCTTCCTTCCATGAGTGCTGTTAAAGCTGTCATCTTTTTTCTTTCGTGACAATCGCACCAGTTTTTCTTCTCATTCTTTGGGACTCTTTTTATCTAATAAATAGCTTAGATTTATTGAATCTTGAGCATAGCTGCTTTTTCTTAATAGCATATCTTGTATTTTTGTTGTCCATTTTATTGATGTTTTGATTTTCTTTATGGGTATTTTCATTTTGATAGTCTTACAGATAAGAAGGTATTCAAATCTATTCTAAAAGAGGATATAATATATTATTCAAACTATAGTACATTTTGTATTAGTCTCTAATAAAAAAAAATTAAAGATTGATAGTCTTCGAATGTATTAAATGAGATGAAAAATTCTTAAATGTTCCTAGAGTAAGAACAAGTATTTTGCTTTGAATCTTTTAAAGTTTAACAACTCAATTTTGTGGGTCATCATTATTTATCACATTAACTATATTTTTAATGTAATTGTTGAGATATTGAGTATTGAATGAATCAGAGCAAAAACGTTTTTTTACTCTAAGAATATTTAAAAATCTCTCGAATGAGAGAGACCGTAGTACTTTTTCACCCTCTTTTTAGGAGACACCAATAAAATTAATCGTAAAACAGACGTCTTCAACTGCATAGTGTTGTAACGGATGGGAGTAGCCATATTGTTTGGATCCATCTAGTCACATTCTCTAAAACTTAAATCCAATGCCATTTTTCGCAAAACCTGAGCCTTGAGAACGAAACGACTCCAGTCTTTTATTTTTGGGCCGTGGGGGAAGGTTGGGAGAGCGAAATCAGTGATGAACCGTTATGGACCCATGGCCCAAAAAATGGTTCTATTTGACCCAAAAAACGGTTTAACGACAAAAAAGGCAAACTGATTTGAACCATCATTGACCAAAAACAAAATAAACCTACTTGAATCGTTTACAAAATTAATATTTTTTTTAGACCACTGATATATGAAATTCACTAGACTCTAGACCAATTATTTGTACTGTTAATATAAATATTTTTATTTTTTAAATAATTGTAGTTATTAAATGAGTCTCCTTAAAACTTAACAGTAACAGATTATGACTTCAGATATATTGTACGTACAATATGATTAGCTATTCAAATCTCAATTTTAAACATAATTTTATCTAAACGCTTCTCCAGACCCGAAACTATGCAATAATTTCACCCAGAAAAATAAATCTCCTATAATGTTTAAGTTGCCAAAGTGATCTATAGGATGAATCTCAAACAAAAAAATCATTCCACTTTCTTCTGCACATTATTAATTTCGTGGGCTAAACTCTCGGGGGACAAAATAATGATTTCTGGTTTTAATGAATACTTGCGTCATCCTTAATTTGTTTTCTTCGCCTTTCTTCAAAAACTATGGTCGTCAATGAGACCATCATGCACCATGATAATTCTTTTTATAAATGTGAACACGAACATGAAACAAGGAAACAGAAATTCTGAGTTGCCTAAGTGATCTATCAGTAGAATGAATCTCAAACAAAGAAATCATTCCACTTAATTTCTTCTCAACATTACTAATTTCTTGGGCTAAACAAATTCCCGGGAGCAATCATGATATATATTTTTATCGGAATGCCTCCAATGTTGTCCTTTGTTTTCTTCCCTCTTCTTCAAAAACTAGGGCCCTCTCTCAATTAAAAGTAGTACCGCACCACCCACGCACCAAAGGTAAATTCTTTCAATAAATGTGAAAACAAACACGAACAGCACCATTTGACATAAGTCCCCACTGTCACTCTCTGTTAAGTAGATATCTCCATCGATTTTGGTTTGTTCCTAAGCCTCTTTTAGTTCCAATACTGGCATCTTAGCTGGACAAAATATCTAGAGGCCGCTGAAAGAAAAGAACAAGACAAGAACACTTTCGTCCTAATTTTCTTCACTTTTCCACAACAAAGGGGCTTGATTTTTAAGATACATGAAGATTGAAGAGAGGCCAAGATTTTTTATTTTAAACAATGCAATACTTGGTAATTTTAATCTTTCAGTTGTCTATAAATTAATTAAACTATTCGGTACTATCTCACTAGCAATTCACTACTAATAATTTAATGTGTTACTTAAAGGATTTTAAAAAAAAAAGAAGTAATTTTTCACAAATTTAATCAAAACCAAACTTATTATTAATCAGAAATTATATTTACAATTTATTCAAATGTGCAAATCAAAATTCTTGTAAATGAAAATGATCAAAAGGTCGATCCTCATAATTTTAGTAAAATTTCATTTTCTTTTTCTTTTTTTGTTGGTAAGAGTAAAATTTCTTAAGAACTAGCCAGAAAATCATCATGGGTCCAATTGACAATTCCATCATTATGTATAATAAGGCAATCATCTTGACCTATGTGGAATTGGTCGAGGTGGTTGGTGCCTCCGTTCTTTAATCAGAGATCTCGAGTTTGAGTCTTAAAAATGAAAAAAAAAAATTTGTTAGGAGATGTTGACCACTTTTAGGGACCTCAATCGAGGCGAGATGGGGCGAATTAGTCGAGTTCCAATAATGGAGCCTAAATATCGACAATTCCATCAAGACAAAAACAAAAAAGCAATCAACTTGAGTTGATAGAAAATAAAAAAAGGCACAATGAGCAAATGTTCGATTTAGTCTTGAAATATTCGCATGACATCGATTTAATCCCTAAAAGATTTTTGACATCAATTTAGTTCCTAAAAGATTAAATGTAATATTTATATTAGCACCCTGAAAGTTTTTGATGTCAAATAGTGGATTGAATAAATTTATTAGATCTTAGAGTTTGGCCTAAGAAGAGCTTAGCAATGGCATTCTAGAAGGATTCTTCCTCGAAAGAACTCAAAATAAGTCAACACTCGAAAGTAACTAACTCATTAAGAGTAGTTATCGAATATAAGGAAATCCCACAAGAATAGGAGATATGGAATTACCAAGGACTGGGGAACGCGAATTTGAACTTGAATATAAAAGGAGGCTCGAAAGAGCTAAAAGTAAGTGACTAATCCTTTTTCACTTATATCTAAGTGGAACGAAGTTTTGACTTGAGTGTCGGAGTCCTTTGCAAACCCCCCACTGGAGGAGAATAAGAGCTCGGACTTGCAAAGGACCACATCGAACGATCTCATAAATAGGTCAAAATATTAGCACCCACTGTGGGGCTGAAGCTAATCCCATGAAAGGCGAATGGTCACCGCAAGGAGTCAGAGTGTGAATATGGCTGAGCATGTTGACAACCAACACAATCAGCACAATTAGCATAACCAGCATAATCAACATAATAAGAACGAGGCAAACAATGTTCCCCAACCACCTACTATGGAAGGATTATGTCGGATGATCTGACAACTCCAGGAAGATGTCAGCTCAAATGGTAAGATTGAATTGACAAAATAGCATTAGAGAAAATGAGGCTACCAGCCATCAGAATAATGATGACCCATTGGAGACAAGGAAGAGAACAACACCCACAACACTCGTTTTCGGAATTCATCATCTCGGTGGCCCTCCCGAAGAATTTCTAGTTGCCAATGATATTGAAGCCGTATGATGGAACCAGAGACCCTTGGGTCCATGTGACCATGTTTAAATCAATGATGCTAGTTAATGGAGCAAATGACCCATTTCTTTGCTGAACATTACCCACCTTCTTAGAATAGGCAGCTCTTTGTGGTTTTCATCACTACCAGCAAGGTTAATTCACGACTTAGCCGAGCTTTCACAAGCATTTATGAATCATTTCTCCTCGAGCCAAGTTTATAAGAAAACCTCGAATTCTTTGAATGCTATACGACAAGGACCATAGGAACCATTGAGAGAATACTTAGATCAGTTTAATACTGTAGCTATGCAAATACACAACCTTGACCCTGTCATGGAGTTACACTCTATCAAGAGAGACTTATGGGCGGGTCCTTTTGCCGATTCCTTGGCAATTAATTAGTTGAGGTCTTTGATTGAGTTTAGGTAGCGAGCAATGGGGTATATCAATATGTAGGAAGTTCAAGAAATGAGGAAAGCGGAAGCCCGGAAGGAGAATGGAAGAGCTAAGGACTCGAGGCAAAGCCAAAAGCAGGAGAAGAGGAGTCAAAGGAGACTTAAGCCTGCCCTAAGGGAAAAAGGCCAAGATGAGGGAAGGCGTAACTTTTACTTCCCTCAATCTAGCTATGATGAGTATACACTTCTTACTATTAAGAGGGAGACTATACTCAACGAGGTATACAACACTCGGCTAATCTGATTGCCGCCTAATGCAGGAAAACAACAGGTTCTCCCTAGAGTAGATAGGAGCAAGTAGTGTGAGTTCTATATGAATTATGGCTACACCATAGAGGATTGCACCATCTCGGGAAACCGAATCAAACATCTGGTAAGATAGGGATTGTTGGACAAATATATAACTCGACGAAAAAAAACCCGAAGCCGAGATAAAGATACAAAGAAGAGACTGTGGAGAAGCCATAGTTGAAGGAAAAGGAAACCTGAGACAAATATTGAGGAGGAGCTTGGAAATTGGCACCTACGAGAGATTCGAGGAGTAATAGATTATATTGCGTGGGGATTCGCAAGAAGAGGACAGACAAGCTCAGCCAAAAGGAGGCATCTCTGAGCTATTATGGTGGTGGAATCCACACCTCTTCAACAGCTTATAATATCAAACCCGGTAATCTCGTTCTTTAATCTCAACTTTAAGGGAACTAATTAGAATCTATATGATCCCATGGTTGTTTTTGTGGTTGCAGGAAATTACATCATCTGAAAGGTACTAGTTGACTAAGAAAGCTCAGCCGACATTCTTTACACCTCCGCCCTGCAGAAAATGCAAATGCCTAAATCCAGTTTTGCCCATACAATGGAGATTTGGTGGGCTTCTTTAGAGAATGGGTTAATATTATAGGAGTCATTAAATTGAGGATGACTTTTGGAACCAAACCGAACATTAAAAATATTGGTGTTCGGTACTTAGAGACTGATTCTCGAGCCCCATATCATATGATACTGGGGAGACAATCTCTGAACATCATTGGAGCCATAGTATCAACTCCCATTTGGCATTAAAATTCCCAATCTCATTCACCAAAATTGGAGTCCTACACACCAATCAAAAGGAAGCTTGGTGATGCTATTATGAATCTTTGAGGAGAAGAGGCAGGGAAACAAGGATCGAAAGAACACATGAGGTACATATGCTGGAAACTAGTCAAAACAAGAAGATGAATATGAGGGATCTTGATCCTAGAAAGGAAGGGAGGGTGAGACCTAAACCTAATGATGAGCTCCAAAGGATCCGAATTTGAGCAGCAGCCAAGAAGTTTACATTTATTGGACAAGGACTACCATATGCTGTGAAGGCCGAGCTAATGGGTTTGTTGAGGAGGAACTTGGACCTTTTCGCATGGGCACCTGAGGATATGCGTGGAATAAACCCGATGGTCATTTGCCATAAATTAGTAATAAATCCAAAGATCTTACCTATAGCACAGAAAAAGAGGAAGCTCGGATAAAAAAAACAAAAGGCTACAATGAAGGAAATAGAGAAGCTATTGGAAGTCGGGTTTATCAAGGAAATACATTTCACCACTTGGCTAGTTAATGTAGTCATGGTTCTCAAATCCTCAGAAACATGGACAATACGTATGGACTTCACGAATTTGAACTTGGATATAAGAGGGAGCTAGGAAGAGTCAAAGGTAAGTAACTAATCCTTTTTTACTTATCTCTAAGTGGAACGGAGTTTTGACTTGAGCATCAGAGTCTCTTGTAGGTCGCCCACCGAAGGAGAACAAGAGCTCAAGCTTGCAGAGGACCACGCTGGATGATCTCATAAATAGGCTAGAACAAATAGGTCCTTGAAAGTTAAAATTTAGTATCAAATAGATTCTTAAAATTTAAAATATAACATCACTTTAGTCGTTTCAAAAGAAGTTTGAAAGGTGACATTAGTTTAGATCTTTTGAAAGAAATTTTCTAGTTTGATAAAAGAAAATGCGTTTTAGGGGATCTATTTGATGGATTTTTTACATAAATAAAATAAAAAAAATTAATTTTGAAATTACGATTAATTGAGATTAATTATGAAAATCTGGGGTTAAAAAATTGTTTGAGAAATCAGCAACAATGTATATAAATCGGCCTAGGTAAACTGATTTACGTGCTTTTTAAAAATCGGCCGAGCTAGGCTAATTTCCTTTCAACATTTTTGCTATAAAAACGGTTTGGGTAGGCCGATTTCTATACATTAGAGAGCGAAGAGAGAGAAAGTCATTTTAGAGAGAGAGAGAGAGAGAGAGAGAGAGACAAAAAGAAAGAGGAGATAGGAGCATGGAAAAAAGAAGAAGAAGAAGAAGAAGAAGAAAAAGGTAAAATTTATAGTTAAAAATTGTACACAGTTTTTACGAATACTTAGTTATTCTTATTATTGTATTTGTGCTGCAAATCTAGAGATGTGGAGTATGACTTACACCATTTGAATTACACGGATCATATTGCTGGACAACTGAATATACAAGTAATTTATTTTTGTTAGTATATGTTGTTAGTTAAATTAAATTAGGTAAATTATGTATAATATAATTTAGATTTAGATTTGTAATTAAACTTAAATTGTAGATTTATGAACTTAGATTTAGATTTGGATTTACATTTGAATTTAAATGTGGTAGAATTAAAATTGTAATCAGAATGTGAATATGATTCTGAGGTTGAATTTTGATTTTAATGTGAGTTTGGATGTGAAATTTGATCTTCGAAAATTTCAAATTCAAATTTTTATTAAGCGGGAGCAGGAATTTCAAATTTCAAATTCAAATATTTATTAAATGGGAATTTCAAATGTCAAATTTGAATTTTCATTGAGCAGGAATGTTGAATTTGTATGTGGCATTCATTACTTATTTCTCTTTTTCTTATAGTTCATTTTAATTTAACTGTAATAGTATAATTTTAGTTCAATGTAATTGTAATATTGTAATCTAATTTAGTAGCGACATTATTATTTAGTTTTGGCTTGATTTACTTTAAGTTAGTATAGATATTGTAATTTAACGTTATACTATTTTACTTTAATTTAGTTGTAATATATTACTCTTTCTATCTCTCTACCTCTCTCTGTCTCTGTTTTTTTTTTCTTTTCTTATCAGTGATTCGTTGCTATAAAGTTTGGATTAGTTGAAAGAAGGTTAATTCTATCTATCTAATTAAACTCAAGATTGCATCTTCTCCAAAATATAATGTAGATTGTATTTATCGAAAATAAAAATACGAAAATTAACGTGCAAATCCGAACAGAATACAACAACAAAATGAATTAACTACAAATACAACATAATAAATATTAATGTACATAACAACAGAAATTAATACAGGAAGACAGACTAAAAACAAAGACATTAGTTGCCTATGCCAGGATGGTTGGAGCTTGAAGCATATAATGTTGGGCATTTTCGTCTAGTGTGTCCCTCTTACCTGCAAAGACCACATCACTTTGGTTGCCCTAGCTCAACCTTATCCATGTCATTGCAGATTCTCGTTGAAACCAGCCGGCCCTCAGTAGCTCCCATATGCTCTGGATTTGGCCGTACTGGAACTCCATAATATTTAGGCCAAAAGTCTTCACTTGCAACAGTAGCAAACTCCATTTTATAGACATTGAATACACTCCGAATATGGTAAACATCATTGATATAAGTACCCCAATCAACTCGCACATATGCACATGCAGTGAGTATATGCGGGCATGGGAAGTGTAAGGCCTGAAAGTACCCATAGTCACACTAACGCTCTCATAAATTCACCCTATAGCTTCGGTGACTCTAACTCGTTGTTGATGCAAGTTCTTCTACTACGAACGACTTACTTGCATGCGTAAATTGGGACACATTTATGGTGGCAATGGACTGCTTGTTTATCTCAATCGCTCGCATCAGCGCTAATGAAAACACTTGTTCGCTCACAAGTTAGGCCTCGGCCTCCTGCCCTTTTCTTACAAATAGCTCAACAAGATGGAAGTAAGTGGACTTTATAAGGGCTATAATCAGAAGAATGCGGGTGCCTTTCAGAACAGCATTAATACACTCTGACAAATTGGTCATCATATGATCGAATCTTCGTCCCTCATCAAAATATTGTGTCCACTTTTCTTTGGGGATCCTATCAATCTATGCACACATTCTTGGGTTTTTATCTCTTAATAACCTATAATAATATGCAAACTTTCGCTGAGTCTTTGCATACGCCGCATTCATAAGGGCTCGACGTGCATCTTTGCTCTTGAATTGAAGTGCGAAATTCGAAGCAATGTGTCATATGCAATATGCATGATATATTATTGGAGGATGCCACCCACTATCTTCTGAATTTAATGCTGCTTTGATAGCCTCAAAGAAATTATTAAAATTCCTTGCTATGGTGTCACATGTTGGCACAGATTGCTAAAATGACAGGGATCCCTAGTCTCACCCTCAATCACTGTAAATGCAATTGGCAGAATATTCAAATTTCCATCTTGTGCAATTGCCATCAGAAGTGTGTCATCATACTTTCCATATAAGTGGGTGCCATTGACTGAAATGAATAGCTTACAATATTTAAATACTTCAATGCAATATTGAAATGACCAGAATAAACGGTGGAACATCACACAGCTCCTATCAAGAAAATTTCCATTATAATATGGCAAAGTAGTCAATTAGATTATGGTACCTAGCATAAACATCTACAAAGCTTGCAACTATCGTGGAAGCTCATGATACGACGCTTCCCAATTGCCATAAACCTTAGCAATAGCCTTTTGTTTCGCTAGCTATACCTTCCTATACGAAGTCTTGAAACCATACCTCGCCTCCACCGATCCTTGTAGCACTTTATTGGATATCATCAGATCAGCCTACACCATGGGAAATATGGTCATACATATAACATTCATGTCCAACTTCGATGATCCTACGAAAGGGAAGTGGACAAACACGTGTGTAGGCCATTGTACTTTCGAATTTCCCACTGCTCCTTTTTCTGACGATATGTAACACGTATACTCCACGTACACCCATTACTAAAATGCTTGCATTTTCTGTGGTATGTCAACTGATCAGACTCCAATACCTCATACTCAACAGATCTTCGAATGCTGTAATTTTTAACAGCAAATAACACAGCTTCCTTATTAGGAAATTGTTGCCCAATGTGCAACTCATCTTCCCCTACATTATTCAAGATATCCCCTATAATTCCATGGAGCCCTGTAAATGTACTTTGTTGCATCGCATCCAAGTTCAAACATGAATAATGACACAAATGATTCTGTGAGTTGGACATCACTGGTCAAGCTTGCGATGGTTGGCTGTCAGTCATAGGAGCAGCCTCTCCGTCTAAGCCTTCACCACTATCACTATCAACTAGTACTTGAAGTGGCTCGTCCTCTTCATCTCCATCATGATCAAAACTTTCAACACTTGCAATTGGGCCATCTACCATAAGCGGTTGTGTAATGTCCATTATTAGCTGCCTTAAACTTCTACCATCTTTCATATCTTCTATATCTTCACGCCTAACATTTTCATTTTGACAGTAGAAATCAGAAGACGGAGAAGCTGCAGCTACTGGAGTTGGACACGGTATAGGATTAAAACTTGATCCTCTAGCGCTGGCGTCCGTTCCAAAAGACTGTGGGTTAGGAGTTGATCCTTCTGAGTTGCTGTTTATGTCTTTGAGGGTGATAAACAACTCCATGATCTGAATTCCAGGATATTGGGAGTGACAATAGAACATCAGATTCACATCTTCATCGCTTCCAACTCAAAAACTTGTGTACCGGATGACATCAAGCCCAAATGCAGCGAGCATTCTATACATTATTCCAGTTATTTGCTTTCGATTGAGAGGACCCAACTTTTTCAATATTCTATTTGGCAATACTAAAAGAGTTATAGATGATGAAAAAATAGTAATACCAACGAGATTTTGACTATAAAATATAATACCCTCTACTGTGTTTGTGATTTCACCATTATGATTAATCAATATGATAAATCTCTCAGACATTTTTTTTTTTATAAAGATGAATTTGTAACAAATGGAGAGTGATATGCATCAGTTGCCTGTTAGAGGGTTTTTATAGAAAAAATATTCAACAGAAATCGGCCCACGCAAGCTGAAGTTAATATAACACATAAATCGGCCTAGGTAGGCCGATTTTTCAAATATCCAAATTACCCCGGATTTTCGTAATTACTTTTTAATTATTGTATTTTAGAAATTAATAAATTTTTTTATTTTATTTATGTAAAAAAAATCTCTATTTGATATCACATGTATCTTTTAGGGACAAAAATGATGTCACGTTTTAACTTTCATAGATCTATTTGATGTCAAACAACTTTCAAGGACGAATATAGTATCACATATTAACTTTCATAGACCTATTTAATGTCAAAAATCTTTTAAGATGGAAATTGATGTCACACAAAATTTTCGAGAACTAAATTGTATATTCGCTCAACTATATATAGCTTGTTTGGTTATATTTTTGGAAATACTAAAAGGCCTTTTATTAGTATGAGAATGAAAATATACAGTAATTAACGTATTGGGGTGTGTAAAGTCCTTTTTTTAGAAGGCCTTTTGAAGCTCTAAAAGATCTTTTGAGAGAAATATCCTTGAAGTTACTTTTTATTTTAGAAAAAGGTCTTTTGAAAAGGAATCTTCCTATTATTTTCACATCAACAACTATAAGTAATTTTACTTTATCTTATCCAAACAAAAATCATTTTCTTAAACTTACTTTTGACACATTCAAATCAAATAAAAGTAATTTTTTTTAAAAGTAATTTCTCTAAAAATAATTCTTTTAAAAAATGAATATCCCAAAAGTTAAACCAAACATATTTGTTGCGTGTCTCGTATATAGTATTAAAATTTTCCCACTCTTTTGGTGGATACGCTACATAGGCTTATCCAACTTGGGATTAGTGTGAACTAAAGATATATTATTAGTAAACATTGGCATCGCAAACAAATAAATTTCCTCTTCATGATATGTGATAATATTTTCAAACCTCCACATACGAATCTTTTTAGGATTACAGTATATACGTAGGTGTAGATGATAGAAGTGACGGTAAGAGATAAGAGATCAACGATTTTTCGTTTCTCTTTCTTCATCTTACATCCTTAACTTGTAATAAAGACAAAATTCTACTTAATGTATATCTACACTTGGCTTTATCAAGAACAGCGCAATAACATTCAACATTGTTTAATTACATTAGTAATCAACGGTCACTTATGGCGGATAACAAACTCAACATGCGGTGATTCAATTATATAAAAATATAGAGACGCAATTTTTATATATCATTTTCGTCGTCGAATGACTACTAGGTCGATGGAAAAGATCATAAAGATAACGTGAAACAATTATTGACAAGCATGAAAGTGAAAGCGCATACATGAGTAATTGGTAAATGCCAAATATAGTAAATATAAGATTATATTATGTATCTTCGCTGCTCACGGTCAACTACGGATTGTGTGTTGCTTTGTTATAGGTTAGTGCTGAGATGGATTGCAAACAATTACTATATAGTGCCCTCTCTAATCAAAGCATGCATGCGTACTTGTGGCCGTTGCTTTGAGAATTAAAGATAATGACCTGAAGAAAATATGGCTTAAGGGAAATGGATCATTTTAATTGAAATTTTTATATAATCTTATCATATGTTAATTTTTATTATTGATTAGATATTTTTATGGGTTCTATACTTGACCTCACCTATGACAAGATCATGTAAAATTTTCAACTAAAAGAATCTATTTCAATGACTTAGGAGATTAAAAGTTAGGGCGAAAAGTGTTGGAGGGAGGTTGCTATTAGAATCTATTGATAGTGTGGGAAAAATTATCACTATGGGTATTTGATATAAGATAAAAATAAGGAAAAAAATTTTATGAATTAACTTTATATTATGTTCTTTTTTATTTTTATTTTCACACCATCTAATAAAAAAAAAAGGTCTAAAACCTCTTCCTTCGATAGCTTTTCACTTATTTTTTAGTTTTATATATATATATATATATATATATATATATATATATATATATATATATATATATATATATATATATATAGCTGGGATCTATTCCTTCTTTCATTTTAGAAAACTAAAGTCCAAACAGCTACGTGGAAAGAGAGAGCTGACTAATTGTGGATAACTTGTAGTGTCTTTCCTTTTCCCATTTTTCCCCCCTAAGTTACTAGTATTCAAATTTGTACAAGAGTTCAACTAATATAACTGAGTTCGGTTTGTCCATCATTAAGATAAAATCCTCTCCGTATTAATTTTTTTTATTTGCAAAATTTGAAATGAAGGTCTCATTTAAGAATAACAAATATTAAACCACTTGAACCAATTAAATATTAGTTATTCAATTTCCCCTTTATGCCTACTCTTCAATATATGATCATGATGATCTTTTCAAATTTGGGTAGTCTCTTTGATGATACCTAATTATATATGCTTGCCTAAAACGTCCCTTCAATGATCTTTTTATTTCCATACCAAATGCACTCCAAGAGGGGGAAAAAAATGGCATAAAACATCTTCCTTCGATCACTTTTTCCTTCTTTCACTTCAAATTGGCTGACATTTATTCATTCTTTCATTTTAGAAAAATAAAGTCCAAAGAGATATGTGGAAAGAGAGAGCTTCACTGATCATGGATAACTTACAGTGTCTTTCCTTTCCTTTCCTCCCCCCCCCCCCAAAACAAAAAAAGTTACTAGTATTAAAATTTATATTAGAGTTCAACTAATGCAGCTCGAATCAAATCTGTCCATTATAAAGATAAAATTCTCTTAGTATTATGTTTTTTTTTATTCACAAAATTTGAAAGTAAAATCTTATTTAAGAAGAAGAAATATTAAACAATTTGAACCAACTAAATGATGGTCATTCCTCTCTTGGACGCCTACTCTTCAATATATAATCATGATAATCTTTTCAAATTTGACTAGTCTAGTTAGAGTAGACCCTTGTTTTATCATTTTTAAGATATAATACTTTTTGTCCATTTTATGTGTCACTTTGAGCAAAAATATTTTATCTATTTTATCTATTATTATCATATATCAATAAAATATTTATTATTAGTATTTTAATTTTATCCTTCCTAATCAAGAAATGTAATGTGAGATTAAGTGAATTAATTAGATATTAAAAACATGTTTTATAATTTAGTCTTGATTTTAAATTTCTTAATTCTTATGCATATGACTTAATTGCCAGATCAAGTGTATCGGATGTAGTATAAGTTTCATTCTTTTGAACTTTCAAATAATTTTGATGTAAAGGATTTATATTTTCTCAAAATTAAATGTATTAAAGAGACTAAACGACCGATGTCCCACCCATAGTTGGGGGATAACTGTTGAGTGTAAAATCCTCTCGAGTTCTACAACTAATTTCTGTGCCTCCTAATTTATTGCAGCATCAGTCCAATTAATATTATACAAACATGCAATGTAGGTCCTCCCAAGTCCCAATCATGTTAGTGCTGTACTGCGATAAAAACGCTGAATATAAGTACCAGTGATTAGGGATTTGTTACTATTGGATTGGAGATTTATCCCCATTTGTCTGTCTTTTTTTTAATTCTATTAGTAGCTTTTTAGAATTAAAAAAATAAGAAAAGAAAAAAGAACACGCTGGATATATATTATATATTTTTAATATTTGTATATATGGTGTGATTAAAATATATTATATATTATAAAAAATAAATTAAATTGAATTATAATTAAATGATAAAAACTGTAAATGAAGACATGTGAAATGATGAGTACAAGTACGTATATATATAGCTTTACTGTGTACTACAAATTCATTAATGTACTGACGCAATCATTTTGGTTTTATTTTGCACTAGCTAGGAAACAAAGGAATATATATATATATATGAACAATTCTATCATATACTTAATTAAGTCGTTCTATTAACTCGATTATAAAAGTATAAATAGAAAATCAAACGATTATATGTGAATTAAAAGAGAGAGAGAGAGAGAGAGAATCGCAAAACAAAAGTACAGTATTCTTCTTCTTCTTCTTAATAATAATAATAATAATAATAATAATAATGTGATAACTTAGAATATTAAAAATTTTAGTAATAGATATCATTAAGACACAGATAAAGAGTTATTTAATACTTTTTTTTTTATTCTAAATCTTTAAAGAGGTTCCTAAACGTACTCCTCCACAACATCATATTGAAAAGAGACATGCATTATGCGTAATATTATTCTTCCATGACCCAGTATGTGACGAAAAGGGATGATTTTGCCCACGGGCAAATGACAAACCTACACCTAAGATTCGTCAAAGTAGAAATAAACTGTTTTACACACACAAAAAAAAAAAAAAAGTGCAAATAAACTGTTATCTAGACGAATTTTAAGGCTTTAATATTAAAAATTTTCACCTCGAAATTATGTAAAAAATTAGTTAAACCTCAAAAGAAACCCAAAAGTATTTCTCTTCAAACGTTCAAATGAAGTCACACCCCACAATAAAATCCATGCAGCACTATTTCTCCAAAAAGCTCTCACAAAAGTGAAATGTGACCCAGCATTGGGTCATTCTTTCTTCTTTTCCCTTTTCAACCGTTAAAAAGATGAGGTATGTTATTTGTATATATCAAAATTTTTAATATTCTAATATTTTTTCTCAGCTTTTTTTCTCTCTATCAATCATTTCACTCTTTTCATTTTTTTTTTTATAATTTTTTTTCTTCTTTCTATCTCTGGGTGTCCAAGGTGTCTACCTACCCCAGTGGTACAAAATATTTCTCTAAAAAGATTAGTAGAACGATGAGAGAGAATTTTCTTATGTAAAAATATTTATCCATAATCTAATTATGTGTATATCCTCGTCAGTAATTAGGTTGTGTTAAAAAAATTAATAAAAGTTAAAAAAAAATAACAATAAAAAACATACATATGATCAAATGATGCATAATCTACACTTAGTACTCAACCCATACATACACACCAAGACAAAATTGTGCTGCCAAGCACAATAACAGAAGAAGAAGACAAAAACCTGCAAAAATTTTGAACCAAAAATAACAAAAAATGAAATAGGGAATAAAATGGAAAGTATACAAAGTTGCTACGTGGCGATTAAATGGCAAAAGCAGTCAAATCGTTGATCGTTCTTTGTCACTGCTCCATAGCTATAGGGGACCCACCAACCCTTCCCTTCTCTTCATTTTCCTCTACACTCTCACTATAGTTTTCGTACTATTATCTCCCTCCATCAATTCTTCCCCATCCTCTCTTCTTCTTCCCTTTCACCTCTTCTATTTATGCCATTTCATCACAACATTTTCCCACTCACCACCTAAGAGAAGAGAAAATACAAAAGAAGGTGACAACAGGGAAAGCATAGAACATGAGAGATGGTGGGTTTGAGTGTAGTGTTAGAGTCCCACAAAGGTGGTGGTGTTAGCAAGAAGACTCCACAGGTGATTAACAAGACCACCATGATGATGCTCAGCAACACAAACAAGTTACTCTCTCCTTCTTCTGCAGTGTCCATGAATTCTCATCAGCACTCATCTCCTTTTCAGAAACCCACTTTTCTAGAACTATGCTTTCTCTGCAGGAAGAAGCTATTGCCCGGTAAAGACATCTACATGTACAAGTGAGTCCTTGAAACCAAAACATGAATACATGTATACATGTTCTGTTATCTGTTTTCTTTTCTGACACTTTGCACTTTCTCTTGAAACCTTCAGATCTTCTTCTTAGTCTATTTATTATTTATCATGTTTTGTTCCTTCTTCAGTTCTGACAAAAGCTCAGATCTTTTCTTATATAACTCAAATCCACACTTTCTTGAACTCTATGTATAAATAATATAACATTTTTTTTATGGCTATTTATCGATGTGTTAAAGAAGTTTCTTTGGCCTTATTATTTTCATGGTTGTTTTGTTTTGGTGTTTGGAACATGAATATTTTGTGAAGAGGGGACAAGGCCTTTTGTAGCGTGGAGTGCAGGTGCAAGCAGATTTTCATGGATGAGGAAGAGGCTATTGAGGGAGAGAACTGCTCTTTGGCTGCCATGAAACCCACATATTCCACTGCTTCTTCACCTTCTTCCTCTTCTTCTTCAGCAGCTCATCAAAAAGGAGCAAGAAAACGAGATGGTGGTTTTGCTTACTGATAGTGAAAGATAGGACTACAGTCTAGATTTGGAAAGTAACTACTAGGGCCAAAAATGGGGACTTTTTAATTTTTTGCTACTACATTCCAGTTTTACCCATGCTTTATGTTGTAATAACTTCAAAGTCCTTGCGCTTTTGCTTCCTAGTATGCAGCCAAATTGTCCTTTCAGCTTTTACTTTTTTTTCAGGGGGCTCCAACTTGGGTGGCAAAGCACTTCGGTGGTTTGCACAGTGATTTTCCATTGTTGCCACGAAACCCTAGAGAGATGTTAGGGATAGTTTTTTGTCACGGTTGGAAGGGCATTTGTGGCATTTTGTAGTTGCTTTGTTGGAATGTGATTGATTTCAAACTATTATTGCCACCAGCACATAGGGTATGACTTATATGGCTATAGTTTTTTATTTGTCATGATCGTTAAAATTTGTGGTAGGATTGTGGTGGTGGTTCACCTTCTCCCTTGGCCTTGGGGCTTGTGGCAATGAATAGCACAGTGTTTGTTTTTAACCAAAATGACAATGCACAACTAT
The DNA here is from genome assembly GCA_031439595.1 of Pterocarpus santalinus. NCBI lineage: Eukaryota > Viridiplantae > Streptophyta > Magnoliopsida > Fabales > Fabaceae > Pterocarpus > Pterocarpus santalinus. The sequence continues at coordinate 52,816,519 of CM062530.1, read as the reverse complement.
GGTTATAATTATTGGTTAAGTTTTTCTTTCTTTGATACATGAGAGTGGGTGCATATGTGTGTGTGTGTGTGTGTGTGTATTGGCTTCAGTGCCAAATTACCCTGAATGGCAATGCCAAGTGCCAAAAGAACATTTTGATTCCACTCCAAGCTAGGATATTGAGAGCAACCTTGCGGAGAGGGCAAAACTAGAATTAAATTCATGCTATGTAGGTGAAAGTTCAAAGAATATTTTTTGTTGAAATTTTGTCCGTCATTTATTATTCAATAACTCTTACTTCATAATTTATGTCAATACTATATTGATATTGAATAATTTTTCAACTCACGATAAATTAATCTTTCATTAGAGAGAGAAAACGACCTTCGCTTTCAGTCCTAATATATATTAGTCATTTACACGTAAGTTGAAAGAGAAACAGGACAAGTAGTTGAAGCCTTGGTTTTCAACTTTGTGGAGTCTTTGAGAAATATGGGAGTTGCGGTGCGTTGAAGAATATGTAGGTATATTCTCAATGTTTGGCATAAATGTCTAAATGTTGATATTTCGGTGGTACAAAAAGTCATAATTGTGCGTGAGATTCATTAAAATTATTAATTTTTGAGGTGGAAATTGTTGTAAATTCAAGAAATCTTTTGAATGTTAACCAGCCCTTGCAATTAACAAAAAAGAACAAAAAATACTTTAGTTAACATCCTCCGCAATATAACTGTACTTATCATATATTTGGTTTTTGATGGTACGCATAAAATGGTAAAGAAAGTTTCGGATTCAAACTGGACGTACTGCTTGAAAATTTTTCACAAAATAAGCAACCTCATAACAAATTGATGAGTCATGTTGTGGACGATTGTACGTGTGCCCACCTAAAGAAAGGACCCTTAATTATAACATGGTCATAAAAAGATAAATCAGTGGCATTTAGCTAGAAATGTTTTGAAATGAATCCCGCCGTAAAATTTTTTAAAAAATCAACTAAATTGAATAAATATACGTAGTATTTTTTTTCAATATTTTGGATCTTACAATCATATTTTTATTCGTAAAATAATTAAAATTATAGTTCGAAGGAACGCAAGCAAAATTCTTCCAAAATTAAAGATGGTAACATATATCTTAAGTTTGAATTAATGAATAAAAAATAAAAATTGTTCAGAGAATCTTATGCAATGTGGTGACACTGAGATTACTATAATGTAACATCGTTTTTTTATTGATTAACGAGAATGCTTTATTATTATTATTATTATTATTATTATGGATGCATGGGTATGAATTATTTTAACATGCAAAAATGCTAGTGAAAGGATGTATTAATATATAAATACTGTATTAATATCTTTAATATTATTCTACTTTTTTGTTCATTTTATTTTTAGATTATTATCTAATTATATATTATTTAGTTATTAAAAAATGACTATTAACTACTACTAAGGAAATCTAACTTTGTTATGAACACACATCGACTTTTATTTTTCATAAGGGTTTTATTCATATATTTTTAGAATATAAGTTAATAAAAAATATTAATTTTATTAAATTATTTTAATTATTTGTAAAACATTGAATATATTTAAGCTTTCATATATAAATAATTTTATTTTATATTTAATAATTTTTTATTTTTGATTCTTTTGAAAAACCCACGTTAACCAAAATCCTTTTTATGAAGACACCATACTCGATCAAAGGAAGAAGGGTACAGTTAAACTTGCAGGCGAGGGAAATTGTGTAGTGCTCATTCCTTCGCACTCTTACTTACACTTGTAATATTGCAAAAAAGAATATGTTAATATATAACAGGTACTGCAGAGGGCGCCATATAACATGCAACACGTATAAGAATATAAGAGGAAGTTGCCCCTGTGTGTTTCAGAATTCTTATCAACGGTTTGGTTAATGACAGCTCATATTCCAGTACATACAAATCTATAAAGTATTAACTTTCCCCTTCCGGCCAAATAAAAAACCTGCATGTCTACAAGAAACTCACCGTGAAATTATGAAAACGTGGAAATATAACCGTTGGGCTTTACCTTCAATACCTAATTACCTATCTTCCTTTAAAATTTATTTGAACGTAGGATGAGTTATCGTGTGTTTTTTGGTGGACGAGTTATTGAGTATTGTATTATGAATTTAATTTTGATATTTATTAGTATGAAAAATTTTTATATAAATATTTAATTATATATTATTATATAAGTATTTGAGTTAATTATCTACTATATTAAAAATTTGACAAATAGAAGTGTATAATTAGATAATAGCGTAAAACTATTTTACACTAATAATACATCAAAATTAATCTCTTTTTTATATGCTATTATATTTAATAAATCTCTTTTATAAATTAATGATTAATAAATACTTAACAACTCATGACATCACCTCCCCAGCTTTCAAACTTCATTTTGCTTAATACTATTATAGTGCATAACATTTTTTTTAGCATTTATTTCATTTTCAAGAAAGACAAAATTTCTTCAATTATTTATTACCAAATTTTCTATTCTTTAACCGTTTGGCCTTCTTTCTTTTTTTTTTTTTCGTCTACACATGCACCTGGGGGTGGCTCTGCTGTCTCTAACCCCAGTTGAACACGGGACCCTAGCCCCCAATATGCACCTCTTGCAAAGACATTGATTTTAACTACTGAACCAAGCCTTATAGTGCCTTTCTTTTTTCTTTTTTTTAGGTCATGAACTGAAATTTCATTAAGAGCAAAACCCAACATACAAGTGGATCAGTACAATAATATAAGGCGCAACCCAACAGTTGGGTAGACAATCAAAAAGCTCAGGATACACAAAGAATGTGGACAGCAACTAAATACCCAACTTTTACACATGCATTTAAATAGCAACTACACACCCAGCCTTTACAAGTTCAACTACACAAACAAATTACTACTGGGAGATCCTAAGCAAGGACTTGAGTGATTTGATGTGGTGGACTGACACACCAATCAACATTAAGATTCCCTCCTAGAGCAAGATCAGCTATGGTATGAGCCACTCTATTAGCCTCTCTTCAAGCCCATTGAAAGCCACAGAACGAGAACTCACCTTTCATGGTGATAATATCCTTAATCACATGATATAAATCCTAGCGGATAGTCCCCCCTCAATAAGCTTCGATCATTGTCAAACAATCCGATTCAATGATGATTGCTTCACATGAGCAACTCCTTGCTAAAATTAAGACATCCCTTATAGCAATGGCTTAAGCTATCGAGCTTAAGGATACAGGAAGCCTTCTGGCACATCCAGTGATAAGTTTACCATTCTCATCGCAAATGATTATTGCAACAATACTGATGCCCCTGTTTGTCACAAAGCCTACATCTACATTACACTTCAATTTACCAAACGGGGAAGGGTGCCATTTTGGGGCGATTTCTCACTGAGAAGGGCTTGACTCGAATCTACTCAAACTCCCAACAATGGAAAGGCATTCATTATCAAGAGTCATAGCTCCATGAAGAGTAAATAGTGGATTCAAATCCCTCCTTTGATACAAGTACTCATTACGGCTCTTCCAGATGGACCACAGTAGATTTGCAATTATGACTAGTTGCTGAGATAAGAGATCCTTATGCTCAGCACATTCTTTAATGCGATCCATTAACCAAGCATCAATTCTTGTAACATTATTTTCATTTGGCAAGAGCTGCAACTAAGAACCAAACCACACCGGAGCAGTCCAAGGACATAGAAGGAGGGTATGTTCGATTGTTTCAACTTGCTCATGGTAGATAGCACACATAGGTGAGTTTGTATTGTGGCATAATCTCCATATGAAGTTTTAATTTTCTAAGGAGTTTGCATATTCCAAATCTGTTTCCAAAGGGTAGCATTTTGAACTGTTGATGATAAGGGCCCTGTATTAGCAACTTAAGCTAGGGATTTGGCAACATGATACCCTATTTTCATAAAGTAACCCCTATTTGGAGTATATGGCCAGATGAATTTGTCAAGGGTTAGTGTTACTGAGAGGGCAATTTGCAAGGCTTGAGAAACCATTTGGGCTAGAAGCAACTCCTTAAGTTTAGCAACATTCCACTAGCTGTGGTTTTGATCCATTAGTGAGCAAACTAGTAGGTTGTGAGTAGAAGGATTAGTTCTTGTAGTAGCATGACTTGGCAACCAATTATCTTCCCATATCCTAATTGATTTACCATCCCCTACTAGCCATTTCCTAGCTTTGACTAAGAGGTCATGGCCTTGAAGAATACTTGTCCAGATCCACAATGCACCAGCTAGTTTCCTAACTTTAAGGAAGTCTTGATTAGCAAAATGAATAGCTCTAAAAACTTGTGCCCATAGAGAATCAGGTTGGGTTTGCAACTTCCAAGCCTATTTAGCAAGATATGCCGTATTCATATGATAAAATTCCTTAAAGCCCATTCCCCCATCTTTTTTACTTCTCATCAAAATATCCCAACTCCTCCAATGGACTCCATGCTCTTTACCTTTTTTGGTTTGCCAAAATTTTGTAATGCATAAGCATATGTGCTTTCAGAACTTCTTGGGACTCAGCACAAACATTACATATTATAGGATGGCTTGAAGCGTTGCCTTAATGAGCGTTTCTTTCCCTACTAGGTTAAGGAGCTTTTCTTTCCAGCCTTCCATTTTTCTAGAATCGATTCTTTTATCAAGAAAGAGTTGCATTTCTTGATCTTCCCCAATAAGCTGGAATACCAAGGTATTTCCCAGGGGATTCCCATGCCTGGATCTACAAAATATGAGAGATCTAATGTCTGATCTAGGATCGAACTCCTTTTCCAAAAATCAAACCTGATTTGTTAAGGTTAATTCTTTGCCCTATCGCTAGTGAGAACATATTTAGAATTCTGGTAAGCTTCTAGGCTTCTTGAAGGTCAGCTTTAGCAAATAATATGACGTTATCAACAAAAAATAAATGTGTAAGAGCTGGGGCATGTTGTTTGATTTGCATACCTTGCAAATCACCATTAGTTTGGGCTTTTGACAGCATATAGGATAGGGAATCCATAGCTAAGATGAAAAGGTAAGGGGATAAAGGATCCCCTTATCTTAGACCCCTTTGAGGAACAAGTCTTCAAGATAATCTACTATTGACTTTGTATTTATACGTGGCTCCCATGACACATCTCACTACCAAACTCACCCAATTCATAGGCTAGGAGGCATTTTTCCAGGAGGCCCCACTCAATACGATCATACGCTTTGCTCTATCTAGCTTTGCCACGAAACTATCTCTTCCCCTTCCTAATCTTCTTCTTAACTAGTGGAAAACCTCATGAGCTATGGCAATGCTATCTTGGATTAATCTGCCACTTATGAAAGCACTCTAGTTGGGTGTAATGATGGAGTTCATGTAGCCTTTCAATCTTGCGATAATTATTCTTGTTATAACTTTAAATATAAAGTTACAATAGCTAATCGATATGAATTGGCCAATGTCCTTTGGTCTATTAATTTTGGAAATTAGAACCACTTGGGTTTCATTAATAGCTTTCAATATGCTGCCTCCTTGAAACACTTATTTCACTACATTACATACTGAGTTTCCCACTACTTGCCAATATTGTTCATAACATTTAAACCATCTACTCCACGAGCTTTATAGGCCCCTAAAGCATCCACTGCCCATTTAGTTTCCTGATTAGTAACAGAACAATATAGGACCTCATTCATTTCATCTATCACCAATTTTGGAATATGCTAAAGGCAAGGGTCGATCCCTTGGATATTCGAAGTCATATAAATCTATTGCAAGTGATTTTAGATGACCTTATCAATTTCTTCTTGACCTTCCACCCATTCACCTTTGCTATTTCTTAATCTCTGGATCCTATTTCTATCTCTTCTTTGCACAGCTGAGGCATGGAAGAATTTAGAGTTTTGATCCCCCCATTTAAGCCATTTAATTCTAGACCGCTAAAACCATAATTTTTCCTTCTGCTCCTACAATCTTCTAATTTTAGCTTTGATGGAATCAACAGTGTCTAGATCAAGTCTAGAATCAAGTTTGTTTAGTAGATCTGTATGCCCCCTTTTTTCTTTGCAGTTTCCCTGGGAGCATGCTTGAAATTAGCTTTATGCCAAGAAGTCAATTCCTATTTGCAAGGCCAAGACTTGTTAATAAAGCTTTGCCAAGTATCAGACTCTGTCATACCCACTTCCCATCCTTTACTTACAATTTTTTCACAATCTACATGGTCATCCCAGAAGATTTCATACTTAAATACATCTCCTCCTCCAACCTTTGGTCTGAACTGCAAAATGAAAGGACAATGATCCCAAGATATGGCTGGGACTGCAGTGACACAAACATTTGGGAATTCTCTATGCCATATTTGCCACCATCCTATCTATCCTTTCCTCAGTCAACTAGCCATCCTTGGGATTACTAACCCAGGTATAACTTCTGCCCTTAACTTCCAAATCCATAAGTCCCGTCTCATTTAGAAAATTTTTGAAAGCTTCAATCTATTGTTGGTTCTGAGGATGCTTGCCAATTTTTTCATTCTAGTGGAGGATTTTACTAAAGTCTCCAATGCACATCCAAGGGTTATTGTGTTGAAGTTGTAATGCACTCAATCTACTCCAAAGATTTCTCCTCTTACTTGGACTCAGATTTCTATATAAGAAAATGCAATCCCAGAAAAACAAGTTATCCTTTTCGCAGCATATTATGTGTATATAATTCTGGTTTGCTTCTAAAACTTTAACTTCAAGCTCCTTATTCCACAGGATACATAGTCCTCTAGACAAACCTCTAGGTTTAACACAGAAATGATTATCAAACTTTAGATTTCTCTTTAGACCTTCAACTATATGAACATTTGCTCTGGTCTCCATAAGAAACAAGAAAGTGGGCTTGACTTGTTTACACAGGTCCCTAAGTTCATGAATTGTTGAAAGGGTCACCAAACCCCAATAATTCCAGCTAATGAGACTTATAGGTGAGGGTGGGGCATGATAAGGCCCACCTCCTCAACCATGGTATTTGTAGTCTTATTAATTTTCTCATTTTCACAGTCTTCCCCACCATATTCTATCATTAATAAAGCTTTTATTTGTTTTTATGTTTCAAGTTTAGGAACCTATTAAAACCTTGAGCCAAATAGGATTCAATCGTCCCCAAACCAGAATTCTTACCCCCTCCACACTTTCATCGTCTTCATCAGGGAGTTGCACATAATAAGCTAGTTCCTTTTGTGCTACTAATTCACCCTCACCAGAGCAGTTATGAGGCTTACCCTTAGTTAGGGTTGCACAAGTTGGGCCATCCACTTCTTAAGTCCTATCACCATCCAAACGGGTTGGGTTATTCTCCAAAGATGTCAATGTCTCTTGTGTACTCTTCTTTGGAGTATTTGGGCCTGTTTGTTTCGTCTGTGGGTCCGGTTCCTAGGCCTGCTGATAGTTGGATGTATCCTAGTCCAAACCACACAAATTTATTTCATATCATTTGCCAAATTCTAGGCCTGCTTTGTTGGAGATTAGCCCCTTATAGAAATTGGCCCACTTTGTCGACTCCCCCCCTCTTTATTACCTTCAAGGCTTGCTTTAGCGGGATATTGTAACTGTGTGCCCATCATTAAATGATTCTAGTCTTGTGTCGAATGTACCTCCTAACAATCAAATAGTTGTATCAACATACCCCCCACTACAATATACAAGTGGCCCCGCCTCGTTTCTCGCCTTACCGTATGAGAAATCATCCTCTGAGGAACAATATTGTTGGTATCGATTCGCCTCACTTCCTCTACCTTGTCCTTTCTAAATGTGATTACCTTCATGCACATCTTCAACATAGTGTCCTCTACATGCCTCTGTTTATCCACCTCCTTCCTGACTTTAGTCCCTTCTTTGGGCGTTCTCCCTCCTTATGTTTTGCTACCGGTACCCTAGTCCAAGGCCATAACAACCAAGTGTGGGATTTAAGAAAGATTTTGGTTGCTCCTCTCTACAAGTCTTTGCCTCACGTCCAATTTTATCGCAATTGTAATAGTAGTTTTAAAGCCTCTCATACTTCAACATTAGCCACACTTGCTTTCTATCCTTTCTTGGCACCCAGAATCCAGTGGTTAAAGAAGCATTAATATTAATAAGCACCATCATCTTGAGAAAACTTCTCAAGATCCTACCCTCCTCCATAGGCTCTTCAACTTCCATCATAAGCTCTAGTCGTCCTGCAATCTTTGCTGCTACTCTAGCAATTAGAGCTTCTAATGGAATGCCATGGGCTTGAATCCAGACGGTATCCTATTATATGTGACTTCAGTAATTAATGACTAAGGATGTCACCATTGGAGGCTCACTAAGATCCCCATAACATTCCAAGGCCCATCCTCTATAATTCTTTTCTGTATATCTTCCTCCTCAAAGTTGAACATGAAACAGTTTGTTTCAATGTCCATTATAGTCATAATAGGAGGGTCTCCCCATCTTTTTGATAAAATCTGTTTGACAACTCCTTTATTCAGGGCTTTGTTGGTGATAACCTTTCCAACTAATGTAGACACAACAATAGGCTTTTCCCTTTCCTAACAATCCTCCAGAGCGATGACATCCCCCTCTAGAGGAATATTTCCTTCTAAGCCTTTGGCCATCTCCTCCAGATCCTTTCCACTAGATTAACCTTCTATGACACCGGCTGTTTAAGGACAAGACTGTAAGAGAAGAGAGAATTGGACACGAAAGAAGGGTTTGAAAACAGTAAGGACCGTTTAGCTACCCTGTGGTAGAGGTATTTCCAGTGAAGGAAGGAGAGCTCTTATTAGGAAGAGAGATTTCAAAAAAGAATTCCCTTCTTCTTTTTATGTTATCCATTTTTCTGCATAAAAAGAAGGGCAGTCTTTAGCCCAAATCGTTAACGCATGATGAATTTCATCTTGCTCAAAACCTTAGTTCTTGCTGACCAAAATGTTCATGTCCTAATTATAACTTTGATGTGACGCCATAGTTATGTCCCAAAATTAATCTAATCACAAAACACTGTCTGTTTTGGTTTTAAGTTCTCTTACGATGCGTATAACATTTAGTTTCTATATCGTAGTGAAGATATATATATCAGGATGTGTTGTCCAAGCTTCTCTTCCCTTCACCTCTTTATAAATTATAATTTTTACGTAATCATTTTCTGTTTGTGCTGAAAATATGCTCTCTGTCCATCAAATGCACTTTCCAATAGTATATGATCTTTTATTCATCTATCTAAGTCAAATTCAGTCACTAGTCACATATCCGATTTTGATCTTTTACTCATCTATCTATTTAAGTACTTCACACTGCTTTAAATGAAACTATCTCTAAAGTAGTGTTTAGAATGGAAGGAACCAAAAAAAAAAAAAAAAAAAAATTTATAAATCAAATCATTATCTTTAGATGCTTTAAAAATAAAAAATTAATTTTATTTGTTAAATTTCATAAAATTTAACTGTTTTATTTTTAAAATCCTATCAAATTCGATAAAATTAATTAGATTTTAAAATTTATATACAAATAAAATAAAATCAATTCTTATTTTTAATCATTTCAAATACTATCTAATATATTTTAAACATAAGAATTAATTTATAAATTAATTAAAATCCTATTTTATATAATAATTCTAAACATAACATTTAACATATAAATCAAATAAATTCATATTAAATCAATTCTTAATTTTACTCATTCCAAATACTACCTACAGTTAGTTGACTTTTATTTTGCAGAAGGTGAAATTTTATAGGTGACTTAATTCAACTTCCTTCTCAAATCCTCTTTCACCACAAATACATTTTTATTGTTCTCATTTCTCAACTGTTAAAACTGAAAATGAAAATTATTTTTTGAAAATAAAAATAGAGAATGAAAATAAGAAAACATGAAAATAAAATACAGAATGAAAATAAGAAAACATCTTCAAAGGCAAACGGACCTTAAGAATTTTAGATTCATATCCAAATTTAAGAACTGGTTTACATGACATCAAATCAAATATACAAAGCACAAGAATGTCCTGCAAAGAGTTTGCGGGTCAGTGAGACTTAATACATGCAGGACTTAATATAGCCGCATAATCACAAGACATTCAATTCCCATTGCTGTCAATTGTTTGTCACCATCACAATACGGCTAGCCAGACTTAAAGAGTAAAACCGCTTTCTGATCCAAATAAAAATAAAGGAAGTGGTTTGTTTCATGAGTCACATATGAGCCTGCAAAAGGAGAAAAATGTGCATGAATGCACTTCAATTAGACTAAGTTTGCCATTCTAAACATTACAACAGTAACAAGAAGAATATCACTAGGCTAAGCAAGAACAAGCAATTTTATATTTATTTGGTTTAATAATCTGAATTTCATTGAAAAAAGAAGAAGAGAATTAACAGTGTTTTAAAGCATAATATGGTAAGAGATTTGGTAAATGAGGTAGCTAGGTTGTGCCATACAAAATGATTTTTAAAGTGCATCTAGAACTCTGGAATTCTGGTTCATCCAAAAAAAAAAAAAAAAAAAAAAAAAGAAGAAGAAGAAGAAGAAGAAAAGAAAAGAACTTTGGAATTCTGGATTTCATCATCAAGAATAAGATGAGATGTTGAAAGCAAATGGAATAAAATAGATCATAAACTACGCCACTTAAAGAACATCATTGAACATTGTTTCAAATTATCAGCCAGAAGCTGAGCTGAAAACAAATTCTAAGTCAGTCATCCCACTTGAATGGGGAACATTGGGGATGGGGGCAAGAGCAGAACCAATCTAGGATTACTATTAAATGTCTTGAATGTTAATGTGCTTCAACATGAAAATACCAAAGACAATGCTATCCATTTGCAGTTTCATAGTACTATTTCTTATCTCTAAAAATAAAAACATATCAAAATGACTGTTCTTATATTGCTCCAAATACATCAAGATCAGAAGAAGAACAAGCTCAATCATATTTTGACAGACAAAAGAAATGTAATGTTGATATATTATGCAGACAAACACAGATCATCCATGAAATATGGCTTTCAGAATCATCCCAATGGAAGGAAAACAAACTAGCACTAAAAAGTCATCTATCCTGGAGTTTCATTTTCATTCCCCATGATCATTCATGTTGCCATAATTTGACAACCAGATTCTAACTGTAAGCACTTACTATCTAAATCCTGAAACTTGATTATTCATGTTGCCATAATTTGACAACCAGATTCTAACAGTAAGCACTTACTATCTAAATCCTGAAACTTGATTTTAAACCAAGCTTTGAAAATGCCAATCCTTATGGTTTCTCCATCCCAAGTCAGCCCCATCTAATATTTATATCTTCCATGATACACTATGATATCATACAATTTCCAATATGTTTTTTATGGCCTATCTGGGATGGATCAAAAGGTAAAACTTACATGAATAAGGAGCCTAATAATAATAAGCTAGAATTCTTCATATGAAAAACTCTGTATTCCACCAGATTAGAATATGTAAAACACACATACACATACTAACATACACACACACACAAGTTTATATTTCTACCTTTATTTCAGCCATCCAGACATCTTATAAGTATTATCTCACAAAATAGAAACAACCAGGCTCATTTAGTCAATGATAAGAAAATTAACTTCTCAAGGAGCATACCAATATACCACATTGACATTGTAACTGAGTTTTGCGGGTAAGAACCACATGTTTTAATGTGAGAGACTTATCACTCAAAGGTTGAGGAGGTAGACCAACTTACAGCAGAAAGACAGGATACTAGATGATTTACCGGAGAATTTGCAGCTACCACAGCAAAGGATGAGGAAATATGCAGATAAAAACCGCAGCAAGGTTACTTTTGAGGTGGGGAGCTGGGTATGCTTAAAGATTCAGGCATAATGATTGAAAATGCAATAAGAAGCTCAGTCTGAAGTTTTATGGGCCTCATCAGATCAGTGAGAAGATTGGACAAGTTGCTTATAACTGGATCTACCTAGTACCTGCACAGTTCACCTGGTATTTCATGTGGGGGTGTTGAAGCGTGCAGTGCCTAACTCTGTCCAGCCACAGCCCATTCCAGCAGCCTTGACTGAGGAATGGGGATTGCAAGTCCAACCATTAGAGATGCTTTATCTGAGGTATGATGAAAAGGGGGAAGCTGAGCTTTTGGTGAAATGGAAGAATCTACCAGATTGTGAAAATTCCTGGGAATCATCTGCACACACGGTTGCAACAACAGTTTCTACATTTTTACCTTGCCGACAAGGTGAAAGCATTTTTTTTTTGGGGTTTTTTGTTTTTTGTTGGGGGAGGGGGGGAGGCAATTGTGGGGTTTGAAAATTCAATATCAGCCTGGGTGGTTCTTATATCGTTGTATTCATGGAAGGAACTACTTTTAAGCATTCAGTAGCATCAGCTGTGTCAAGGAACTTTTTGCTGAACCCAGGAATCAGGAAATGATTGATTCAATCCATGATTCTCCCATATAATGAAACTGTGTGTTGTCTCAATTAAAGTTCATAACCATAAAGATGAGTTAAAATGATAGCAGCATAATCACCTGGGCAGATACTAGTGCAGTGTGTGTGTGTATACACTATTTTAATAGCAAAAAAGGTACGAGATTCAGAATTGAATTCCTTTCCTATATAAACATCAAAAGCATTTTGTATCTAGGTAATGCAAGCACCTGGGTAGGGGAGGGAATGGCGGCCTAGTGGAGGATCTAACCTCTAACATCATTATCAAGCTCTTAAATATTTAGGCCAGTGCCAATTGAGCTACAAGCTCATTGCAACATGAAATAAGCATATTGGTTAACAAAAAACATTACAAAATCTTTCGTAGCAAATATATAAAAAGTTGAAAACTACAAAAAATCCTACTCTCATACATGTATTACCATTCATCTAACAGATCAGTCTGCAAGCTTGTCCGGGTCTTCAATCTTCAGAGAGAACTTTGAATAGTGAAGTCTTCTAATATTTGTTTTCATACAAGAAATTCAAACAAGAAGGATGGAAGCCCAAGGAGTAAAAGGACAGTAAGGCATGTTTCCTACTGATAGGAGAGGGAAAACAAACATAAAAGATTATTCATTGAAAGGAAATGAGCTGTCTGTTCGGCTCAAATATTAATATCATCTAATGACTATATCTAAGCTTAAATAGCAGAAATCACACAGACCACAGACTAACTCAAACCCTTCTTCATTGCACTCAAATTAATTACCATACCAGATGAAAATAGTATCTTATAAGTTTAACTAACTTGAATCACAATACTGCGCAATCAACGAGCATGTGCAAGCAAAGCCCACCTACTATGCCAGATACAAGGCTAAAGGAAAATAAGAGATATTATAGCCTCTGTACAGTCCACTAATCCAAACTGAAAGTAGAATCCAAGGTGTATACAAATAAACAATTTGACCAGTCAGACTACCAAGTTGACCAACTAACCGTATTGATACAGACAATAAATTTAGTATGAGAAAGAAATTGATTAAATAAACAAGATACAAAGTGAAAACAGGCACCATTTTTATAATTATTAGTAAAATCATATCAACTGAAAATGAAAACAGAAAACAAACTGAACACCACATAAGAAGGTAAATAACTACATATATTGCACTATTACGGTATTACTTCCCTCCCACAGTTCAATATTCAATAATTAAAGACCTCTTTTTACCTTTACTCACCAGAAGGTTAATGTTGACAAGCAGTAGGCTTTCGTGACAGACCATTGACATCCAGATATCCACAGAAAATGGAAGAAAAACACCTATTGTTTGGGCAAGGAAATAATAGAAATGCCTCCTTCATGTGCCACAGAACAACTGGACTCTGATCTGCAGCAGAGCCATGTTCAATCATTCAACCTCAATTTCTTCATGCCTGGATTCCTAATCTCCAGCTAGATATAACTTGTAGTGCGTAGTGCTCCTTATAGTCATTGAATACAGAACGGGACATTGGAGTTGCCAAGTATTATGATGGATACTCACCCATTACAAGGGAGAGCAGAGTATATGGGCATAGGAGATAATCAATGACTCGAACCGTAATGTTAGTTTAGAAATGATGAGTCAGGTATAGAGCTCTATTCATAGCCACTTGCCCACATGACAGGGTCACAAGGACAAAGAGGGAAGGTTAGGAAGGAAGGGGCAATAAAAGGGGAGGAAGGGAAAAGAGAGCGTAGGAAAGAATTGGGTTGAAACTTTTGGAGTGACTAGGCACTCTCTAACTGCCTAGACTATCAGTTATCTTTATTTCTCTGTATCTTTTTTCATTCTCCAGAAACCAGAGGTTGATATCACCTTGATACAGTCCTGGAATCTGAGTTAATTCAGTGGACATTTCATCTCTGTCCTAGTTCTACTTCTGCTACCTATTATTATTATTATTATCATTATTATCATCAATTTTGCGGGTCTCAAATCACATGACACTGACATGGAATATCAACAACTCACTGAGCATTTATCCCTGTATAAATATAAAAATACAAAGAAGTTTATTACATTCAACTGTTCTCTCCTCCAGTGACCACAAATTCAAGAAAAGACTTTCCAGACCAACAAAGACGAAACCAGATCATCTTTACTGCAGTTTACTAGGGAGGGGAACTCAAAATGATTGTCTTCACATTATACAAGTACTGGTGACTCATCCACCCCAAATAGACGAGGGAAGGGAATCTTTCATATGTAAATTGCAAGTCCTCCGGTGAAATGCACATTCTCACCATTGATTTCTTATCTTGTTAATTCCTCACCATTTTAACATGACCTGATCAATGGTGAGGATATACACATGACCAGGTCACATGCAACTAGCACATAAGAAAAGGATCCTCTCCAACAATCCAACTTAGGCAATTTCCTCTCGAGAAAAGAAAGTTAGGGAGAAAGCAACAAAATCTCATTTCATTACTCCGAAAGGAAAACACGCACAAATGCAACCAAATAAAGAAGGCTTCAGTGCTTACGAGACAATTTCCAACATAACTTATACACTGCAACCATGAAGTAAAGCAAACACATTTGCAGCACTAATTGTATGCAAACAAGGACTAAGTTACATAAGCTTAGATCTACTCCTTTTCTGGCAGAGGAGAATTACAAAACCTCAAAGTAACACCCAAGAAGAAATGAACAACAGTGTGCACAATAACGAATCCAGGCAAACTCAAGTTGGAAAAACCATACCGAAATTGCGACCAACGATGCAATGCCAAGTGGGGCCATGCCTCCTATCGAACTCCTTCTTTATCTGCTCCGCAACATCTTTCTCCACATTGTACCTCTCAAACGCCTGAAGAAGATCCATTCACAAGCCCAAAAAAATTAAAAAAAGTAGTTCAAAATTTTACCACACAACCCCGCTAGAAAACCAAAACCAGTAACGGAATCCAAAATAACACATCAAATCCTGCAGAAAAGCCACCCCTAAAAAAAAAAAAGTTGAAAATTGTTGGAATGTAAAGAGAAGAGGAGCTAACGTTGACGGCGATATCAACGGCCTCCTTCTGCATGTCGGGCATCATGTCGGCACTCTTGATAATGACCTTCTTGGGTGGCGGCGCCGCCACAGGAGCCGCCGTCGGCAAGGGCTTCCGGTCGTCGGGGACGTGCTTCGGCATTAGAGCTCCGGCAATGTTCTTCTTTGTGTCTTCACCACTCATCTTTTCCTCTCTCTCTCTCTCTCTCTCTCTCTCTCTCTCTGTGTCTATTAGATGGAAATGATGGAAGTGGGGAGTGTGGTTTTTATTTTTTATTTTTTTAGTGAAAGCAGGGAAGCTCTCTCTCTCTCTCTCTCTCTCTCTCTCTCTCTCTATATATATATATATATTTTGTGTCTTTCTCTCCCTATTTCGTGTGCTTGTGTTTGTGTGTTTTGCTTGATGTATTGTGTGTAGAGAAGGTTCAGGAGAGGAGTGAGAGAGTACTTTAAGCCAAAGCTAAGCTGGGAAATGGAGGAACAAAAGTGGTGCGGGTGCAACACCACACAAATTGAGGAATGATGCCAAACCAGCCTAGAGCCCTACTACTAAAGGCACTGTGTTGGAATATAAGTATTCTTTATGAAATTATTTTTTATTGTTTAATAAAAATATGGAAACCAATTTTTTTCTCTTTTATAGTTTTATTAGAATATCCCTTACTGTATAGATAAGAACTTAATCTTCTAAGAGATAATAAAACATTTAGGTGGAGACACTTATCAATAGTGTTTTTTCCATACGTTTGAATTTCAAACTCAAATCCAGGATTTCATATTTAAGAGGTTCGAACCCTTTTACTCGGATTAATAACTTTAGTGGAGATCAATTTTAATATCCTAAAATATAAGTTAATCATATAGTATTACATGTATGATTGTTGAGATAATTATTACAAAAATTAAGCACTTCTAATAATATGGAAATTTGTAATTAAATATTTATATCAAAATTAATATAATTAATTTAAGTAATTTGATATTTATTTTGTTTAAACTGTTCAATTCACGTCTTGTGTATGAAATACCTAACATGGAGAGAGTTTCATTTAGATAATAGGTCAACTCAATTCTAATTAAATTAATTAAAGTTAAATAAATTTTAAATATTACTAATTTGTTAAATAAATATGTATAAAAGCCTTTTATACGGTGTATAAAAATTAAATTTTAAGTATAAATATTATATAATTTTTAAATTTCAACTTGTTTTTTACTTTATAAAGCTAAACTTACTTAACTGTTGTGAGTTGTATAATATCGTTGATCTTTGATTTGATTTCTCGTTCAAGAAGTTTTGAATTCTAGCTTAAACAAAACTGTTTTTTTTTTTGGGGGGCTTAAACTATTATTTTAGAATTCCAAACCCAAATCTACGCATGCACGCGGTGTTGCGTTTGTTTGGGTTATAGTATCTATTATAATATATTAAAGGGGAGACCAAAGTTATAACATAATAAGCTATTGTCACTTTGTATGATCTATAATCTTGCCATATTAGTTTCTTATTAAAGTTAGTAATCTCTAACTTAACCTTATTGTCACATTACACATAATATCATTATTTTAGTTAAGTAATTCTATTTACATACTTGATATGGATTAACCGTCTAAAACTCTACAAATTATAATATTGGAATTAATGATAAAAACTGTTATGAAATGAGTAATCTCTCAGTCATCAATACAAATTAATAGGAGATTTATACTTTAATTATGATAGGAGATATTAACCTATCAATATTGAGATAATAGAAATACTATTTATTCTATTAAAACTAATTTAACAATAAATAAAACTGAAAATTTATTAGAAATAATTACCACTTATCATTATCTATTGGTTACATTATACAGTCACAAAAAACAATATACATACAACTCAAACACCATGTCATTCTCTAACTATTCTACATTAAATCTCTATATTTCATAGAAAAAGTTCTACAAAAATTAAACTAGAACATCAATTTTTTTTACAATTTCAATATGTTACATTTTTAGTGTACCATTAAGAAAATTTTATATTGTTAAAAAACTAATATTTTCAAATTATAATTTCTATTAGCACTAACATTTCTCTTCCTGTATAGATGTCAATTTGCTAATTTAAGTTAGTCTTCTTAAATACAACTAATTGTGTATGTAATTATGGGTCATAAACACAAATATAAGATAACACATTAATGTGTTATTTTTAACAATACATGAATAATTAGCAACTACAAGATGATCAAGAGGATATTTATGAAGGAAGAAGAAAGAAATCAATGAAAATAAAGGACACATTATTATTAGATAAACAATCAATCTAATTTAGAAACCTACGAAAAAATGGTTCCAAACAGTTCAGCTAAAAAAAGTGATACAAATACAAAAAAAGAGGCGATTGCCAACAAAAGTAAATATAAACATAGAATTAAAAAGAAAAAACTCATTTGATGGTCACACACACACACACACACACACACACATATATATATATATATAATTTCACTATATTCAAAATATGCCCATATATCTTTATTTTTCCTGTATTACTTACTACCTTATCATTTTTTAATAAATAATATTTTCTTTCTATTATATAATTATTAGGCTTTACAGTATTAACATAGCATCTATTAATTTATATCTATATTAGTCTAAATAATATCACATATTTCTTTTTTTAAAATAAAAAATAATATATTTATTTTAGTAACTTTATTTTCCCGCATATCACGCGATCTAAATCTAGTTTAAATAATTGGGCAGTTGGTGGTTTCGAATTTCCTTAGTTTATTGAAGAAATAAATTAATGAGATTAACATGTCTTTGAGAAATATTTATTTAATACTAAAGCAAATACGAAAGGACGATGCTTATTTGGCCTATTGAGAATACTCGCTCAAAAATAAATGAAAAGATAGTTGACTGAATAATGCTTCTAAGCATAGAATTTTATCTTCTTTTTGTTCAGAATCACAGCCTATTAGAGATAATTCTACTTATATCTAATAGGATTTCTATAAACAACCAAAACTCTTCTTCTCAAATTTTATCACAATTATATATTGAAAGCTTAAATTTCAGATATTTGATTAAATTAGAATAGTTATCACTGTTTAACTTATATGCTCATTGGTATAAAATTTTATCTTTGATTTATGCGTATGGTGAAAATACGGTCAATATTATTAAATGATTAGTAGCTAATAGCTCACTAACTAGCTATTAAATATTATTTCTAACTTATTTTATTTATCACTTTAATTATACACTCAATGATTAAAAAAAATTCAAAATCTAAGCATAGTTATATAAAAAAAATATTAAAATGCTCATATTTAATTTTTAATATTTAATTAGTTTATTCTGTTAATATCATACTATATTTCTTTATTAATATTATGTTTCGAATTATATAAACGGCAAAATTGAAATTAATGATAAATGTTTTATCATATATGAAAATAACAAATAAAATGAATCAAGAAATATTTTTTTTCAGAATAACCAAGTGCTCTTGAGATTATTTTTTTATTATTAGATTTTATGGTTAGAATAAAAAATTATTTTTCTTTTTAGAGTTATCATATGATATTTATGTATTTTAAAATATTACTGTTATGTAAGATTCAATTATAAAATTTCCCATAAAAAATTCAATTATAAAAACTTATTCCTTTCACTTTATACAATAAGCTAATACTTTTACAATAACATTATTGGATTATATGTAAAATTCTTATATTAATAATTGATCAAAATTAAACCACAATAAACTTTATCCAATTTTCTAAAATATGTGATTTTCAAATCTATATAGTCTATAAATACACAGAAAAAAAAGGACACAAACAAAGATTGAATAAGAGGATACTAACACGTGTCTCTTGATGCTGTTGAAACTCAATTCTTAATATTTGAAAAAATACATATTTTTAATGATAGTACAAGGTATTTTGACATATTTAATATATTTAAATTGTCTATAAAGCTAATCTTTGTTTAATTACATGAACAAAATATGTTATGTGATCTCTCCAAGAGTTTCTCATTGGGGTGTTCACGGGTCTGGATTAACTATGAACCTGATTAACCTGAACTGACCCAATGTTTAAAATTTGGGTTGAGTTAGATGTTTGGATTTATTCAGGTAAAGAACAATAATAACGGATTTTAGCCAATTTAGGTATCAGGTTTTGCAACTTTGAAACCCGTCTACCCGATTATCCGACCCAATTTCTCACCTCTTTCCTCTAAAAAGTGTAACCTTTCATCTCTTTTAACAGTAAAAATGCAACATTTCATCTTCTTTCATGGAAAAAACACAATCTTTCATCTCCTTCATCCAAAATATAACATCAGATAAAACAATCCAGCAGTAGAAGTCTAGAATAATAGTAGAAACTCATATTTCTAAAAGATCCTTAACACCTTATTGTTGCCCCACCACTAGTGCTATCGTTGAGCTCGACCCACCATTACAGATGCACTGTCACGTAGTCACTCCCAGTCACACTTGCACTTTGTCACAGTTGCACTACTGCATTGGCATGATGAAGTCATTGTCACCTTGACCTCTCATGTTGTAACACTTTCATTGCCATGGTTCTTGTGTACTATCATGCGGTTCCTATGAAAGAGGAGAAGAGGTGCTTGTCTCTCATGTTTCAATCTGAACAGAGGAGAATAAAAGGAATTCTAGAGTATTCTTCTCTTAGGTCTTTTTTATTTTGTTGATGGGATGGACTTTATGTCTTAATTATTATTCTTTTTCGGGTCAATGATAGGCTTCCTGTTAATGTACATTGTGCCTTAGTATTATTTTTTGTTAATTTTTTAATATAACTCAATAACCAAACACAAACCAAACCTAAATATAATCAGATTGGTTTGATTTAGGTCAAACAAAAATTTTCCTTATGCCTAGCCTAATCCACCTCGTAATAATTTGATTGTTTTGATTTCTATTTTTACCCAAACCTGACTCAATCTGACCCGTGAACACCTCTAGTTTCTCTTTCTTACTTTATTAATAAAATTGAATTTGTATCATTATCTAAGGGTCAAGATACTTATCACATCATTCTCCATTAATAGGTTATTATAAAGATTTTTATAAAAACTAAATTAACTCATAAGCATATCTAAACCTTGAATGGGAGCAAATCTTCTCATTAACTTCTTTTTTACCACAAAAAATGTATAAATGCAATCTTTATGTACTAAATGTTAAAGAACTATTCAAAAGTAGTCTATTATATTATAAATAGATTGTGACCTTAAAATAAATTTTACTTGTAAAGAGTTTGAATCCTGAAATCACCACTTTAAGATAACTTTGTATAGCAATCACCCTCAACCTACATAATCCTTGTGTAATCAACTATGAATTATTTTGGGAAAAATCGTATTTTACTTCTTTGAACTACAAATTATGTGTACTTTAGTCCCTAAATTTTTAAAATATGCAAATTAACCCCCTAAAATTTCCTAAATGTGTAAATTAATTGCTTTGTTAATTTTTGTATGCCTCAAATATGTTTTTAGTCCCTATAAATATAGATTATTTTGACTTTAGTCCATTTAAAAAATTTTGTTGGCTTTTGGTCGCTCATTTTTCTATTATTATGTTTTTTGTCCTAGTTGTTACTATCATCGTTAAATTAAGATATTTATAAGGATCAAATGAAGATTCTTAAAACATTTGTAAGAACCAAAAATAAAATTTTCAATATCTATAAATATGTATCCTAAATGCTAATAGGGACCAAAATTTAGAACAGTAATGACTAAAAACATGATATTATAAAAAAAATAGAAAAGAGAGACCAAAAGCCAATTTTTTTAAAGGGATTAAAATCAAAATAGTTTATATTTATAGAAATTAAAAATATATTTAACTCATTTTTTTGTTAATTATTAATAAAAATATCATATGTTTAAAAAAAATATTAAGTTACATAATAATAATAATAATAATAATAATAGTAATAATTATGTCGCATCAATTATGTGACATATATATGGTAAGTAGTGAGGTCATAAATAAGATCTAAAGTTGGATAATAGTAGAGATACTCTTAGGACCATCATCATCTAACGTGGCGAGCAGCGGTAGAAACATGTTAGATCTGAGTCATCGCTCCACCAATTTCAAGGCAACTTGGCTTGCTATGCTTTTACCCTCTGTTCGGTTCAACAGATTTTGGGAGGATAGAAAATTTACCAAAGAGAAAATGCATCGAGAATAGAGCTTCCTCCGTTTGGATTAGCATGAAAAATGGGGGAAGAAAGAAAAATACTTGTGGGGCCCATGGATGAAGTTTTCACTCCAATAGTGCACAGAAAACCATTGACAAAGCAGAGAATAAGTTAAATTACAAGTATACCGACATTAATATTGAACAATTGATAACATTGAAGAATTCATGTTATATTTATTTTTTATTAATAATACCGTAAAATTATTTATTTATTTAATTTATAAAAAAATTTAAAAATTGAATTAATTTACCATATTTATTCTTTATTACAATAAAGATATATATGTTATTTTAATATAACTCTCTTTTTTTCTTCTCATTTTTTCTTTATCCAAACAAATAGAGAGAAAACATACTTTTTTCTTAATTTTCTTTTTCTTCATTTTATTTCCTTTTATTTTCTCTTTTTATCTAAACAAAGCATTATGACTCATAGAAAATGCTTGCGTAGCACACAACAAAAATTTTTAAATATGTTTTTATTTAATATATTATATATCATAAAACAAATTTAGAATAAAATCTTGTTTAATCTAACATTTGATATTGTTATTATATACAAAATTTTAGCCTTAAATTTTATGTTGTTTGTTATCATTAGTTATAGAAAAAAATTAAAGGAGTTGATGGAATTTAAAATGCATTATATACTGATTCATTATTAAATATTCTTAATTGTGCGTTTTGATGTTTCTTAAATGAACGAAGTTATATGTACATTTATCTATTACTATCTTTAATTCTTCTTTTTTCACTTAAATGATAAGCATGTGAATTAAAAAATTCAAAATCAAAGTTTAATTACAAAACATATTTATTAAAATGATTTAATTTTTAAATTTTTAACATTTAATTTATTTATTCCATTAATTTCATATTATTATTCTTGATTAATGTTGTGTGAGAGTAAAATTAAAAAATTAAAAATTTTCTATTAATAGGATATAATAACAGACAAAATAGATCAATATTTTTTCTTCCTTTTCCTTAACTCGAAAAAAGACTTAAGTGAAAAGTGTAAAGTGTATAGTAAATTAAAACTAATCCTCACAAATCTAATTTTTCTCTTTTGACGTGACAAATCTAATTATAAACTAAACCAAAGGAAATCTTAATGACATTTCTTTTTAGGAGGATGTGGTATGCATCGCGTTAAGAATGGTGCACCATACACCTTAAATATTAGCATCCAAGATTTGCATGTATATTGATACACCAGTTAATTATAATATATTATAAATTTTTTCATTTTTCTCTTCCCCACCTCTGTCATCCACCTCTCTTCTTCTGCTTCTTCTTTCTTCTTCTCCCACACCTTCCTTCGCCCCCACCAAATAGAGAGAAAGAGAGGAGTTTTGTTGTTGATGTTGACGGTGAAGAAGAGCAAGTCGATAGTGAGAGCCTGGACAAGGTGGATCGAACCATGTACGCGTCCTTCTGCAGTGCCACCAATTCAGTCTCACAGCTGTACACTCAAGCCATGAACCATCAGCAGCTTTCTTTCTTAGTCGGTGAACACCAATTGGCAAAGTTCACTGGTGAACCGCAAAGAACAAACTTTATCATAACAAATCAATCCAAAGGATTTCTTTTCCAAGGAACTATTAAAAAAAAATCAAAATAAAAATATCACAATCAACCACCTCCAATATGAAAAATCCGCTGTTTGTTTTCTCTTAAAAAAAAAAAAGGCAAATTTTTTGTGAACTAAGTATATTGAACCACCCTAATTGAAACCCGTACGAAAATATCAAAAACCCAAAATTCACAAAACGAAAAAGTTGGGATCTTTGAAGACAAAGGGAATAAAGAGGAGGTGGGGTAGGGGAATTATAAGGCCATGATTTTTAATTTTGTTTAACTTATATCGTAATTACAATTTTCAGTAGATACCGTACATATGAACCAAATGCTCAAGTGAAGCAATTTTTGCTTAATCTTAGAACCTTCATAAGGCAGAAGTTCCAAAATTCTAAGTGGAGTCATTTTCAGTACACTAAAACCATAACTATTTGCTTAACATAACGTACGTCGGGGCTGCACGGTGGTCGATGGTGGCCATGGGCTGGCGCTGGGGGTGAGCAGCAGAGAGATGGGGGTATTGGAGGTGGAGAGTGATGAGTAAGAAGCCGAAGAGTTGTAGGGGAAGAAAAATAAGACTTTTTAACATATATCACGGATAAAAAAATTATCAATACATCCTCGTATTGTGTCCATCAAATGATAAGGTGCATAATGCACCATTATTAACAAGGAGCCGGATGGCACCTTCTTTTTAATTGAATTTATAAGAGAGTGTCGACATTGCCATCAAGTGCGAACAGAGGCTGAACATGCACAACCTAGCCTAAGATGCTGACGGATCGTAGCACCAGCATCACATTTTGTCATAGAAAGTTATTACATGTACTTACATAAGATTGTGTCATTTTACTCACAAAATAATATTTTAATCTTAAAAAGATTTATCTTTAATTTATATATGCATAAGCTAATGATAACGGCTGCGGTTCAATATACATTTTATATGGTTAGAGATATATATTTTATTGTCAAGTATCCAAAATGTTCTTTTTTTTTAAATAAAATTTAATAGTGTATGACTCATTTATGTAAGAAATATTTTGATCAATTAAAAATATAAATTTAATTTAAATATACTAGTAGTATAAAATTTTTTTACATAGATATTTAATCATTATTATCACATCAACAAAAGTCTTTAATATAACCATCCATTATTTGAAGGGTCATGCAAATAGAAAATTTTGATTGGATGACAGTATAAAAAAATTTTACATAGTTAGTGCACCCAAATTAAAATATAAAAATAAACGGTATATTTTCAACTATATAAAGTGTATATTTAGCCGCAACTATTAATGGATAAATTCTACTTTTTATCTTTGATAAAGTATTTTTATAAAATTGAGTAAACTGTCAAACTCGTATTCAGTTAAAACAACGTCGAATGACTCTCAGAAAGCTGTCATTATTACGTACAAATAATAAATAAATATTTTTTTTATTTTTTAAATTTAAAACTTACTTTGTTTTTTGGGGGGTAGAAAAAATTGCAATTCACTCAACACTAAATCGATGAATTTTATTACTAATTAGTAATTACTAATCAAGATTAAAATGTCACTTTTGTAAGTGAAATGAAGGGTATCTAACTTAACCATCTACGTCCACAGTCATGCAATAATTTCTCCATTTCATGTCATTTAATATTTCATTAATCTTCCCAACCAATTCTATCCAGCAATCGTTTCCCAACAGCCACCGCTGTAACATTTAACACTGTCGTTTGCGACACTGCTTGTTCCAAACAACACAAGTCTAAGAACTGAACAGGAGATAAAGAACCACACCAATATCTTCCATCTTGTCGGAACTGAATCAGTGAATTGAAGCAACTAAGGGAGAGAGGAAGCCAATGGGTAGCAGGGAGAAGGGACGCACAACGTTGGAAGTTGGAGCTGATGGGGTTGCCATCATCACCATCATCAACCCTCCTGTTAATTCTCTCTCCTTTGATGGTATTCCTTTTTAATTTTCGAATTTTCTCACTCGGATTTGCTTCCTTTGCTCCAATTCTCGCATACCCATTTTTTCTTGTGTCTCAAACATTGAAACTTTTTATATTTAATTATATTTTGTAATATGAACTATTATCATTCTTATTATCCTTTTTTTTTTGTTGGCATTATTCATATTACATCATGTTAATCTCTCTGTGTGTCTATCTAGTATTGCGCAGTTTAAAGGAGAGTTATGATCAGGCTTTACACAGAGAGGATGTCAAGGCAATTGTCGTTACAGGTACTGTAAAAAGCTTCTGAATTGAGCATCTTTCTAAGCGTGGTGATTGTTCAAATAATTGAGACTTGACAACAGTTAATTAAGTTAATTCTGTTCATTTTAAGTGTTTAACTTAGCAATACAGGCTTGTACTTCGGTAGGATTTGATGTAGAAAGCAGTAACAAGGCTTCGTAGTGGAAAAAATTGAAATGAATTAAATTTCTTAGAACCCTATTTATTCCAGGGGGGAAACTATTTGCTCCTCTAAATCCAAAAGGGGGAGAAGATAGACTCAACCAAGCTTTGTCCCTTTAAGTGGGGTTGGGGTTGACTATATGAATCAATCAATGACATTAGGCTAAAGGGGGAGAAGATAGATACACAAGTAAACCTCCTAGCGTAGATTGTCTAAACTAGAGTAATCTGTATCATTTAATTGTAACATTTGGTTACTATTTAAAGTATCAAACTGTAAAGAGATGTAGAAGCTGAATAGAAAAGTGGGAAAAGATAATCAAACAGCTGGCAAGTCTTGGTCTTAAAAAAAAGATAATTCTTGTCCAAAAGACAATCCCTGGCTTATTGCGCTATGACATTATAGCTGAACTTTTTGTTGCTGTATTAGGTGCAAAGGGAAAATTTTCTGGTGGTTTTGATATTGCTGCATTTGGTACGATTCAAGCGGGAAGTGGTAAACAATTTGACTTTTTTTTTTCTTTGGGTGGTTTTTCTATTATAGTAAGTACTCCTAATTATTTTCTATTTGTTTCTGCCTCCTATATAGCGATTACAAACCCAAGTTTGCTATCAATAGAAATCATCACTGACACTGTAGAAGGTAGTTAAAACTTAATTTCTTTTGAATTCTTCTTTTGCTACTCATTTGCCAAGTTGTGCTGTTTTGAATATATTCACTTCATCTTTCAGCGGCAAGGAAACCTTCAGTAGCTGCCATTGATGGCCTTGCCCTGGGTGGGGGGTTAGAGCTTGCTATGGTATGTTACACCTAGTGTTTAGGATAAGAAACTTTCAATGTTTGTTCCTTTTTTTTTTTTTTTTTTTTGGCTAGAAATATATTACCCACTCTTCCCCTTGCAGGCATGCACCGCACGGATATCAACCCCAACTGCTCAACTAGGTTTGCCTGAACTCCAGCTGGGATTAATTCCTGGATTTGGAGGTATGGATATTTTCATTATAGGTTGAACTAATTCCTCTCTATTTTTGGCATATTTCTTTATTAGAATACAGTCAACATAGCTCTTATTATCAACCAAAATGAATGTTATTGTTTATTCCCTGGTTTATTGAATCTTTTTAATTGATATGAGTTACAAAGAGCTGCTAAACAGCATGCTTACTGAGTCTATGTTATTGAACTTTCATGCCAGACATATCAGTTTTTAACTTCAAAGTCTGCTTTGTTGTTTAGGCCTTTAATAATCAACAAAGTATAAAAAGGTTAGGCCATGAATAACAATGAAAAGTCTTGTGAGTTCTGGCAATGCTCTAATAATGAAATTGGTAGGTGGTACTAATTTTTTTGTTTAGCATTATTAATTATTAATATGGAGTTGGTAAATTTTCTTAGGAACTCAACGACTTCCTCGTCTTGTTGGCCTGGCAAAGGCCCTTGAGATGATGCTGGTATGCTACATTTTATGTTTCCTTTTCTTTTCTTAACTTTGCCATTCCTTCTTTGACGAACTGAACTGAAAAGTTTGCATGTTCAAACTCAAGGTTGGCAGTCATGCAAAGAGCATATTGACTGTGCTACATTTAAATTCCAATGGACAGCATGCTTTTGGTTCAGTTCTCCATCCTGAATGGAATTGTATCATTCCTTTTCCGTAGAAACTATGTAAGGGATGTGATTTCAACATGCTTGTCCATTGATTGTCAATTAATTTCTTTGCCACTTCTTGATTTTTTGAATTAAGACCTCAAAGGCAATTAAAGGGGAGGAAGCTTGTAGTTTAGGGCTTGTAGATGCTGTAGTGTCACCTGATCAGTTGGTGAACACTGCATGCCAGTGGGCTCTTGATATCTTGGATCGCCGACGGCCATGGGTTTGTAGTCTTTACAAGACTAACAAAATAGAACCCCTTGGAGAAGCAAGAGAGATATTGAAGTTTTCAAGAGCACAGGTGCAAAAGCGGGCTCCTAATCTCAAGCACCCTTTGGTTTGCATTGATGTTATTGAAGCGGGAATAGTTTCTGGCCCTCGTGCAGGACTCTGGAAGGTTGGCACCTGTCTCCATTATCCTTTTTGCCCTGTTCGTATTACTGTTGCAGAAATGTGTATGAAACTGTCTGATCTTGGCAGGAGGCAGAAGCCTTTGAAGGGCTGGTGACTTCAGATACTTGCAAGAGCTTGGTTCACTTGTTTTTTGCTCAACGAGGAACATCTAAGGTTTGTAGAAGTTTTGTGTCTAAATTTTACCCCCTCCACTCCCCTTTTGAGTGAGGTAGAGATCTCAAGGCTATACAGGTTGTTAAGGGAAAAAAGAAATGTTCACATACTAGTTTAATAACACACTTTAAACCTGTTTACTCAGAATTGAAATTAGTTTGTGAATGTTATGTTGAATTTTATTTTAGTTTATTTTATTTTTTGTGTGTGTTGGGGGGGGGGGGTGGGGGAAACTCCTCTATTTTTTTAAGCTTCTAAGTCAGCTGTGGCTGGTCAAAAAGAAGAACATATACAACAACAGCAGCAGCAGCTAAGTCTTGTCCCACTAGATGGGAAGAAGGAAGAACATATAAAGGGCGGCTTAATGCACGAGGCTCCCACTTGGTGGGTTTTGGAGAGGGTAAAGAGGCTGTTTTTAGGATTTGAATATGTGACCTCTAGGTTAAAAGACAGCAATCTTATCAATGCACCAAAGCTCATCTTTAAAAGGAAGAACGTATATTGTTGGAAAACTAGATTGACAAATTAAGGGTTTAGTGAAGTGAGAGACAGAGAGAAACTATGTTAAAAGGCTGTATGATGGAGCCCAATATGTTACTCCAGCTTATGTCTCAAGTTATCCTAGATGCCAGAAAAATATTATTAGCAAATTTTGCCATTCTTCTCAATTATGCTCTAATCAATCATCTGGATGAATCTTGATTGATCACTTTCTGTATAATCTTGTATAATCTTAACATGTATATGGGAGTTAAATAGAATTGAATCCATGTCCTTTACACTAACCCCACTACACCCTTAGCAGATGAAATACATGGAGAATAATGCAAGGACTGAATTTTGCTTTTGTTTTACGGATAGGACATTAAAAGTTTTGTTTGGTTTAAAGGACCAAAAGGTTGTTATTCTATTAAAAGTGAAGTTATTTGAATAATCACATCAGAATGGAGCAACTGCTGTTCAACAATATGTATTCATGTTGTTGTTACTTTGTAGCTTGGGCTGCTTTCTTAGCCATTCATTTAATGCTTGTGTTTCTTAGGCTTGATGTTCATAGATCGAAATTTTCTTTTAGAACTCACAGGTTTGTCCATTTTCAGTTATGTGATGTGATTCACCATTTAAGACATTGAAATTGTGAATCCTGATCCATCTTCTGTGACTATGGTGTATATATATTAAATTTGATCAGTAGCATATTCTGGCTTGGGAAATATATATATATATATATATATATATTGTCTCGGTAAAGTGGCCTAACATTATATGGTCATTAAAGAAGGTTGGAACCTGTATTAGCCAGCCTATTTCTGAGTACTGACCTTCTATATATTTTTTGTCATGAATTTACCAATACCTCTTGGCATGAACAGGTACCTGGGGTTACCGATTATGGGTTGGTTCCAAGACCAGTAAAAAGGGTTGCAATCCTTGGTGGAGGACTGATGGGATCTGGAATAGCAACAGCTTTGATTCTTAGTAACTATCCTGTCCTCTTGAAAGAAGTAAATGAGAAGTTCTTAGAAGCAGGTGTTAATAGGGTTAAAGGTGAGAAGGAATTCTTGTAAATTGGTTCTTGCTGCTTAATATTCAGCTTTGATTAAAAAAGAAGAAAAGTTATGTTCTCATGTAGCATTTCTCTTTGCAGCAAATTTACAAAGCCGTCTCAAGAAAGGGAAAATGACTAAGGAAAAATTTGAAAAAACCATCTCTCTTCTCAAAGGTACCCTTGACTATGAAAGCTTCAAAGATGTGGACATGGTGATAGAGGTACTTTAAGGCACCTCAATATAAATTTGCTCATTGACTGTCATGGTTGCACTTTATCCAAAACCTGCACAAATTATAAACTGGTGATGTTTGATGTTCGGACAGGCTGTTATTGAGAATGTTTCCTTAAAGCAACAGATCTTTGCTGACCTTGAAAAGTATTGCCCACCTCATTGCATACTTGCAAGTAACACTTCCACAATTGACTTGAACCTGATTGGAAACAAGACCAAGTCTCAAGACCGGATTGTTGGAGCCCATTTCTTTAGGTATTATCTAGTATGTGGAAACTCAATGTCCTGCAGAGTATATTTCAGACTGAAAAATTCGACCTGTTTTTCTGCAGCCCTGCACACATCATGCCACTTCTGGAAATTGTACGTACTGAGCATACCTCTGCCCAAATAATAGTTGACTTGCTAGATATTGGAAGGAAGATAAAGAAAACTCCGGTGGTTGTTGGAAACTGTACTGGATTTGCCGTTAATAGGATGTTCTTCCCATACACGCAAGCAGCTTTCTTGCTTGTTGATCATGGTGCAGATGTTTATCAAATTGATAAGACAATAACCAAATTTGGAATGCCGATGGGGCCTTTCAGGTATTAATGCTTGGATAAATTCTTGATATCCATGATCATGTCTTGAACGGTCTGATTTTTCAGACATATTTACTAATGCAGATTGGTTGACCTCGTTGGTTTCGGAGTGGGGGTTGCAACTGCCATGCAATTTATTGAGAATTTTCCTGAGCGAACTTATAAATCAATGCTTCTTCCGCTTATGATAGAGGATAAGCGAGCAGGTATAGGAGAGATAAATTCATACGTACTAATAATTTCCCTGTGTCAACTGAAATTTTGAGGAGATATTTATGGGGAATATATTTAGACAAGGAAATGATTAGGTGTGTTTCTACTAATAAGTAAATTGTCTCTGTTTAATGATTGACATGTGCTTCTAACAGGTGAAACTACTCGCAAAGGGTTTTATTTGTACGATGATAGACGCAAGGCTAGTCCTGATCCTGAATTGAAGAATTATGTCAAGAAGGCTAGGAGCATTTCTGGTGTCACTGTTGATCCTAAGGTCTTTTTACCCATCCTAAATATTTGTACCACACTGACTACAGTTGGGAACACAATTTTTAGTTCATGCTCATTGTAAATTCCACTGGATCTGATTTTGTGGGTCTGATCCTGGACAGCTTGTGAAGTTACCTGAAAAGGACATCATAGAGATGATCTTCTTTCCTGTGGTAAATGAGGCTTGCCGGGTCCTTGACGAAGGCGTTGCGGTTAAAGCATCAGATCTTGATATTTCAGCAGTCATGGGGATGGGTTTTCCGCCTTACAGGTTTGTCTTACCAATTAATCTGGTACACTTCCCCAAAACTTTGTATTTGTTGTTCTGACTTTTGGGATTTGATTAGGGGGGGTATCATATTCTGGGCTGACTCTCTTGGATCCAAATACATATACTCAAGATTGGAGGAGTGGTCAAAACTGTATGGAGAATTCTTCAAGCCTTGTGCCTACTTGGCTGCAAGAGCTGCCAAGGGGGTCCCTCTGGTGAGAATTCTAACCTCAAATGTATTCATTTAACATATGTATTCATTTTGTCATTGGCATTGAAATAAGATTGTCTAGATGTTCTTTATTCCCGCTTTAGATACTTTTTTTCTTGGAATATCAGACTAATTTTTAACTCAAGACAAAAATATATATATATATATATTTCAGAAAGGTGATTGTTAGATCTAAGGACCATTTCAACAATATATTTCACCTATATACCCAGAAAATCAGGAGCTTCTAATTGAACTAGCCACAAATCAATGCTTGCTACTATCATTCTATGCCATATACTATTTATTAGAATAAAGGCTGACTGACTGTCAACTCCTTTGTTCAGTCACCACTTTTAGTGCTTTATACTTTTGGACAATAAGAATTGAAGTTGACAAAATCCTTATGATTTATGAAAATGGGCCTTAATTTTATCTTATTATATAAGTATTGGATCCTTAAAACTTAACCAATTGTGCTGTTAATTAGTACCTGTGCTTTGAAAAGTTCAATATATTTGTAGAAGGTATTCTGCCCTCAGCCCATCACCGTTTACATCTTGTTGTTGAGCTGGTAGTTCTGACCCAAGATATGTTAGGTTGTTTAGAAAGGTAGGTTCACATGGAAAGATTCACTTCTATGCCATATTCCTTTTATATATGAGGGATCTATTGCATTTTATTTTGAAAATATAATAGGTTCAACTGAAACCTTACAAACAACTAAGAGAACCTAAAAAACAAGGGGCTTGGGGGATTAAGGTTGGGGGGACATCAACATGGATATTAATACAGGATTTTTGAACCCTTAAGAAGCTCTCATTTGTTTTCAAATTATATTACTTTTGCAATGAATAGAATATTAAATAATTTTGGTACTAGTAAGGTGTCCATTCCTATTGACATTGCACTCTAATGGCAATTTTTGCTGTTCTATTGCAGACTGCCTCAGTGGAGCAAGGAAAGTCACGGTTATAAGATTGAATAGTTCATTGCATGTTCACTTGATTAGATATTCTGCCCCCACTTTTTCTCCTTCCAAATGATAGGAAGATGGTTTAAAAATCCAATATATGATGGGTAGATATTCGAGTACAGAAGAATTGTTAGGACAAAATAAAAGTAGTTTCATTACTTAAAAAGGTGGAAAAAAAAAGAAAAGAAAAGAAAAGAAAGGAAAACAGTTTCGGTTTAGTTATATATCCCTTATACTATAACTTTGTAAAATTATTATGTTGACTCTTTCGGCCAAACCTTTTATGTTGTGAGTTGCTAGAATTAACTTTCCTCTTATGTTTGATACTATATTGCTTATAACAATTTCTAATTTCATGCAAAATACTACTCACATTGTGAATGTAAAGATGTGCACTTCAGAGGTTTACTTGTTTCTTTTTCCATTTTGTCATTGAACTTTCTCGAAATATTGATAGTTTATAATATAAAAATTACACTCAATTTTAGTAAAACATTATAGACAATTACTATAAAAAACTATAAGCTACCATCAAGAGTATTCACCTTCACAGAACAGCGTATATAAGAGTATATATAATAAGAATTTAACCTTGCAAGGGGAATTTTCTTGTCAAAATAACAATCCATTTTCACCGAATATTTCATCTCTACGAGCTTCATTTGTTGCAGTTGGCTTCAATAAACTTATAAGCATATCTCACCTCGTCCACTTGTTATTGTAAGTTGTTCGCTTTACCCACCAATAATTCAAATACTTTGCACATATTATTTTTCTACTATACGTTCATGCATTAATTGAATATGCCATATACCAAAGGGATGGGTAAGCTAAATATATAACTAGTAACTCCTGTATTTTTCTTATTTATAATAATTTTTTGAGGTGATATAATAATAAAAATGTTATTTAAATAGCATATTATTTCTTTATAAAAAATTTATATTCATTGTATTTATTATCTACGTAATCCGAGCGCTTGCTCTTCACTCACTAAGCAGTGAGATCTACTTTCTCTTTGAAGAGATGTAATAGGGCTCAATGCATCTACTGAAGCGATTTGAAGCTCAAGGAGAGTTAGGGAAGGGATCAAAGCTAAGCAGATCGCTTACAGGCCTATAAATTCTATATATAATTTTTAATAACATGAGTGCTTAAATTTTATGTATAATAAAGTAAAGAATTAGATATATTTTTAGTTCCTACAAATATATGTTATTTTTAGTTCATTGTAATTTTTTTAAAAAAGCTTTTGATCCCTCTTTTTTTAATATTATATTTTTTACCTTGCCATTCCAAATTATGTTCCCTGTAAGTATTTTAAAATATGCATTTAGTCCTTAGAATATTGAAAATTTTGGTTTTGATCCTTTTAAATATTTTAAGAATCTTGTTTTAATCCTCATAATTTATAAATACCACCAATACCTCTCAAGACTTAACAGTATTGGCTAATGGCAGGGATCAAAAGCATAGTATTGGAAAAAAAAAGAAAGCCATTTTTTTTTCAGAGGAACTAAAATAAAAATGACTTATATTTTAGATACTAAAAATATATTTAAACCTAAAGTAAAACCTAATTAGTATGTAAAAGTCATAAAATTAGCAAATTAATAAATCAATAATTAAGCAGTTGAATCCACAGTTTAATGGTTATTTTCTACATATCTCATTCAAGTTTGGGATGTCCTACGTTCAACTTCCAC
This sequence comes from Pterocarpus santalinus, assembly GCA_031439595.1. Taxonomy (NCBI): domain Eukaryota; kingdom Viridiplantae; phylum Streptophyta; class Magnoliopsida; order Fabales; family Fabaceae; genus Pterocarpus; species Pterocarpus santalinus. Next base: position 52,782,554 of record CM062530.1, on the reverse strand, counting down.
CCTTATCCCCAAAAATATGCCCTAGAAATAATTCCAAATCTCATTGCCTTCAATAAAAAAAAAGAATCAATAATTAAATAATAAAGTATGTAAACCTAGACATTGCATATGATAATATGTAGAAATTTCATTTAATGAATGTTATTTAAAACACATTGAACATGTAGAAGTTATCATTATTATAATGGATGTAACGTCAAATTGGATCTTGTACATAGAACATGCAATTCATATATATATATATATATATATATATAGAGAGAGAGAGAGAGAGAGAGAGAGAGAGAGAGAGAGAGAGAGAGAGAGAGAGAGAGAGAAGAAAAAATAGAACCTAAAAAGCAAAAATCGAAATTAGTGATTCATAGTCGTATGTAGAATATGCAATTGATGTGTCCAAAAAAAAAAAAAAATGATAACAGGACCAACTCCATAGCCCCAATATTATTGTCCCTAATCACAAATAACTCACTTTAAGTGTAACATTATTCCTGTTAATAACCAATAACAATCATTAACTAATGGTCATAACCACCAAATAAAGCATTGACTATCTATTAATTTCAAATTACTACTATTTTATTTTATTTTATTCACCACTCCCCCCTAATTTAAAATCTTCTTCTTCACACCAAATCTTACTCTCAATCTTCAAAAATCCTCAAATTTGAGGGGTTTCATAAAAATATCAGCAACATAATCTTGAGTCCTCACATAATTGGGCTCTATTTCCTTCTCATCAACATACTCTCCAATGAAATGCAATCTTGAAATTATATGCTTACATCAATCCTGATAAATAGCAACTGGTGCAAACATTTCTTTATAATCAACTCCATGCTTTTGCCTGTAGCATTTTGCCTCAAGTTTTGCTTATCTTGGACACCCATTTGACTCCAATTACTTGATAACCCTTGGGAAGAGTAGATAACTCTCAAGTGTTATTCTTGTCAATAGCATCAATCTCCTCCTCCATGGCTTGTCTCCAACTTTTGTCCTTGAAAGTTTCATGACAGTCTAAAGATTTACTATCAATAAGAAGGCAAAACAAATTAAAAGGCTTGGTTACATCATACAACTCTTCAATACTTGTCATTTTTCTGGATCTTTCACTATAACTCTGTTCAAAAGATGAGGATGCTTCATGTACAGGTGATATTTGTGGAGTTTCCTCTTGAACACGTGTGATGGTCTTTTGATCTTCCTCTCCAAAATATGGAAAGGATTCATAGGTGCTTTATTCATTTGTTTTCTATCTCTAGGTGGTTTCTTCATCAAATTTCACATCTTGACTCAACAATTTTGCCATTGCTTGTGGTGTAAAACTTGTAGGCTTTGGAATTTGTATCATAGCCAATGAATATCTGCTTTACACTTCAATCATCTAGCTTTGATCTTCCTTGGTGAGGCACATGGATATAAGCAACACTTCCAAAAATCCCAGAATGGTTGATACTTTGTTTGGTTCTACTTGATGCCTCTTGCAATGTTTGACTTACGTTCTTTATTAGAGAATGGTTGAGCAAATAAATTGCACAAAAAACAGCTTTGGCTCAAAATTCTTTGGGCATATTTTTGGCTTTCAACATATACATCTAGCCATGTTAAAAATTGTTCTATTTTTTTTTTTTCTGCTACACCATCTTGTTGTCATGATTTAGAAACCATTAGAGGGTGGCGAATCCTATTTGTTTCACAATATTCATTAAATTCTTTGGATGTGAATTCACCACTTCTATTAGATCTTAGAGCTTTGATTACATAATCAATCTCCTTTTTTACAAGAGTTTTGAAATTAAAGGCTATAAATCTTCATATATTTTTGCTTGAGAAAATAAACCCAAGTTTTCCTACTAAAATCATCAATAAAAAGTAAAAAGCACTTATTTTTACCAAATGATGTAGGATTTATTGTAAACAAGTTGCAATGGCTCCATTGCTCTTATAGTTGCTTCCTTTGAAAGCTCTCTGTTGCATGTTTACAAAAGACACATGCTTCATATAATTGATTAGGATGATTAATAGAAGGTATTCCATTTATAACACCCTACTAGCTAGTTATTATCCTATCATTTGTTTTACTTTGATAATAAGTAACTAATAGAATATTACTAACTTTTCTTTCTTAATTTTCTAAAGGTAAAATTTTCTTTCTTAACTTTTTCTTTCCTTTCTACAGCATACTAGTCGGCATAACCCACAAATAAGACAACTCATAGCATATAGAAAACATACTTAGTCATTTCGACTACTAAAATATGATAGGGAGTACATAACATAGGTTCAAATGCAAAAACATCATAGTAATCTGATTATACTCTATATAGTTACTAGCAACTCTATCAAGTACATTTTGAACTAGCAATTATGGTCAAGTTTGAAGTGATTTTCATATCCACAATCGTGTCAACCTGCACTATTTGGAAGCATAAAAAAAAAAAAAAATAGGGTAAGAGAAGTCTTCCAGTAAGGTGGTGTTTTCAAGAGAGTCCCACGACTACCCAAAAATCCTTAATGAAGAAAATGGGAATGCGAGCAAGATGCTATACACTTAAACACATAACTCATTGAACATTTAGCAAGATAATGTGAGATAACAGGGCTTAAACAATAATAAAGTGTTATACCACGATAAATTATCATTCCTAGTTATATAATAAAGGCAACAACATACTAAGCAAGCTATTAGCACATATTTTAATACCAAATCAATGCAAATAAAATAGCATCATAATAACATATGAATATCATAATTATAAATTAATTAAGCAAGTATACTGTCATATTCTCATGCCATGGCCTTTTGCCCTATTATGATGGCTGGATCATTATCATAAAACTCTATCATAACTAGATGTGACATGTCACTATTCCAAGTGTGGATATGGCTACAGTGTCTCACATCAATATATGTCCGGATCTGCGAGAGCTCTTATTTCTAAAGCATCCCTTAGTCATATCAATGATCATCCCACTAATTCACTCTATGGTGGGGCCAAGATGTCACTAGGCAAATGTCCCATTTATCCACTCCCAAGTAGGGCTAAGACATTGTTAGGCAGATATCCTACTTATCCATTCCCAAGTGGAGCCAGTGCATTACTATGACCACTGTCAGATGGTGAGCATATCCCTTGTCCACTATGAGTTGCGGGCCGATATGTCACCTTGGGTAAATGTACTACTTATCCACTTTGAGGTAGGGCCAATGCATTTTCCTGGGTAGATGAATCACTTATTTACTCCGAGTTGGGGCCAATGTATCACTCTGTGAATGTACTACTTATCCACTTCGAGATAGGGCTAATACATTAACTATCTTTTCACATATCTCATATGTCAGCCATAGAATATTTAATCATACATATGGAGCATAGTTCCGGTAATCATGTTATCATAAATTTCCTTTCAAAATATGTAGTGCACATGTAGCTTTAGGTCATTATAATTTCACATGTTCTCATCATAAGATGCACATATCAATTCTAGCCATTAGCCATCAAATCACATATTATCACATCATAAAATGCACATATGACATTTCCTTGCCATTAGCCATCAAACTGTGCATAGTTTACCATAGTGCAAATAGTCATGCTTCTAGCCATCAAACTTCACACATTAATATCATAAAGTGCATACACCATTTATCCACCTATTAGCTATCAAGCTTTATATATCCACATCATAAAGTGAACACATTCAAGAATCAAAGGTCATACCATTACATAAAGTGCACATATCTTATACTTGAAATAATCACATGGCATCATGTCATATTACACCTTGAGCACCATAATTTTATCATATCACTAATTCATGCATGCAAATTGCCATAGATATTCAAAATATTCATGCATGACACATAACTCACATATTAAGCATCAAATACTAATGAACACACATAAAGGGCATAACTTACACCACCATCTCCCTAATATACTCACCTAGAAGTATTTAGTGCACTAAGTCCATATTAAAACCTCAAAGAACTTCCCAATAGCATTTAGTGCACAAAACACGTAATGATAAGTTGTTAGCTTTAATAAATTGTATAGTTCAAGGCATATTACATAACTAAAATTAAAAGCAAGAATAAGTCATGAGAACATAACATAATCAAAAGGATTCATATTAAAGAACAAGCTAAAATTTCTTTAAGGAAAACAAGCTAGAAAACTTGGTGACTCAAAATATGCAAGCTTCCTTTAGAAAATAGTTTGGTGAGTACTCAAGCATGGAGTTAATTAGTTCATATGAAATTTCTAAAGAGACCCTTAACTTAATCTTTGAATTAGATGATTATTAGTGTGTTTTAAGTGATATTAGTCCATAGTCCATAGTCCATAATCCATATATCCAAGCATAGGTACTCCAAGGAAGGTCCAAGCAAAGATCAAAACCATAAAGGTCTCAAATAAGTCCATATAAGTCCATAGAATGAGTCAAAGATTCATTTATAGTCCAATAGGTCCATAAGCCAAGGTAATAAGGTCCAATAGTCCAAAACTCCATAAGCAAAGATAATAACAGTCCATTTTATTAAGTCTTTAGTGTCTTTGATGTATTATTAAGTCTTGTTGGTCCTAAAAGAAATAAACACATGAACTAAGCTAACTCAAACATACTTAAAGATTTGAAAGTACATAAACAAAAGCTAGGACACTTTAGAAAGAAAATTTAAACATTTAGTAAGAAAAGCCCCCAAAGAATCCTTTTCTATAAAAGTTGTTGTGTAAATCCTTCAAAAATCATTTGAGAACATCAAAACCATTAACACCACTTAATATAAACTTGACTAAAGTTCATTTAAGCATTTCATCAAACACTTGGCATGCATATCAAAGGTTTTCCTATGTAACATGTACTATCTTCACAAAACACCACAAATTCATGTATTTTCAAGCTTTTATGCATCACAAACAAAGGAACTCTTATCCATATGGATTAAATATTTAATTTTTATCAAAACACCACCAAAAACTCCTCAAAAACATGATTTATAGTTGGCTGCCCGTACATGGAGTGCTAGTATTGGCTATTTTGCTTCCAAGCTTCATAATTAAGCACATAAGACTTCTTAACATGAAAATACATCATCTAAAACATTAAACCAACATTTTAATATCAGAAAATAGATGATAAAAGATGAATCTATATGCTATCCAAAATAAGGCAGTTTTCATATTTTGCTTTAAACTCATAGTTAGTGCATCAAAAAAAGTAAAACTATCATACAAGCACATAGTATCAAGATATAGGTTTTATAATTTCAAAATAACATTTTTATACACCCGAAAAACGTGCTGGAGTATTGAAACCAAAACAAGGTAGCATACACATTATGAATGAAAATCACAAATTTTTTGACATAAATTAAAACTATTCAAGGATCAAGCCCCCATAGAGTTAAGCAAACATGCTAGAGCAATATTTATCACCTTTAAGCTCCCAAACTTATAGAAAATCAAAAGGAGAACCATTAGCCCATACTCATAGTCGTGGGCTTCGTGGTGCTCAAAGGAAGGATTTTGAAAGCATAATGAACCAAAAATCTTTAAAACTCAAAACTGCAAACTATAAACAATAACCTCTCAAAAAAGTATAGGTGCAACATCATAACTCATAAAACAATTTAATCAACCTCAGCCCATGTAGAGGCCATGAGCTTTATGGACCCAAGGAGAAAGATTTTCAAGTTCAAATATTAGCAAATCCATGTAAACTCAAGAATACACATAAAGAGCAATCAAACAAGCATGGTTGTACATCAACTTCCACAACAACCCAAATCCCCTTCAAACCCTCTTATGGCTATGGCAAGTATATACATGAACATGAAGATTTATTTCACATAAATGCAAGAGAACATGATTTTAAGCAACAAAATACAAGAATGCAATATTAGAGCTTCAAATCCTTAAAAGAAATCATCAAAACCCCAACCTTTCATAAAATTTTAGAAGCTTACAGGATGAATATGTATTCTAAAATAAAGGTTTAAAGTTTCAAATAACACAAAGAATCACATAAAATACACATATGGAGCCTAAAGATTAACAAAGAAAACCCTGCTTGATTTAGTGACTTGAAACCCATGGACACAAGGGCTAGACCAGCAGCTTCTTCAGCCTTTCTAACTCTTTTCTAGGGGTTGAAACTAGAGCAAAAAGAGTGGAGAGTGATGGGGTTTGAGGATGATAAGGAAAGATGAAGGTTTCATGTGTTTTAATAGAGTTTTCCAGGTGTTTTTGGGTGAAAACGGTGAAGGAAGATGAAGAAGAGTACCTTAGCCTCTCCAAGGTGGTATGACTGAGTTTTCTAAAGTGTGGGGGTGTGTGGGGTGTATTTCTTTTTATAGAAGAGTTAGTGATTAGTGATTAGTTGTTAGTTAATTAATAGTTAGTTTGTATTAATTAGGTAGTTTACTTGGTTAATTGTTACATCTTTAGTTAATTGCTTTAGGAACCTAACAAAACTGATTTAGAGTCATACTAATACTCATCTTATGTGCCTAATAAAGATTTAGAAGGAATTGAAGTAGTTTAGTGCTTAATTAGTTATATAAAAAGATAAAAGGATAATTAACTATAGTTAGTTTTTAACTATTTTACTAAATTCGGTTAATTAATTAAGAAATGATCAAAATTCTTCTAATCCATCATCAATACTATGTTTATATATATGATACATGATAGTATATAATTCAGAGAATTTATTTTACCAATTATATAAATTTTAACATAATTAACCCTTGATTAGACAATTTGGCCATATTACTAAATTTAATTACTTAATTTAGATTTTCAGATTTTTAATTCAATTCATGACAGCATTCACACACACTTCTAAAATTCTAAAGTTGCTTTATGTGTCAAAGTAAAAGATTTTGGTAAAAGATGATTATGATTCGTAAAAGCTAATTTATGTAAGGTTACTTGTCTTAACCAAATTTTACCTTCATATGGGTTCTTCATCTTTCTCTAATTTTCACTTAATTTTCTGATTTAGGGGGAAATGGGCTGTGGCCATGGCCATGGCTAGCTTCTTGGCCCATGGTTTACGTTGTTTGATGTTTGTTGGTTTTATGAAGTAGTTTTAGGCCTTATTGGTAGTTTAGGTCCAAAATTATTTATAAAAAGCCCAAACCAGTTTTTAGCAGCTGTTGAGGCCTAATTGGAGGCCCAATGTCATGGTCCAGCAAGCCCAAGGCCAAAGCTCCAATGATTCATTATCGTACTGCAAGTTAAAGTGGTTTTATAGGATTTTCGGGACCTATTTTGCACCCCGATTAGGTTAATTTTTGTGTAATTATTTAAATATTAGTATTTATCTTCAAAATTATATAAAAAATGTATTTATATTTTTTTTGAAAATTTTTGGGATCTTTCAAGTAGTTTTTGGCCTTCTGTAAACCCTTTAGTGTTTTCTGTTTATTTTTTGTCGAAATTTTTGCTGTATTTTTTGTTTTCTATAACTAATGATATTTCGTAATTACTAGCAAATTTAGGGGCATCCTATGTTATTTCACACTTGGATATCTGGGCTAATCGGCAGAGATTTGAAGTTCGATAGTTCTGTTGTGTCATTTGGTTTGCTAAAATACCTTTTCTGCTAGTTTTATTAGTGTAAGGGCCTAAATATAATTTTTTAAAAGTTAAGGGACCTAATTATAATTAAAATGTGGGGGGTCTAAGTATAATTACTGAAAATATTGGGCAATTTTATAAATAACAAAAGTTTATGCTACAAGGGTATTTTTATCTTTTTCTAATTTTTAGTATACAGCAATGCTGTATTTTTAACGGCAATGTCACTCTACCCTATAGTTCTCAATATGAGGATCTTCATGACATGCCATTGTCTAGAAAATTCTCACACTGTTTAAGTGAAATAAATTGAAGTTCCTATTATGCTATATTAGGAAAAACGAGGATGTTACACCATTCACCATCTTCTTTTATCCTAAGGCTTTGAGTGCTTCAAAATTCAAGTGGCCAACTTACATATGCCAACACCATGTTTCATCTCCTAGATTGACCTTCAAATATCTTGCTTCAATTGTGTTGAAATTCAATAGGAACATTCTATTTCTTCTCACAGACATCTTAGCAATCTAGTTAGCATTTTGATTTCTAAGCCAAACACAACAATCATTCATGAGATTTTCATATCCTTTCTTAATATCCCAAACTCAAAATATGGGTACATAGTAGACATTTGTTACTAAGTTGTGGCTACCACTTCTAAGAGAAATGGAAATGATACCTTTTCCTTGAATTTGTACTTTTGAGGTGTCTCCAAATGACATATTATCCTTCACCTTCTTATCAAGCTCCATAAATTTTTATTTGTAGTTGCACATGTGATTGCTTGCCCCATTGTCAAAGTACCATGAATTTCTATCATCTCTTTCATCATATTTGAGTGCCAACAATAAAGTTGGCTCTTCACCATCTTCTTTATCAACAAAATAAGCTCTTTCTTCAACACCATTAGTATTGTAATGGCATTTGAAAGCATAATGGCCAAATTTATGATAATTATAGCATTCAATATGAGACTTGTCATATCTCCTGTTGTCGCATAGTTTCCTCTTCCGACTCATCTTCAATATCGTAGGCTGAATGATCACTGTCTCTTCATTAGTTGAATTGTCTTGATTGTCTCTTCCTCTTCCACCTTGGTCATGACCATGCCATCTTTCTCATCCATGTCCTCTTTGATTTTGTCTTCTCCATCTCCTTTCAATGATACCTTGGCTTTAAGGATTTGCTCCAAAGCTTATTTTGGCTTTTCAATATCTTTCTTCTTTGGCTTGTATAGGCCCAAATAACCTATCAATGGTCATGGTATCTAAGTCATTTAAGTTCTCAAAAACACAACTAACATAATCAAATTTTAAAGTCAATGAGCAAAGGGTTTTATCCTCCATGTGACCATCTTCAACTTTTGCACCATACCTCTTCATTTGGTTCACATTAGCCAACACTCTTGAACTATAATCCGAAAATGATTTAGATTTCTTCTTGTGCAAAGCTTCAAATCATCCAAACCTTGATGGATGAGGGACAATGCCTCATGGTCCTTTTTCTTCAACTTTGTCATTGCCTCATGCCCATTTGGAGACAAAGTAGCCTCATTCTCTGGTTTAGAATAACCAATCTTAGCAATGTCCCAGACATCTTGGAATCCAAGCAACATCTTCATATGACTAGACTAATACTCATAGTTATCCTTTGTAAGTCAAGGAAATTAAAATGGAAACATTACATTTATTTGCCATCTCTCAGAACTTGCAAGCTTTGGTACCACTTTATTAGAGTGGAAAAGGAGCATAGGAAGAGAAATACACAAATTGAAGAAAATATTTTTATTTCTCTCTTACTCTTACTTAATAAACTCCAAAATACATAGGATATTTATAGGAACCTTATGAGAGACTCTATACATTCTACAACTACCATAATTAACAAGAATTATTTTTTCTTGACTCATGTTAACTTCATAACCTCAATATTATTCTCCTTGATGACAAATAACTCACCTTAAGCCTAACATTATTCTTCCTAAAGACCAATAACTAGCTATAATTATTATTATTTTATTTTATTCAACAGATTTATTTGGGATATGTGTGCTTGGCATTCATCAAATAAATAAATGAATAAATAAATACGTAGATAAATAAAAAATAAACAAATAATCAATAAAAACTAACTAGATATTATGCTTTTGATAAAATGTGAAGACTTGAGTGGATTGGTCATGAAGAAGAAGAAAAAGAAGAATGTGGTGAAGACTTAAAGCAGTTGAAGATTTAAATTTTTCTTTGACTTTCTTGAAGATTTAAATTGGATTCATCTTAATTACTCAAAAGAGTTGCAAGTGAGAGTCAAAAGTTATTCATTGACTTATATAAAAAATTGTGAGAATTTTACATAAAGAATTCTTTCTCTTTCTCTCTTTCTCGATAGTTATCAAAAGGTCAACTACTCAAAAGAGGGGAGCCATAAAAACTAGCACAAACAGAACAACAACACAAATTAAGAAAAAGCAAAAGAAGCAATAGCTACACAACTCAACTAGAACTACCAGTATACTCCAGCTTACCCTGCAAAAAACACCAAGCACAAACAACCACTACACAAAACAAGACTTAAAGATCCCTAGCAAAAAATATATATGAGACACCAGCTAAGAAACCCACCAAAGAACAAAGCTAGCAAGGGGGTAGGCTAAACACTAAAACAACAAAGCTATGCCCAAAAGAAAAAAACAAACCACCAGACATTATAGCCTAGCACCACCAAGATCAAACCACCAGCTAGAAATCAAGCCCCTAAACTGTTAATTCCTTGTAGATTTTTTGCCCTTCTTGGGGCGTCCTCTTCTTCTTGGAATAACAGAATCTTGACAAATCTAAACTTCGGCTAAAACATCAATCATGACCTTTTCATTGCTGACCTTAAGTCCCAAAGTCTCCCTACGATCCCAAGTAACTTGTACTTCCATGAGATCCTCTTCACATAGCACCTCATCTTCAATACCTTCTTTATGCAAGGAAGATACTAATTCTAACACTGGTGTTTGAGGAAACTTTACTATCATATGTGAGGAGAAGCACAAAGATTCCCCAACCCTCTGATCAACCTCGTTCCCCTTTCCCAAAAAATCCTCACTCACAAAATTATCTATAGACATATTTTGCCCTTGATCTTTGTTAGACAGCCTAACCCCACCAAAAAAATCCTCAAACCTAGGCGGACAATCTGGCCCACTGCTTTCTAGTTCCCCATAGCCCAATCCATCCATGATTGAGTTGTCAGGATGTGGATAGTGGGCTTACAAATCTGGGCTTCAATTTTCTTCAATGACCGAGGGTCCCCCCGAATGATCACTCTGTCTAGAGCCTTCTAGAGACTGTAGCAATTCAAATAGGCCAATGAGGGAGTCTGGCATGTGTTGCTCTTTGTGCCTAATTGAAAGAACCAATCCTCTTCCTAGAATACCCGTGGTTGCTCATCCTCTCTATCCAACCTCAACTCTTCATTTATCTTCTTATAATCATCCGGCTTAACCTTCTCATCTTTATTCCTTTGAATCATGATCATCGCCTCTTCACACATAACTCCAATTTTTCGCTTGATTTCCTCCAAATTTTCTGAGTTGAGAATTTCTTCAACTGACTACTAGATCAATCTATTTAAGTTTATCTTCTCAATTTTTTTCTTGTTCTTATCATTACTAGATCCTACCCAATCATCTACCTTCGGATGGTGCGGTAAGCCTTCCACCACCTCTTTAAAACTTCTTCCATCTTTTGTATCTTTCATATATTTTCCTACCCTTCCCACCGCCTTTGAAACTTTATTGGTGTCCTATAGAAGAGAACTATTCTAAGGCATGCCATTCTTATCATATTCAGCAAAAGATATTTTCATGGTTTTCTCTCTTATCTTAACACCATTTAGGTTTTTAACTACCTTTTTTGCTTCCTCTAACTTCTTAAAATGAATAAGGCAAATCGACAATCATAGTTACTTCTTCTCTTCTGTGAGACAAATACATCAATGAATTCTCCTTCTCTCCTAAAAATTTGTAGTAATCGGTCCCATGTCATCTCCATTGAGAGTCCATCAATGAAAAGAGAAACTACATCCCTCATATATCAAAATTTGTGGCTATTATTCTGCTACACAAACAATGCTTGTGTTTCCCAAAAATTCTACACGAGAAAGAAGGAGGTGGGATATTGGAAGAGAGGGAAGAGGGAAAAGGGGATAGAATAGGGATCTAACCTTGATGTGCAAGAGTCCAAGGCAGCAAGTCTAGCACCATGCTAAGGCCTTTAAAACAAAGAAGAGTTGTCTTTTTAATTTTTTTTTTTTGGTCGGTAAGAAGAGTTGTCTTTGTATGCAGCATTTTTCATATATAAGAAAATTGGTGCCACCTGGGCCAGTGATCACATGGGAGAAATAATAATCATAGCGCTATGGCTTTTACATTTTGTGGTGGCAAATATTGAAGGGACGGCAAATAGTTCACTTATGTGCTCAACTGCTCATTGCACGAATAACATGTGATGATATGTGAAATTAAATGCCAAAAAAAAATGTACAACCGTCAGTCATGAAAACTCCTATCTATATATATAATTTTATTAGAGATAATTTTTTATACATGATAATTTAATTGATATTACTTTTGCATAAACATTATGAAATGAGAAATGGTTTCTTACATAAAAATATAATATCAAATAGGACACTTCAAAAGAATTAAATGCTTTTTGGACATAAAATATTTTAATTAAATCCCACATTATTAAACACCACAATACTTAAGAGTAGGTGTCACATTTGACGTGTCAAAAATGCATTAGAAAAGCAGACTCAAAATGAAATTTGCAAAATCTTCACAATTTGTTTAATCATGTATTGAAAAATAATTCCAAGGGAGTTATCTAAATACAAAAATTGTGTCAAATCAAAATTAAAAAAAAAAAAGAAGAAAAGAAAAGCATTCGACCCTCCTAATATTGAACATTTATTTTCAAGTTCTGACTTATGGTAGGGTTTGGGATCCATATTTTGGTTATCAAGTTTCGATCTGTCCAATAAGAACCTATCTTCCTACCTCCCTTCTCACTCTTCTCTCCAGCAACATAAATATGCACAAGAAAAGAAAATAATTAAACCCTCCAATCCAGAATCTTGCTTATTGGTCCGCAAATTAACATGGCAGAACTGAGTTTCTTTGTTGGGGTGATAGGTAACACACACACATGTACACACTTCTTTCACGGTTTCACCTATATATATAGCTGATCTTGATTCTTAATTGATTGATGCCCAAAAAATGATATTGCTTCCATAAGTAGCTGTTCTTTGTTTGCTGCAGGTAACATCATCTCTGTTCTCATGTTTCTTTCTCCTGTGTAAGCTCTCCTACACCAATATACATACCTTTTGTGCCCTGTATGTGTGTGTAAAAGTGATAGCAAGAAAAAAAAATGGCTTAATTCTTATTACTTTGCATCCAATTGTAGTAGCATATGTATCATGTAAAATATATAGCTCCTCCTTATATTGCTGCTGGATGATATATCTATACATATGAACAATGCAGGCATACTTTTTTGCGAATAATAAAGCACAAATCTACCGAAGATTTCTCGAACATTCCTTATATTTGCACATTGCTTAACTCTTCCCTGTGGACTTACTATGGAATCATAAAGGCCGGAGAGTACCTCGTGGCCACTTTTAATGGCTTTGGCGTCTTGGTGGAGAATCTACATTATTCTATTTCTTATATACGCACCAAAAAGGATGAGGGTATTTTTTTTAATACAATATAAAATGTAACATAAGCTAGCATCCTCATCTTATAAATTCCTTTATTGTTATATATTAGGTGGTGATTTATTTATATTCAATTAACATAGATGACAACACAATTTCAGGTTAAGACTGCTATTGTGGCTGGGATTTTGGATGTGGGGATCTTGGCAACAGCAATAGTAGTGACTCAATTAGCATTGGAGGGAGAGGCTCGTATTAATGCCGTCGGTATAATGGGTGCAGGCCTTAACATTGTTATGTATGGCTCACCTCTGGCTGCCATGGTAACCACCACTCAGATTACGTCCTATACTTTTGCTATCATTCATGTTTGGCTTGTCTCTTTCTATTACCATTATATTTCCATATGCTCCAAAACGTCTACAGTGTTGAGCTGTAGAGAAACCGCAGCTCTATTATCTTGATCACAAAAATGACACGAGGACACTGTATATGTAGTCAAATCCATTTGATCAATATTCTTTTTTTATTTATTTATTGAGCAGTATAAATTTATTTGACAAATATATATATATATATATATATATATATATATATATATATATATATATATATTATGTAATTAATATGTACATTGGTCAATTATATTTTATTCACATTACAACATAACTGAATTTAATAACATTTGAAAAATATTGCTACGATATATATAAGCCTTGGTTAACCTCTTTAGTACCCTACCATAGCATGGTTGTAACAATAGCCTATATATTAACACTTGTAAAAATATGTTACCAAACAGTTTTAATAGCATTTTTTATATTTTCAGCAACATTTTTTAAATATTACTAAAAAACTTAACAATAATTTTTGTTAATAAATATTGCTAAAACTTAAATATGTGTGGTGTCAATATCTAAAAAGTTACTTAACCTTTTCCAAGAATAAAAGATCTAATGAAAAGATAATTAAATAATTGGCAACAAACTAAAGCATTACTAAAAAGCCGGAAAAAAAATGTTCTGTAAATATAGCTAGCTATCACCCTCTTATTGACAAGGGTCTCAATATGTGGACTCTTTTCCGTTATATATTAAAAACTCATTCATTTTATTTACAATACCGTTAAATTTACCTCATTCGTATATGTATTCATGTAAATGGTCACTTTCCAAAATTTAAGTTTGGTTCTCACGTATAGATATATTATGAGGGGGGACAAAATGTAGATTGGTCATATATGTAGACAAAGACTTTCAATTTCGGCTTCGTCCAGAAATGTTTATATCGGTATTTTGAAGCGCATGGTAGGAGATGCATGAAAGGTCATGCCGACATTGAATATCTAAAGAGGACAATAAGCTGATGAAACAAAAAAAAAAAAAAAAGAAGAAGAAGCAATATTTGTGTTCCATATATATGTGTTAGAGCTGGTTAAATGATTCAATCAGTTTAATCGGCCAAGTTAGATAGATATTTTCGAAGGAAACTCTAAGGTTGTATCAATATCTTCTAGGAAAAGTGCCCAAAAGCAAATTTCTATCCGAATACATTTGTTTAAATGACTTATGTTGAATCTTAAATAAGCAAGTAAGTTATATTATTCTATGTCATTTAATATTAGCCTTTATTTTTATCTAAAATTCTGGTAATTTCATTTTTGTATGTATAGTATTTGATGCGAAAAATAACTAATAGCAGTATTTTAGAGTGAGTATGTGATGATAACATATGTAGTATGTGTGAGCATGATATGTGTAGGGATAAAATGATTTAGAATCTTTTACACTAATACAAATATAATCCTTTAACATGAATGAATCAGAGAAGAAGATATATAGCCAGTTAATTTATCTTTTGTAGTTTTCATTGGCTATTGGAGGTCTCCTTCTTTGAAGGTATGGAATTCTTCTTTTGTTCCTAACAATTTTGGTGCTTCCATTCAGTATTACTCATCTTTTACACGAGTGGTAGTTATTTAGTACGTATAGTCTTCAACTAGATCCAGATTAGCTAGAGTAAACTCTGCATATTAATAGTTTATCCAAAAGAAAAAAATCCACATGCGTGTGTGGTTCTCCTCATTCTTCCCAACACTTTCAACTTTATGATGCTGTCGACCCACCAACAGGCTACAGCCGTTCCTAAGTATTCGATGTTTCATGATGACGTGCTTCACCGAGCATCTCATACTTACACATGCCCATAAAATGTCAAGCACATGCGTAAAATGTATATAGATCTAACAACCTGCATTTAAATTTTGTGCAGTAGCCAGGTGGATATTTTTTCCTGTATTTTTTAATGTGAAAGAATTGTAAAGCATTTAAAAAAAATTTTATTGGTAGGTTTGACAATAATCTTTAATTCTATTCTACTATTTTTTTAAAACTTCTTAAATAATTTATTTTTATTTATCTTTGTAACCGTTTCAACTTAGAAATTAAAAAACAAACTTTCCCTCCTTCCTCCTAATCCTTCCCTTATCCTAATTAAATCTTCAACTCTATTAATGTGAATATAATCATGTACATCATTGTTAGGCTGACGTAATATTGAAATATCGCTGGGGTTTATATGATTTTCTGAATTTTGGGGTATGTTTTAAGTGATTATTTTCAGTAATTGTGGCATCAACTATGAGACGATATCATACCAAATGTGTTGTTTTTACCCTACTTCACTTTCTTTGAGCTTTCACCGTTTGCGCTGATGCCTTGTTCATATATCATGTAAATTTCAGAAAACAGTGGTCACGACAAAGAGTGTGGAATATATGCCATCCTTTCTTTCGTTTTTCTTCTTCTTAAACGGTGGCGTTTGGTTGTTTTACGCTTTTCTTGTTCGCGATTTTATCCTCGGGGTAAGTTTACACTTGCTCTCATCTTCATACGTGCAACCGCTACATAATATCCATTTTTTTTTTTACATAAAAATAATAATTGTTAGAGTTGATATAACACGATCCTATCTTTCATGAAAGCGATATGCACTATTAATATTCTTCCATTTTCCCTCGAAGCTACTAATCAATATAGTTCTGTCTTACAAACCAAAGGTGCCAAATGGTACTGGATTTGTAATGGGAGCGATGCAGTTGGTGCTATATGGGATCTACAGAAATGGAAAATCATTGAGGGACATTTCAAACGGATTGGAAGAAGGATGTCAACATGAGCATCTCATCTCATCCTCAAGTCACCCACATGAGAGAGAAGAAAAACCCATCTAGTTCGCTTTTAATTTTCAACTATCTGTGTATGCTCGATCATTATATGATTATTATATCAACCATCAAGCCTATAGTTTGCTTTCATGTTTCAACACAATGCTTGGCCGTTATTGCTCGATATTCTCAAAAAAGAAAAGGTCAATAACCGTTCAATTGGTTTGCTATTAATGTAATCAGAGTGTGTTTCAAATACTCATGATTATTGTTCTTGCTTTTCAAATTTGTAAAATATATGGGTATTTATTTATTTATTTTTTCGAGAGTTTGATAACAAAACTCGACTCACAAAACATGTGAGAAGCCAAAGAAAGACAGTATCAATCACAGATACAAGACAATAAATAAGAAAACATAACTTAGACCTACAAAGTACTGCTTGAAACTAACGCCAAAGATAGCTAAGAATACAATCACCAAAACTGCATGAACCCAAGACTGATGATGCCAGAACACAAGAATCTAAGTAAACTAAATCACATGATGCAGAATAAGACCCCCAAAAAAGCACAAGAATCAAGTTGAACACATCTACCAGATGCGGAGTAAGAACTCCAAATAACAGATCAGCCTTCTGCTTTAGCGCATATATTCTGCCGCATAGATTGCCACCACTAGAAACAGAACAAGCATATTATATACCCATAGATTCCAGGAAGAAGAGTGCATCTTGTTAATGTTTACATAATGAAGATGTGTGAAGAGACAAACACAAACATGGTAGGAATCCACATAATTAACTTGAATGGGTTCGAGAATGAATGATGTTTATGATATTTAATTACTCTACACGGTGCATTGGAAGCATCTATTTCAAAATCGAAAATTCATGAGAATGATTCACATAACCATTCACGTGCCCTTTTATTTTTTTTTAATATTGGCAATAATGAGCTTTCAACTTATAATTCCGTGCTCAAAATCCCCTCACCGCTAACCCGATCCTAATGACTTATTCACATGCCTTTACGATTCTTCACAAAATTGGAAAAAAAAAACCAAAATTTTTTCTTTTCAAAGAATGTTCCTCTTTAATTAGTTAATAATGCAAAGATATATACTTAATTTTAATCAAAAATAAAATTATAAAAGGAAATCTCCGACCTACCCCTTCTAGATTGATGAGGTACACGGCCAAACATATCCATGATGGTAATTTTGTGTTCTGTTCTGCATGCAGCTTTATTTTTCTAATCCTAAGTTGGATCAAACGAAGGAAGAGCTGTTTTTTTTTTTTTTTTTTAATAATTGGAACAAGCTCAAACCCACTCAATGAGAGGTGAGCCACAAAGACCACATAACAGGTCATCCAAAAAAAAAAAAAAAAAAAGAAAAAAGAAAAAAGAAAATAGTTACATATCTTGACTCAGTGCTGAACCAAAATGAGACCAACTAAATCTCAGAAACTTACAAGCACACGCCCATTCCTTCCATGTCATCAGAACCAGTACCCTTAGAGTTGAGCTTTCCTTCTTGTTATCCAATTCCAAAACTGATCTCAGTTGTGGGATCTCCACAGGAACCTCCATTCTCTTAGCTTCAAGGGATTTGTGCATATCTCATCTGCATAAAATTTATTCTTATTTATCCGCCCTTTTATCCAAAACCCCCACCTCAATTTGAGCTGTCTTTTTTCCAACTTCCAGTCTGGTTTCATATTTTCAAACACTGCTCTATTTCTAATATTCCAAATAGACCATATCAGAACATAGAATAGCATTACCCACAACTTCTTCTCCAAACCATAAAATGCCACTCCACACCGTGCTTGAAAGAATGAAGCCGGATTCTTGGGACAACACCATGTAATTCCCCACCATGAGAGACAGTCAGTCCACAGACTCCATGGCAGCAAACATCCAAAAAACAAATGCTCCACAGATTCAACTTCCACCTGACAAAAAGGGCAAGGAGCAGACACAGGGGGGAGAATATTCAACTTGCATAATCTCTCCCCAGTATTTAACCTTTCCTAAAGCACAAACCACACTAAGATCTCCGCCCTCGGTGGAGCAAGCCCTTTCCAAGCCAAGCTAGCCACAGGGGTCCCATGAGAATTGCCATCAATTAAATTATGAACCTGCAAAACAAAGGATTTAACTGTAAAGCAACCAGAAGAGTCAAATTTCCATTGAATGGAGTCCTCAATGCCTTCCACCAGAGGATGTGAACCAAGCATATTTAGTAGTTGCTCAAGGTCTCTTCCCATTGAAGGAATTCCCTCCTCCATCTGAAAGTCCAGCACCACACTTGGCCATCCCAATAGCCCATGTCCGGAATAAGACTATGTTTCTGGTTAGAGATTGCATACAACCTAGGGAATTTTGTTTTTAGAGACACCTCCCCCATCCATTTATGTTCCCAGAATAAGGTTGAATCACCCTCTCCCACTTTTCTCCACAGACCTTTTGATACAACATCCAAGACTTCAGGCCTAACCTTTGACATATTTGTAATCTGCCCCCATAAACCACCACTCCTCCCCTCATTGATCCACAGCAGTTGTTCAGATTTATCCAAAAACTTCCACCACCATTTAAACAAGAGGGCAGCATTTTTTATTACAATATCTCCCACTCCCAATCCTCCCAGATTTTTCAGTTTCTGGATGACATCCCATGCCACTAATGGAATTCCTCTCTTCCTTTCATCTCCGACCCAAAAGAAGTTTCTTCGAATCTTGATAATCCTCTTAACCACATTCTTTGGAATTTTAAAGATGCTCAAGTAGTACGTGGGCATATTATTAAGAACTACCTTGATGAGGGTCAATCTTCCTGCTCTAGATAGTACTTTACCCTTCCATATAGCGAGTCTCCTTTCGATCTTATCCAAAACCGGCTTCCAAGTAGAGACCTTATTAGGATTTGCACCCAAGGGTATCCCTAAATAAATAATCGGGAAATTCTGAAGTTTGCAATGCATCAGATCACACAACTCCAGCGCCCAATTTTCCTCACACCCCACGGGAATTATGGCAGATTGAGGGTAGTTAACTTTAAGGCCTGACAACAATGAGAAGCAATCCAATAATCTCCTATAATTCAAGATAGTTTCCTTTTTTGCCGGGCAAAATGCCAAGGTATTGTCTGCAAATTGAAGAAGGGATATATCACTTTTATCTTTGCTTACTGCAATTCCTTCAATAACTCCAATTTCTTTTGCTTTTTGCACCATACGGTTAAACACTTCAGCGACTAACACAAAAAGGAAAGGTGATAAAGGATCACCTTGTCTTAGCCCCCTCTCCATTCTCAAAGGCTCAGTGGGAGACCTGTTAATTAGACTACACACCGAGGCTATTGATAGACACTGTGCTATCCATCCTCTCCATTTTGCTCCAAAACCCGTTATCTCTAAACTATTTTCTAAGAAACTCCATCTCACCGTATCATATGCCTTTTGGAAATTTAATTTCAACAAAATAGCCTTAAACTTCCTTTTCTTTAACCACCAAACCACCTCATTCGCAATAAGCGCATTGTCAAGAATTTGCCTATTGTGGACAAAAGCTGTTTGGGTTTCCCCAACTAGAATAGGTATCACCTCTTTAATTCTATTTGCCAAGATTTTTGCGATAATTTTCCATAAACATTCAACCATATTTATAGGCCGAAAGTCTTTCATATTTATTTCCGAGGGAAAAGACTAGACTCAAAGAAATCCAATATGAACTTAGATATTTCAGCACCAACTTCATCCCACATATTTTTGATAAAGTTTAGATTAAGTTCATCGTACCCGGCAGCTTTAGAGGGACCATAACAACTCCAGACTGCTTCTTTGATTTCCTCGTATGATGGCAGCCTCTCCAATGTTGCTGCTTCATCGTTGTTGATTCTCGGAAGAAAACCCTCAGGGAGAAAAATGTTTGGTGACATTGGTTGCGAAATAAAGGTGCCTCAAGAATGTAACACCTTCTCTTCTTTATCGCCCTCGGCCTCTTAATTTCCCTGTTTCCCACTTTTAATAACAAAAAATAAAAACGAAAAACGAAAGCATACGGCGGGAGATTCAAACATGTACCTTCTGGTCCTACTTTATGGGCCTTGACCCGCTTTTTGCTCGATAGGCTTATTCTAGCATATATCAAAGGCCCAAGAAAATTAATTGTAGGCCCAGAATTGGAAGGTAGTACCACTCTACTATTGCAAGGGTGTTAGACGGTACAGTTTAGACTATAGTCCTGCAGCATAACCAAGCCTAAGTAAATACTAAATGTCACATATGGAGCCCAAAAAGAAAACATAGTAACATGTTGACCGAATAATAATAATAATAATAGCCGCATTTTGCTATGCTCCAGCTTAAAAATGGTGCATTATGCACCATGTTATCCAATAGTGTAGATCTAAGATATATCTATGTACCAATAATGTGTGTTACACTGTAAGAATCGTTTCCTCCTCTCTCACGTTCTTCACTTGGCAACACCACCGCCGCCCCGCGCCATCCCCGACACCATGAATGCCGGCATTTCAGCAATAACTCCATTGCCACCGAAGCCAACTCTCTGGGCACAACCCAAATCTGCAACCAGCCTTCCTATTTTCCTCGCTCTAGCCTTTCCCCCTCACCTTCCACCAATAGCAACCCCTCACTCCCCACCATACCCCCTCACTAATAATCAGCAGATGAACAGTAAGATTAGCTACTATTTCAGAAGAAATGATCTTAATCCAGAGAAAAGTATGACATGATGAAGAGTAAGATCACAACCAAACACAATCAAATCAGGAAATGACAAAGTCACAAGAAAGCACGGATGAGGGACTTCCCTTTGCCTTCGCCGCAGGCCACATCTAAGGCCGTCGGGGGGACAAACTATAGGTCATTAATTCGACTTGCTAGGACCCAGAACTCCTTCTTCAAAATGAGGGTTGAACACCAAAGGGAAAAGGTGGGAGCTTGGCCAAATTTGGGTACAAAGGGGAATAGCCTCTGGCAACGCAATGCGGCAACGTGGCAGTGGCAGTGGTACTTCGAATTCGCAGTGAGGGGACGACTTGTGCGCGACGGAGGCAGGTTCATGGATGATGGTCGGGTGCAAAAGCAATTGAGAGGATGGCGACATGCAATGTGGGCAAAGATGGGCGGTGCTGGAGGTTGAGCGACGGCGAAGACGGCGATGAAGGGAAGGTGGAAAAGATGAACGTGGTGATGGAGGATTTGGTTCCTGAGGAGAAGAAGAAGAAGCCGTTTTGGGTGCATGGATGTTGATCGTGTGATGTGAGTAGAGATGTTGGGAGTTTGGGAACTTTAGGAGCTACTACAGTTTATTACTGTGATTTAAGTGGATGATATTCATCAATTTAGATTTAAGATACCTACAAAATGCATCATGTACCATCTTTAACAGGGTACACAGTGGATGGACCCAATAATAATAATAATATAATTTTGCTGCATTATCAAATATTTAATCATGTATTATTATATTAATAAAACTATTTGACTTAATCATCTATTATCTTAAAAATCCTATTAATAGAAGCATATTTAAAACATATATTAGATATAAACACAAAAAAGAAGAAGATAACAACAGTAATAAAATCGAAAAGAGTAACTTCTTGATTAGAGTAAAGCTTCATTTATATCCCTTATATTTTATAGCAATTTCAACTTAGTCCTAAAATTTTTTTTTTTGTTCTCTTTACATCCCAAATATTTTCAAAATATTTCAGTTTTACTCTTTTGATAGACAACATCCAAATTATAAACGAAAAAATAATATTAAGGTCAAATTTTGATGTTAGTAATATTTGTCTTCAATTCTCCAAAGGAAAGTTTCAAATATGAGTTTTAGTAGGAGAAATATTAATTGAATGCTAAGAGAATTTAAATTAAAAAGGAAAACTTTTATATTCTACAATATGGGGGAAAATGATGGCAAGCAATATCATACCCCTCACATAAATAATGAATACATCATTATTAACATTATAACCTTACCTTGATATTATTTTTTTTCGTTTATAATTTGAATGCCGAAATGATAAAATTAAAATATTTTAAAAATATTAGAGACATAAAGAAAATAAAAAAATTTAGACTAACTTAAAATTAATTACTATAAAATATGAGAGACATAAATAAGGCTTTATACTCTTGATTATATGTATCTTCCGCAATGCGGACCTCTTCTGGCATGTGGCTTAAACCTGCCTTGTGAGTTGTGGTTGTGCTGGTTAACTTATCCATGGAAATTGGAAACAAATCTAAATAAGTTGCTTTTAAAAAAAACTCTTTTTTGAATTTTATTAGTAGGTTTATAATAATATCATTTTGATGTTCCCCAAAGATGCGACTCGTCCCTGTACATGCGCTTGTCCCTAGCAACGCCTCTTTTGATAATTTCGGATTTCATCATTTTAATACTCATCACCAATTGCGGACAAAATTGTAGGTATTTGCACTTCGTCTTCCATCATAGCCCTTTCCTTTTAATTATATAATCTTTGAATCCAAATGACCTAAAAGTTTAAGTTATCAATGTGGATATATAGTAGATTAAATACATTTACAGCAACTAAAAAAATTGCGTCTTAAGAATACATACATGTTTTTGTGATTCTTTTGTAAGTGATAATATTTTTTACATTAAAATCACAAAAGTTGTTGAATTATTAGTTCTTTTACTGAATTAATGACCTACATAAGAAAATTTAATTATTTTTGTAATTATAACTTATAGAATAAAGTGTTAGAAATTTTTAAGCTCAAGTTAAATGGATAATCTAATGGTTATCTAAAAATTCATATTATTAGTATGTGATTTATTTTAAGTTCGAGAATCACTGTCAACACCAAAAAAACAAAAAAAAAAATTTGAGAATCATCATGTGTTATTGAGATTGAATCCAATGATAAGTGTGCCGAAAGTTTAGATGCTTGTTGACCGAAGTCTTTGATAGACAAAAATGTGCTGCTATATATTTATTGTAAGGAGAAGGTCCCTACTCAATTCTTGACATCTTTGGTAGCTCACCACTATATACATACACCAATGTGACAAGTTGCATGCTTTGATAACAAGAGTTACTAATTGCATTTCTCAATGATATGAATTTAAGAGGTACATAATTTATATTAATTAATATTTTTTACAAGTGTTCTAAATTACAATATACATCAGTTAATTCTTCCATAAAGATGTAAAATATTTCCACTTGTAAATTAAAACATGATCATTATGATGCCGGACCAATAATTTTTTGAACCTGTACTAACCACGCCCTTGTAATATTTTGTGGTTCCAATTATGTGATTTGAGGCATGACGTTTCCCTAATTATATGTTCTATTGCACTTGTTTGTTGTATCAACGGCTAATATACAAGAACCACATAATCCCTCACTGGCATGTTTTACTATACACCACCTTAAAAATGGTGCACCACGCACCTGGACATCCAATGGTAAAGATCGATGGTTTATCGATACTTTAATTAATTATGATACACTACAATAATGCCTCTTTCTTCCTATTCCCTCCTCGATCCCCTCTTCCTCCATCTCTGAGCCCTTTCTACCGTCGCAATCCAAATCTCATAAATGAACTCCTTCACTGGTGTCGTTGCCCACTTTCTTTGCCGT
Organism: Pterocarpus santalinus; assembly: GCA_031439595.1. Classification (NCBI taxonomy): domain Eukaryota; kingdom Viridiplantae; phylum Streptophyta; class Magnoliopsida; order Fabales; family Fabaceae; genus Pterocarpus; species Pterocarpus santalinus. Next base: position 52,758,423 of record CM062530.1, on the reverse strand, counting down.
TACCCATCACCCACAGTATGTCCACCCTAACTGCTGGCCTCAGAGTGTGAAAAACAAAATTTGTCACCGTAGGGAGAGACTCAGTGCAGTAGCCACACGAAGCAGGTGCGATGGCATCGACTTTGATGGTGCAAGGGGCAACAATGACAGAGCAAGTACGACGGTGGCGCGCACAGCTCGATGGTGGCAGATGCATGGTTCTGCTGCGGTGGTGGTTGTGAATAGCTAGTGGAGCTTGCTATGGTGATTTGGCGGCGATGATCTGAGCTCGCCGCCACTAAGTGGAGGGTAGCTTGGTGGACCTTATGCCAGTGATGGCCGATGGTAGTTGGGTTGGAGGCCGACGGATGGTGGCCTGCAGCTGGGGAAAAAAGAATAGTTGAGAAATATTATAGTGTATCATAAGGCAAAAGTGTTGATATACTCTTAAATTGTGAGATTCGAACAACACACAAGTGCACTAAGCACCAAGTTCAAACCAGGGTCTAGCGGATGGCACCTCCATCACTATAACATAATTGAGATGTAGAACATTTAAAAAATGCTATGAAACTATAAAAGAATATTGTTAAAATTCTTTAATAACATAGCTTATATATAATATTTGTAAAAATATTACCAGTAATTTTTTTCAAATATTACAATTTTAATAAATGTTGTTAAAAATTAAATATGTACGTAGTAGTAGATATAAGAAGAATCCTAGTTGTTATTATTCCTTTCTAAAAGTAGATAGTGGGATCAAGTGACACAGTGACCTCGTTTTGCAAGCATCTGGAATGAAAAGAGTAAGCAAGGGACAGCGAAAGTGAGGGGCTGTGAACGATTGAATAGAAGAAAGAAAAATGGATAGGGACACTTCATTGTGGGAGTATCCTTTCAATCAAATATCATGTGGATTTGGGAAGACAACATCCGAATGATAAAAAAGGAAGGAGGAAGAGGGTCCAAAGTTACCAAGTTGTATTTAATTTGGTTAAGAGTTAGGTTATTTAGTTTGAATTTACTAGTTTAGCCACCTTAATCGATATTTAGTAATTATAATTTAAATATATGTGAATTTTAAATACTAAATATTAAATTGATATATTATCTTATGTAATAAATAAGTGATGGATGTAGTTTAAATAAAAATAACTTTTAGTTACATAAATATTAAATTAACACATTGATTTTATAAATAGTATGTATTTATTATTATGCTCAACACTTATATAATTAAAATTTTTGTTTAATTGAATTATGATCATTGAATATCGGCATTTTTTAAAATGCACCATAGTTAGTCATGCACTGCTGTCACACCTACACCTTAGTTAGATCAAACGGTTCTTGTAAGTAAAATGCCAATTGAACAATAGAGATTTGTTACTAGTCACCTAACAACCAGGTTTTCAGAAGTCATATTTTTTGTATATGACTATAAAGAAAAAGTGAAGAAAACGATAAAAATGCTCAGATAACAAGTCCCACATAATCATTGTTCCATTTGCATTTTTTTTTCCAGAAAATTACCATTGTCTTTGCCAAAAATGCCGGTAAATTTGTCCAAAATGCTGATAAATTTGCCCAAAATGCTAGTAAGTTTATAGGAAAAATAAATAACTTGAACAAAAGTAATAATGATCATATAAAATGCTTGTAAATTTGTCCAAAATGCTAGTAAATTTGACCAAAATACTGGTAAATTTGCCAAAATACTGGTAAGTTTATAAAAAAAATTAAAAACTTGAAAAAAGTAAAAAAGATCATCAGACGTTAGTAAATTTTCTAAAAACGCTGGTAAGAAACACTAGTAAATTTGCTGAAAATGCTGGTAAGAAATTCTTACTAGCGTTTTTAGCAAAGGCGCAAATAAGAAAGAGTTTTTTTGTCATATTTTTAAAATACTTTTAAGTATATGTATATATATATATATATATATATATATATATATATATATATATATAACTTACTAACTAATGTTCTAGAAAAAATAAATAATTTAAATAAAAGTAACAATGATCATATAGAATGCTAATAAATTTACCCAAAACGCTATTAAATTTGTCCAAAACGCTGGTAAATTTTCCAAAAATGCTGGTAAGTTTCTGGAAAATAAAAACTTGAAAAAAAGTAGCAAAGATTATGGATTCTTACCGGCGTTTTCAGCAAAGACGCAGATAATAAAGAGTTTTTTAGTTAAGAAAAAGTTTTTTTGTCACTTTTTCAGAATACTATATATATATATAACTTACTAACTAGTATTCTAGAAAAAATAAATAATTTGAACAAAAATAACATTGGTAAATTTGCACAAAATGCTAGTAAATTTGGCAAAAACACTAGTAAGTTTTTGGCTAATAAAAACTTGAAAAAAAAGTAACAAAGATTATGGGACGCTAGTAAATTTGCCTAAAATACTGATAAGAAAAGAGTTTTTTACCAGTATTTTCAGTAAAGATGCAGATAAGAAAGAGTTTTTTTTGTTAATAAAGAGTTTTTTGCCATTATATATATATATATATATATATATATATATATATATATATATATATATATTTGTGTGTGTTTGTGTATGTGTGTGTGTGTGTGTGTGTATGTGTGTATCCTAATTTAAATTTATAATTTTATAAATAAAAATAATAAATTTAAATTAATAAATATATATATATGTATAAATAAATAAATATAATTTAATAAATTTTATAAATAAATATAATAAATTTAAATTAATATAGATTTATTATATTTAAATTCATATATATTTATTTATAATATTTAAATTTATAAAACTTTATTTATTTATTTATACTTATATATATTTATTTATTAATTTAAATTTATTACTTTTATTTATAAAATTATAAATTTAAATGAATACACACACACACACACACACACAAATATATATATATATATATATATATATATATATATATATATATATATATATATATATATATATATATATATATATATATCTTACTATGATCATATGGGATGCTAGTAAATTTGTCCAAAATACTGATAAATTTGTCCAAAATACTAATAAATTTACCAAAAACGCTAGTAAATTTTTGGAAAGTAAAAACTTGAAAAAAAGTAACAAAGATTATGGGGTGCTGGTAAATTTGTTGAAAATGCTAGTAAGAAAAGAGTTTCTTATCAGTGTTTTCAGCAAAGATGCAGGTGAGAAAAAGTTTTTTTGTTTTAAGTAACAAAGGTTATGGGATGCTGGTGAATTTGCCTAAAATGCTAGTGTGTGTGTGTGTGTGTGTGTGTGTGTGTGTATATATATATATATAACTTACTTACTAGTATTCTAGAAAAAAAAGACCAAAAAACTCTTTTTTACCAGCGTATTTGCTGAAAATGCTGGTAAAAAAGTTTTATTTATTAACTTTTTACCAGTATTTTCAGCATTATGTTCGTAAAAGTTAAAAGAAACAATGATATTGTGGGGCCAATTGTCTGAGTGTTTTTATCGTTTTCATAACTGGGAGAAAACCTCAAATTACTCGTGATGGACCATGTTAAGTACCTAATAATACATGGTGCATCATGCACCATACTTTATAATGTGCATGTTAATAAACACCTTGAATATCAATTGAAATGTCTAAATTACTGCATACACATAACACTTATATTTGGAGCTCCATCCCTAACGCACCAGTTTGAAGATAGTGTTTAAAACACCTTTGAGGTGTTAAAATCATAAAGCCGCATATGTATGGGTGGTCTCTTTTTGTAATTACACTATAATATTTTTTCCAATCTCCCTTCCCCCTCACCCCATTGCCTCCTCCCCTGCCCCACTTCCCATCGCAGCTGCTGCTCCTCCATGCCCAGAAGGATGGAGGACTTCCTCACTTAGGTCGTGCTCTCTAGCCTTTCCAGCACCATCGCCATCCTCAAGTCCTGTCGCCTGCTCCCCCCATTCGTTGACAAGTTGAAACTTTGGAGATGCTGTGTCGACGCCGTGAACTCCAAGGATTGCAGCGAGGCGAACTTCACGAGCCAGTCCCCGCTGAGCTAGTGGATAGAGGAGCTCACTGCCACTCCTCCACACCAATCTCACAGATGCCGAGCTGGTCGCATCTCTGCCTCCGCCAACAAGCGCGACAACTAGTACCTCGGCCTCCCACCCATCGCTGCCAACAAACCAATCCTCTGCCTCAAGTTTATTATACCTAAAGCGCTAGATCTGACCGGGGGTTTGGCATTGTGGTTGCGGTGCCGCTGTTCCACGTGTTTGAGTTCTTCATGCTGGTGAGAGGAATTCTGATGCGGAGATGATGGTTTTGATGGACTACTAGAATGTATCACTGCAATTTAGATGCATGGATGATTTGATGGTTTGAATATAAGACACGTACCAGGTGCATAAGGCACCATGATTAACTAGGTGCATAGTAAAACGCGCCTCTATTTGGTTAAGCAAGGTTCCACTTGGCCTCACAAGACTCCCACAGTGGATAAAAAGAACTGCGTGATCTACATGTACCTCCTCTCTTTCTCTTTTTTTTAATTAATTATTAGGTGCTTTCTTCGGTGCCCCGTGAAATGGGAGGGCTCCAATGCCCATCCTTTGTGGTGCCACAAATGAGGTGACATATGTAAAAATTAATGCCGCATTGAGGTAGTGGTCAACCTTTCCTTTTAGTCCTTATGAAAGATTTGTTCACACTTGAGGCCCGATGCATATTTGCAAATGGCTCCCTGAAGTATAATGGCAACCAAAGGTCAACACACCATGAGCAACCCTAGAAGCCCCTTGATGGCCCCTCCTCCTTGAAGTCTTGTGTCGTCGGTGGGAAGCACAACTGATGATTGGGATCTGGATCGGCCACCATCTTGCGAACTGATGATCACCGGCTTTGGAGTAATCGGCTGTAGCCAGGTTGTAAACTTTGATGTCTGATTTTTGTGTATTGATGCTTTGTGTATTCTCATTTTGATTTTACTGACTCTAGGGTTTCAATTTTTTTTTATTTCTACTTCCTCATATGTAGCATTGGCCAGTTAAGTTTGTGACTCGTCATATCGACACAGAGCATAAGACGGTGGTGCTTGTTGTCTCCCATGAACAAAGACACTACTTTTGCAAACTGGAAGTCATTGCACCGAGACATGTCAAGGTTGGAGGTAGAGGGTGGGAGCCATTTGCAAATATGCATCGGGCCTCAAGTGTAAACAAATCTTCCATAGGGACTAAAAGGAAAGGTTGACCACTACCTCAATGTAGCATTAATTTTTACACATGTCACCTCATTTGTGGCACCACAAAGGATGGGCATTGGAGCCCTCCCATTTCATGGGGCACTGAAGAAAGCACCTAATTATTATGTTGGCTAAGTGTATCTTCTTGCATGCTAATAAACGGAGATCAAAATCACAAGATACTTATTTTAGGATACTAAATAACAGCGGCTTGCTATTTAGGGTGCGTAGTTTTTTTTTGTAAAAAAAAAAACAATTAATGTTACACTCTTAATTAACATTAATTATTTTTTTTATTTACAAGACCTAAACTTTTATCTACGTATAGAAATCAATTTCTTACAAGCAGTCATTACATTGATGATTTTAAAAAGTAGTCATGTTAGTGAGTTTCAAATTGCAAAAAGTTTTTTAATACATGACTGATCATAATTAGAGAAGGTTTTTGAATTATAACCCTTCTTTTCAAAGGTTGAGCTGATATTTTGTTTAGCCACAAGTATTCTTGTATTTCTTGAATTCAAACTAATTTTATTTTGAGTTACGGTAGAACTTGTTCAAAAAATCTTTTTCAACAATATTGTTCTTATACATAGAGCTCAAACTGGAGACAACATATTAATTAAAAGAGCCAAACTCTTTTCATTTGGACAAACATGAAGTGTTATGCAATTAACTATATTTACATTATCACTTGAATAAGGGGATTAATATAACACTAATTGGTTAATTTGAAGCCAACTAATATTTTATTAGATACTACGTAGTGTGTCTAGTAGCAACATAAAGTGAGAAATGAAAATGAACAGGGGGACAAAAATCAATGAGCACAGATAATTCAATGAGAAAAGTTTTTTTTTTTTGTTTTTTGGTTTGTTTGGTTTTTGTTGTTTGGGGGGGGGGGGGGGTCATTATTCTCAAAGATTTAAAGATATTTCTGATTAACAGCAGTACATTAGGACTGAAAACTGAGATACCCTCAATTCTCACGCGAGCAAGAAGCATTTCAGCTAGATGATGCAAGCTGTGTCGTTAGCCTTATAATTAAGAAAAGGAAAGTGATTATCAAAACATAAAATTCAAATATAAGACACAAAATCAGACCAAGCTCTCCGATCAATCAGCCACACTTTGCTGCAGATTCAATACCAAGAGTTGACCATTCGATATTCATTGTCAGATCGAAACCAAAGTCTTCAATAATTAAATCAGTCCTTAATTGCTTGGCATTGCCCAACTTATCACCTTTGGATGAATCATTTTCTAGGTAACAGCATAACCTCGTAGCAAAAGGTGCTTTTTGACGCTGACGTACGTGAGAAGACTGCAGTGAAGCCCCTTCAGCAAACTCACGTCGACAACACATGCATGTGACAATGTCTCAACAACTGAACCATGCACGCATTAAGCTTAACCACATGAGAAATGATTTCCGAAGATTCAGACATTATTTTAGGCATTTGGGGATCGATATATAAATAACTGGAAATTATATTTCAGTTATTATTTTAATAAATTTGATTGATATGATAAGATAATTAATAATAAATATAAATTTTTTTTATTAGATTCTCATCAGTAAGATTACAAAAATTAGAAATTTTAGTTGTATAATTAGTGAATGTATCTGTTAAAAATATAAGAAATAATGTGTTAATAACTAGAGATTACTTATTTCCTATATTATTTTACAGAGAGATTCACTAATTATACTACCGAAATTTCTAATTATTTGTACGTGATTCTTGAGATATCTCAATGATGTCTAAAAAATATGTATACCAATAACGATATTGTAACATATAGCCTATCTTTTGGTAGAAGTACATTTTATGGGCATGCCTTCCCTAGAAAAGCCTATACTTGTTAGGAAGTTTCACATCCAAACTCTTACTTTCAAAGCGAAGTTTAATCTGCTGTCGTGTCGACGATCCCTCCATATATAAGACGACATTAGCTAGGTGATAAGCTCTACAAATTAAGAAAACTTTCTCTTTTGAAGATGGGGGTTAGTGATCAGTTGATTGAAGGGCATTCAAATAAGATTTTATATTTTTCACGTGAATAAGTTCACTTCCCTACTGACTCGCAGCTTTGTTTGCTGGTCATGATGAAGAGAAGATTAGAAAACCAAAAGCCTATCCTATTAATAATCCCGTTAATCCGATCAGTTAGGCAAGATTGGGATCCATAGAAGCACAAGGTCTCACCATTTTAAAATAAAATGGCTTGAAGTCATGGTTATATTTCTCGAAACAACAGAAGGATATTTTCAGATCAACATTAAAATATGTACCAAAAAGAGATCAACATTAAAATAAAGATAAGGTAGAATTATAAAATTAAGGTCCAAACAAATACATGCACTAGTGTTTTTTTTGGGCACTTGTTGTTTAGAGCTAACATGTAATGCATCGATGATAAAAGATTCTATCATCTACTTTTCAACAACAATCGATTTTGTGAAGTACAGCATTTTTCCTTTCATCTCAAATATATGTTTGATTTGTATCATTTTACTTCTCTTCTGCCAACAAAAGAGATATCAGGGCCATGTATGAATTATAGAAATATAATTTCATTTCAAGTCAAAAGAGTAATATCTTCTGGATCATTGGATGAGAAAAAATTTTAAATACATGATTGAAATTATTAATAAAAAATATCAGAAATAATTTATTAAATAATACAGTAAATTTTAAGATTATAAAATAAACCCTTATTCTCTCCCCACCTCCCCCTTCCCTTTTGTTGTTGATCGTGCAATGTTCTCTCCATTGTATCTTCCTCCTTGTCGCCACCAACGACCACCATGGTCACCCTCCTTGGCTTTTGTCTTCCTCAACATCCCCCCACCCCAAAACAAACAACACAAGCAAATTTAATATTCAAGATCAAGATATCGCTGCTTTCCCCAGTTTACTTCAATACTAGCATCCCATACTCTCCATAAACTCCTTTATCAAAATTAAGAACTCCTTCCCTTCCTGGGCAACCACATCCTTACCATAGTACTATTTCCTATAGATTTGATGGGCAATAGAAGTGGAAGAGAACAAAAAAGAAGAAAATGCACAAAATTTAACGTGATTTGGTCCCTTCAACCTACATCCATGACCCCTATAGGAAGTATCAAAATTTTCACTATCCACAACTTTTGCATAGAAAAAGTTGCTAGCCATTCTTATAAATTTTACTCCATATAGATAGCTCCTTAAAACTACCCATATAAAGGATCACTCCCACTCCTAGAGGATAACTAAACTAAAATGCCAAAAGTTATATTTATAAGCCAAACTCCTATAAGATTTCTACTCATAATTGATGTAGGACTTTGACTTAAATCCCAACAAATCCTCCCTTAAGCCAAAGTTCTGCCAAAAGCTAGCTGCAACAACTCTATCCACAATGCAAACTCTTATACTATTGTTGTTTATGAGAGATGCTATCTGGCCTCCATATTACCAAGAAGACTTTTGACACAAGCTCATTTCACTTCTACCATCTGTACTCATGAAATAGAGTTGCTAACCCTCCACTATAACAACTTTTGAGAACAAAGTTGCTAATTCTCCATAACTTAACCAAGACCAACTGACCCAAACTATTAGCTCTGATATTACTTATTGGGAGGGGAGCCCAAAACCTGGAGAGATCTAAACTAATGGCCTAAGTAAGAGGTCATAATAGCAGACTAGATGCCATATCTTGATCTAAAACCTTAAGTCAATGAGTCTATGGGTCCTCTATATTATATATTCTTTACTAATTAGTCTATTCTTAACTAATGTGGGACTTTACTACTTACACTTGAAATTCTAACATTATCCCCTTTAAATGTGAGACCCAACATTGTATACTCTCCCCTCAGCAGAAGCCCTTCTGGGTATTTAATAGTGTTAACAAAAGTCACACGTAATTTCTCACTTGTACCGTCATATTTCACAGAACACACCGCCCGACCTCCACATTGCTAGGAAAATTTTTGATACAAGGGATCCCACACCGGGATCCAACAACCACTATTCCTCCAATACTTAATCAAACCGGATCCAAACTAATGACTCTAGTACCATTTGTTGGGAGACAAAAGCGGAAAAGAACAAAAAAGGAGACAACACACAAAATTTAACGTGGTTCGGTCTCTTCGACCTACATCCACGACCCTTACAAGGAGTACCAAAAATTTCCACTATCCACAAATTTTGTTCAGACAAAGTTGCTAACCATCCTTACAAAATATTACTCCATATGGATAGCTCCTAAAAACTACCTATATAAAGGATCACTCCTACTCTTAGAGGATGACTAAACCAAAATGCTAAAAGTCATATTTAAAAGCCAAACCCCTATAAGATTTCTCTTCATTATCAATGTGGGACTTTGACTTAAATCCCAACAAGATCATCATCAAGATGACATTGAAAGAAAGCTCCACAAATCTTGGTCTGAGTTCTACCTTTGACATTTATCCCTTGCATCTTAAATAGTTGCTTCATTAATAATTAAAATTTATCTTCTCAAACTCTTGCAAACATGGTAAGGCGATTGGTAGAGAACAGCTACTCCAAGGTTGTTAGACACCTAAGGCACTCATAGGGTAGTCATGGCTACACAGTCACTGGGCTATCATTAGGCTGAGTTGCTAGGCAACTGTCACGAAGCACGATTGTCAAAACATGGAGTGTTGTGGCTAGGTGGTCATGGTTGGGAGGCTGATCGTTGAGGCTCCAAGGAGCGTGGTTAAGTTGGTGACGAAGTTGGTGATGATGGCGTGGTAGTGGATGACATGAGTTCTGTCATGGAGTGCGGTGGGAGTAAGGATTGAAGGAATGAAAATTTTATCTGAGGTTAGTTTTATAACTTTATGGGGGACCATCCCATGGTTCGAAAGTTGGTTGGACCAAGGTAAATGCCACTCTTATTCTATTTTACCGAGAAAACAAAAGTAAAGTTACTTTAGTAAAAGTTTCTTCTCACATTAACAAAGCAACCGGCCATCTTTTGAAACACTAGTGATCCTTTTAACCATTAGATTGGAAAAAAAATAAATTAGCTATTGAGATTAATGATTAATAAATACCATTATAAACACACTAAAATATAAATTACAATACTACCTATCTCTTTCTCCCCTCTTTTCCGCCACCCCTTCATGCAGCACCCCTACTCACTGTGTGTCACCCTCACTTTTAGCAACACTGTGACCTACTACACAAAAATGGAGACTGATAGTTGCCAGTGGTTCAAAAGCAAAGCTTTTGTGACAAATCTTGAGCTAATGGTCTAAAAGCATAAAGCTTTTTTTTATTCTGAACCAATCATTGCAACAAGGTTGAAACAACAAGTTGCAAAGCTTTCATTAAATATTCTAAACCGAATAAAACATGGTTTGACTTTGATTTATTTATGTTCTAAGTTGGTTGTTTGATTATAATTTACATGTTCATGTTAATGGAATGAAATCGGGATTCTTTGCAAGAATGATAGAATGGTCATTCTTGTAATGATAAAAGCTTAAATGCTATGTGCTCTTTGGCCATTAGTGGTGCAACCATGGGTTAGTGGATCTGGGCATGGGAGCAACCTCTATGGGAAGTTGTGCATTTGGACTCATGTTGAGGGAGATAGGGTTCCAGGAATGTGGAGAAGAGTTAGCCCCCTGATGGCTCCCATGTTGAGGGTGCCTCTAATGGGGTTCCCATTACTCGTAGAAGAAAAGGCTTTCAGTCGAAGTATAGAAAGAGATAGACAAAATAAAAATAAAAATCAAAGTTGAACAAGAGATGGGTGTGGGGAATTGCTTTGTATAGAGGAGAAGAGGGGAAAGAGGAGTGAAGGAAGGTGGTTTTAGAGACATTTTGTTAATTTTAGGGGTAGGCCACCTTATCCCTCACCTATATTCAATAATGCACATAAAATAGTAGTTTGTTTTATTGATGGGGATAAGGTGGTCCATCCTATCTTCTGAATCAACACTAATTTACCACTAAAACTACCAAAATATTCTTAAAGCTGCTCTTTCCCACTGTTTTTCCCCTTTCTCCTCATCTACTACACACACCCTGCCACTGCCCTCTTAGCAAAAGTGACATTCTTGGTAGTTTAGCACTATACTTATATTTTTGAAATAAATAGGTTTAATATTTCAAATTTAAAGTTTCTTTTATATTACTTTAAATTAATTATTGCCTAGGCAACAATGTTTAGTTGATTTAAGTTGTTCAAAACTTGTTCTTTTTAAACAAGATTTTGGATTTGATTATTGTAATTGGAAAAAAAAAAAAAAGAACTAGCACTTAAAAGAATTTTACTTTTTCAATAAGTCAATACAACTAATCAAATTAGTTGAAGTCTACTGGACTTTAAAATAAATGATTTAGTTTGCTTCAAACCTTTTAAATGCCCTGACTTATTACCATTTTAATGTAAACTTTAATACAAATTAACTAAGTTTAAGAGTTAAGCTGAGGAAAAAGGCAAATGGTAATTATCTCAATTAATTTGAGTAGTGATAGGCATTTGGTACTGTAACTATACTAGCGAAGTGCAAAGCAATGGGACTTTACATCAATCAATTTCATATGGATGTATATAACGGCAAGAAGATGTTGTAAGATTTGGGTGTGTTTTGTGTTGATTGGTGGAAGAGTTGATCTTCATACATTAAGGGTTTCCTCTTGTCCCCTTAAGGTTTAATAATGGAAGAACTTGTTTTGGCACATCAGTTAAAGTCAGGTCTAGTTATTATTTTTTCATTATTGTCATCAAACAGTATGAAAAAACGCCACCACAACTTGCTGCGATGATTATGATCATGATGTCCACGCTTTTGTCCTTGGCCTTTGGATGTTTTTATGAAAGTCAAGACCAGCACCAAACGAAAGTTGAACTATTACTAAGCTGCTAATTGACTTGCAATATAGATATCATCTATTATCGATATGATCATCTGTTTACAAAGTTGTTTTTCTAAATTATTATTACCAGATAAAATTGCAAAGCATTATTCTTTCTTAAGCAAGGTTTTTTTTTTTTTTTTTTTTTTAAAATCTTTGGTCGTTTATCAATTCTTTTCTCATCTTCAGAATTAAGAATCTATTGAAGAACAGGTTTACTGAAAAAGGAATTAAAGGCAAGAAATTGGTGCCTTCAGCCATGCATGAAGTGAGACTGATCATATAGAATAGAATCAATCGACATATAGTGCCTATTTGGTTTGCATTTTGCAAACTTTAAAAATAAGTTTAAAAGAATGAAAATGAGATTGTACAGTATTTAACATATTTGATTTATTTTTTTGGTAATTAAAAATATTTTTTAAATAACTAAAAATATTTCTAGTAGAAGTATGTTTTGAATTACTTTTCATTCTAAAAAAATATTTTTGAGATAAAATCTTATTATTATTTTTATATTAATAATAAAAAATAATATTATTTTATTTATCTAAATAAAAATCAAATAATACCTAAATTTTTACTTCTGCTTATTTGCTTCAAAATAGCTTAAGGGTGTATTTATCTATCATTGTTTTGACAAAAAAATTATTTTTTATTAAAAAATTAATTTTTATATATTTGGATAATTTTTAAAAAATATTCATATTCTTAAAAAAATCTATTTTTAACTTTTTTAAAGAAACTAATAAGAGTAATTTCTAAAAAAAATTAAATTTTAATTTTTTAATTATATATAAAATTTAAATTTCATAATTATTTTTTCTAAAAATTAAAACAAATATACCCTATATTTTTTCAATTAGATTATAATCTATTCTATATAAATTATCAAACAAAATTAAAATTTTCAAAATAGCTTGTTTTTTAGTGAAAAAACTTTTTTTTTCCCCAAACATGCTATACGTTTATTTAGCACAACAAAAAATTATTTATTTAATTAACTAACTATTCCAAATAAATCTTCAAAAACAACGTATGAACTAGTCTAGTTTATTTTTTAGTAAAAAACCAAAAGGTTTATGGTTGTAATTGCAAATTCCAATGCAGAGACCTGGCAAGGAATCTAAATTATTATGGCCAAGGTCTTGCTCGGAAGAAAGGGAGAAACTGCCTTTTAATAGATCCTTGTGTTTGTTCTGACTCTTTCTCTCTCTCTCTCTCTCTCTCTCTGTGCTGCGCCAGCAAGATAGACATTAGTCAGGTCTGCGGGATTACATGTTTAGTTCAACGTTTTGTGAAAATTATTTTTGAAAATTTTTTTTTAAAAAAATATTTTTATAAGAGTTATTTATAAAAAATTAATTTATATTTAATTTAAGAGTTTAATTGGTATGCACTGACAGTGTAAAATAATTTTACACTGTCAACCAATAGAAATAGGGAAAAGTGAGAATTCATGGTGGGTCCCTCATTATAATAGGTGGTTATTTGGATGATTTGGCACTTTTCACCATTTCTATTGGTTGACAGTGTAAAACTATTTTACACTGTCAGTGTATTTAAATTAAATTCTTAATTTAAATATATCAAAAATAAATTTAAAAATATAATTTTTATTTGGATAAAATAAAATAAAATAATTTCTTATTATTGATGTAAAAATAATAATAAAATTTTATTTTAAAAGATTTTTTATAAAATAAAAAATAATTTTAAAAATATCTCTTTCACAATTTTTTTAAAATTTTAAAAATAAATTTAATAGAAAAAATTTATATATCAAAATATGTTAATTATTATATATTTTAATTATTATTATTATACCAATAAAAACTTTGGGCCCTCCAAACTGTAAATCAAATGGACTATTGTTTGTTACTACTCATAGGGGTTCGGCTTGTCTCTTTCGCTCTTTTTTAATGCATTTTCCAAGTCAGTGTTCCACGTGCTCCTGGGGAGTCCCCCCTTGTTAGAACCACTGCGCCTCATACACCTAGACCTACACCCTACACCTACACCTCTCTCTCTCTCTCTCTCTCTCTCTCTTACTCTCTCTCTCTACTCAACCTCACTTCAACGCCATTCTCTTTTCTTCGAGTTCTTTTCTTTCTCTTTTCTCCATTTCATCCTCATTCATTACACTCTTCTTCTTCATCCCCCTCACGTTATCCCCTTTGTCCTTTCTCTCTGCATCTTGGAGTGTTGTGAAAAGGCATTCAAGGTGGTAGTGTAGAGAAAGTACACCATCCATTAATTGCAAAGGAAAAATCTAACTATATCAAAAGCCAAGCGTTTGGAAGAACCCCACAAAGGGAAAAAGGGAGAAGATAATTGGGGCTATCTAGGATATGATCCACATGGAAGGAATGAAAGGAGGTGGAGGAGGGAGGGTGGTTGGTGTAGGGGAAGATCATGACATGGGTGAATATGGAATGCACCAATGCATTGATCACCCTCACCACAGAAACAACAACCTTTCTGGTGGGATCTGTGCTTTTTGCCTCCAAGAGAAGCTTGGCAAGCTTGTCTCCTCTTCTTTCCCTCTCCCTATTCAATCCTTTACTTGCTCCTCTTCTCCTCCTTCTTCATCTTCTTCTCCCCCTTCTTTCAGATCCAACGCTACCACTGCTCCTTCTTCTGCCATTACTGTTCCCAGAGCAACATCAGCAACTTCTGCTTCTTCTTCTTCTCTTTCCCTCTCTGTCCCTCCCAAGAAAAATAACGGTTCTGATCATCACTACCATGAGTTCTACACACGTTCACGCCTTCCTTTTCTTCTTGCAAAGAAGAAGAAGAAGAAACCCTCCACAAACTCATCATCATCTTCTTCTTCTGCTCCTGCTACTTCTGATATCATTTTCAAGCGCAGCAAGTCCACTGCTACACCGAGAAGAGACAACAAGTTCTTGGAAGATGCAGATGATGACATAGTCATAGAGGACTTTAGTCCCAGAAAGAGAAACGGGTTTTGGTCCTTCCTCTATCTTTCTTCAAAGCCCTCTCCTTCTTCTTCTTCCATCAAGAAGTTAGATGCCAAGAGCTTCAGGGACAGCAATGGCACGCCAAGGATCTCGGCAAGCACTGCATCAGGGTTGGTGAGTACTGTGAAGCCTAGGGAAAAGTGCATGGTGGGTTCCACTTCTTCTTCTTTAGGGAGGAAGAGTGACACTACGGTCGTGGAAGAAAGTGATAATGCTTCTGGTTCTTCCTTTGAGCGCAAGGTTTCAAGATCTAGATCTGTTGGGTGCGGTAGCAGGAGCTTCTCTGGTGATTTCTTTGAGAGAATCTCCACTGGGTTTGGTGACTGCACTCTTAGGAGGGTGGAGTCTCAACGTGAAGGTAACAAGCCTCATAAGGTAGCTGCTTCAGCTGGTGGTGCTATTGTGAACCGTGGTGGAGATCATCATCACCACCATTGCACGAAGGAAAAGGTGAGGTGTGGTGGAATATTTGGTGGGTTCATGATGTTGAGTAACTCTTCATCTTATTGGGTTTCTTCTTCTGGCGGTGATGATAGCATGAATGGAAGGGTTAGGAGTTGGGGTTGGGCGTTTGCTAGCCCTATGAGAGCTTTTAGCAGCAACAAAGCTTCTTTTAAGGACAACAAGAATGATAAGAATGCCACGCCAAATTTACAAGCTATTCCCTCATTGCTCACTGTCAGAGTCTGAATCCGAAAGGAAAAAGAAGAAGAAGATGAAGAAAAGAAAAATGAAAAATAAAAAGAAAAAGTACACTCGGAGGCCTTGTTTTGGGTTATACACAATAACATTATGTTAATTGCTGTCTAGTACTTTATTAGTAATGGAATACTTTTTAGTTAATTTCCTTCCCCTGGTTCTTTCTTTTGGACAGTTGTTTATATTCAGGTGGTTGGGTTATGGTCATCAAACAGGTATTGAGTAATTTCCCCAAACCATTTTATGGCGCTGTGAGGAGTGCTTGGAGAGAGAGGGAAATTGGAGAAGAAAGTCTCCATACATTATTCACTATGTCATCATCTGGTTTGTTTTTTGCTTTAGATTTTGGTTGTATTCTTTGTAGTTTCGATCTTGTAATTCAGTACTCACAGTACGATGCTGTGGCGAAGATATGTAATTTTAAATTACGTTCCTGTAGATTCACTATTCAGTATTCACAATTTCACATGCATACACATGTTTGAGTGATGCACACACAATAGGGACGATCCGTAGAATCACTCGACCATGTTATAGGTATGCTATGTAAATGAGTAATACTAAGTGTACACGGTTGTTGCAACATTGTCGCTGGCAACCGCGTGATTTGGTATTAAAATATTTTAAAATAAATTAGAATTACATAAAATTGAATCTGAATGGTGGATATTACTATTATATCGATGGACATCTACTTTTTAGGAGTTTAAATAACAGTTCTCTATGTAAATTTAATTTAATAAGCTGGTGATGATAGATATTCTTTTTTCTCATTTTAATAACTTGTGGATATTATTATATTATTATTATTCTTTAAGTTCGTGAATAATTTCTCTTTGTTTGTTTACAAAATGGTTCCTGAATAGTCAATAGTCAAATACATGAACATGGTTAGACACAGAGTTAAAGTGGTCCCCTATACTGCATTCACCAACATTTCTCATCTTGTAATCACAGATTGTAGCATTTATTGTAGGCTTTTGTTTGGAAGTACCTGGCAGTGCCACTACTACTTTAGACATTTTCTCTCAATTAAACCGTTTGCACAGCTGTATGGAAAAAGCTAACGTTTATTGACATTTGCTTAATGAACTAGACGACGCAAAAGAACATGACACCAATGGCTTAGCGATCAATATAGTGAGGGCAATTTAATCAAATGTTGGTGTAAAGCTGTCGATATCATATTATATTATTGATTATTAGAGTTTCACTTCTCAGGGAATTGTTTATGCTGTAACATTTCTACTGTGATAATGTGTATATCTATTGCATCAAGAATTTCAATCTGAAGATAGACATAGAAACGTATCAATTATTAGCAAGTTCAGTGCCTCTACAATAGGAATTCTCTATATTGAAACACTTTATGATGAGTAGTGCGAAGAAGGATGGTTGGATAAATCAAAGGAACGAATATTATTCACCTACCTGAAAGTTGAACATAATGTCACAGTATTTTAGCAAAATTTTTGACTATATAATATATTTCTTTTATGACATATCGCTTGACAAACATAGAAGTAGTGATGGGTTATACATGAGATGACTGTAGTAAATAATATTAATAGCTATGGATGGATAATCTTTTTAAAAAAATATTTTTATAAAAGGTAAAAGTAGCTTTTAACTTATTGTTCAAAAAATATAAAAAAAAGTTCTATTTTTTTTAAGGTTTGTCTAAATAAATTACACAAATTTAAGAAATACTCTTTTATTTTCAATTTTTTTAAAAAAAGTACTGGACTCAATATATTGTAGACTCATATTCCCCTTGGGCATAATATTTATATTAAAATTGAATTTTTTTGGGGTCATGAAAATTGAAATTGTTCAACAGTATTTGGAGGTTGGATCTTCTGGTTTTTAGTGTGAATCGTACGGCAGCCAGAGACAGGCATGGGAACTATGCTAGTGTTAAAAGTTACATGTCCATACATGTAGGAATTGTCTGCTGTCCTATGGGCTCGGCCATGATTCAATATCTTCGTAGAGAACAGATCTAGTCTATTATGCGTAGTGTGTACCCTTATATGTGGTCATTAGGGTTCAGGACCAAAAAGATCAAAAAAATAAAAATAAAAAGGGACCGTAAAAAATGTGTTTATTAACATTGTAGTCGAATGTGCTCAACTAATTGACCGGTGATCATTCTTGCCGCCTCTACCACCTTGAAAAATTTATCTATTAATATAAGGTTGATTTTGTACACGCGCTACTAATAATCCATGCAGTAGGAAAGTCATGGCATGCGATGCTGAATTGCAAAATGGGATACAATGCATAGCGTGGTGTATCATAAGCTTGGTATGTGGGTGATGGCCATGTCCAACATAAACTCGAGTGCTTGGATTCAAAGCTATTGGTCTAGGTGCCAGTATATGAGTTCGAGGCACGAATTTTGTGATTTCTTCGGTTGATCTTTGTTCACACTTTGATGCATAAAATTGCATATGGCATTCTTAGATCTAACGTGCAACACACCATTTTTAGTAGCTAGTTTTGTACGACATGGTTCGCTAATTACTTCTGTTGTCTTTTCCAATGAGCCAACAACTTAACCAAACTAATCAATTTCATGGATAAGGATGCTTAAGAATACATTCCTCTCGTTTTTGTTTCTTTCATTTATTCTACTTATCATGAATTGGAAGTTGAAATTTAGCTTACAATACTGCTAAAAACATTTCATTTCAAAGGATCTCAAATCATAGATTTCTATCTTCTACTTAATAATTGTAGATAGTAATAATAATAATAGAGCGGGCACCACCATGCACCAAGAAACTAATGTAAACATAATAATAAACAAAAACTAACAAGTGCACAACTCATATTAAAATCTTAAAAAAAGAGATAACATTCAAACATTGTTCCCTTGATCACTACTCGTGTATGATATCTTTGATATAGATAGATAGATAAATCAAAAGCAAGCTTCAGCATGGTTTGGTGATAAGCAGGTGGGGGTGCCCCACCTTGCTCTAGGGAGGTGATGATGATGTTGATGATGATCTGACCTTGTGATTCAAGAGCATCTTTCGGAGCTCCACCGGATCGATTTCATTCGTGTGACTGATGGGCCTGTAGTAACCAGTGACTGGGTCTGGGGCCCAAGCTGAAGAGGCCTCCGAACCATTCTTTGCCACACCTTTGTCTTCAACCTTCCCCACCACTCCACTCCTATTCACAATCCTATCCAATGCACCTCTCATCGATACATCAGACACCACAGCATAGCCTCGCCTGTAATAGCACCATATAACATAAGTGTCCCATTATTTGAATCAATATTGCAAGATCCTAAAGGAATACTATGCTATCAAAGGTAATGTAAAATTATATGGATTTTGCTAACGGTGGTGCAGAATGCACATTGACATCTATAGGAGGATGTATCTATACACCCTTTTATTATTGATGCATTATAGTAGAATCCATCGACACACCCCATCCCTATTTCTTCCCCCTCCCCGACCACCGCCCCCATCACTCCGCCGTCGCCGACCATTTTCCCCACCTTTTCTCTCTTGCCACCGAGATCGCTGCCATCGCCACCTCCAAATCTTGCCACTTCATCACGCCCCTTCTCCGGCAGTGACCTCGGCACCAAACCCCTTCACCTCCGGGCTTCTGATCATGCTCATCCTCACTGACGCTGCCGCGCCAGAATGGAGATCCAACGTGGAACCGAACACCATTGGCAGAGCTTGGGAGGAATCCATTCTGCTCATGCTGGGGTTGTTCTTCCTTCTCTCATCCACCAGTCATCACCACCCGCCGTCGTTGCGGAGTAGAAGGCAAAGTTGCGATTGGAAAGGTAAAGCCGCGACCGTGAGCAGTGGGAGACCAGATTTGGGAGAAGGTCTGGCACTCGCAACTCCAATGCGAGGAGGGGAACCAGTGAGAATCGGGGGCAGTGTGGTGGTGGCTGGGAATGGGGCGGCGCGGGACGACTGTCGCTGTGGAGGAGGACGCCCATGGCAGAGGTTGCAGGTTGTAGCAAACGGTGGAATTGGGGGTGTGTGTGAGAGAGAAAGTAAAAAGAAAACTATTGTAGATCACATACAATTTGATGCATGGGTACAACCTATATTGGATGCCAAGGTGCATTATCCATCTTGTAAAGTATGGAACATACGAGCCTTCACGAATGTTAAATGCATTAGAAACTTGAAATTTTAATTTTTTTTTTTTTCAATCAAAACTTTCTACTGTTTGAAACTTTAATCGATGCACTAACCTAAATTATATATTGTGGCCTGATTTTAATGGGATAGATTAACAATATTTTTTTTTTTACTTTTCATTCGTTCGGTCTCATTGGGTGTCCACTACATTTTTTTTTTTTAAATTTTTTCGTAATATAACATACATACCTACCACACATAACATAATTATATGCAAAACAAATATCACAAACATCACAGTGCCAATTTTCAATAATAATACCAATAGCGGCAGAGTTATAATATAAACATAATCTATTGTATTTTGTATTTTAAAATATAAAAACTATACAAACGTGCCAAATTGCTTATTTTGTATTATATATTATATAGATCATGAAAAATGAATATGTGGTGCCAATTGAACATTAAATATTGAATATAATGGGACTAACCGGTGAGAATGAGAAACAAGGGTGAGGAAACGGTTGGCTTGGAAAAGAGAGGGAGCCATGTGAATGTGAACGTGAGGGGATTGATGCTGTGTTGGCTTGCTGCTGCGAAAGCTATTCTTAGTCTTTTGTTTTTGTGGTTGGAGAAGAACGCTTCCGCAGCAGCTACCGGCTACCACCACCTCTTCTCACTCTCTCTCTGTGGGGAGGCGCATCACCCAGTGCCAATGTTAGGGTTTGTTTGTGTGGCTTTTTATATTATGTAGAGGGGCAGAGAGAGGCGAAACCGACCTTAGCGGTTTGGGTGGTGACACCTAAATATCTTTATCTAAGTAACTTAAAATCTATTGATTTTTTCAACAAAAAAAAATATATATTGATTTAATTTTTTTAAATTTTAAATATAATGACGTCGTTAAAAGAGTTTGAATTTTCTATAACTATTTAAAATATCAAATTAATATCAAATTTTATTTAAATTTAATAATAATTTTTAATAATGAAATAATCTATATTTTATTTAAAGGGAAAATTTTGACTTAATTTTATCATGTCTAATTTGACTTTATCATTTGCAAAAAAACTTTTGACATTGATCACATTGTAAATGAATGACTTATCTTATTATTATTAACTTTTTTTTTATGAAATGACTTATCTTAATTTAAAGTTAAATTTTTAAAGAACTAAATAGGTCATATTATGTATTATCTTCTTTTTATATTTTTTATAAATTTTTCTACATTCTATAAAGTTAATTATTTCTTTTTTCAATAATCTTCTACTATAAAGTCACTTATGTACTTTAAATTCAAACTTTAAAATTTATCAAACAAAAAATTTAATGATATTAATTGGTATGTACTAATAGTGCAAAACTATTTTATACTGTCAATCAATAGAAATAGAGGAAAGTGAGAAATTATGGTGGATCCCTCATTATAATAGGTGGTTATTTATATGAGTTAAGATCTTTCTACTTATTTACATTGATGATAATGTAAACTGTTTCTGTTTGTCAGTGCATTTAAATTAAATTCAAATTTAATAGGCAAAAATTTTTTAAACTTTTAGACTATTTAAATTCAAATCTGATGAGATTTTTTCCTCTTTCATTGTCTAATCAATCATTTGAGGATTGTTATACACAATTAAAAATCATTATTAAAAAATAACTTCTTAATTTTTTTCCCTTTCTAATATCGTTTTTAGCTTCTTTGTTCTAGTGTTTCGTAACGTCTAAGCATACGTCTGCTAGGGACTTGACACACGTTTCTTAAAATTACTCAAACAACTTTTAATGTGATAAGAATATTATCAAAACAATTCCAATTATAAGAACACCTCATATTACAACATTATTGTACTTATTTAGGTCAGATAACACTTATATTGCCAACCACGTTCGAATACAATTTTGTACTAGTTTTTTTTTTTTTTTTTTTTAAATGCAGATGACGATCTTGAAAACTCAATCTTTGATTAAATTATTTAATTTTTTTTAGTGAAATAATCAATATACTAATTTAAATTTTTTATTATTTTTTAGAGTTATCGAATTCAAGTTTTATGGATAGAAAACTATTACTTTATAATAGGTTGATTCAACTAATTTTAAATTAATTAGAGCCTTATAGATTCTAAATATTGGGGTTTAGATCAAAAGAAAATACAATATGTTACTAATGTTAAAGATTTTAAAATGTTTAGTATATTATTTATTAAAATAACAAGAAAAATTTTCATAAAATTAGAACTAATATTAAAGTATTAATAATAGATATAGTTTACAAAGAAAAAAGATATTTTACAAAAGACTTTAATTTTAATATATTATTAGTATAAAATTATTTTATAAAATCATCTAATCATATATCATATCATTAAAATTATTTGATTTTCATCATAACTATGTTAAAAATCATAAAATTGGTTAACATTATAAAATATTTTATATTAATGATATATTAAAATTATAGTTTTTTTAAATATTCAATAAAAAGTAATTAAATAAAAATGAGTTTTTTTACTAGAAAGAAAATTTCATTAACAAATAAGCTTAGAGATACTTATAAATTTAAAAAAGATACATCAAATTTAGATTTAATATGAGAAACAAATGTATTTTACTTTAATGTCTAGATATCTTTTATATCAAAGACTAACATGTTATAGTGCTTACCTTCCAAAAACTATTAATGTCTATATATCTTTTATATCATAGACTAATATAAAAGCACTGTAGCTTCAAGCATGCATGTATTATACTTTCTTTGAAAATAAACTTAAATATTCTTATCAGATATAAGACTATTTGGATAAAAACACCTATATAGAAAACCAAAACATTTTTTAAAAGAGACAACAAAAACAAAAAGATGGTCATTGAGAGAAATAGGGGATCTAGACAAATATCCTTGAGATGTAATAGATCTGAGATTTTCTTTTTAAAATAATGAAAATCTTAAGCAACAAAAACACGAAAAATATTGGGACCACCACCAAAGATAAAGGATAGTAATCCCTTCAATAGCTAAAGAAGAAAAAAGAAAAATGAAAAGAGAAAGAGAAAAAGAATAACTAATAAAAATGAGATTAAAATAAAGAAATTTTGCTGATATGTGCCACGAAAAGTCTTTTTTTTTTTTTTTTTTGTTGGGGGGTCAGAAAGAGTGCTGTTAAACTGTGTGCATTGAAGAGTGGCGATTCCGAAAGTGGGCCAGAGTCCGCGCAATGCATCTAGGCACTTTGAAACAGCAGATCAAAAGTGACCTGAATTTGTAACACACACTTGGAAGTCGACTTTCGGCCCCAGGTAAAAAGTATCAACAAGGGCCTTAACATTCCCAATAAATCTGGAATTAAAATTAATAAAAATAGTTAAATCAAACGGACCAAACGCTCGAAGCACTCAATTTCATAACTAGACAGCGAACACCCCATACTTGTACTTGTTGATATAGGGGGCTTTGTGCATGTTTTGCATCCCAATTTCCAGAGCGCAATCATAATAAGGAAAAAGAATGAATTGGGCCACCTTCCTGGATTTGCACACATGTCTTATCTTTTATTCTGTTCATTATATTTTAAGCGACAGCTTCTTTTCATAGACTTTCTATCTATAAATTCAGGAAATATTTAATACACTCCTTTTCAACTAAGTTCTTATTTTCTTAAAAATATATAAAAACATATGAATTAAATTAGTGATTTATTAGTATTTTATATACTTATCTAAATTTTTTTATCAACAAGTATGACAATATATCTACAAGTTATAATTAATTTTTTAATCAAATTTTACGTCATAAGATTGCCGCGTTGTAAAAACTGAATTGATAAATGCAATGTTGTTCTTATGGTTCACGCGGAACAAGTTTATGGATATAACAGGAATTATTCTATTATTGTCAATTTATAGCAGTATGTCTGACGATTATAAATGATTAGGCCGCTAATCTTTATGTTTAATTACAAAATTTTCTTTTGTTGCTTTTGGTTACCCTCAACATATGTAAATAAAATTTTGATTTCGATCCGATGCCTTACTATGTATGGTCATGAATGTAATATATTTCGGAGTGAAAATTCTTCACTTGGAGGTTAAGGAGCAGGAGCATAGGTAAAAAAAAAAAAAAAAAAAAAAAGGAGAGAGAGAGAGAGGGGGGGGGGGGATAATCTCTGCGGATGATCTTTATTTGTCAAAATACTAATATTCAGACATACAGTAGAGGTGGGAATTTTAAGTACTTGTGAGAAAAAAAAAAAGCGCACACAAAAAAAAAAAGGGAATAGGTAACACAGTTCTTGATGACTTTATTTAATTATAATTTTTTCATGGTTTTGTCCTCCCTATGATGCTTTAATTAAGTTGAGGGGACGAACTGAAATCCTGATGGGGTAATGTTGGCAACAGTGTGAGTTCCGTCACCACTGATCCCGACAAGCCGCAGGGCTGAAATCAGACCCCCGATTGAGGGAAGCTTGGAGTTGCAATTGGAGAGTGGTGTAGGAACCACTAGGTTGCAACCGTTGAGCAGCGAAGACAAATCATACAGCAGGGAATCCATCATGATTGCAAATTTTCCAGCACCATCGGTTGTTGCATTAGAAAAGACCTTTCCCCCACACAGTAGTTGCACTTGAGCATCTGAAATATTGTATAGCAATGTCATTGGTGAGACCAAATCATCCCATACAATTAAGGCTATTGTTTACAACATCTATGGAGGCATTGAAAGAACAAGCAATATACTTGACCTTTATGTGAGTTTTCAAATTTAAAGTATTTCTTGAGTGTCTCATTCACATTAGTACGACTACATCTTAGATATTTTAAACTTTTTATTTATGAGTTTTGTTATTTATATATAATTTCAGGATATCAAAATACAATATTTTCTCACATAAATATATAATATATTATCTTATCTCAATATACACATATCTTGATACTTATCCACACTTATATTGATATAAGTATCTCATACTATGTCTATATGTGCTATTTTCAAAAATCATTGATCTCTTTTTTATATTTATATAGTGGACTAGAATTATGAACAAGAGTTTATAATTATAATTTATGATATAATATAGTGGCATTATTTGATTCATATAGTCAACTCCAACTAATGAGAAAAAAAATCACAGTTTATGATCCATCAAACTTTCAAAATTTGTTATTATTAACATTTTAGAGTCAGAATTTTTGTCTAATATTTAATTTTAACAATAGCTAAGATAATGGTTTTCACATTTCACATAATTCCCCCCTCCCCCCAAAAAACCATAAGTTTAGGCGGAAAATAGTTTATATGTTGCTTAATTTGCAAAATGAATGGTAATGGATTTTGGCCTTACTTGAAAAAGCTGGGGTTGGATCGCCATTGACACCCATGTTGTCCTTTGATGTGCACAATACAGTTCCTTGAATACTAACCGAACCCAGGAGGTCGTTTAGAATCCCAAGCTGAGCGTTGGCTTGGGGAATTGCCATTGCAACACCTAGGAGAGACAAGACAACAAGATTTTTCAAGGCCATGGCTCTCGGATACAGAGGTTAATCCCAAGTAGTTATTATAAGTTGCTTGCAACAAGTTAGCGGTGTAGCTAGACAATTTATACTAGAAAGAAGCGCCAACTAGCATGATTCAATAACATTATTACCCCCACCGAATTGGAATTTGCGTATGCGTGGGATAAACTGGGTATCTGAGTGGCTCATTACCAAAAAGACAATGTTCCTTTTCTTTTTCCTGTAAATTTTAACCATAGAGTTTTAATGTGTTGTCAGTTTTTAAATACATATAAATGCCAACTTTGTGGGGTTGATTCTATATAACCCCATGTTGTGAGCTCCATTTGCATGGCTAGCTTCTCTGTGGTCTATCCCAAAGGAAGCAACTCTTCCTCTTGTGCAAGCTATGTGTCTTTATAAGTGTTTGCACTAATTGAAAGTTTGACATATAATCATGATTCGCATATCACACTCCCCCTTCCCACCGTCCATCACTTTTGTTTTTTCATCATTATGTTTAGTGGAGTGCGCAAAAGTTTAATTTAGTCTCATAAAAGTTTAATTTCCACTGATTTAGTCTCTATTTTAATCTAACACCGCAATACAATATTAATGTGACATTATAATATTCAAATATTGAAGATTGGTGGCAATGAAGATTAGTTCGACTAATAAGATTAAACAACATCAATAAAATGATATTAGCTGGGTTCAATTCTTAATGGTACAGAAGTAAGCAAAACCTAGTGGTTTCTGCTATGCAGTTGCATAGTAATTGTCAAAGAATTGTAATCGAGTAGGTCATAAATTTGCTCAATCTATTGTGAGCAAAGTTGATATTTTATATGGAGTACATCACATGGAATCTTTTTCATGAGTTCTTATGTTATCTTTAAAGATATATCTCATGGAGAAGGCTCCTGTACAACTTAACTTATCAGGTGCACCACACACCATTTTATCTAATGGTGCTATTTTTATAGGCTATCTATGCTCTTATAATTTAGTGATGCACTCCAATAGCTTCTCAACTCTTCCCTTAACCCCTGTTTCTGTTCTCAGCCCCAAGCACCTCCCCTCAATGCCATAATCATTGTTGCTTCTGCTTCTTCCTCTTCTTATTCTCCCTCCTCTTCCTCGTTCAAATTCTCCTCCTGGTTCTTCTCGACGAGCTCGGCCAACATGCTCTTTATAAACAACCAGATCCAGTCCATGTAGCTTTCTAGCCGCTTTGAGGTTGTCGTCCTTACCTACGGCGTGCAACACTGCCACGACATCATCGTTTGATCATTCTACACAGCACCCATGAGGACCACCTCTGCCTTACCATCGACGCCACACCTACCCGAAACACTGTTGAAGCGTCGCTGCTGCACCCCCCTTGCTGATCTATAAGAAGAAAAGGAAGAAGATGAAGTATTAATTAGGAAAGAAATGGTAGAACATGGGAAAGTAGTGCAGGTGGTGATGGTCTGAGGAGTGGCGGTCTTGTGGCAGTAGAGGTGGATGACAAAAGTTGTGGTGGGACAGCCGGCGAACGCGCCACTGGCTGGGGCGGGCAGGTAGCAAGATTGAAGGAAGTGGAGATGGGGAAGATGTTGGAAAAGAGAGCGGTTTAGAGATTTTACAGTATATCACAATTGTAGGGAGCATTGATACACCAACACATCAGAATTGTTAAATTATGTGGTGTGTGATGCACTTAGTAAATTTTGGTGCATAAGAGCCTTCACCATATCTCATAATGTTTTTCTGAAAGAACTCAAGCAGCCACAACAAGGAAAATGTTTGAATTGCTTATTATGTGTGTTTGTTCAGCAGTCATAATGCACTTTCTCAGCCTACAACTACATATATCTTCTGTGTTCTTCGTGTTTAACTGATATCCTAGTGCATTGGTATTGCTGGATCAATTTCATTTAATGCTGGTGGTGTAGATAAATGTCGTTGGAGATGATTTAGATTGGTACCGTTGTGTAAATTGAATAGTAATATTATTTGTATATAATTTTTTTAGTATAAAATAAATTTTTTTAAATTTAATTTTAATATATTATTACTAAACATTTTATAAATAAAAATATATAATTAAATAATAATATAATTTTTTTTATTAATAATATAATAAAAACAATCCTTTTATTTAATAAAGATATTTGCCACCTATTTCATCTCGATATACGTATATTTTGATATATCCTTATTCAAAAATTACAATGTTTATATTATGCCTTGTATAGGATCCTCAAGTAACAATTTTAACACAGTAAATAAATTATTAAATTAATAAAAAATGACATTTTGTGAAAAACTATTAAAATATTGCAATCCATTATCTCATCTAATTAACACAAACGCACGAATATTGCTCCCGAAAGGAACGTAGCAGAATGGGAATAAGTAATGACTCACGAAGAAGATGATGATCAAGTTACAAAGGTCAACACATGGAGCCAGCAAGCTTCCTTCTTTTTCTCAATCATGGTACTGCAACTCTAACCGTTCCTTGCATTCTCTCTCATCACCTTTCCACTCCAACCACCATTCATTCACAGGTACACACCTACCCACATTCTCTTTCTCTTTTCGTTTCTCTCAATTCACACTTCCATGGACCAAAATTCATTTTTTTTAACTGCAATTGTTCATTCCAAAGCTTTTACTTTGTTTCAGACCACAGGATACTCCAAAGGGTTCTTGAACACTGCAGAGTCTCTAGGGATTCCAAAACTGCAGCTAAAACCCATGCAAGGGTTGTTGTACTTGGGTATGCTACATACCCATCTCTTATAGCTTCTCTGATTTCAACCTATGCTCACTGTCACCAACCCCACATTGTCAATCATGTTGTTGATCACGTTTTCACCCATGTTTTGGACCTATTCAACATGAATTTGATAATTGAAATGTTGATGAAATCTGGGCAATGTGATATTGCCAAGAAGATGTTTGCGAAAATGCCTGTTCAAGATGTGGTCTCATGGAACACCATGATTGGAGGGTATGTGAAGAACTCACGCTTTGTTGATGCATTGAGATTTTTTAGGGGGATGCTGAGCGCTAAAGTTGAGCCTGATGGGTTCACCTTTGCTTCTGTGGTTACCGGGTGTGCACGCCTTGGTGCTCTTAGCAATGCTAAGTGGGTGCATGATTTGATGGTTGAGAAGAGGATTGAGCTGAATTATATATTGAGTGCTGCGTTGATTGACATGTATGCTAAGTGTGGTAGAATTGATGTTTCGAAGAAGGTTTTTGATGATGCTGAGCGCGATCATGTGTCGGTTTGGAATGCTATGATTAATGGGTTGGCAATTCACGGGCTTGCTTCGGATGCTACTGCAGTGTTTTCTAGGATGGAGCTGGAAAATGTTTTACCTGATTGTGTTACTTTTATTGGGATTCTGACAGCTTGTAGCCACTGTGGACTGGTTGAAGAAGGTCGCAAGTACTTTCATATGATGCAGAATCGATTCTCAATTCAGCCTCAACTTGAGCATTATGGAACCATGGTTGATCTCTTGGGACGATTGGGGCTCCTGGATGATGCCTATGGCATGATTAAGGCAATGCCAATGGAGCCTGATGTTGTTATCTGGAGAGCACTTCTGAGTGCTTGTAGAACACACAGAAAGAAAGAACTTGGTGAAGTTGCCATTGCAAATATATCACGTCTCGAGAGTGGAGATTTTGTCTTGCTGTCAAACATGTATTGCTCTTTAAAGAACTGGGACAGTGCTGAGAGATTAAGACAGATGATGAAAATGGGTGGAGTTCGTAAACAATGTGGTAAGAGTTGGATTGAATTAGGGGACAACATTCACCAATTCAAGGCAGCTGATCAGTCACATGCTGAAATGAAAGCAATTTACAGAGTGCTGGAAGGTTTGAACCAAAGAGCTAAGTTGGAAGGCTTTACACCCTTGATAGATCTAGTTTTGATGGATGTTTCTGAAGAGGAAAAGGAGGAAAATTTAAATTTTCATAGTGAGAAGTTGGCCTTAGCCTATGGGTTACTGAAAAGTAGCCCTGGAACAAAAATCAGGGTGTACAAAAACTTGCGTATCTGTCAAGATTGTCATAATTGGATAAAAATTGTGTCCAGAATATTAAACAGAGAGATAATTGTGAGGGATCGTATCCGTTTTCACCAATTTGAAAGTGGTTTTTGCTCTTGTGGAGACTACTGGTAACTATTTGAGTTAATATTTGGTTGCATTGTTGAGTGGCCCTTCGCTATACTCATATCATTTAGATATGCATGGGGATGAACAAAGTCCTTATGCATTTAACTATGAGCAAATCTCATGATTTTTGAGTTAGATGCTCATGCACCAAAATCCTATCCACTTGGAACTTTGGCATGCCTGTCAGGAATGGTAATGTTTTATTCACCTCCATCGAATTACATGTCGTTGATGTTGATCATGCAGCAGCTCTGGCTGTGAGCAGAGGCAGAGCATTGTGGAAAACCCAAGGATTTCAATGTGGCAGTTTTGAGCTAGTCCATGTTGAATTAACAATGTATCTTAGACGTCATTCATCAATTTCCTATGGATACATAAAATTGTTGTCACTAACACTGAAATTGCAAGTTCCTATGCTACCTTGGTATCATGTGCTAGTCTATCAGCTTGTTTGGCGCTCATCCTTTGAAAGGCCTTCCCTGGTCTATGATTCCGATTGTAAAAATTTTGGCAGCATTTGAGATTGAAGTGAACTGATTGGACTGGATAGCACTTCCTGTTCTTCTGCCTTGGTTATGATTATGTGAAATCACATAAAAGCAAGTTTATTGACGTATGATCCATCAAGTAACTTTCGATGTGGGTAAGTAAATGATTTTGCCATGCTTGATCAAGTTACCTGAATTAATTGTAGAAGGATGAAGCCATACTTAGATTACTCATTTTTCTGAGGAGTGAGCGAGAATATAGGATAATGTCTTGTTGGGGCTTAGGCCGTTGTGTGTGTGTGTGTGTGTGTGTGTGTGTGTGCGTGTGTGTGTGTGTGTGTGTGTGTGTTTGTGTTTTCATGTATATTTTTTTAGGAGAATGAAAAATTGGAAGAGGATATAAAATTGAGTAAGATTGAAATATTTTGACTTTGTCTTTGCTTGGTATAGGGTGGAAGATCATTCTCCAAGTAATCAAGCCTGAAGTAACCTCCAATTCCGAACTAAATCCTAAACTACGAATGAAGCTAGCCCAGACTGAAAGCAACTTATGAAGCATGCACACAGACAAAGAGACATATTAAATTCTTAAAATTGTAGGAGATGGACACGAACTATATACATATACATTAAAAAAAACCATAATTCATGGTATTATATATATAAAAGATTCAAGATTTACATTATCAGCAGATATTCTTTGATGTCAAACTATTAATACTCACTACCTTTTAAGTCTCTTCCAAGAAATATATAGTATTCTTGATATATGTCATTTTCTATTGGTATTGCAAAAAAAAAATTCTTAAATGAATATATTTTATTAGACCTAGCCATGTATAAGTACATGTACCAAACAAAAAAAAATGAAAGTGAAAGTGAATATATAAAAACTGACTTCATTTTCTTCTCAACAATTGTTGTTGTCTCTTTTATTGATAAAGAGCATGCTCTCCAAGAGAGAGGATTTTTTTTTTCCCTTCTCTAAAGTGGCTCTAGTTCGATGAGTTTTGGGTTAGGCCTTTTATCTGAGTCGGTCGATTAGAAGTATTATGGGGATAACAAAAATTTAAAATTGTGTCGTGTTCAAATCATGTCCAACCATATTTAAAGTGTGTTCAAGTTGGAAAAAGAACGTTTTTCAATCGGACACTTAGAGATGTATGTTTAACACATGTAATAATCATCTGAAGGAGGAAACAAAAATCACTTTTTAAAGAGAAAGCAAATATTTTTTCCTTTTCAGTATTTTACTGGTGTCTATATGACTTTATTCAAAATACTGTAATTGCAGAATCTGGGAGCATCTTCATTATCTAAGTAGTGGCTGTGAAGGATGATGTAGATCTGCCCATGAAAGTAACATGAGAATGAATGAGATTCTGACACTTCGTGTACTTGCAAGTCACATGAAATTTGTTCCTCTAACATACTGATTTTGTGGCATAGCCAGCCAGATTCTCACTGTTTCCATGCAAGAATAATAACTATCCTACACTTGAAAAAAACAAAAAATCAAAATTAAGTCCCGGTTCATTTTTAGCATTGATGGAAAATGAAAAAGGGCACTCCATGCGTGATAGCATGTAATTGGGAAGTAAACATAGATGATGTTTCACTATACAAAATAAAATACCATGTTACCGGGCACGATGCCATTATATAGGCATGTACTAAAAGAATGGCCAGCTACATCCACATTTCTCCTTCGTTTTCTTTTCCCATTGGACTCTCTTTCTCAAGTCATGCCAAACTAGCTACTCCTTAATCTCAGGTCATCATGACATATATAGTCAACCTTCTATGCCTAGAAATGCTTCCAAAACAACTAACCTTTAACATTTGGCAAAATGAACCCTTGCAATTTGTATTCCTTATTGGTAATGTGGATACAGCATGTCAACACTATCATTGAGCTTGTTCTCTCACCTTCACATCATTTTGTAGTGGTATTGATTGCAGGTCTAGTAATCCTATACTTTGCATGCAGAAGAAAGGCACCCATTTACTTGATAGACTTTACCTGCTACTGTCCACCAAGTTCTTATAGGCTATCTATGGCCATGTTTGAAGAGAATAATCTTTTAGACAATGTGGATCCAGAGGCTGTTGCTTTCCAATGCAAGATCTTAGCAAAATCTGGATTCAGTGAGGAAACATCCATTCCTCCATCTCTTGCTCAGATACCAAAAGTAAAATCTCTTTCATTTGCCCTTGAGGAAGCTGAAACAATAATGTATTCAGCAATCACAGACCTGTTTCAGAAAAATAACATCAACCCAAAGGCCATTGACATACTCATCACGAACAGTGGTGTGTTCTGTCCTACCCCATCTCTTAGTTCCATGGTGGTTAGCAAGTTCAGAATGAGGAGCAACATCATGAGCTTCCACCTATCAGGCATGGGGTGTAGTGCTGGAATTATATCAGTGAGTCTTGCTAAAGACTTGTTGAGAGTTCACAGGAATTCACTGGCTCTAATAGTGAGCACAGAGACCCTTAATCTAAATTGGTACACAGGTAAAGTACCATCCATGCTTCTAACTAATTGCCTATTCAGAATGGGTGGAGCTGCTATATTGATGTCTAGCAGGGTCAATGATAAGCATAAGGCAAAGTATAAATTGCAGCATATTGTTAGAACAACCAATGCACAAGATGATCAATCTCATGGCTGTGTCTACCAGGATGTGGATCAAGAGAACAAAGAAGGCATATCAATATCAAAGAATGTTGTCAATGTGGCTGGAGATGCACTGAAGAAAAATATAGCTTCACTAGGGCCTTTGGTTTTGCCATTAAGGGAGCAATTCCTATGTGTATTTTCCATTGTTTGCCGCAAGGTATTGACTACAAGAAGAACAAGCATCTATACCCCAAATTTTAATCATGCTTTTGACCATTTCTGCATACATTCAGGGGGAAGGTCTGTTATAAAAGCCATTGAAAGAAACTTGAGGTTAAGGAAACAGGACGTGGAAGCATCAACCATGACTCTTTACAGGTTTGGAAACACCTCATCTTCTTCAATTTGGTATGAGCTTAGCTACATAGAAGCAAAAGGGAGGATGAAAGGTGGTGATAGGGTGTGGCAAATTGCCTTTGGAAGTGGATTCAAGTGTAACAGTGCAGTGTGGAAATGTCTATGCGATGTGAAGCCAGACATTGGCAGTGCCTGGAGGGATACAATTCACTCATACCCTGTAGAAGTACCTGATGTGAGAATAAACTGAAGCTGCTGACCATTGTACACATTTTGTGTTTAGCTGGTTTCAACTTTTAGGCTTCAACATCTTTATTCCTTCTCAGTTAACAAGAGTGATCTTTAGTTTGAAACTGAAATAAGTGGTTACTAGATTTAGACCCGCACGTTATATGAACATCGAAATGAATCTACTTCTTGGTAGGAAAAATAGATAAGTGATATTAATTGGACTAATATAGAAATAATTTGGTAGATTTTGTCTTAATAATTTGAAGTTGAATGGAAGGGAAATATTCTTTATTCAGGATTAGGTAATAGTTTGATAATATAAGTAAAATAAAGGTATTTGTCTATTATGATTGTTTTAAACATGATGAAATTATATACGATATGATATTCAAATGAGTTTTATCTTTTTGACGTTATCTTTATCATTACTCTTTATTTAAGATTAAATGATGTGTGTTTTATTTTCATTAATATCTTTCTTGTTCTTTTATGAATATCTTTTCTATAAGAAGATGTGTATTTTGTTTGTTGTGATGCTTTTTCTTTGACATTTGTATAGATATCAATTCGTCATCTGATCGTACTATTGTTAGTGAATGTTTTTGAATTATAATAGAAATAAATATTAAGAGCTAAGGATTTGTTTGTTTTATGTGAAAGCAATTATATGCTTTCCATTTTTATTTTATTTTGTTATTTTGGAATAACAAAGAAAGGTTAGGGTTCAAAGATGTTGTTTAAAATAAAAGTTTTTGTAATAGTATAGTCCTTTCAAATTGTGCTTGTTCATCTTTATTTAGAATATAAGTGTGCGATGAGAAAGATTTTATAATATTGATAGCATGTCAAAGTTAATTGATGTAATATTTCTTATTTATTTAGGGTTATAATTTTAATATTTTGTGATATTCGGTAAACTTATCTTTGTCTTGTTTGGTAGTGACACCATTAAAAAGATAATAAATTTTAAAGGAAAATGTTAAACAGTTGATTAACTATTGATAGGAGCTTAATATTTTTGTAAAATTATTTTTTAATATTTAAAATAAATATTTAACTATAGTATTTTTTTATTTATTGAAGAATCATTAGAAATTAAAATTTGGAAAATATTAACTTTGAATAATTTTGAATAAGGAGTTAATGGTATAATTAATTTAAAGTATATATAAATAATTTTGTTAATATTGGTGGTTTAATGCATCTTGCCAAAATTAAATAGTCGGATGTTAAAGGTTGGCATAGTTGAATGACAACTTGTATAATAAAAAAAATATGACAACATTATAGGAGATAAATAAAATGTCAATACCATAACTTGCGTTTTATTTATTCGTGATATTTTATAGATTTATTTTTCTCATATTTGGTTGAGACCATTAAAAGGATAATAAGGTTAAAAAGCATATGTTACATAATTGCTTAACTATTGGTAGGAGGTTAATGTTTTGTAAAACATTATTTTTTAATATTTTAAAAAGAAATATTTAATTGTATTTTTTTTATTTCAATCATTAGAAATTGGAATTTTGAAAATATTAACTTTGAATAATTTTGAGTAAGGAGTTAATAATATATAGGGTACTTTTGTTTCAATTTTTTAAAAAATGATTATGAAACTTAAATTTTTATATATAATTGAAAAAGCTGAAAATTAATTTTTTTTCAAAAACTACTATTTTCAACTTCTACAAAAAAATTAAAAATAGATTTTTTTTAGATTACAATTTTTCTTAAAAAATTATTTAAATATATGAAAATTATTATTTTTTTAGTGAAAAATATGATTTTTTGCTAAAATATCACAAATAAACATACCAATAATTAGTTTAAAGCATATATAATTAATTTTATTAATATTGGTAGCTTAGTGCATCTTATTATGATAAAGTAATGGGAACCGAAGATTGGCACAGTTAACTAACAACTTGTATAAAGGATGATGTGGCAATATTATAAGATGAGAGATAAATGAAGTACTAAAGCCATAACTTGCACTTCAGTTCTTTAATTAAAGTATGAAATTTAAGAATTAGATAATAAGGATGTAAAAAATAGGCTTAGTTTTTTTTTTTTAGTCCGATATGGTTGATCTGTCTGGCTCGATTTGGTCCAGTCTAGTAAGGTCTAGCTCGATTTGGTTTGGTTCAATCTGGTTTGGTTCAGCCCAATCCGGTTTAATTTGGTTTGGTCTAATCTGATTTGGTTCAGGTTGGTCCGGTTTGGTCAGGTTTGGTTTGGCTTGGTCCGATCTGATCTAATTCGGTTCAGTTCAGTCCGCTCTGGTTCGGTTTGGTTTGGTCTGGTTCTGTTTGGTTCGGTCCAGTCCAGTTTGGTTCGGTCTGGTATGGTCTGGTTCAAGTTGGTCCGGTTCGGTTAGGTCTGGTTCGGCTTGGTCCGATCCAATTTGGTTCGGTTCAGTTCGGTCCACTCTAATTCAGTTTGGCCTGGTCTGGTTCGGTTTGGTTCGGTCCGGTCCGGTTCAGTCTGGTTTAGTTCGATTTGGTCCGACCCCGTTCGATTTGGTTTGGTCCGATCTGGTTTGGTTCAGTTCAGTTCAATCCAGTTTGGCTCGGTTCGGTCTGGTCTGGTCTAGTTTGATTCGGTTGGGTTCTATCTGTTCGGTTCAATTTGGTTCTATCTAGTCCGATCCAGTTCGGTTTGGTCCGGTTCGGTCTGATTTGGTGCTGTTCGATCCGGTCTGGTTTGGTTTGATACGGTCCTATTCGGTCTGGTTCAGTTCGGTTCGGTCTGATCTGATTTTGATTTTGGTTCGATTCGATTCGATCTGGTCTAGTTTGATTCGGCTCAGTCCGGTCTAGTTTGGTTTGGTTTGGTCCGGTTCGATTCTATCCGATCCGGATCAATTCGGTTCGATCCGATTTGGTTTGGTCCTACAACCTTGTTTCATAGCCAAGACAAAGCAGTGCGGATGGCAAAATTACGTAGCAATATTTTCCCTATGTTGGCGCAAAATTGGGTAGTATTAGTAAGTTGCAGTATGCTACAGTACACAGAAAAGCTTTAGGTTTGTAGCCTCAATGCTCATAGGAGGAAATGTGTTTGATCAGAACTGAGCTTCTAGGAACATTATTAGTCTTGAGTGGCTAGGAAAATTCATAGATGCACATAATCTTTATTGCCGACAAGCCCGCAAACTAGTTGTTTTCTGCGACCGGAAAGGAAGATGTGGTGCTTGAGTGTCGAGTACTATGTCTTCCATCTATCTAGCACCAAGAAAAGAGAAAAAGAAAAACACTTGAGTGCATGCAAGTTAATAAAGTAACTTCATGAGTTATACAAATTCATCCATTTAATCTGACACCTCTGTATTTGAGATTAAGAAAATTAGGAGAACAAAATTTTGGAATACATGATGCATGAGGATAGTAGAATACAATACATTATACAAATACAATAAAAAAAAATAAAGGTGTATCTCTAACGAAATAATCTTCCCGTGGCAGTGATGCAGCTTATTTTGATGTCAAAATATATGTATATCCTATCCAGTGGAGTAACACAGATATCTGAGTATAATCTTAGAACAGCTAGCTAACCACGCCAGTTTTTGTTATTCTGTATATCTTTATTTTCACGAACTTTCAGTGTATGATTTTCTTTTCTTCCTGACTTCTAGTCTGCTGTAGACACACCATCGTCCCCAGCGCCTTTTGAGTCACCAAACAACCTTTGCCGGAAATCAGTGACCATCTTAGGAAGTCCCTCACGGAGGGACACAGTTGGCTGCCACCCTAGAAGCTCCTTGGCTTTGGAAATGTCTGGCTTCCTCTTATGTGGGTCATCCTCTGTGTTTGGCCTAAACTCTATCTTGGCGTTTCTGTCAATAGTCTCTTGCACCACCTGCACAGACCAAAGGTACTCAAATTTATATCTTGTGCTTTTGAACTTCTTAAGTTGAAAATATCTATATATGTATGTAAGTGATGGAGCTTTTTGTATGGTATGCTAAAATATTTCAAGCAAGTAGAAATGTAAAATGTTATGTATTTACCTGAGCAAGTTCAAGCATGGTGAATTCACCAGGGTTGCCAAGGTTGAAAGGACCAACATGCTCACCTTCCATCAGCCGCATTAGGCCTTCTACCTGTTGTGTGTACACAGATTCATGTCAAACATTTCACTTCGGTCTCTATAGTACCCTTAAATTATGTTTACTGTCATATTGTGAACATGCAAGCAAGAAGAGGCAGGTCACATAAAAAACACCCCCTTCGTCCACATGCTATTGTATAGTGGATTCAAAGACTATTAATTAGATTATATCCCTCTTTTTACATTTTGTAGAACAAAAAATGTGACCCAGAGGTAAATTACCAGAAAACAAGTCACAACTTAAAATTATATTTGATTGGATGAGGAAAAGAAATGTAGAGTTCAACCAATAATTTATGTTTATTGAACACTATTTTTCATCAAATCTTTATCATGTAATAAAATATCTTATGAGATGAGATCAGTTCAGATCCTCATCCATATTTGATTAGCTATATGAGTTTGAAAAAGTTTATCTACACTCTGCATTTCATCTTTACATAATTAAAATTTTAATTCATAATGTTATTGTAGATGTGTTTGTACAAAGTTCAAACTCTGTCCCTGTTTAAGAATCATGTTTAAAATTACTTGCCTGCTTATTTCCGGTACCCAAAATATATATTTACAGCATCTAACTAGTGGTATTACCTTTTACAGTATCAATATAATATTTCCATTATGCCACTCAAAGAGCTTTCTGATTTTCAATAATGTTCTACTCAGGAAAGGTCCATCCAACAGTACCTTGCATAAAACTATTGGTTAGGAAAAAAAAATTACCAGGTCTGAAACAAATTGAAAGCTTCTTGTTTGTTTCCCATCGCCATATACAGTCAATGGTTCCTTCCTCAATGCCTGCGTAATTATAAAATTGCGGGAACAAGGAAAACATATATAGTGTTGCAACTAATAAAGCAACAAAACCCAATAAATAACGAGAACAAATTAAGAACACAAAATGGTAGAGATTTACCTGAGCAACGAAGTTACTAACTACACGCCCATCATCAATGCTCATTCTTGGTCCATACGTGTTAAAGATACGAGCAATCCTCACCTATATGTAGAACGAGTTCAAACTCTGTTCATGGGGTTAACTACCGCTTGCAGTAATGAATTTTGCTATTCTGAAGTGCACTTTTTTCCTTAGACCGTAAAGTGTGCTAGAATAGAAAATTGATAATTTATAATTTGGTAAATACATATATAAATGTGTAATAACCATTCTCTCTTATTTTCTTATCAACGGGTAGAATAATATAATAAAAATATGCATCCGGTTATTTGGACATAATTTTTTAGAGTGTTGATCAACATTAGCAATTCATGTGCCAATGAACAAGGAATTTATGTATATAAATGGGAAATCAAGATTGCAGTAATAAGTAATAGTATTGTCACTCCATTTCCCAGTTATGTATGTAAATCACCCACTCATTTCCATATAAATCTCCAACCTAGATTAACACCTCAAATAACTATGTCAAAATAACATTTCTAAAACGGTGAACCAACCTCAATACCAGCACCTCTGTGATAGTCCATGCTCAAGGTCTCAGCAACTCGCTTCCCCTCATCATAACAGCTTCTTACACCTATACCCCAGCAACAAGCAGTGGCAATATTAATTAAATAAAATGAAAGCTACAAATTTTTTAAGCCTCGTAATCGAAAAGAGTGGGATAATTCATGTTATATATTAATATACCAATTGGGTTAACGTTGCCCCAGTAGGTCTCAGCTTGAGGGTGTTGAAGAGGATCACCGTACACCTCACTGGTGCTGGTAAGCAAAAACCGGGCACCAACTCTCTTTGCCAGTCCCAACATGTTTAGTGTCCCCATCACATTGGTCTTGTGGAGATGAGAATCAAGGACTCCAACTCATATCAATCCACATTAGTTCCTTTACCCATCATAATTGTTATTTGCAGACCAATTTTAATGGATCACTCTTATATTAGTTCTTTTTTGAACAATAGAGAATAAGAAAGAATACGAATAAATGTAACAAAAAGTGTGAAAGACGATGTATGCAAAAAAATTTCCCAATTTTATATTGCTACACAAAAGGGTGCTTGATATAGAAGTTAGACAAAAGAAAAAGCATAGGACATGCAAGCATGCTGTACTCAGAACGTGTATGTATATATATTTTATTTAATTCACAATATCAAATAATTTTATTACAACAATAAATATTTAAAAATTTAAAATTATTAAATGAACTTCAAAATTTACGCTATGATGATGATGATGATGATCATAGTGTAACAAAATTCATAACACCATGGACCAAACTTAAGCATAATGGGTTTGGCCACCATTACACATTAGCTGATCCACAAAAACCACACATTTCTCTATTATAGGGATTGATCGAAAAAGATATAAATTGGTACATCTTTAATAAGATATATTGATTTAAAATATATCAATTTTTCCAAGGGGATGGTTATTATGGACGAGTAATAAAACGAAACAAAAAGAGTTATATTAAATAAGAAGACTAAAGTGGGGAAGGATATGATGGTCTTGACGGGATTGTACTTGTAATGAACAGGGCTGGCAGGGCAAGCCAGGTGGTAGATCTGGTCAACCTCCAGAAGTATAGGCTCAACGACGTCGTGGCGAATGAGCTCGAAGTTTGGGTTGCCGAGGTGGTGCAGCAGGTTATACTTCCTCCCAGTGAACATATTATCAATCACGATCACGCTGTCCCCTCTCTCCATCAGACGGTCCACAAGGTGGCTCCCCACGAACCCCGCTCCTCCCGTCACCACGATCCTCTTCCTCCTCCCCCTCACCCCCGCAGGAACGCTGCTACTACTACTGCTTTTGGCTCTCGAAACGGCGTCGTCTTTGGTTGTTGTGGTGGATTCTTCTAGAAGGACGCGCCGAGTCGGGAGGGTCGACTCGGGCTCCGACTCGGCGATGGGGAATGCGTGGAAGAAGAGCGCGGCGAGTGCGATTCCGATGAGGAGGAAGGGGACGCGGTTGCGGAGCGCGTGGGACATTGGGCTTGCTGGTTGCGGTGGCGGTGGCGGCGGGTCGGAGGTGGGGTTTCGGGCTTGGGTTTGGGCTCGGTG
Source organism: Pterocarpus santalinus (assembly GCA_031439595.1). Taxonomy (NCBI): domain Eukaryota; kingdom Viridiplantae; phylum Streptophyta; class Magnoliopsida; order Fabales; family Fabaceae; genus Pterocarpus; species Pterocarpus santalinus. The sequence continues at coordinate 52,717,962 of CM062530.1, read as the reverse complement.
GATAAGCTCGGAGTTGGGAGAAGAGCTCATGGTGGTAACGGTGTTTTGTTTTTGTTTTGGAGTGTTTGTAATGTTAGAAGAAAAGGGAGAGTTTGATGAGATGTCTTGAGCTGGGAGTGAAGAAGGAGAATGGGGGGAAAAACTGGGTGGGAAATGGAAAGTGAGAGTTGGGTGGCTCTGTGAATTTGTGATGCATGAAATTTGGCTTCATAATCGCTCCAAATTACGTACGTTCAACCATTGCTAGACTCTCTCTCTCTCTCTCTCTCTCTCTCTCTCTCTCTCTGTGCTTAATTTTTGAAGAGAAATGTCTTTTTTGACATAAATATCCTCCTACGCCCCATCCAATGCCCCATCCGATGGTGGTATATATATATATATATATATATATATATATATATATATATATATATATATCACTACTCTAATTTCAAGGCTTCGCTATTTTCCTGTTGTGAAATTGTTTTCTTTTCTCTTCTGTAATAATATAATGATGGCGAGTTAACTGCTTTCGTTCCATGAAGCAAGCATTCAAGCAAAGCAAGGCTATATATACTTGGCGCCTTCTCATGAGTCATTACAATTGGTGTGTATGGATTGTAAGGAATGCTTCTTGGACGCTTACAAGTTATAAGAAGAGATGATTTTTTTTTTTTTTCTCTTAAGTCAGTAATCACAAATAAACCGAGATCTTATTTAATTAAAAAAAATAATCAATCTTTCCTAATAAGTGTGCCTAAAAATCTTTATAATTTAAAATTTCACTCACGTTAATTAATTTTTTTAAATTAATTATTACGAGAATATATCAACACTTTTAATAAAAATAAATATCGAGCGTCGGTAAAGTGAGGATACAATTTACAAAGTTATATGATTTAAACTAAGTTTAATAATCTCTATTTCCTTTTATCTTCATTCTTTTTAGGTTAAATTAATGTGTAAGCCTTGTTTTTTGGGAAATTCTCAAATGGACTTTCGTAGTAAAAAAAATGGTTTAACTATTATCTTAAAATTTTCAAAAAAAAAAAAAAAAAGAAACTTTCATATTAATTTAGCCCGTAAAAAATAACCAACAGTTGAGTTATAAGAAGTTTGAATTTTGCATTAGCACCAACATTAGTGGCACTTATATGGTCATATGTAGCACAGAAATTATTACCCTTACACTTGTTACTTCCTTTAACAATTTACCTTTTATGAAGAAAGAGAGAAAAATTTACCTTGAGTCCTGATCATATTCTCAACTTTAATTTTTTTTTTTCATTCTCCTTATACAGGTTAATTACATATAAATTTTAAATTAATTATCTATATTTTATTGTTAATACAATAATTTCAAGTTTTGCTACATCAACCAAAAATTATACATAACTAATACAAAATTTATACATCATAAACAACTTATATCATCATAATTCATTATTATCGCATTAACTGCATAACATATTATTAATAAAAATATTATAAATTATTAACCAATATATAACTAGTCTAAAAAATGAATGTGACATGTCTTCTTTTAAATTCATATTACCTTTTCTCTACATCCCCTTTCAATTTCCCTTATAAGGCAAATGTGAAAAAAGTATTGGAAAATAAGGAATATCATTTGTACTACTGATTCTTTTTCGGTACATTGATTGTAGTAAGTATTTAATTTATGAAAAATGTCTTTCTTTAACCTGATATAAATATCACAGGATAACAAATACCAATGAGTGAATAAATATCAATACATGCGCATCGAAATAAGATGAATATACTATATACTTACTAAAAAGTATTATATGTTAACGTCCACATTTAATTCTCAATTTTATTTATTATAGAACCGTCCAATCTTGCGCAGGAAGCCTTGAAGCAGTACTTTGAGATACATCATACGTAGTTGTAAGGCTATTTTAAATGCCCAAAACGAAGAAAGTATGCATAGCGACGAAGATCAAACCATTTGCCTTAGCTCTCAAAGGCCCATTGTTTTGAGTTGCGTTATCGGTACCCACTTACTTCCTGTGTCCATAGACACTGGACACTCTCCGTGTAAATAGAGAGAATTTTATATTAATAGGTGAAAAATTAGCCTCAATCCAATTCCTCACTTATCAATGTAAAACATCTACTATTTACCCATAAAATTCCATGTCAATAGACATACTAAATAAGTGTGTACAAATATTGTTTTAGATGAGAATCGGCAGACCAGAAAATTCGGCAAAATTAAACATGAGGTTGGTAAGGGGAAAATGGAGATGAAAAATGTGGACAGCAGTGACATTGTATTCAATTCCACTAGAACGCACGCACCCGTTTTCAGAGGTCTGTGCACAAAACTGATTGCGAAGCTATTAAAATACATATGGATGTAAATCTAAGTAACAATTAAATGTACACGCAATCCAATTCTACAGAAAGGATAGTAATCATGATAATCATTTTCCCCCAAGTCATTGTACATCAAGACCTCCAAATAAAAGCGCATGCAATCAACTTGTGTATTACAGGGCGGAAAATATATAGCGCGACGACATGACTGCAGCTAAAATCGCCGAATGTCTTTAGGAGGCCTGAAATTAAGAGGGTGGGTTTCTGGAGTGGCAGTTTCATCTTCTTTCCACATTTTTATTGTCTTGTCAGCTTCACATGATATAAGCCTTGAACCCGTAACATCATAGGTTAGAGCATAAATACCAGCTTCACTGTCAAGTGAACCTGTGAGAGGGAGGAGGGGGAAAGAGGGAAGTAGATTAGATAGAGAAATAATGTGTTAATCTTTTGAGTATATATATTAGACCTAATTAGCATCAAAGTAAAGGCCAGATATGCATACCAGGCTGTACAATTGTCTGGGCTTGCTGGAAATTGTGACCACTCTTCCAATCCCAGAACCACATACTCCCATTGTCACCTTCAACAGTTAAAAAAAGAATGAGCTTAAAGTTGAAGAATGTAAGGGGAAAAAAATTTGTGTCAATTCTTTTTCAGTATGACAGAAGAAGTCAATATTGGGCAACATTAATCGCTAATCACATGGCCATGAAAAATTGGCACACAGATTGATTGAATTTATTCCATCAAGCATATTTCATAATACAATTTTACTTTGCTCTTGGTCCATACCTCCGGTAACCATCACACCCTCCTCATTGACAGCCATTGCATTGATGATAGTTTTCTGCTGAGAGCTGCACATTAAACAAGAACAATTAAAACACGTCAATTATTGTATCAGTATCATTCAAGCAATATGATTCGAACTTGAGTATCAAGCATAATACTTCATGAGAAACTGGTAACAGAAATAGAGATGATGGAAAATGTGTTCTGTATGATAGGTATTGGATTATATAAGCGTTAAATCTCCAGAAATATAAAGAAAGAAAAAAGAAATGAAACAGCGATACTGGATCTCTTCCAGAGGCTCCTACAGTCCAACTTTCCCAAGCCTTTCCCACTAATTCCCCGCCTTCCTACATTCTTACCACCCATTACTGATAGTGCTCCCCCCGCCTTCTCTTTCCAACCGAATCCCTGAGAGTCTGGGATTCTCTCATTCCTGTCTCTCTCTCTCTCTCTCCCCCACCTCATCAGTTAGTTGACCCTCATTTCCTCCCACACTCTTCCTGCTAACAGTCTTTTGATACTTCTTTCTTTTTCAGATTTATAACCTGTGAGGTCCTATCGCTGACAACCAAATTGTTATTGCTTTCCCACAGGAAACAATCCAACTTTACATTAATGATCCCCCTATTCACATAGGTTCAATAACAATAAGTAATTGAACTCACAGCATATTGTGCAAAAATTCTCCTTTTGGAAGGTTGAATTTCTTAATATTATCAGCCGATGCAGATGCAAAAGCTTGCCTGCAACCAACAAAAAGAAAAGAGAGTGAGAAGACAAAAGAATAGCATATTCAAAGAAAGAAGAAATAATCAAAACATATTTTATCAATCCACAAGTAGCAATCAACTGATATCGACACATACTCTTTAGGATGTGGAGCCATAGCTCGAACGGATTTTTTATGGTTTGTAAGGGTTAACATTGTTTTACCTGCAGATGCATCATACATCAGATTGATACAAAAGACACACAGGAACAAGCAAGCGCATACAAAAATAGCACATACAGAGACAAACAATAAGATAGGAAAAATAAAACCATAAATTACCATATCTAAGGTCCCACATCTTGATGGTAGTGTCATGCGAACCGGTAACAACTTGGGGATCCTGTAAACGGAATGGAACAGAATAAGGCCTCTTAAGAAGAGGAAACAAGGTTACAAAACAAAACTAAATTAAGACATTTGTTCCAAAGCTGAATTTAAATGCTGAAGTCCGTGTTCTCATTTATCATATCAAAGATCTAAGCTAGTTTGACAATTTGCATGCTAGTCTTATGAATATTGAGAGGAAACACTAGATACATATGTAGATTACTGACCATACAATATGGCACCCCTCAGAATCTTTAGGGAAAAATTATCATAGATAACAGAAGAAGAATCTGCATACCGTCGGCCGTGTAAACACAGAGCAGACAGTGTTATCATGACCTGAAAGAGCATGAATTTGCATTTTACTACGGATATCCCAGACCTGAAAATTTAATGTCACCAACGCACAGTTATAACCTTTGAACTTCCTTAATAACAAATTTGAAAAATATTAGAAACTGTTTAGCAGAAAGCATTGTGTCCATCTAAATATGTCAAGAAGGAACTATATCAACAAAGTCCACACCCGGCACACAGAATCACGTCCTCCAGTCAGTAAAATATCAATTGTGGGATGAAGCGCCAAGCAATAAACACCACTAAGATGACCGTGATACGACCTAATAACCTGAACACAATATCAAGTGTTAGTAGCCTGTTATAGATAGAGTTTCAGTAATACAGAAAAACAAATATTGAAATACAATATTTGACCTTATTCTGTTCAAGATCCCAGCATTTAACTTGTTTATCGTCACCAGCAGAGAACATGTAAGTATGTTTGCTGCTAACAGCAAGGCCTGTAAACAAAGCACACCATTATAATTAACCTGGTTCACAATTTCTAACACCAATAATAATACTACAGTATATTACCTCTTATTTGTTCAATGTGGCCTGTCAGTGTGAGCTTTAGCCTTCCGCTGGCCAAGTCCCATATCTGCCCAAATGAACAACTTAGCAGGGTGGAAAAAGAATATGACAGTGAGGTAAATAATATTCTTGAATGATAAGTTCATAAACTATTTCCAAATTTCTAGCTTCACTTTACAGCAAGAAAAATGTGGTAATAACAAAGTTAATATTTATAATAAATAAGTCATTGATCTGTGTTGAGATAACTCTGAGAAAAGGCAACTCCTCAACAGAATAATCAAAGAATCTTACAGAAGCACCAAATATCTCATAACTATCAGGCAATATGAAGCAGCTAAAATAATTATAAAAGGGAGGAATTGTTTTAGACGAAATTATAAAGGAAAGTTATCCACAAAATCAACAATTCAACATGACTCACTATCTTCTTCCTTTCTATCTACATTTTCCCTTTTATCTACATGCTTTCACATAACAAGCAACTATGACTGTATGACATGCATTTCATAATCACCTACCTTGATAGTTCGATCTGCAGAACCAGTGCAAAACCATGTATTGCTGGGATCAACAGCAACAGATCTCACCCATCCTAAGTGACCACTGATGACCTACAGAAAATAAGGTTAAAATCACTCAATTAAAAATATAGCAAAAGTACTACAGAATTTAAATGGTCCCCTTAAACATTACAAAGGTCAGACCTGAATAGAACAAAAGAATCAAGAAATAAGTAACATGAAACCAACTATTGTAGATATAATGTAGAGTATGAATAGTCAAGCTTTAAAATTGAAATTTGCTAAGCTGAATAGAACCACATGCTTCAGAAACTTCATTCCTATTTGCTAAAGATCTTTGTTATTTATAAGAATTATTAGGTAGACCAGAATATGGCCTTTAACCCATTCGCTGTAACCTTATGCTTGAAATAAATTTAAAAATGATGCTTCTTCAATACATAGTGCACATGAATGCAATCACGTCCAAACAGAATAATAATCAACAGAGTAAGTTAACAACTAACAATATTTCCTAAATTTAGGAGAAATGAAGCAATGGTGAAACACAGACATCTGTCCCTTTTTCAAACCACACCCAAAATTCTGTTATTGTAAAGGGATAACCACAAAATAAGATTACCAAGCATGGAAGATTACATTTGTTTTGGTTCACAAGACCTGAGAATCGAAAATAACAAATCCTAATGCCAATCATCCATCATCGAATCTAGTTAAAAGAAATGTCAGGTTCTCACCCTGTAGTTCTTCCATGGCGCATGCCATTCAGGACGTGGCCATTTACTCGGCATTCTTTCTATTAAAGCAGATGTCGATAAGTTCCTGCAATATAGAAACGGTAACAGGTTAGACAAAATTGCCATTCCAACAGAATTCCAGCTACATGTTCTATATAAATGTGAATCTGTATTGTATATAAATATAATCCCGTATAGCCAAATGCCGACACACATATTGAGGTGAAAAAACAGAAGATAGTGTACATAACCACCAAAATGAGCATTGAACTCTTAGAATCATATTGTAAATCATCTTAGAATTGCTTAAACTATAAACTATAAAAGGGCTAGATAAAGCCAGAACCTTTCAGATGAACCAGAGGCAGAAACAATTGCTGTACTTTTGCTCGCAAAACCACGATCGTTCCTGAAAAATAACAAAATCATAAGAACCAATAGTCTTCAATAACAGCATTTTGAAAGCTTTCTATGCTGTGTGTCACACTATAAATGTTTCAACTATGCAACTACAGCTTTCCTTTCTACAATGGCATGGAATATTAACACAAGTCACTTTAAGAAATTGCATTAAAATCTCTGACTATAATAATATAAGAAAAAATCATTATGCAATAAAAGCCAATTAGAACAGAATACTTCCTAAGTCATGAAATCCCATATTTTTTCTTCTTTTGATAATAAAATGTCACACCTTAGCAAACTTCTATCAACTTCTGCAATCTTCCATCTCTTACTATTTTGAAAACCAAACAGGTTCTTCAAACAACACTTTAGAATATAGAATACTACATGCTACATTACTAAACATTTGCAAGCAGAATACATGATTCTAATCTCAACTGTTAAATAGGCTAATATATCAGAGAAAATAAATTTATAAATAACTGAAGAACTATAAATAAATAAGTAAATTCTGATGAGCACGAGCCAAACTGATGTTCATGATTTGGAATCGCTTGCCTACATATAGATGTACAGAAGTTAAAAAATAGGGGTGACAGTATACTTACGGAGCTGTGGATGGCATAGTTGGACCAACAACCAAAGCATTTTGGGGTCCTCCTTTCTGGGGATCCTTGGAATCCCCTGGACCTGTCAAATAATAAGAAGAAAGAATATCAACACGTTGGCCACCAACAAATGCAAAAATGCTGGAAAAAAATAGCACTCTAAAAGTCCAAAGAAAAGAGAAAAGGGGGGGGGGGGGACATTATGGGGCAAGGCAGAGTTCTAAGAGGACCAGCCTAAAATAACACTCCAAGGCATAGCATAATATGCAAGGGGGCACATTAACCCGCTGCTCCTAAATGCCAAATACGTGTACGTCATGATATACAAAGGAAAAATCAAAAAGGAAAAGCATATAACCAAGATTCAATAATTATCTAAAATCACATAAACCATGATTGGCAGTCTTTAAAATTCAGTCAAAATTATTTTCCAAAGACATTTTGTAACAGCGAATTTGCATACAACAAGGGACATCAATTTCATAGATACCCTGAAATAAGTTCATCCTTTTTTATTCACTCTAGGGTAGATAATGCATATCCTTATCCTGAGACCAAAGACAATCGTACCAGGAAGAGCGAGTGCTTTAGAGGGCCCTGGCTGTTGAGCTTGATCCTGCGCCGCAGAATTAACTTGACGAGGAGCTTGATTATTCGTGGCTTTGACTCCACCATACTCCACATTTACCTAATTTTCATTCCAAACCATACACCATAACTGCCTCCGCTCATAACCAAAAAAGAACTTCAAGCTACTCAGATTAATCCGCAAAGTCCATTCAATTAAGTAACGCTCATTCTTGATGTTTAGGGTTTCAAGAGCATTTTCGTTAACAAAATCAAAAACCCGCGATTAGGAATAATCAAAACTAACCTTGTGGCTAATGCGTATCCTCTTGCTGCAGAAGAATAAAAAAATTGAAAATATAAAATCACGAATTAACAAATACAAAATAGAAAGTGAAGATTTTGAAAAAAAAAAATGAAAAAAAGAAACGGTGTTACCTGTCGGCGTCGGGGGGAGCGAGTTGGGCGTGAGTGGGAGAGAAGAGATCGAGGGCGCGCTTGAGGGACTTGAAGCTGAGCTTCTTGAGAGACTGCGGCTCTACTGGTTCCAGCTCCGTCGTCATGGCGGGACCTGGCATCACCCTCTTCTTTCCTTCTCTCTCTCTCTCTCTCTCTCTCTCTCTCTCTATAGGGTTTTCCCACCGTCACTACTCTACTCGGCTTGTTTCCGAGTGCCGCTTTCAGATTTTCTTTTTTGGTATTTCATGGTCCTCTTTATTGGCTTATGTAAGTGAAATTAAAATTTGATTAAATTGAATGGTTTTTACTTACTTAGGTTTTATGTTTTAGAGCAAAGGTATCATTTGTTTTGGTACAGAGCCGGGAAGAAAAAAGTATTATTTGATTTAAAATAAATCTTTACTTTGGTTCTTAAAAAATTTCATCCACCAACATAAGGTTGTTGCCGTGATAGATATTCTTTTCCCTTAACCAATTATTTCAAGTTCGAACCAATATACTTTTATAGAATTTTTCAAATGTTTGAAGAAGCTTACTTCCAGTAAGAAGATACCTATGGTGGGCAATCCTGCTTGAGTAATCGATATACCTTTATAAAATCTCAAATGCTCGAATATGCTTACTTTTGATAAGAGGATACCTCTTGAAGACAATCCTACTTAAGTTGGGTAGGACTACTTGAATATCCAAATTCTCCCTTCTAAATTTTAATACAGCTGCATATCCAGAAATTAAATCAAAGATCTTTAATTAAGTTAGTATAGCCCCTGTTAGCCGAGCTATACATTTATTAGTAAAGTTAGGGTCACTTTGACTTAGTGAAAAATATATAAATTAAATTTATGAATAAAATAATATAAAATATCTTATTCACAAATTTTTCATCCTCATTTTTTATCCAAACCAAATTGACCTTCAATATAAAATTTCTAAAACTAATTTTTGTTAATAAAAAATTTCAATATTTTATTGAAAAAATTCAACTTTACTCCTCTCAATTATAAGTCAAATGTACCTTAATCTCTAAATTAATAAAAGATATAATGTAATTTCCAAATTTTTTCTGAATGTATATTTTAGTCCTACCATCCATTGTAAATAAAAATCTACGCATTTAAGAAAATTTAGGGGCTATGATTATATTTGTTTTATATTTTAAGAACTAAAGTGTATGTAACTCAAAGTTTAATATATCAAGTGCACTTATTTTTTGTAATAAATAGAAAATTAACTACTAAAATATAGATTCAAGAAAGTTCGCAAAATCACATTGCATATTTTTGTGGTTCAAAGACTAAAATACATATAACTTATAATTAAAGAGGATAAGATGGAGTTTTCTCTATTTTATTAAATGAAACTAAATATGTGACAAGTTAATGCTACATCAAATGATACAGATAAACTAGAGGATGAATTTTTCTTTCAATATCTGAAACGAAGTCATATGATTAGATGGGTAAGTGTCTCATATTTCATTTTTCCTTTTCCTCCAAACGCGATGCCTTACTTGAAATTCTTTAAGAAACCCTTCAAACTCCTGTAAACATAATATACAATGCCTTTTTTTGATCATTTAGTACTTACATAGATTTAAAAGAGTAGATTGTATTTAATATCCTTGAGGTTTATTGAAATTGCACTCCACCCCAAACTTATCGAGAAATTGCACTCCGACCTCTCTTTACAAACCCAAACAGTGCTGTTAAATTGCACACCTCAAACTTTTTGTGTTACGCTTTTTCTTTTTCTTTTTTTTTTGGATACATAACAGGACTCTAAATATCTTTCAATGGCTAATAGATTTATTTTTCAACTATACCTTTTTTTTTTAATTCAATTCAATACATGTACTATGGGTTAAATAGAGGTGGAAGTAGGTTAGGCCAAGTTAGGTTTTAACTTAAATAGACTTGACTTGCATTACAAATATATAGCCAAAGTCTGAACCTATTATGTGACATTGGATTTTTTTTTTTTTAGGAAATTAACCTGGCCTTTTTAAAAGTCTAGCCTAGCCCAAAAGCCTATTTAGAGACTTATTTGATCATAAAGTTTTTAATAGACCAAAAAGTCTACTCCTAAATAGGTTAAAAGGCTTCTAAATATGTTAAAAAGTATATTCCTAAATTGATTAAAAGGCTTTCTAAATAGATCCAAAAGTCTATTCAAAATAAAACATAAGGCTTCAATTATTATTAGAATTTGTGAAATAATAATAATAATAATATAGTATAAGTAAGTCAATTTGTTGAGTCTAATAAGTTTTTTTTTTTTTTTTATAACATGTAGCCTGGCCTATTTGGCTAAAAGGCCTTTTTAAAAAGCTTGAGCCTAGTCTAACGAAAAAAAACTTAGGCCTAGCTTGTTTATTAAAAAAATTAGGCTAAAATAGGCTGAATATGAGCTAGACCAAAGGCTCCGATGAGCCACTTAGCCTACTTCCATCCTTAGAGTTAACTGAGAATATTTTATTCACTAAATTGTTAGTTACTGTGAATTAGTGGGGTGGAGTGCAATTTCATTAGAACTTTGGGGTGGAATGCAATTACAACAAACTTCAAGGGTACTGAGTGCAATTTACTCTTTTAAAAATGCATTAAATAAACATATGATATAATATTTTTTGTTCTAGATTTTATTGTAATTTTTTTCTCATCATCTCTATTAGTAAAAGTTAAGATAACTTGACACATTAAATAAATTATAAATTTAATTGACATGCATCATCATAACTACTAGTGTGAGAACCTACCCACCTTGGAAAATAACCAAAAAAATGAAAGGCCAAGTGATAAAAAAGCCACATGTAGTAAGTGACGAGCTTAGGGTGTGTTTGGAATATAATAAAATAGGAAATGAAATGAAATGAAATAAAACGAATTGAATTGTAAATCAAATATCATGCTTGGAATCAAGTTTGTAAAATGGGAAGTAAATTGAATTACAAATCAATTATCATGTTTGGAATTCAATTAAATAAGAATCGATTTGATTTAATTTTATTATTTTACTTATTTACCCTTATTATATCATATCTTTATCTTTCTTTCCTTTCCCTCACCTCTCTCTCTCCCTCTCTTTCTCTTCCTCACCTTTCTCTCATGATGGGATCCAACAGAAGCTCCAGTGGCAGCGGCGTGTGGTGGAAGGACTGGACTGTGATGGTGCCGACACGACTGGACAAAGTGCCTGTACGCACATCCCAGCAAGAAGGCTTGTCGTCCCACAGAAGTTCCACTACTCCGGCACAACATGCCCTAACTTTTCGCAAAGGAAATTGCAAGAAAAGTGATGTGTGGGAATACCCGCACGATGCCTTTGAGTGTTGGTTCCACCCAGCATGTTACTGCACACAACCGGGCAAAGACGGCATCAATTGCTGAAGGAGAGTATGCTTCTTTGCGCACTTGTTGGATTAGCTTTGCCTCGTGTTACAATAGAGTTTGCGCAACATGAATTCCTATGATGGATCTCCGTTAAGGCAAGCTTCAACACCGTTCCTTTCTTCGTTGGCGCCGGTGTCGCCGCCAGCGAGTTCTCCGGTGGAGTTGCCGCCACTGATGTTGCAGATGACATTATCTCTCAGTTCAAGCAACATCTCTGAGATGATGGCTTCTCTAAGGAACTTGCAGCTCGGGAAGGTGAAATCGATGCCTATTACACACTTGATCTATTTTAGGAATTTGGAATATTATGAGGGATAAAGTGGTCTTTTTAAAAGTTTAAAAATCCAAATCAACTCATTTTCCAATAAAAACTTCTCAAAAACGAAAGGATTTAAAAAACACAGTAATCAATTTCATGGAATCTAAAAATCAAATCATTTCCTTTTTTTTTCTTTAAGATAACGTTTGAAATGATTAAAAATGGGAATTGTTTTGATTTGAATTGAATTTAAACTTAAAATCAAATTGATTTCTACCAAATCCTATCAAATTTGACACGATTTCAAAACTAACAAATCTCATGAAATTTGTAAATGAAATCAATTCCAATTTTTTAATACAATCAAACACAATATTTAACAATTTTTTTATTTAGAAATCAAATCAATTCCAATATTTTATCATTTCAAATACTCTTAGTTGAAATTCTACGAGGGAGCCAATGTAATTTTGTTGGTTGATATTCATGAAATTTGGGGCCTAGACTCTAGGAAAATATTTAGGAAGCAAAATTTTTAAAACTTTATAATTAAAGAAAACAAGTGATTTAACCCAAATTTTACATTATTAGAATTAACCTGAATAACAACCGATTTAGATATCGAAATATTTCGATTACTAATATAATAAATTAGTGATCGATTTAGCGCTGATTTGAGAAACCAAAGAAATGATGTTCATAGAATGCAATCGGTCGCTAAATCGGTCATTAAATTTTTTAGTGACCGATTTAGAGATCGATTTTCAAACAAAACTTCTGGTGCAAAAATCGGTCACTAAATCAGTCGCTAAATTAAAATTAGCGACCGATTTAGTGATTGATTTGGTGAAAGAATCAAAAGCATGTATCACCCATAATCAATCACTAAATCGACCTCTAACTAAAAAATTAGAAACCGACTTAGTGACTAATTTTGAGTTTCAAGCACTTTATCCTTTACAAATAAATCGGTTAGAGACCGATTTAGTGACCAATTTTATAAATAAATTTTTTGTTCCAAATTGATAAATTGGTCACTAAGTCGATCTCTAATTTTCACTAAATTGGTCTTTAATTTTTCAATTAGTGACCAATTTTGCGTAACAAGATCTTCCTCCTCCACAATTAAATCAATCACTAAATCGGTCTCTAATTTTTCTCTACTTGAAAAATTAGAGACCGATTTATCGATCACTAAATTTTAAAATTTCCCAAATTTTAACCTAAGTGTCTGACGCCCCTAGCCCCAAAATCATTTCATCACCCCTCTCCTTATTTCATCTTCCCCCTCCAACCTTTCTCCTTGTTGCCGTCCCGCTGCAATACGCTGTCTGAATGCAATCCAGCCACTGCCACACACCGTTGAGCTCGCGTCCTTCCACTCTCTAATATTGAGTCTAAGCTTTTGATTGAGTAGGCAACTTTGAGAAGGAAAAAAAAATATTGTGTGTGCTTATCATCATTGAGAAATTCTTCTAAGAGCCACCTTAATTTTACTCTCTCTATTTTCTTTTTGCAACTTGAGGGTGTGTTTAAACTTGTCAACTATCAATGTCATCATCCTATAGGAGTGGAAAGTTTTAATTCTACGTAATAAATTTCATGAACCGTTCTCAGTGATGAGCGGATCAATTTAAGCTCCAATGTAGAAGAAAGAATTATGATGTGAAAGGAATTGTGATGTAGTTTTTAGATTTTTTGTGTTGGTTTGGTGTATTATTATTCTTTTTTTTCTCTTGTTTATTTTTAGTGATTAAAGAATGTGAAACAAGTTATTTAATAGAAGACATTGTCAAAATTGTGAGGAGTTTGTTATGTAAGTTCATCTATTTTCAATTGGATAGATTTCCTTTTGGTTTCGTATGTTATTGTTCCTAGTTTGATTTTTCTCTCTTTTGTGATTCTAATGATTACGGAAAGGGAAGGAAATGATTTAATTTGTATGAGGATATTATCAAAATTATGAGGAGTTTCTCATGTAAGTTCATTTATTTTAATTCTTAAAAGTTGTGAATTTTGATTTACCTCATGTTAAACTTTTTAAAAAAATGCAAAAATATAGTTGATATTTATATTTTGCATTTCTTTTTATAACTAGATTCACATTTGAAATTGCTTGAAAAGTTGGTGGTTACACGTCTTTAGACTTTGCCCATTTATCTTCAATTTGATATATCTCACGAAGGTACGTTAATTTATTTCCTTGACCATATAATCTTGCTTACATTATGACTACTAATTGTTTGTCAATTGATGTTATGCTTTGATTCTTGACTTTTATGTTATTGTACAATAATTTGCATGAAACCTTAGATTCCCGTTTAAGATTCAATACTGTGAGCTTGTGTACATCTTTATATCACTCATTGTATTGAATCTTGAATTGTCCAAGTCGGATAGTTTGGGAATAAATAATTTTTTCATTTGTTTAATATTTGTTACTTAAATCTCAAGACTTTTTACTTGTCGAAATTTCATTTACTACACTTCCTTTTGTTCTCTGGGTGCATACTTTATTATGGTAAATTCTACCACCTTTAAGTCATGCACTTGGAGACCAATGGAAAATGTTTATGAAATTTTGTCAAGTATAAGATATGAGATTTAAACAACAAATATTAATTAAAGAAAGGAATAGTTTCTTCTTAAAATAAGATAGGGCCACACCATGAATGAATAATTTCTTACTAATCAATATTGTGTTAATTTTCTGTTCTCTGAATATATATTTTTCTAAACTTGTGTGATTGATTACAATGTGTTGTTTAATAATGATACGGAATATGGATATATGTCAACATCATTGTTGGATGTATAATAGACTTATGCCTAGTTAAAGGGGTTATACTAATGAATAGAAGAGTTTATTTCTTTTGCATGCCAAGAAGTGTATTTAGCAAATGGAGAAATTAGATGTACTTGTTCTAAGTATAGAAATATGAACTACATTCTTCCTGAAGAAGTTAAAGTTCATCTTTATAGAAAAGGATTATACTTGATTATTAGTATTGGAATGCCATGGTGAAAATAATCCAACCTTATGTGGAAAATTTTATGCTTAGTATAATACTTCCACAGTAGAAACTGGTAACAATAAACACCTAAGTAGATTTGAAACCATGGTTTATAATGCTGTTGGTCCAGAGTTTGGAATGCATTACAATAAGGAGATTGAAGAGTTTCCAAATATAGATGCTGCAAAATTTTATGATTTACTACATGCAGCGCAAAAGCCATTCTAGCTAGGATGTGTTGATCATACTGAATTGTCTTTTGCTATTAGATTACTGACAATCAAGTCAGAGGAAAATATTTCTCAATGGTCTTTTAATCAAATGGTCCAACTTATGAGAGAGACACATCCTCCCAATAATCTAATCCTCCCAATAATCAAATGGTCCAACTTGGACTTACTGTAATAAAGATTGATTGTTGTGTTAATGGTTCTATATTTTTCTATACTGAAGAGTGCAAAGTATTAAAAGAATATAATTTTTGTGGTGCACTGCAGTATAACTTAAAAAAGGTCGATAGGGAAAATATAAGGAGATATCCATGAAGAGAATGCAATACTTACCCGTCATTCTTAGGCTAAAATGATTATATGCTTTGATGAGTTCTGTTTTGCATAAGAGATGGCACTACAAAAATAGACAAGAACCCAGAGTATTGTGCTAGCCATCAGATGGAGAAAGTTTGGAAATAATTTGATAACAATTATGCTAATTTTGCAGCTGAACCACGAGATGTTAGATTAGGTTTATACGCTGATGGTTTTACATCATATAGCCAGTCAGCAGCAGCTTCTTCTTATTGGCCAGTGATTGTCACTTCTTTCAATCTTCCTCCAGAGTTATGTATAACCACTCCTTATATGTTCTTAACCTTGATAATTCCAAGGCCCCATAATCCGAAAAGTAGGATAGATATGTATTTGCAACCTTTAATTGATGAGCTAAAGTTGTTATGGAATGAAGGTGTTCTTATATATGATATTTCAAAAAAACAAAATTTCATTATGAAAGCTGTATGAATATGGATTATCAATAACTTTCCTGCATATAGAATGTTGTCAAGTTGGAGCACAGCGGAAAAATTGGCATGTTCATATTGTGGGAATCAGTCAAGGCATTTACTTTGAAATATGATGGTAAATGCTCTTGGCTTGATTCTCATCTTCAATTTTTGCCTTTAGATCATTCATATCGAAGAAATAAAGATGCATTTTTTAAAAAATTGAGTTGAAAAACATCAACCTCCACTTAGATTATTTAGGGATGATGTATGGGAGAATGTTTGTGATCTTCCAAAAATTATTGAGGCTGGATCTTGTACATGGCCTGACTGTGGTATTACTCATAATTTGACAAAACAAAGCATATTTTGAGAGTTATCGTATTGGGAGACCAATTTAATAAGATATAATCTTGATGTGATGCACATTGAGAAAAATCTATTTGATAATGTCTTCAATACGGTGATGGACATCAAAGATAAAACTAAAGACAATATCAAAGCAAGAATAGATTTGAAAGAATACTATCGATGGAAAGAATTAGAATTGTAGCAATTACTTAATGGAAAGTATGTAAAGCCGAAAGAAAAATTCAACTTGTCCATAGAGCAAAAAAAAAAGATGTATGTAAATGGGTTAGTGAGCTTAAAATGCCTGAGGGATATGCATCTAATTTGCATAGATATGTGAATTTGAGAGAAGGAAAGCTCTTTGGAATGAAAAGTCATGATTGCCATGTCTTTATGGAGTGTTTGCTCTCAATTGCTTTTGCTGCACTTTCCAAATCAATTGTGGAAGCTTGTAGCTTAGTTAAGCAAGTTTTTCAAAGATTTGTGCTCAATAATGTTACAAGCGGATGACTTATGGTTGATGAAGCAAAACATTGTCACAATTATATGTAAATTAGAGCAAATTTTTCCACCTAGATTCTTTACTTCTATGGAGCATTTACTCGTTTATCTGCCGTATGAAGCAAAAGTTGAAGGTCCAGTCTAATATCGGTGGATATATCCATTTGAGAGATAAAAGCTAATGATTTCAAATTTTTACATGGTAAACATTAATGCTCTTATCAATGCAATTATTATTCATTGACATCATATTGTTATAAGTACTTAAATAGATTGAAACGCATAGTCAAAAATAAATCACATGTCGAAAAGTTCATATGTGAGGCATGTTTGTGTTAAGAGACCTCTCATTTTTGCTCACATTATTTTGAATCTCATGTGCAATCAATGAGAAATAATGTCACTGGAAATGATGATGGGGGTGTTGATGGGACAATTCAGCTAACTCCATCAATATTCAACCATTCTAGTTGTTCAGCTAGAACTTGTAAAGTCAATATTTGAATGGCAAAGAATTAGTTGCTGTGCACTTACATGTTCTACTTAATTGTAAAGAGGTTCAACCATATATTGAGTAAGTTCTCTAATGACACAATTGGAGGCAATTAATCCAAACATCAATCACACCGAAGTTGATATTAGAATAACATCTAAATTTCCACTTTGGTTTTGAAGTTATGTAAGTTTGTTAACACTTTCGATTTTTAAAGTGCATTATGCAACACATTAATTATTATCATGAGTTTATTGTTGCTGTTGTTAGGTTCAAGATAAAAAAAAAATCGATATTAAATTAATTTTGCATCACTTAGCATGGGGTCCCAAGAGAAAAATTGATACTTAGCCTATTTGTTTTGTGAATGGTTTTAAGTTCCATACAGAAGAATGGAGCATTGATAAGAAAACTATCAATTTTGGAGTTTGTGTCAAGGGTGATGATGATGAAAGTAAAGAGAATTATTATTACAGGATCATTAAATAAATTGTGCAAGTAGAATATCCTGGAGATCCACTGAAACAATTAGTATTGTTTAACTGTGAATGATTTAATATTACACTTAATCGTGAAGTAAAGATTCATAAACAATACGGTATTGTGGAGATTTGTCATACAGGATGATATTCAAAATATGATCCCTTCATATTTGCAAAAAATGCAATTCAAGTGTATTATATTTCATATCCACAAAATATTAAAAAAAAAAACTAATTGGTAGGTTGTAATCAAAATCAAAGCAAGAAGTACAGTTGATGATCGATATATGCTAGAGCTTGCATATCAAGATGAAACAACTCTTGTTGATTTTGTGGTAAATAACGACCCACGAGAACCTTTGAGAGATGAAGAAGGTGAATGCGATGCGGTCGAAGTGAATGTATGTCACGATCAAATCTATGGGGTAGATGATGACATTGAAGAGAATATAGATGATGAGGAAGAGGAATTTAATTTTGACAATGAATCTAAAAGCAACAATGAAGAAATTCAATTGAATAGATTGGTTAATGATAATGAAGATGCTAATAGGGATGATGATGATGACAATGTTGATAATGATGATTATTAGTCTAATTTTTCATTTTATGTTAAAGGCAAATTTATTGCTTTATTATCTTATGCATATGTTAGTTTTTTGTTAGATAATGACAATGTTAGTTTTATCTTATACTAATCAGTGTTACATTTAATTGCAGATGTCAAACAAAGACAAAGGGAAAGGAAAGATGTCTGCTTCTAAGAATGGACTCCAAAAACTACAACCAACACGACATGTTGATAGCTCTTAGTAGACACTTTCTTCACTTGTAGTAGATATCCCATCTCCTAAAGCTACACCATCCCCAATACTTCTTACCAATGCATCTAATTCTCAATCAATTCCACATCTATCAATGCTAGGTGTAAATTCGCCTAACACCCAATCATGCGAAAAACCTGGAGAAGGATTGATCTCTTCCTATGACTCCACAGACATTAGATAAACAATGGTAAGAAGATTTTACAACTTGATGGAGTTAGGTATATGAAAAGTCTTTGAATAATTTAAATACATTCAATATATTTTAATTGATAAAATGCAATACTTGTAGATTTTTGCCCTCATATATTGCTGCTAATGGAATTACTGAGGTTATCAAAGGGCATAGAACCATGGTCATCTTGGGAAAAAATACCAGTTGATGTAAGAGGATTATTGTTTGATGAATTCACGGTAAGATTCAAAATTTTATTTTGTGCAGTTATTATGTGTTCAAACTTAAATCTTGATATTTATTGTGGTTATTTGTAAAAAAAGTTTGATTCTGAGCCCCTAGATTATGGGTGGACTCAGAAGAATTTTGAAATGCGAGCTGCGAATTTATTAGAAAATATGCTCATGAAAGCTTGTGCTAAGCAAACTAGACCAAGATGGCTAGGAGAATAAGTTTAGGATAGACTTTGCAAGGATTGGGGAAGTGAAACCTTCAAAAAGAAGAGTATTCAGGTAAAATTAAATCGAGTATCTGATTGTGGGGGATTCAATGGTTCTCTTCACACCGATGTCTCAATTACCACTTTCTAGCATAGAGCAAATCTGGTTAAGTTTTCAAATAACTTATTTTTTTCCTTTCAATCAACAATGCACATTGTGTTGACATATTGCTTTTATATTAAGTTAATACATTACTAATTTATACTATTATTTCATTTGTATATGAAATTGCATGGGCGTGTTCCTACGTCATCAAAGTTGTTTTGCCACATACATAGACGTAAAGATAACACCTAGGTGGATAGGAGATCAGAGCACATATATGTAAGCAACTATTGGTTTGTTTAATCTCTATTGCATTTGTATATATTGTTTTAGAATTTAATGTATAGCTACATATTGTGTTAAATTATAATGTATGCTCTACTAATATGTCATGAGTATGACTAAGTTATTTAATGTGTATGTTGATGTCATATTGGTACTTACAGGTAGAATTTACATGTGCCATGGATGAGGTAACTCAAAAGGTATATGAGAAAGGAAGTTTTGAGCCCAATGAGTTAGATGTGTGGCATGACACCGTCGGAACAAAAAATAGGGGAATTTATGGTCTTAGCTTGGAGCCTACTATGGTTGATAGAAGACATTATTATCATGACTCCAGCTCTCAATCAACTGAGTCGGTGCGAAGAGTAGAGCATGAACAAGCACTGAAAAAAAAATGCAAGATGAAAACACTGCACTTATAGCAAGGTTGGAGAGCACTGAGAGTCAAGTCCAATTCAATAACAAGCTACTACAAGAAATGATGAAGTGAATGAATTTTCAGCTTCCCGAGTTTCAACCACCAATAGGAGATACAAATTAAAGGGAAGAGAAGCATGATGAACATGAAGAGGGAGATGACAAGGACAACTAAAGGAGGACTTTGAGTTACTAACTTGTAGAAGAGGACTAAGAGTAGAAATAGTATTAAGACTACAACGAACTAATTATTTAGATTGGAGTAATACTAATTATTAAGACTTAAATGAAACTATTTATTGAGACTTGAGTAGCATTAGATATTATCTAGCTTTTTGTTTTTGTAATTGAATGAATATTACTTGTTTTATTATTAGGAGTTTAATACTTGTTTAGTATTAAGAATTTATTTGGCCGGATTGATATATAAACTTTATGTCTCTTTTATGGTTAAATTGTTTGGATTTTAGGTACTTAAAATTGGGATTTCAAAAAATGCAAAATCACTCATTAACAAACATTAGACATTAGCGACAGATTTAGTGACCAATTTTACATTTAGCGACCGAAATCTAAATTAGCTACCGAAATTGAGATTGACTTAATAGTAGGAAAGTCAGTCATAAATTTAGTGATCGATTTTATGAATGATAAATGCGTCACTAAATAGAAACCGATTTAGTGACCAAATATAGTTCAATCACAAATTAAAGACTAATCTAGTGACTAATTTAGAGACCGATTTAGTTATCGAAATATCAGTCGCAAAATTAGAGACCGAATTTGTGACTAAAACCTATCGATTGCAAATTAAAGACCGATTTAGCGATCAATTTAAAAATCGATTTAGAGACTGATAATCAGTCTCTAATTTAGTGACTGATTAACACTTAACCAAGTAACTTATCAAAATTGGTTACCATGCACTTAAATCAGTCGCTAATTCGATCTCTAATTTTAGTGATTAATTTTTCGGTCGCCAATTTCTTTAGCAATCAGCGTTTAAACGACCGAAATTTTGGTCACCAAATCGGTCGCTATCAAATTTAGCGACCAATTTTCTTAATTTAACGACTAAAAAATCAGACGCTATTTACTGATTTTCTACTAGTAGGCACTAGAGAAAACACCTAAAAAGAATTTAGTAACTTTAAATTGTGAGTGTTAAAGAAAATTACACTGGCATCTAATGATATTCTATCATATTATTTATACTTTGTTTGGAAAAGGAGAGAAAATGAGAAGAAAAAAATACAAAAAGAAGAAAATAGAAAAAAAAACATATTTTCTCCTTTGTCATTTGGCTAAGAAAAAAATGAGAAAAAAAAATGGAATTGTATACAAATGACATTTTCAATATTTGTCTTACATATGATTAAAGAAATATTGGAAGAATAAAATGGTAAATTTATATCACACACTTTATCTCCCTTATTTTGTTTCCACGAAAGCAAAGAAAAATTTTAATGGTATGGCTCATACTCTTATTTTCTTTTCTTTTTCCTTGTTTTCTCATGTATTTTAAATGAAGAGAGAACCACTTTTTCTACCCCTTTTCTTTAATTCTCACCCCCCCACTTCTATCCTCGCAGTCCAAATGAACACTTAATAAATTTGATATTTTATATATAATTAGACTTATTAATTGGCATTCCAACCCATTAAATAATTTCTTAATAAATTTTATATCGACATATACTTCAAACAAACACTAATTAAAAATAATTTAACCTTATTCCATTTTCATTCTAATTGTTCTACCACAGTCAGAGTTTTGTGTAAAAAATACCTAAATTTATATAAAAAAGGAACAAAAAGCATCCATATTTTCAATTCAACAAAAGCATTAGTATCAACTTTTCCGTTTCTGGCAAAAATCAAAATCTAGTCCATCTTATTAATATTTCATAATCTATGCCTTAATTCTATTATATATTTATTAACTAAATGGTCATATCCCTTCCTTTTTCATTCATTTTCCACTTTAGGTGTATCTTTCCTATTGATGTCCTTTTTGTACTAACTGTAGACAGAAAACTAGAGTGAGATAGAAAAAAAAATTTGGGTAGGTGAGATTCGAAAGAAACGAGACAGGGATAGAATCGTCTATCAAAATACTTTATCACATTTCTTTTTTCTTGCCATTAAGATTTATTCTCCAATTTATAACTGTGCCCCTGTTGTTTCAAGTTGGGGAGTAAAAAAGAGAGAGGAGAGAAACCTCCCACAGAAAGCTACAGGCATGACTCCGAGGAAGGCGACAACAAAATTGATTCAGAGAAAAACTTTGAGAAAAGGTCGCTTCAAAAAAAGACGGGTGAGGTTGATAAAGATGGTGCAGAAGCTGACCACCCTTTGTGATATCGATGCATGTGTAATCATTCGTGGTCTAGAGGATACCAGTCCTATGGTGTGGCCATCCCCTACCGTGGCTAAAAATCTACTGCAACGGTTTCAGAATGCTCCAGTGGTGGATCGAAACAGCAAAATGGATGAATAAACGTCATGTTGCCAAGCTGAGAGAAAAGAACGATCAAAAAGAGATGTCTATCTTCATGCATCGGATCTACCTTGAACGTAAATCTTTATCTGATTTTGCGGTTAGTGAATTGAGGCGTTTACTCTCTTATGTAGAGGAAAAATTGAAGGTTGTTAGAAAGAGAATCAGTCATTTTGAACAATCGTTGCCTCCTAATCCACCACCATCGATTTCTTGTTCACTTGATAACAAGTTCCAAGATGATATAGATTCTTCGATTAGCATAGATGAACAAGTTCCGGAACAACAATCGGTTGTTGATTTGGTCAAAGAAGCTGATAAGAAGAATAATGGTACTAATTACAATACAGTGAGCAACATGGGGCTGAATCCAGTACATACATATTCTGGTGATAGTGATATGGTGTTGGCTCAAATCAATTGTAGAGGTTTCAATGTTGAAAGTGACTTGGGGGTGTTGCCTCCAGGGAGTGTTGGAGGTCTTATTAGTGAAAGTGACTCAAGGGTGTTCCAGTTGCAACTTTGGAGGTCTCAATGGTAAAAATGACTCAGGGATTTCCCCTAAAGGCCACTTTAAAGGTATCAATATTGAAAATGACTCTCGGCTGTTCCCTCAAGGTAATTTTAGTGGTCTCAATGTTGAAAGTGACCAGTGTCACCAAAGCAACTTTGGAGCAAACAATGGTGAAGCTTCCATGGGTAAGTTCGATGCCAATTTGGTTGGCTCTAACAATGGAAGAAATTTCAATACTGGGTCTCCTACTCATGGAAATTTTGCTAGTAGCGGCTAAGGATTTGACATTGGAATGCATATATCATCTAAAGGAAATTTTCATGGAAATGGTTTAGGAACTACCTGGGTATTACAATTGTTTCTCCCCCTGAATTACTTCTTATTGTTTTGAGTTAGCATTTTACATGTTGGATTAATATAAAAATACTAGTTAAGCTCCATTTCTTTTGGCAAATGGTTAAGTTCGATTTTACATAAGTCGAAGGAGAATTGTCTTCTAGTTTACTTATCAACTTCTTTGTGCAACAATCGATTTAATTTTTGGGTATGAGCAACTTTTAAGAATGTGTCATTTGTGAACAATTGAGCATTGGTGTATTGTCAAATGTTTATTCAACATAGACCAACATAGCCTACATCTATTATAGCATTGGTGATTGATTATTACGTTATAAGTTCAATCAAGCCAACATGTATAGTTGATTGATTTATGAGTCTATGTAAGAGAGACTCTAAAAATTGGGGGAAAAAAAAAAAAGAAACAGGGTAAAATGGTCATATTATTCATAATGTTATTACTGATAAGGAAGTTTACACTTTCCAAATCTACATGCATGATATCAGTGACACATTTTGAGATTCCTCACCAAAACTAAAGCTCATTATAGAGAATGAAAATGAAAACTCTACTAACAAAATTTGAAGTGTAACTGGTAATGTGAATGATGCTATTATAAATCTAACTATGCTCTGTAAAGAGTATTGGTGCTCAACTAAATTAATCAACAACCCAAGCTAGCTATTTATACGTCCTCTTCTTAACGCATTTGAGACAAAATAAAATAAAATAAAATAAACTGCGACAAAAAGGAAGTTAGTAGCAACTGCTTGGCTCAAAAAAAAAAAAATCCCTTTCTCTGTGCTAGCCTTAAGTTCTAGATTAAGTGCTTCTAAAGTCTTCTGTTCGTAAACAGTTACCCTTGAAATTAGATGAAATCATATCTTCCACTCCTTGAAAACTGCTCTGATACTGGATCACTTCTAATCTAATTCTGAAAGCATTTCTTAATTCTTCTCTAATACTTAACTCTAATACTTAACCCTTCAAAATCTTCTAAGCACAACCCTTTAAGTTTTTAGAAACTGGTTTTGAGTATTAACAGACCAAAACTTAAAAACTTAATTTTACTACTATCGGTTTGTTCGAGTGTTGAAAAAGAAAACTACACTTAATCGCTCATAATCACACTTAGAGATTATATGATTAATACATGGTTAACAATCCATATGTAGCTGTGCGCAAAGAGCTACAATCAAGATAGTGCCACCTCATAAAGGTTGACCTGATGAAGCAAAAATCGTCATGTTCAGACGTCACTCTCAAAATGATGGAATAAAGGCTGAAACTACTAGAAATTCAGAAACACCCTTCACAAGCTATGCAACTGTCATATTTCATTTCTCGGCTACAGTATAAACCTAATTTCTAAAGATGAGCCTATCGCTGGAAAAAGACAAAACAACAATAACAATACTTGCATGTCTACCCGTTAGAGGCTTCTGAACATAACAATGGTAATATTTTGAAGAAGCTATAAATCCTGCTTGATCGGAAGGGATTCACGAAGTAAAGTGCAAAAATTCTACCATCCTTCTAAAGCTACATTTTGAAACTCGTCCTACTTTAACTTTGCTTTCTGAACATCTAGTTCAATTACTCTCATCCTACTGAACATAGTTTCGGTTTGAAAGTAGGTTTCTTTGTATTGTCTTTGCAAACACACTCGATCTAGGGATTAAGAAACCCTCAACTCACAAAAGCTTCATTGTATATATATCCACTCCTTCAGTGTTTTTGTGAGAAATCTTAGACAAGTAGGGCCTGTTTGTTAATGTGTTTTTTTTTTTTTTGTGTTCGTTATCAGTGAAAACAAAATCAAATAGGAAAATATGTCTAGTCAAATTTTAATGAAAACATTTTCAGAAAACATTTCCTAGAATAAATGAAATGGTGAAAACTTTACTTCTCCAAGTAAAAAGATGGATTTGGAGTCCTTTAAATTGATTGTTTTTCAGAAAAAAAAAAAAGTACTTTTAAAAAAAAATATTTTTTAATAAAATTTTGAAGGTATTTGGGTATAATTTTTTTAAAAATAAAAAAATACTTGTAATAGAAAAAAGTTAATTTATCATTTTTTAAAGCTAGAAATACCTAGCTTATGAAAAGAACAAAAATAAAAGTGATTTTTAATAAAATTATTTTTCAAAAATATCTTTTGTCTTTATTCAAAATTACAATAAATATCTTCTTAACTTATCTTTTATCAAATCTTAGTTCTTTTTCATCATTTTGAATGTCTTTTTTTATAATTTAGTTATAAAAGAAATATTTTTGTTCTTTTATATCTAAATAGACTTATAAATAATTTTAATAAATTATCTATTTAAATGTAAAATAACTTTTTTTTAAAATATAAAACTCTACTACAAAACTTTTAGAAAACAAAATGTCATTTTTCTTATAAGCCAATCCAAACAGTTTCTTTCTCTTTGATGGGCATGTAAAAAGTCTCTAGTTGGGTCCTATCTCATTCCCACATAATAGATTATTTCAAGTGAAAATCTCGTGTAATTTTATTATGTATTAATTTTTATTATTGATTAAAAAAGTGATGCTAACTATAAAACCCACAAGAATATCTAATTAATGATAAAAATCAACTTATAATAAGGTCATATAAGATCTTCACTTGAGAGAATCCATACCCCTCATTCTCAATATACAAGCCACCAACAAGTCTTGTTTTTTGATAATTCTCCATCATGATTTAGCTAACATGACTAGATTGAAATTCAAAAATATGCAAGTCTCTAAATCCTAATCATCTTGCCAACTATGGCCAACATAGTCTTCCATCCCAATCCAATGTACCTTTATCATTTTCATGAGACTACTGGAATCAAGCCGTTAGATTCTCTAGCTCTGTGCAAAGTGTGGGTTGATCAAAAGGACATTGTATAGGTAGGAATTGTTTGCGCCACAGTTCCGTCTACAATGCACCTCATGAAGTATGGTGTATAATGCGCTTGCTGGGGTACCTAGACTCGATTTTTACCCACATTCAAAAAATGTGGTTAAAGGAAGATAAAGGGATGTGGCTAAATGAAGCTATGAATGCGATTAAACGAATGTTGAATGTGGCTAAGTGACTCTTCTCCTTCCTCCCCCTCCACAATGCTGATCGACTTTGTCCTCACCATCTCCGGCATGTCCCTTGCAGAGGCTCCCAGCTTCCTCAAGGCCGCCGCCAACATCGCCATTGCCATCGCCATCACCAGGCTCAGCGGCAAGGCCTCCTTCGTTGGCAAGCTCGGTGGTGGCAAGTTTGGACACACCCGCAACCTTGGAGTAGTGCCGGACGACCTCTCCAAGTGGAGGGAACGGTGAGAAGCCCTGCAGCAGCCAGATCTAAGATTGAATCGTAGCGATGCAACACCACGACTCTCCTTTGTTCTCGCACGCAACCTCGCAATGGGCCACTTCCGATGGCGTCAGAAATTTAAACTAGTGGTGGCAGCTTGAAGAGCGGCGGTGGACAGCTAAACTAGCAATGGTGGCAAGTGCGAATGTCATCCCTCCTTCTCTCTGTGAACCAGAAATGGTGGTGTGGTGGTGGGTAAGGGATTGTGATGGTGAGATGATGGTGATAGCTGTGGAGGGGGAGGAAGGAGAAGAGTCACTTAGCCACATTCAACATTTGTTTAACCGCATTCATAACTTTATTTAGCCACATTCCTATCTTTCTTTAACCACATTTTCTAAATGTGGGTAAAAAAAGAGTCTAAGTACACCGCAAAGGCATCATGCACCATACTTTATGAGGTGCATTGTAGACGGAACTTTGGGCCCTGCCTTGAAATAAACTTTCTTGTCCCTTTTGGATAATATACATATATTTTTCTCTTCTAGCTTTTACTTTTTTTTTTTCTCCCACCCTCTAAACTTCAAGGATTGGAATGACTCATTTTTTGATATTCCAACCATTATCAGGTGCCCCAAATATTCCTTCAAAAATGTAAGGATCTGCTTAGTTTTAGAGAACATTTTCTAGTTTTCATCGGTTCCGTGTTTCCTTTTTTCCATAAAAAGAAAATCTTGAAAATGCATTTGGATGGTTTATTTTAAATAAATTAAAAAGTTTAAAATAATTTTATATATAGTTTAGAAATAAATTTATATGCTCGGTTAAATTATTGAAATAAATTTATATATTTAGTACGCTCTTGTGAATCTCTATCTTTTTATTTTTTTTAAGATAAAGAATAAATAATAAAAAAAGAGAAATTCCATTTAGCAATGATATGCGCATATATATGCGTATATATGTATGTATATATCATAAGCTCGTAATCATTTTAAATTAATTACATTGGCATTTATTTTGAAGGTTCATGATATTTACAAAATTGTTTTCTTGTTTTAGGGTTATCAAAATGGGTTAGACTTGTCAAACTAACTTATTTACTAGTTAAAATTGGGTGGATTGGGTTTCAAAAAATTTTGACCCATTTAAATCAAATTCATTTTTATTTTAGTCCGATTAGCCTGCGGGCCAAATGAGTCATTTATTAAAAAAGTATTTATTTTATAAAAAAATATATTTTTATAAGTTTTTATACATATTTGGATATAATTTTTAAAAAAATATTTTTATTAAAAAATTAATTTATCATTTTTTTAAAAGTTAGAGATACTTAACTTCTAAAAATAGAAGAAGTAAAAGTGATTTTTAATAAATTTTTTTAAAAAAATATCTTTTTTTAATAAAAATTATAATACATATCTTTCTTTTCTTATTCCTTATCAAACTTTATTTTTTTTTCTCTTTTTGAATTTTTTTTTATAATTTAACTATAAAAAAAAAATACTTTTATTCTTTTATATCCAAACAAATTTATAAATATTTTTAATTTTTAAAATTACTTCTCATATGTCTCCTCGTTACTCATCAAACTCATCGGCAATCAACAAGATTATCTTTTTATTCTCCAGCGGCTCTCTCAAGCTCATCTTCTACTCAACAAGATATATAATACAGCCCAGATATATTCTTTCTTAAACGGCTTTGTATATTTGTTGCTTGCGAGCATTGGATTCATGTTTCATCTGGTTTGTTAGTAAAGGTTCCATGTCACAATAAAGATTATAACACCTTCATATAAATTTGCAAAATCATAGCTGAAAGGAATAACAGCTTGGTATTTGTTACAATAACTTTTCCTGTACATAGAGCTATTCACAATGGTTTTCAGTCAAAAGTAAACTTATATATTTACTATAGCAATCCCTGATGTAAAATATGTACTCTAAAGCTTTGCGCAACTGCATCTATTGCAGTCTTCTAGCCTTTGGTTTGGCAATTGACTAAGCCCTCATGACATGCTATCTTTGTTGTAATACTTGGCCCACACAATGAACTTGAAAGGAAACAGTGGGTTGAAGCTTTTCCTACAGAGGGATCCAACCCTGTTGATTATAACATTGAGGAATTAGATTGAGGACAATGTCATATCTAGAATTTTGTTTTTAAGTGAAATAAATAAAAAGGGGTTATTGCATTTACCTTGATTAATCCCATCTCAGTACCACAAAGAATAATGTCATTTGCCGCAAGAAGGCTTGTTATCTTGCTCCCTGCTGATATTCTCCCCAATTTTTTTGGTGCCCCTCTCAACCAGATCTGGTTTGGGAAGTTGGTTTCAAGTTAAGCAGCTAATTTGCTGTATTTTTGTTAACTTTAATAGATTTAAATATTTTACTTAATGTAAACTTTCTGTAAAAAATTAATTGAGATTAATTCGATATATAGTGAAAAAGGTTTTTTACACTGTTAACCCATCAAATCTTATCTTTTACCTAACTTTTGAAGTAGTTGGTTAAACTATTTTAATGACATAACTATACATAATTAAAGGACTGGCTGTGCTTAAATTGATAGTTTCTCATGTACTACTTTTAACTACCTGAATGTTGTTTGCAGATGAGCCGGAGATTAGGTATATGAAGTCTTCTACCACTTCCATGGCCACCACGTTATCTCCTTTTTCAGAAGGGATTGAAGTTTTGGGTTTCCCAGTTTTTTTCCATTCCTATATAATTCATCCACGTCAGTACAAAGCAAGGTCTGTTTAAGCTGAAACCTACAATTCTCACCTTGAATGTTGTGCCTTCAATATGCCTACTTGCACTATAGAGCCACTCTCTATATGCTACAACTGAATGGATGGGCCTACTTTGCTTGATCCAACTCCTTGTAGGTGCTTTGATTTCTAATTCCCGGTTGTATATTGTGGAATACTCCTAAAAATGAAACATCAGGTCTGCTTATATTATTTTGGTACCAGAATAGCAGAATGTATGACAGGATACTATGGTGTCATATAATTCATGTAGCTGACTTCACTTAGTGGGACAATGCTTAGTTGTTGCTGTAGAATAGCAGAATGTATGTCAAACAACAGATAAACTAACCTGTATGCTTGAATCTGTGCAGCCAATGTATAACTTTCCCTGAGTCCCCGTCATGCACTTTACATATTTACCTTTGAAAATATTTCTGATTACCCTTGATTCATTAACTAGCTGTAAATGAAAAAAAGGGGAAAAAAAAGAAAAAAGAAAAAAGATCTATTAGAGTAGTTGTCCCATTTTTTGTTGGCCAAAGATAACCAAAAATCTGACTGCCTTCCGGATAGATGGACTATAGAGAGGATTTTATGTATATACGTGTGTGATCTTGCTTTGAAGTTTCACTGTAAGCATCACAAATCATGACCAAGTTTTGAAGCATCACCTTAATTCCCTGGCTTATAGTAATTGCAAAAATTGTTTCGCCATATGCATGTAATTGATGAATTGGTTCCTTCAAGCCTATTACTTCAACACATTCCAGCTTTCTCTGGATCATTTTCCACACCTATTTGATGTATGTTATTGTAAGACAACCAGTTAATTGTTGCTACCTGAGATTTCGGTTTAGAATATAAAGTTATGAGCATGGAAATTTAACCTTACCCTTATGGTTCCATCAGCAGATCCACTTAAAAGGCTGTCTGATGGTTCGGATAGTGAAAAGCATGTCACAGACTTCTTGTGCTCCTTAATGTCCCATACAAGACTAGCTGAGTGCCCCCTAATATCCCAGACCTTTTTTAATTCACCAACAAACTCTGATTTTACTTTTTCCATTCAGATTATTACGCCTCAAAAATAGACATTAGTTACTATGTCCAGCAGAACTTTCTTTTTTTTAATGACTCACAGCAAGTGGCAACATGATTTAGCATGTAGTCTATGCATATACAAAAAAATGCATAACTCCTAGACTCAGATCATGTTTTCTTACCTTGATTGATCCATCTAAATATCCACTGAACAGCAGTCCCTTGTAGTATATGAGGGAGCAAACTGCTACGCTGAAGTTACGACCTGCCTCAAGGATTTGTGTGTGAACACAAGAAATACGCTGCTCTTACCCCCATAATCATTTGGGTGATGTAGAAAGTAAATCAGTTAGTGGAAGGTGCTGGACTTCACAAATAGTCAACAAATAGAAGCGCCAGAAAATTTAAGATCCTAAGAGCAATATCATAAGTCATTTACATTTTTGTAGTCCATTTTTTACCCTTATTCCTTACTGTGTTCGTTTTGCAACCCCCCCCCCCCCCAAACAAAAAAAAAAAAAACAACAACAAGTTGCCATATTTTAACCTTCAACCTATTCTCCAGATCTGCTGCCAGACCAATTTTTATCTTATTTAAATGCTACACCTTTAGACTGTTCCTCTACTAGCTTAAGAGAAAAGGAAAAATAAAATAAAATAAAATAAACCCTTATATTTTCAGTTATAATGGAGCTAATCATGAAAGATTCCATCAAGTTGGTCTTAGCAACCTGGTAAACATAGTTTTCCCATCAAAGAGGTCCTAAAAGTGTCATAATATTCATGCAATAAATTAAAGCTCTTTTTGGTAAACAATGTTGGAGCATAAAAAATTATGCCAATTATTGGAAAATAATATAGCTTTTTATTTGTTATTCACATAAGTTTTACCACTTGGTACATGAATGAGTACTCACTGATATGTTTGGCAACAAGAAATCAGCTACTCTGTGTAATTCCTCAGCCATCCAAGTTACATTTGAAAGGCGTCTTAGTGATTGCTTTACTCCTTCTGAGAAATGAATTAGCTTTTGCTTTCCTGCATTAAAAAAGGATGTTTAACTAAGCAGAGTAAATTGATCATTCTTGATCATGAAGAACTCATCATCCTGGAAATTTTGGTTTGAAGGAGAATAAGTGATTTTCCTCTGAGCAAATGGTCAGTGGACTGCTATCAAGTTCTGTATAAGTTGAATGTCATTTGGTTGAGAAAGACAAAGCATCTCTCATATAATCATATTTAAGAGAAAACAAACACATAGAGCAGCAACAGAATTTCTATCTTGGTTTTGTGTTTGTCAATAGTGCAAAACATTTGTTAGTTGACATATACTAAGGTGAAGACATTACCTTTACCAGTGGCATAATTATAAATGCACAGACATGCTAGAAGTCTTTCTTCTAGCTCCATTCCGGGATGCAGAAATTGCTCAATTCCACTTAGTATGATCTCAGATGCAGAATATCTGAGGCTATCCGGGCTTTTTGATATTTGACATCCAAGCCATGTAATTGCTACAAGGCAATCTCGAGAAACCATTTTCATCTTGCTTCTTAAGCCACTCTCTAAAGCATGGAAGATAGAATCCCCAACACTTACGACACATTTGGCAATTTTACTGCACCATAAATCTGTGCTGGTATCCTGCATGTTATGAAATTTATTCATCTCCATAACAGCTTGCTGAACAGCACAGCTCATACATATAATTTGAACTTGCTCTCATAAACATTTCTAGAAGCTTACCTGTAGGCTTTGATCCAACCAGTTGAAGTTTCTTATCATATTCTGGTGGTAGGGAGAGGTCAAGCCTGTCTTTCTCAGCAACCATGCAGCTGTATATGATTCTCCTGTCCAAGCGTATGTTCCCGCAAGATTTGATAAAATGGATGCAGATAATATCTGCTCTGAGCTTTCTTGAGATGCCAATGCCCTGAGAAGGATCTTCACTGCTTCTTCTCTGAACAAGCTTTTATCAGGTGGGTTCTGCACCATTTTTTTTGTTTTGTTAGTAATTAATAGATCCTCATATTTCTCATATAAACTTGTCTAAATCATTTGGTTAATTATATGCATCCATGTTTAATATTTTCATGAAGAAAAAAGGTTACCAGACTTCAAATTATTCCAATAACAAGGGCAAGATATTTTTCTATGGCTTTATTCAGAAATATATCATTTAATGACCTCATACAAACTTTTAACATATGGCATTGACGTGATATCTTCTCTTGGTAAATATTATTGTTGCTTTTTTGGTTAAGTAATAAACTCATGTAAGCTGAATCAAGAAAATAGAATGAAATATCCATACTGATTGGATATCTAGGTTCCACTGTAGGAGTTTCTAGACTGAAATTCATGACCACATTGTACTTTTTGTATTTTAAAATTTACCAATGTGTCTAACTGAAGCAATATATTTGCCGCTAAAAGCTGGTGATCAGGTTGTAATTGACGGGCACAACGCATTAGTATCTGCACAATATTGATGCTTCCTTCTTGCTTTATACGCTGCAACAGACTTATAGCTGACGATCTGAAAACAAAAATAGAAGATTAATAACGGAAAGCTCTCTTTGGGCAAGGACTTTAAACAAAATATATGAAAATAGCATCGCATCTATTTGTTAAATACATTTATGCTACAAATTCCATTCAACTGTGTTAAAATTAAATGAAAATTAGAGAAGGTTACATGGTTATACCGTGGTATACAAAGGAGTTCATGAAAAAACTCAAGAGCCATGCATTTGGCACGGGAGTTTTCTGTCTGCAGAAGGTGGATAAAGGGGGCAAGAGGAGTGTACTGTGACACATACTTTCTACACTCTGCATCAAACTGCATGCATTTTATAAGAATGGTGGTCAAGGAGAAAAACTCTTCTAGATTATCATCCCTGGCAAATTCAAGTAGTCCACTGAGAACATGAGGGGAACTGATTGCAGCCAAATGCATGTTATTTGTCGCATAGTCGAATGAAGTTACTAGTTCTTCAATAATCATCAACGATGCTGCATGAGGTGTCAGAAGAAGTGACTCTGGCTTCCTCTTGTAACTATGTGAAGTGCATACAATCTCCACGAATATTGGTAGAAGTTCCAATGTTTTTATATCTATAGGAGATGGATTTATCAAATAGATGAGAATTGCTGCCTCGTGGACATTTTGTTTTAGAGCACTTGCCAGATCACACAACTTTAAACCTTTCTTCTTGATGTCTTCTATGACTGACTTGTTCCTTGAAACTATTGTAGTCAGAATAGATACTGATGCCCTTATTTCTCTTTCCTCTTTGGAAGTAGAGATAGCTATTAGCAGTTCATCCAAAATTGCATCCCTTAAAGAAGCATAAGTAGTGCCTGATGAATCAGTCAAACACTCATAGATGGATGCAATGTCAACACTATATTCTTGGCCGTACTTTCCTAATGCTTCTGAATAGTGTAGTTCTGAAATTCTTTCAATCACTCCTGAAAGTTCATGCAGGGAATATCTTCTAGAGTTTGAACAAACTTCACTGAAGTTTTCTAGGCTAGATGGTCTTTGCAATTTCGTTATAGAACTTTCTTCGTGATCTTTCTGGCTGAGCCACTGTTTGCAAGCAGATGTAAATGTTACATGATCAAAGAGATGGGATTTTAGTGGCTGCAATCCTTCCTGAATTAATTCATCCTCTACATGGAAATTTGAGATGGATAAAGTAACATCTTCTCTTGCCATGTTGAATATGCTAGAATCAAAATTAACCATGCTTCTTTCATCCAACTGTTCTTGTATAGGATATTTTGAAGCATGATCCAAGCCATAGCATTGATGTAGCTTCCTACGAAGGTCAGTGAGATTAACATCCAGAAGACAATTATAAACCATAGAATTGAGTTGCCTATAATAGGCTTAGATTTGATATAAAGTAAAAGACAAACAGACAAAACGTGGATGTTACAATTATAAACTACAGTATTGAGTTGCCTTGCCTATAATAGTTTTAGATTTGATATTAAGTTGGAGACAAACAGACAAAACGTGGATGTTACAATTATAAACTATGATATAGAGTTGCCTATTAGGCTTAGATTTGACATAAAGTTGAAGGCAAACGAACAAAATGTGGATGTTAACACTCCATTAGTGGGCCTAACCTGTCATATGTTTCTGGCTGTAGATCACCTGCTTCTGTTATTGTGGTTCTTATGTGAAATTTTCTGTCCTGTATATTTTCCTGAATATGAACAGAGATAAGTTAGCATTCATTTTTCAAATCCTATATATTTGTCTTGCTTGTAGAATTAAAATTTGAAAAGCAGACAAATATTTTAAAGATTTGATGTCAACAAGAAATCTTTTGAATAGTTACTAGGTTCATGTTGTTTCTAAAATCCTCATAGCATGAATCTAATGATGCTGGTGTTTTAGACCGTGCTTCTTTCAAAATATCCTTGAGGTATTTGGTGCTTGAAATTCTTTGGTGCTCTTTGTTGTGAGACTGAACTGAATTCAATTGTTTGAGAGCTTTCTTGTGATCTTTATATTCAGCAATATCTATGATTCGTTTCGAATCATGCTCCACTGAATGCATCACATTTTGAGGATCAAGTGGATGAACCTTCTCATACTGCATTGTATTCATGTCACAGAATTTAGGGGAAATAAATGGGCAAAAAAGAGAAGTTTTTGATGCATCTATGATCTAACATGTTCATACTGTAAAATTTGGAAGCGATTAAATGAAATGACTTATTGTGCTAGTAATATAAATTAGAGCAAGGCTTACCATATTGCAAGTTTTCAATCTTGGTTCATGTTGAACTGAAATAGAAGAACCACAGCTGGCATTTGGTACATCCCTGTACATGTCAATAAGTTATTTTAAGATGCCACAGTAATATTCCAAATTCCAGTGTGTGTGTTGGCTTCAAAAAGCAGTCTCTCATGTGCCTTTTACCAAATATATCTTTACCTTCTTATTCTCAGGATTTTATCATCAATTATCAGAAAATCGACTATGCATATATTCATGTTTGTTAGCACTGTACATGAAACGTGCAACATATTTCAACCTATTTAACCATTAAAATTGGTTGCCGTTTTTTTCTCTCCGAACCTCACAATTTGTCTTTGGAGTATTACTGTTAGAAAGATGCTTTAGATGGTACTGTTAAATTATTTACCTAAAATTCTAGCTCTCAAAACTCAAAGTATTCAAGTCCCGAAAAACATCATGCGTCTTAAATTTTACAGGACACTTTTTGACTGTTTTCATTGAAAGGTGTGAGAGAATCTCCTTGTAGCTATGAACGCCAAGAACTCTTGTTCTAATGATTGAGATTACATGAGTCTTTGCTAGTAGTACTTGGCTAAATCTTTTTATATTTTAAGTTAGAAAATAATATGAATTTTCCTTCCCCGAACTATTGAAATTCATAAGAAACGAGTGAAACAATAGGGACATTCAACCTTGGTTTAATGTAAAGTTGTTTTGAACAGCAAGAATCACTCTTACATATAATTTGCTGATTGCTGTTTGCTGCAATAACTGCGCCACCATGGAGTCTCCCCATAGAGCATGACCTGGTAATACACAAGACCTTCCTTGTATCTCCTTGCCATCTCCCTAATTGCTTCATTGACTTCATCCTCAGAAGTTATATGAGAAACAGTTTCCAATCTTCTGCTGCCATTGTTTTTATGCCTTCTTCTGGGGATGTTTTCTTGGGGGAAAAGACTTCCACAAAGTTCTGATGCAAATTCTGTGCAAACAAGTTTTGGAGACACTAACACTGCTTGGAGAAAATGCAGTGCTGCTTGCCACTCATCTCCCTGGAGTCTCCTAACTACTGAGAGGTAAAAGTAGGAGCAGCACACCAAGTAACAATTTGGAATTGTTGCTGTGACCCCTTCCTCATCAAGCATTGCTGGAACCTGAAGCATTTGTTCTGAGTTCATTAGCCTAAAGGACCTTTCTTCTGGCTTCTGTGCTTGAATTGCAGCTTCAATGCTGTCAATACCCCAGTACAGATTGGACAAAACTGATTGCTCAGAGAATTCAAAGAATTCCTGCTTTTGGATCCTTAACTTGGAGTTGCATCTCAACTTTAGACTATTCCTTGTTCTCTCATTTTCCAAGGTGTCAAGAATGTACCTGTTGATTGAAACAAGCACCCATATGTACTTGAGGTCTATCATCTCATATAGTATTGTGATGATATCAATGAAGAAGATGAAGTGCAAGTGGGAGCCTTGTGATTATTACTAGTGTTGATTGTTTGAGTACTTGGGGTGTTGAAGATGAGAGTGGAGTTATGCAAGTTTTTCTATATTATTTAGAGGGTTTAGCATCTAGTAGCAGTTTCCTTCCCGTGACTATTCCAGCAAGATTCCAAAGTTTATTGGCCCCCTATAATCTTCTATTGCTTTCGGACAAAAGATAGACCGTTTCCTTTTCCCTTAAGAGGGAAAAGGTTGAAAGCATTAGCATTATAGTGCTCAACTTCACGTGTACCTTATCACGATGGCTTTGCTTTCTCTTTACTTTTCCTTGCCGACCTCGCATAATGCTAAGTGCTCATACATATCTCTATTAAAAATGTTGCATATGTAGAATTAGATTGTGCTCTATCATTTATTTATGTGATGTGCAATAGATCAAAGATTACAGCAAAGAGATGAAATCTTGTACATGCCAAGAATTGTGTAGAGAAATTCGAGTTGCCGTATTAGGTATAATATTTGCTCCCGCTAGTTCTTTTGATCCCGCATGACACACTGTGTTAAAGGCCTTGATAAATAACATATATAAAATATTCAAATCACATGTACATACATGCACTTTGAAATTGTTCTTAGGCGTCCTTACCCTGGGAGGGGAAAAGAAAGAGGGGGGAGGAAAAAAAAAAAGACTTACCATGAAGATCTTAAAGCTTATGTGTCTCTCCAATGATCACCTTGAGAAATTCTTTTTTACAATTTTTAATGTTGGTTGTGGGTCACCATCTTGCCTTCGCAAGGCCTAATGTTGTGTTAACAATGGGCTAGCACCGTGCCTTGGCAAGGCTCAAGTGGGATCGAAGTCTAATTGAACTGCGGCGCTTGGTAATGACCAAATGGGCAACAAGAATTGTACACTAACTAATATCTATAGCTTTTGGTAATGGTAAGTGCTCAATGTAAGCCAAGGTTGGGTTCGATTTCCAAGTATGCACAAAATATTGCCTACAAGTGATAGGGAGAGAGGTGTTGGTTGTAGGCCAATATTTGCCTTAGCAAGGCCCAGGTGAGGTCAGAGTTAAAAATCGGACCATGACACTTGGTAATGGTCAAATAGGCTTAAGTAATAATAGTTGCATTGTAACTAATAATTATGACTTTTGGTCTAATTATAAGTGCTCGATCCAACATGTTGAAGTCAATTGTAACTTTGGAGTTTCTGATAAATGCTTTATCCATCATGTGGCATTAACCAAGGTTAGTGGTAAGTTCCTGATTTAACATTCAATGCTCTTAATTTTCTCAAACTGATAAATCCTCTGACATTGAACTATTGTCAGATTGAGCAGGGCTTCAATTAATCACAACTCCCCCCACATAAAAATTTCTGGACTTATGCTATGGAGATTGACATGTTATACATCTGCAAACATTAGTAGCTGTTATGTCAATTTAGAACTTGG
The DNA here is from genome assembly GCA_031439595.1 of Pterocarpus santalinus. Lineage (NCBI taxonomy): Eukaryota > Viridiplantae > Streptophyta > Magnoliopsida > Fabales > Fabaceae > Pterocarpus > Pterocarpus santalinus. The sequence continues at coordinate 52,679,703 of CM062530.1, read as the reverse complement.
AAGTGTTGGAGTGAAAACCCTGTCCAAGCTGGAACTGGAATAGACTTGATTCCTTGACAACTGTGCGCCCGTGGCACCACAGAAAGAGTATGTTGACCTGTCGGAAGGGGTTTCATCATGAGCTGTGCCATTTGATCAACAATCATCATTGTTAGTTTGTTGCCATTCCCTCTGGTTATTCACGAGTGGGAGATTCAATAGATGCTAATTTCACACGGTTGTTGTATCAGAAAAAACATTTTTTTTTATCCGTTCTTATTATTAATATATGCAACTTGCTATAGTATTTAGTCACTGTCTGAATGTGATGTTATAAGGAAGTGTATTCTTTTGCACGAAAATTTTACATCTACTGATTATGTGTAAAATTTTATTATTAATTAAATTTTTTTGTGGATCTCAAATTGAATATTTCCTTTTTAATTAATAGTAAAAATTTACATATTATCATATTATATGCATATGAAAAGATTTATTTCTCCGTTAAAACTTCTTGAAAAATGCATGAATAATATAAGAAAAAAATTGCTTTTACATGATGTTTATGTTAAAACAACTTAGCTAGCAGCACACAAGTATGTCTTCAATTTTTTTTTTTCTTAACTGGCATGTAAGTCTTCAAGTTGATTATTCAAGGAAAGTATGTTTTGATAGTCCCAAGTAAGATTTTATATTTAGATAAGATTTTAGGATTACCAAAATAGATCCAAGGATCTTCTTTTGCTGTGGAGAAACAGTATTGTATATTTGTATTTTCTACTGCATGGTGTCATTTATTTGCAATACGAGGCTGCCTGTAAGCCTGTAATGAAAAGGACATGACAGTTGGGAAGGGAAAACCACCATTCATTTATTGGAATAATACTGTAAAGGAACTGTGTTCCATGCCATTCATGTACACTGACCCTGGCCCTGAAAGGTTTGGAAGAAACAGATTTTTTATTTTTAATTTTTTAATCATAGTGCAAATTTATTCATTATTTTAAAATTCAAAACTTATTGCTTGATTATGACAATAAAGAAAAATCCATCAACGAATCTGAAACTAAAGAATGAGCTATCGTTATCATGAATTGTCGCATTACAAGAGCATGTTAATTATGCAAACGGTAGATTAGTTTCTTTTGGTGAGGTAACTCCATTTGTAGAAAGCGGCATTGGTAATTATGGACACTATAATGCCACCATGTTAGTTGTCTGAGATATTATAAAATGTTGCTTTCTCTCATGAGGTAGATGCGGGATAAAAAAAGAGGTAGCCTTTAGAGGCTAAGATATACTAATAAATGAGTTAAAATCATGACTTTAATTTGATTTTGGTAAAAAAAGACCAAAAAGAGTTAATCAAGTTGTATTCAGATATTGTCAAATTTTGTCTGCATCATGGATTAAGTTTTTTTTTTTTTTTTTTTTAATCCTGAAGTGGGTTATGCATGGAAAGGTAACTTTTTTTTCCCATTTCTTAAACTTCTCACACATTTGTGAAATTGAGATTTAATCTCATGTCACTGCCAAAAACCTACATATGTAATTCAGTATAATTGAATAAATTTTACCATTTACCATTTTTTCAAAGGTTAAATAAGCCTATCTGAGACATCATTAATTTTATTCGCCTAGTTTAGCTAAGAATTTCTCCATGTGATCTCACATAATAGCAGTTTACGTGTGTGATGAAACAACTCTTCAGTTGCTTTCATGAATATGAATTGTGATTAAATCATATACGCTATAACTTCACGAGAGTTCTTTCTATTGCCAATAGCCATTCATGCTCTCATTATTGGTTCAATTATTGGGTAAATACAAAATCTATTTTGGCATCACTCTAATAATCTAATAGGAACCTTAGCTAAAACTATTACTAAAAATACAGTTTGATTTATAATCTGCTTGTTTTGTTGAGCATGTGCAGCAATTAGAACGCGAGAAAGATATTGTTACGTAGCCAGTGGGGAGATATTTAATGGTTACATTCGTCATAAACATTTTTATATATGTTCCTTTGGTAGAGGAGGAGACAGGCAGATAGCACATGAAGGTCGAAATTAAAAGATTTAAGAAAGTAAATTCTTCTTCGTGTCAAATAAATGCAGACCTAATCTTGACATGTATGGTATTTTACTCTATATCTTTTATGTTTGAGCTCTTGTGTATCAATATTTTGTATGTTTAATAGTTCGATATTTGTTTTATCTAAATAAAATTTTGAGTTGAAATTTTGTGAATTGGAAAAAAGAAAATAGTTCAACAAAAACTTTATCCTATAATTGACTGATCTAAGTTGAATTAGACTAATTGAAGTACCGCTCGATGAGCAAAAAAAAAAAAAAATATTGTCGAGTGTTAGTGGAGTTTGATCCCGTCACTAACCTATAAATGCAATCGATCTAATCTTTTGCAAGAACCTGTGTATGTGGAATAAAAAGCCATACACTTGGTAGGTATAGAATCTATGCTTAAAAAGCTATCTTAAATTAACATACATTTTATTAACGGAAGTTAAGTCTAGCGAAAGGGTTACTCTTTTATTTGTGATGAATTACAATTTGAATTCCCAATCGAAGAAATGTCTACAATTAATGCTAGACAGTATTTTGAATATGATTATTTTGAATATACAATAACTGTGGAAAATTAAAAAAAAAAAAAATTTAGCCAACGTTTGTAGGGTCGTAGATTCTTTATGTCGTCTCAAAATCCCCCTTTATGTCTCACATGCATTCTTGCATTTCATATGATAGTTTTTGACAAAAAGCAAAAATTGATGTATGTCTCTTTTAGCCCTCAAAAAATACACAAGAAAACTGACGTGTATTACACTTCAATGGAACATTAGCAGAAGCTTGGTAAATATATATTTTTCATTTATTTTTATATATTAAAAATAATAAAATTTAAATCCATAACTTCATATAAATTATCTAATTTCAAATCCCTTATCATTCTTAGTGGCTTGGTAAATATATATTTTTCAAATGCTTATACTACGATAAAATATTTGTCTTGTAGTTGTGGTACTTAAACTCATTCTTAGAAAAAAGCATAATTTAATGGGTGTTAACTGATAAATATTAGCCGAAGATCAAGAATTTGGTTGCTGGTCATTTCCACCTTTCACTTTTGTCAATTTTGCTCAAAGCCAAAAAGGGAAAAATAAACTGATAGAAAACAATCTAACCTACAGAACAAATTGGTATGCAAAACAAAAGGAAGAAAACAAGAGTCTGCCATAATGGCCAGTTGGTTTTTTCTTCATTTTTTTCTTTTAATTGTTTTCATTGGCTTTTAAATTCAATCATCATATTATTCATTAGAAAATGAACTGAATACACTATATACTAAACGGTTTGTAAACTAAACCGATAGCAAGTAACATTTCATTTTGCAATTTTGTATATTTGAGTCTTATGAAGGAGTCTTTGAAAAGGATTTATCTAGGGCACAGATTAAATATTTAGCGTAAGCTTAAAAATATGATAAGATTGATTATTAATGTATAACAGCAGTCGTTTTCAACTCCAGCTTCTCTTAAGAAATTTAATTATTTGAATGGATTAAGCGCTTTTACAGAATAAATGTGCACATACACCCTTAGCTAGTCCAAACCCAACAATCCATGTTTGATTTGACTTCTAACCAGTAAATTAACGCCTGTTTTTCAGTTCAAGAGATTAATGCTACAAAATTAAGGTTTCTATGGCCTAGCTTTTTTTTTAACCCGCTTTCAACAGATATTCATTGATTGATAATAATATCTTGCATATGACATAGAAATTGGTGAACGAAACTTAATAATCACCTGCTAAACCTATAGTTACAACCAATGAAAATTATGCAACTTTAATAAAAATATCAAAACTTGGACGATTTTGTATCATATCACATATAAACATAAGAATACCAATAAATTCGCTAGATCTCTGATCTTGATCTTAATCCTAGTGTAAACTCTAAACATCGACTATATAATAACAGAGAACGGTGCTTGGTATAGAGTTTAGGAGGCCACTAATTAAAGCGTCAAAACTATGAACTCTTTAAATCACAACATTGAACACGAATTTGAAGCACTGAGCTGACACCGTAGTATAGTTGCATTCTTAAAATAGAGACATAATGCCTTACCGTCACCTTTATAACAAAACGTGTAGAACACACGGCTATTGACAAAACCAAAAGTCCCAACTAGTCACAACTACCAGAGATTGTTGATTCATTGACTGCCATGAGCGCAATACTCTGATGCTATCTAAAATGTGAGCAATTTCAAGAAATAAAATGTGAGGTAGCCTTACTCCATTTCTCACAATTCATATACCACTATTATCAACAGACACTTGCTAAAGAATATATCAAATAAAACTATGCAATGCAGAGGTAGGACAAAAGGAAAGGGAAAAAGATGATCCGCATGTGGGTAAATAAGAGGGCGTTCAGAGCATGAGTGGGAAATTCTATCAGGCTCTATATATCACACATTTTTTGGAGGGTGGCGGCTTGGCCTCAAAATATGTTTCACATATTTGTCATTTGCTACGAAATAGCCACATAAGTAAGTGTGAGAGAAATTCTTAAATATTTATTAAACACCACGTAGATGTACTCACAAAAATATTTTAAGATAGAATTGATCACAAACTTACACCCTTATATAAAATATCATTCTATTATTGACTATAAATACAATTCACCCCACACTTCAGGAATACCTACAAATTTCTCACAAGTGTAATAATGAGATCATGTTCTATTAGTCATGTAGGACAACCCACTAATAGAGTTATAATTTCAGTTGATTGCAGAGACACTTTTATAAAAGATTGCAAGTATAGATACTAATTTAAAAACTTTTTTGTACAAAGATTAAATTTAAACTCAATGACACATACACGGATCAAATTTTGTATTTTAACAAACAATTATTGAATATTCTATGGCAAACACGACCCAAAAACACTTATTTCAGAGTAATAATTTTTGTGCGTTATTTTGTTAATATTATTTTGATACTTGAGGATTCATAATTACTAATTGAGAAGTTCTACCTTACTAGTAATTTATTTGTGAATAATCATATAATTCTTTTGGTAGTTTGAATAATCATATATTAACAACGGCCAATTTTATTTATTTTTTAATAAATTTGATAAAATGGTTTTGTATCTATGTAACTAGCTATCTTATTGTATTTTTTAGTATGATAATTAAAATACTCAATTATTAACACATATTTTTTATATACAGATTCATCAATGATAACATTTCTAATTAGATACATAAATTGTTGAGTGTGAAAATGGTGTTTGCAATAATAATGTCAGAAAATTATTACTCCCTATTTTAAGCCCGACGCAACGCAGCGCTGGTACGCCACAAGAAGACACGACACATTCATTAACTCAACCTTCTACCTATCAGCAGCAGGAGCAAATTAACCACTACTACTCCACCACAACAAAATCACACACACACACACTACATTGCTCACTTCTCCCTCTTTCAAGCTTCAACTCAAAACCCTTCCACAATAGTAAGCATCATTGCACTCATTCCAAACAAACATGATAGGAGAAAGACAACACCAACAACAACAACCTCAACAAGGTGGAGCACCCCATGGCATGCTTCTAGCATTAGTGGTGGCCATTGTGGTGGTGGGTCCCTTTCTTTTTGGGGACCAAGTCACAGAAGCATTCTCCGAGCTTATGAGCCCACTGGGTCTCTTCCTTCTCCCCATTCTCCTCCTCCTAGCCATCCACTTCCTCTCCTCGGACCGCGGCTCCTTCGTCTCTGCCATGTTCTCAACCGGCGAACCCGACACCATCCACCGCCTCAGCGGCTCACCGGTTGGCGTCGCCCTCTTCCTCCTCCTCATCTTGATCCTGTTGTACAATAGGGTTTCCATCTTTGGCGATGATGATTCTGGTGAATGAGCGTTCAACGTGGTTCCTAGATCTGGCTCTCTCATAGTACATTGTATGTAATATAATGTAATGTACGTTTATTTTGCTTTAATTTTTAATGTATGATGATGATGATACGAATATCGTACTTGCGGGGATCACTTAATTTTGTAATTTACGTACATAACATATACATGTCCATCACCCGATGGTAGTTGCGAGTTTATTGTGGTTGTGGTGGTCATAGGAAACGGAACTTATTGCTGAATTATTATGGTTAACTAGTAAAGATGAACTTTATTTTTGTGTTATATCATTTTTATGTGCATTTGAATTACTTATTGGAAAGTATGGAATTCATTTTGAATTGATGAACTAGTTGGAAAAAAAGATGTAAAGTGTAAATCTCTTTTAAAAGGGGTGAAAGAAAGATGTGTTTCCGTCAGTTTATGATGTTGTGGTGGGGTCCTTTTTCAAAATATGAATATGGGAAAAAGTAGCATGAGGCAACATCGTTTTAGTGTCGGTGCACGATGACGCAGTAGCCATGACTTTCTCTTACTTTTATTTGTGTGTGTTTAAATTCCCCTCTTTGTTGACGTTTTGTTTGCCGAGTGCCTTCCCTTTATCTTGTGTTGCTTTGCACTTTGCAGGGCCTCTATGATGTATGGCAATGGCATGTCGACCCTTCCCTTCCTTTGTCTCGAAAATGAAACAAAGTATTAGAAATAGAAACGTCTTTTTAGGTGAAAGTAAAGTTGAAAGCATCTACATATGAAACGGATTGGAAATTATGAGAATTTAGAAGTATTGGAACACAAAAAATTTGTGCACGGTTGTTAGCTTAGCTTAGGACATGCTCCAACTTAACATTCCAGTCCAAGTTCATCAAGTTTATTGTTTCAGCCAGATGACACCTATACCTTTCAATAGGAAGTTAACTGATTTTCGATGCTGAATTAGACAAATGGCATCTATCACAGTAAACCCCTCAAGCCCGTTTGGCTTGTTTTCAATGAATAATCCCGATTTCCAATGCACCTTTTAACAAAAGAAGAACCTCCTTCTTTGCAGTAAAATCGATTTTGGTGACTTTCCAAACAGGATGCGACACCCGCATTCCAAGCAATGCAGATCCCATCAAGAATGGCCATGAGTTCTTCTACTCATGCAAACTAGCAGAGAATCAAGCGATAGTAACAATGGCTCCAAAAAGCGGTGTCATACATAATTTTTCATTTCTCTTGTTAGCACATATTAGCTAGAGTATAACGCAAATGACACTTAATACATATAAAAGAAAGCTTACTTATTTTTACTAAAACTTTTTTGCACATTTCTTGTGGATGCATGTGGCAGTGTGGGCATACTTGCTAGCAGATATTTCACCCTTTCCTAGGATGTATGAGATTGATCGTCAGCCAGAATTTGTGCAACGACAGCACATTGAATGTGGATGTGCGGTTGGGTTGAACAACTCACCACTGAAGTCCCAAGAGTTAAGCAAAAACATCAACGTGGAGGGACAAAATGAATATTCGTCAAAGATTCACAAAATACGCCGTACCCACAGACAAGCATACCACCCCTCTCAAAAACACAGAAATAACTGGGGGAAATCCTTCCCAAGGTATGCAAACTACGCCGTATAGGGTAAGCCAAAAAAATGGAGACAGAAAATGCAAAGGAACTGAAGCCTTAGAGAGAATATTCGTACAAAACGCTACAAAAAATGAAGTGAAATCCAGTTAATCCGTTACACATGTAGGCATGTTCATTAATAGATCAGAACTGCCTAAACTAGCTCAATGGCACCAAGCCAAGCCGCTTTGAGAATTGCTTGATTCCAGGAGGATCGAATGCGATTAAAGCTTTGCCACCCACTTTGGCCTACCCTCTCCCTTCGAACACCAGGTCTTAACTTCCTTTATAACTAGTTAACAGAAAAGAGAGAGAGAGAGAAGAGGGAAAAAGAGAAGGAGGGGGGGGGGGGAGATAGAATTAAACACAAGTGGCAACTGTGAGATAGAGAACATAACACCAATGTCAACGGTGAAACTAGCCGCCACCAACCAATGTTCAAAGTAGCAACAGGTAAAAACGAAGTTTTGACGTTACTAGAAACAGTTTTTTTTTTTCTTTTTTTTTTTTTGGCGGAGGGAATCCAATTGTGTCAACACCATTGTGTAAGCATCAACCACATGCATGCCAGCAAACACAATTCACCACATAAGCCGCTTCAGTCTGAAGAGGTATGAAAGTTTGACAAGAAGGAAACGAGAAAAAGAAAGTAAATGTGCAATGTATAAGAACTCAGCCTAAGTCAAAAATGTGCAATGTATAAGAACTCAGCCTAAGTCCAATTACTTCGCAGCATTTCTTTTCATTTATCCTCAAATCCCTCGCACCAAACAACGGCTGAAGAACCGGTGGGGCTATAGGGGGTAGAGGAACTAAACATCGCTCCCGTTTTTCACATCCCATTCATTCAAAAGAAATGTGCAGTTACAATTTTTGACATCCTAATCATTCAAATGTTTGATTGATCGAAAAGAAATTCAGAAAGGACACTGCAGGTGACTGACACTGTATGACTTAGCAAGAAGTACTAAATTAAAATTTTAGCAGTTTTTGATCAGTGGAATCCCACCATATATCAAAAGTTTATTACCAATCACACTCAGTCATACTCCTGCCAGATGGGAGAGGAGAATTCTCAAACCTACTTCAAAAATTAAATTCAATCTGATGATTACATAGCTTCCTCAACTGATGGAATCTTCATTCAATTGAATGAGCAGTCACATTCATTCAAATAAATTTTTTTTATCGGGTAACATGCATACTTCTAATATAATTTATATAAGTTGTTACCCTCAAGTATTTTACCGAACTCAGTTCATGGGCTTCTTTTCAAGGGCCTCGCTGCTGATACTGATGACTTCTCGTGTAGTATTTGCTGCCATGTTCTGCACCATTGTTAACCATGTCTAACATAATAGGTAATACCTTCCAAAAAAAACCCTCCAACAACAAGAAACACATTTTTGAGTACATTCACCAAAGATTTCTGAGCAAGATTAGCATGGCACTTAACTGGCAGCTAATCAGTTAGCATACAGCCTGTAACAAGCACTGCTCCAATAGATATCCTGAAGAATAAAATGTGCACAAAAGCTTAGCAACTGATACAAGGCTACCTCAAGCCAAGAAAAAAGTTACACATGTAGTCACTTTTCCTACACACAGCCATATGAGTACATAACAGTATGCCAAAAAGGCAAGAAAATAGAAGAGAAAGGTAACATAACTCCCAATTCCAATCCTTGAAGACAAGATGTTTTGACAGTGTGGAGAATTTGCAATTAGCATGGATACTCAAGGAACCATAAACAAAAGCTTCAAAAGAAAGCACAGGAAGGTGACAAAGTAGAATTGGAATGACAACTTAACCAACTCGTGAAGGAAAATAAGAATTAGAAAAAGTGCCTTAAATAGGATAGAAAGCACAATGGTAAGGGAAATACATGGACCATAAAACTCTGCAGAAAGGGATAAGGGAAGTTCTTTACCATATGCTTGGTATATCAGTGATTAGGAAAGAAGGGCAGGGATGCAAACAATGAGGAGGAAGGGAAGCAGAATGATCTCACTTCTGTGGAACCCATAGATTTGCGAACTGTCCTGCTGTGGATGGATTTGAATGCAAGAATCTTGTCTTCAAGTAGCAGCAGCTCTTTCATTCCTACTCAACCCTTTAATGATTTTATTAATATCATCATAATTACAAATAAATTGTAAAAAAGAAAAATCAAATAATTATTTTTCAATTTTATTCATTTATCTAGGTTGTTACAATAAGAATTTAAGTTTTTCTTATTAGGAAAATTCAATTTGTAGAGATGAGAATGTTGTATTGAATGAGTAGGCACACTAGACAAAATAGGCATATGAATGAACGCATTAAAGAGAGTAACACCTATTGTGGGAACAAAATAGTAGAATCTCGCCTTAAGTAGTTTGGTTATGTATGAAGAACGCCAGTAGAAGCCCCAGTAAGAAGAGTATATCAAATAGAGGGTAGACCAATAGCTAGAGATAGAAAGAAACCACAAAAAACTATAAGCAAAATGATTGAAAAGGATTTAGATTATAATGGTTTGACTATAGACATGGTTTATCATAGGATATTATGGTATCATTTGATTTATGTAGACAACCCCACCTAGTGGCACAAAACTTAGTTGTTGTTGAATCACTTAAATTTAAATGACTTGTCCAAAAACATGGCTTACAATAGGACCCAATGACATCATTTAATCTATGTTGCCAATCCCACCCAGCAGGAAACGACTTTGTTGTTGGCTTCTTGTTGTAATTCATTTATCTCACAGTTGTCAATCACACCAAACAGCTACACAACTGCAGCAGAGTGTTGAGTCACAGATGTCTGTTGCTCCAAGACTCTTTTCATGTCGCATTGCCACAGCCATCATCTTGTGAATTACAGCCAAGTCGCAGCAAAATTGCAAGCATTGAGGCTGCAATGCTTCTACAGAGGCTAAAAGTCTGTTTTTTAATCCTTTTAAGATAAATTCCCTGGTTGCCGTCACTTAAACTATTTAAGTTTCTATTTTGCCCTCACTTAAACTATGGAAAGTTTATGTTTGTCCCTACCCTTTTTTTTAATGGATAAAAGAAGAATTTTATTAACAAGAAGGGAAGAATATTACAAAAAGAATGGTGGTCAAGAGATTATTATTATAAAAAATAACAAATAACAAAAGAAGACATCAAAAGTGCAAAGCCTTCCAATCTCTCAACATATTTGAGAGGGAAACACCTCTAAAAAAATCATGCGCTTTGCACCAAGTAGAAGCCAAATGCCTAATCCTATCTCACAAGACCTGCTTGTCCGAATATCCGCCATTAAAGATGCGGGAGTTATGCTCCAGCCAAATACACCAAATAGTGGCATAGACCGTATACTGCCACAAAGATTTGGCTTCCTTCCTCCTCCCAAAACCAACAAAACTAATTAATAGGAATTGATCCAAAGTTCTAGGACACACCCAACACTCACCAAATATACCAAATAAAGCATTCCATAGAAATTCAACCATAGAACAATGCAAAAAAGAGATGTGGAATTCATTCCGAAGTTGCTCCACACAAAAAACACATATCAGGGGAGATAGCCTTATGTGGTCATCGAACCTACCACCAATTTTTTATATTTACAGTAAGTCCTCCATGTTCCCAAAATAGAGCAATCTATGCTCTTTCTTACACAAACCCACTGCACAAAGTGAGCTAAGATGATATCTAAACACATATATTTTGCACATTCTTGCTCTGTTTCATGCTTTTTTGGTCAAGACCATCTACATTTTGCAGCTTCTCTAGCCTCCGGTAGCCATGCCATCATCACTATTATTGACTTACTGTTATTAGTTATGTCTTATTAATGATGATTGTGCCTTTTATCCTATAACATCAAAGTATTAATGAAGAATATATCTCAAGTTTTGAGTAACTTTTAGGTTCTGAATACCTATTATGTTATGTGTATTAGAAATAATTTATGTTGTCCCTGCTATATATTTGATGTAGCGGCTGTCCCACTATCCACTAGACCACTAATAACGGTTTTGGGGTAGGCTACTCCATGCCGCTATCCGGGATAAGCAAATATGATGTATCAAGTAAATAATTTTTTAAAAGCTTTCCTTTGCATACAAACAAACCAAACAAGCTCAAAAAAGTATTAAAAGATTATGCCTCCATGAGCTAGAGCATGGCTGTAAGGCTGCCACGGAAGGTGGGTTCATGGTTGAGATTTTTCATTTTTCCAACAAGATTTGCATGCTGACGGATCAGTGCCCTCAGATTCTAACAATGTGGTCATGCATTAATCAGAGACCAGCCAGGAAGGTGGAAAACCATTGATGGAAGCCACTGGAAGGAGGAAAACCATGCTAGGAAAGTGAGCACAGCCAGTAATGTCGTGCACAGCCAACAGGAAGCAGAGTGATGGACACATTGGACAACATGGGAACAAGATTTTTAGATTTATGGGATCTTGACACCTGAATAGTAACAAGATTAGGTCACGAAAGATAGTACTACTTTGGCACCATGTTGGAACAAAGAGTGTTTGACAGAAATTGTGTGTATTAGATACAAATCACTAACACCTATTTATGCTTCTATTCGACGTCAAGGGTGAGAGCAGTAGAACTAAAACTAGCCTAGGTAAATAAGACACTACTAACATCACAAGACTCTTAAAATACTTATGAGTTCCTAATATTCTAACAGAAATCAAACTAGTGGAGCATGACATTAATCTTTGCTAACTAATTTTTGAACAAACAAATTAGACCAGGGCAAAGAATACCATAGTTGCAGACATATGTGAATATGAAAAAACATTTGTACACAGCACCTTTACAAAATTCTAGATTTAATGTACTTCACTCGTTGGAGCTAAATTTGATCACCACTTTCACTGGCAAACCCTAATTTGTGTTTTAAATATTTATCGGGATAGAACAGTCATGTCAACAAGAAACAAAGCCTGCCACATCTCCAGAAATATGTAAAATATAGCTGGCAGTCTGGAGCAGGAAGCACCGAGGTAATATTTGCTATCTCATCCATACAAAAACTTCCCTCAGAATAGTATAACAAGAGAGAAAGGTTTAGTAAAATGCTTTAAGTCCAATAGAATAAGAGCCAATAAAAAACAGAGAAAGGCAAGCTCTTATTTTTGATACATTATAGTTTTGGTTGAGGGGAAGACTCGCCCCGGTCCATCTCAGAGCATGCCTCTAGCTCAGGCAAGCTCTTATTAAATACAAAAAGGTATTCGAACATTGTGAAAAATAAAAGGAAACGCATTTCAATCCATTGAAAAAACTATATAAACTCTAACAACAAAAAATTGCTTGGATCACACATATCCTTAAAATAAGAGTTACCTTCAAGCTACTACTCCAAAGTTTTGTAACTTTTCACAGTGAGGAGTAGGCAGATTCCTATTCCAACTACGCCTCTGAACCTCTATCTGACAATAGCGCCGAAGCATATTCCTGTAATCCTTTATCACATTGTCCTCAATGGTCGCACGAGCAGGACTCCCTTGCGGGTAATTATGATCAAAAGCTTGAGACTTCACGAAATACTGAATCCCATAATTCTCGGTCGCCTTCGGAATCTGGTACGAGTAATTCTTGTGCAGAGAATACTCAGGCTCCGAAAATGGCAAATAAGCAACCAGCAAAATGATCAAGAACGGCAATAGCTGAACAAGTAGCATAATATTAAACCCTCCTCCACCCTGAAACTCATGCCTCTGATGATGATGATGATGACTTGTTCCTCTTGTCCTGTAAACATGAGCCCTCCCATACACATCGGATTGTCCGAAAAACGCCCTGAATATCTCGTCCGGATCAAAATCGTCCTCAAAGAAGTCACGGGCCGCCCTCCTCCTCCGGCGGGGCACGCTATACTGCTGATTGTACTCGAATTCATCGACCAATCCGGTCTGGTCGTACTGCCTTCTAGAACCATCGTCACTCAAGCATTTGAAGGCCTTGGAGACCTTCTTGAAGGCCTCTTCGGAACCGGGCGCCTTGTTCTTATCGGGATGAACTTTTAAGGACAGTTTCCTATAAGCCTTTCGAATCTCGTCCACGGAACAACTCTTCTCAACACCCAGAATAGCATAATAATCGCTCTTCCCCTTGATTTCCCTAATCAACTTAACATTCTCATCGCTGTAATTTCTCTGTCCGTTCAAACCCTCATCACCACTCTTCGCAACACCATTCACCTTGCCCTTGATTCCCTTTCCCTCTGAGGAGGAAGAGGAAGATGATGCGGTGGATTGAGAATCAAGGCGCTCGCACATGCTCAGCAACGCGTCGACGGCGAGATTGTGGTTAAGGCGCTGCGCGATTTTGATGAATTTGAGCGCGCGAGATTTGTTGCCGGATGCGATCGCCTCCTCGGCGATTCGAACGCAGCGCAACGCTTCGTCCTTGTTGCCGTCCATGGCGGCGGCGGCGGCGGCGGCGGCGAGGACTGAGTCAACGCCGAGTTTGCTCGGACCTGACTCGGCTAACTAACTGCGATCGAGGAAGATTCAGAGGAGCTGCGGAACCAGCATGTGATGATCGAAATTCAGAAACCTAATCATAGAAAAAAGAAATATGAAGATATGAATATGAATAGAGGGAATTGATGTGTAGTTTGTGTGAATTTTGTGCATGGAAAGGAGGGGAATTAGGGTTTGGGATTTGGATTGGGGGAGAAAGAAGAGAAAGGGAGAAGAATTTAGTTTACCTGATATGAGAGAAAGAATGAACGTAGCTTACCTGAATGTGTTTGGCATAAGCTATTAATATGTACGAAGAGCTCTGTGCACTAGTTTTCAGAGGTTTAGCCAGATGTCGCTACTACACTTTGCTGGAAAAGAGAGAGAGTAGTATGCTCAAAGGAATTGGACTCGTCAACATGCTTGTAAGATGAGCAAACGAGGGATTAAATCAATAATTTTTATTATATGAATATATTAAGGGCCTGTTTGAATTTAAATTTGTAATAGTTAGAGGGCCTTTTAGAAAAAGAAAAATAATTTTATATAATAAATAGTAACATTTGATTTAATTTATTTTAAAAGGTTTTTTTTTATATAATTTTTTAGAAGAAATATCTTTGAGGTTATTTTTTATTCTAGAAAAAGACCTTCTGAAAATGAATCTCACTATTTCTCTCATATCAATAATTTTACTTTATCCTACCCAAATAAAATTCATTCTCCTAAGAGGTTTTTTAATATATTCAAACTAAATAAAAATTATTCTTTTAAAAGTTACTCTTCTAAAATTTTTTTAAAAGACTTTTTTTTCAAAAGTTAAATCAAACAGACTCTAAATAATTTATGGATGGTTAATTTTTTATTTTCTTATTTTATAAATATAATATACCCACTTTAAATAATTGAAATTCAAACTTAAAATATCTCTGAAAAGGGATAAAGCTAAAAAGTTAACAAAATTTAGGGATACTGTTTGCACTTTGGATTGATTTTCAATTATAAATTAATCATTTAATCAATTTTTTAAATAAAAATTAATCTAAATTATTTTTTAACAATTTTAATTGGTTGTTATTTCTTTTGGATCAGTTTTTGGTTATTATTTGGCAGGAGTAGGTTTAAACACCTCTATCTAAATGTTTACTTAGTTAACAATGTTATAAATTTTTAAATTGATCAAAAGCAAATACATTTTTTAGTAATAAAAAAATACTTTAAAGGAATCATACAAAGTTATCATTCTATAAAGGGATAAGAACAATAAGTTAAGTCACGTTAAAAAAAAAAAAAGAATAATAAGCTAAGTAAATTATCATTATTTGTGTAGAGATAATTTTTTGAGATTGCAAAATATTTTTATAAATTTAGACTATCTAAATTATCCAAGTATATGTATAAAGTACTATTAGTTTAAATTTTTCAAAAGATACAATAAAAAAAAATCAGTTATTTAAACCAATAGATTATCACCGAAAAGTGGTTTATAACAATAGAAGTAGATTGTGATCCTAGGTGAACTTTACATGCAATATTAAATTTTAAACCTTAAAATTGTTATTTTGTGAAGGCTTTATACAACCAGCATTCTCGATTTAAAATTATGTAAGCAATTTCTAATATTAAAAAAAAATAGATTACCAAAAACTATATAACTCAAGCAATTTTGGAAAGTAATGAGATAAAATTATGGATAATTATTATAATATGCTTATACATGTATTTTCATAAAGAAAATTAGATATCAAAATAATTATCCAATTTATTATTATTTTTTTAATTTAAACCATCAATATTTGAAGTTCAAACTTTAACTAATCTAATTCAAATTGAGTAAATTCATTATCAGGGTAAAATTCTTTTAGTGTCAATTTTTTTCTCCAAAAAACTCAAAACTAAAACATTACTAAAGTAAATAAAAGTCCAACCACTAACATTGATATCCACTTTATTATTATTAGTAGTTAATAGATAATAGAATGTGTTTAGATATTTTTTTTTTATTAATGGAACAAAAAAAAAAAACTAGTGAAAGATTATCACATCTATTTTAAGTTACTGTACCACATACCACATTTCCAACAAACGTAACTAAAATCTTCAATTATTTACATCTCGATTTGCCAAATGTCCAAAATGGTGTCTAAATTGTGGATTTAAAAAATATTTCTCAAACTGTATGCATGATATGTTGAGACCTAAGGACATCTTAATCAACTTGTTCAATCCTTGCATATATTTCGCATTTTAATCTTTCCTCTCTTATTCTCGACCACTCTTCCAAACTCCATAAGGAGGCTTCTTCAAGAGCTCACCAGTAGGCTACTAGGGGCCATGCCGTCGAACAAAACCAAGTCTGATGTGAAACAGATGCCCTAATATTTACATCAACTTGCAAGGAACAATGTAGAAAGTGAGTCTCCATGCTTCTCTTAAAAGATTCGCCTTTAAGGATTCAATGCACCTAGAGCAAGTAAATCTAAAATTCTAATAAATACAATGCGATGTTAGTTTTCTTCATCAGAATCGAAAGACTGCCTTTTCTTCAGAGATTGTATGGCATCAATCCGCGTATTATCTCTAGAATTGCTTACACCAGTACAAGACTTGACTTTAGGAACATTCAAAGAACTTAATGGCGGTGTCCCCGTCCCTCTATTGATTTCTCTGAGCACAGAACGAGCTGTTGCTGCAGCTGCTGCATCTGCCATTGCTGAAGCAACTTTTGAACCACTTGGAAACTTATTACTGTGTTTACTTTGTCCTTGTGTCTTGGTCAGATTCTTGGAAATATCAGGTGATTGATTTGTACCTGTTTTTGGCCTTGTGGCTGCTGCCTCAGCAACTGTTGCTTTAGCTTTTGCTGCTTCATACTTATGCATGTCATATATAAGCTCTTTCTGCAGCTGCTTATCAGCAACCAATATGTCATCAATCTCATTCTTGTAGTCCTTGAGAAGGATTCGGAGGCACTCCATAAGAGACCCTATGAGGGGACTATTCTTGGTTTCCAGTAGTCGTTTCAACTCTATGAAGATGGGGACTGTGTTTTGGATAAGACTCTTCTTGACCGCCTGCGTTATAGCCTTTCCTCTAGCTGCAGATCCACTTTCCACACCTTCTTCTTCTATATCTGCTGACTCGGACAATGAACCACGAGCGGATGGGATGCGAATCTCTTTGCAGCAAAGAATTTGGAAAGCATCCTGATCCCACAATTAATGTTATAATTTTGAACATTTTAAGCATAAGTTGAATAGGAAATGAGACAATACAGTAATGCGTTGCCATATCCCTCTTCCTCTTTCAGATGTGCTTGCATTGCCAATAGCATGCATGTATAAACTGAGGAACATGGTGATCATTGCTGGTACAGATTAATACCTGTAGAACAGACTGTCCAGTTGCATCTTCTATATTGAGCATACCATCAGAAGCTGCAGCTAGAATTTCTGCACATAACTTGGCAAAGGTTGCTAGAAGATGCTCAGGGGCCATTTGTTTCAGTAAAGAAACATAAATGTGCATTCTTTTAGACCTTGACTGTTCATCAGTACCCCTGAAGAGAACCATGCAGACTTGGTAAAGGCACAATATCTCAACTAAATAACTGTCTCAACAATTGCTAATTTGGGACCTCTTACCTGATGGAAAAGATTTGGCTTTCCCTTCGTGACCCTTGGGACTCACGGTGTCCATTATGGGCATGGCAGTCATTCAGAACAAAAACAGCCTCAACAAAACTATTATATGCTAAAAGAGGAGCCTTGACTGGTGACAAAAACTCAATAATCAAAGTCTACCAATAAACATATGATTCAATTTATATAACTGCAAGTATAACTATCAAGATAAAGCTTCAAACCTTTCAAAATATTTCCGAAGAGAAAATCTGCTAACTGCCTAATCTTTTCTGATTCGTCAACGAGTGACAAAAGGAACCGAAGAAATAGCACTCCTCTCCACTTCACATAGTCCCTCTAGATAAAAGAAAATAATATTTTAGCAAATATTTTTTTGTAGGGATGGCAATAAGTATCTATAGTGGCGAGGACATGCCATCCACCCCCGTCCCCGTTTAGAATTTTGCCCCTTATCCCTATCCCCATCCCCGCTGCAAATCCCTATTGCCCATTCCTCGCTGGGATTCAAATCCCTGCGAATATCCACGGGATTATATAAAAAAATTTTAAAAAATCTTAAAAAAAGATAAAAATCTAAATAAAATACTCTTAAACTTAAATAAAATATTCATAAATATCTATAATTCATTATAATATTATCCAACACAATATAAACCAAATTAAAAATGAAATATATGATGCAAATTTATTAAAAGATAATTAAAAATATCCAAATTACAAAGACACTGATATCATGACTAGAGTTTTTTTAAATTATGTATTTATATATATATTAGAGTATTTATGTAAATTCATGTTAATGGGGATTTTGCAGGTTCCAATGAGGCAGGGACCTCATCCTCCACCTCCACCTCATTTACTAAATAGGGATTTTTCCCCATCCCGTGGGGACCAAACTTGTCCCGGTCTCCCTCCTCGTTACGGGTAATCCCCACAGGTATCCATTTGGGCAGGTTTTTTTGCCATTCCTAATTTTTTGGTTCTATTCTCTCCTTTCTTCTTTTGTATGATTATAACCAGTTAACCAAAATAACTCAAACAAGCTTTTAAATAGAAACAGCCGAACCACAGAAGCAAGAAAAAAAAAAAGGAAAAGGAAAAGTAAAAATAAAAATACCTGCAACAATCTGGAGAGCAATATGAACGTCTGCCTTCTCACAAGCTCACAGGGATCCAGGAGACACCTCGTGATCTTTGTTATGTAACTGATAACTTCCGTGAAAAAGAAGTTAGAATAGCAAAGAGAATATTGACATGACATTTTTCAATTTATATATTCCGCATAATGTGAATATTGGACTGTTGGAATATATTCCCCCAGCCCAAAGTAAAAGTTACTCTTCTGTTAATACAATCCGCTATTTGTTTATCAATTTGTATAAGAAGGAATACTAGTTTACTTTCTTTACATTATTATACCTTGAAAAAACTAAAATTTCAATTAACTTAACGCAGAATCTATTACAAGGCTTACCAATCAACAAGAGCAGTGTACCGAACACAAAAATCTGCAATCATCACCACGATGTTGTTGCGAAGAGCTGCAGATTCACTCTTTTCAAGCTCCTGCACAGGTATTATATTTCAATTAGGAAGCAAGGCAATACATAACAGACCGTGAGCCATAAACAATCATAAGACAAAGGACGAACCTGTACAAACAGAGGAATGTAATTCTTTGCAAGCTTCCCATCAGCAAGGCAAAGCTTGCCCATGGCCAGCCACCCTTGAATATAAAAAGAAGGAGCTTCTTGTGGTAGAGAGGTTGCAGAGCCGGGTAAATTATTTAGTTTTGGACCAGAACTCCCGGAAGTGATGATAGTATGTAATATTGGAACAATAGTGCTCATATCAGCAGAAGGGCAAACAATAACTAAAGACCCAATTGTATAAATCGCTGTAACTGCTTTTGACAAGGACTTGGACATTGTTAGTGACTTCCTGCCTTTTCTAGTCCCACTTCTAGGTGGAGTGAAAAAGTTATTTTCTGTATTTTGCTTTGGATTCTCTGAAATGAACTTCTCTATTATTTTAGAAGCTCTGGAGAGAACTTGCTGTACCCATTTCAAGACTAATGCGTCTGCCTCCGTGGGATTTGAAGCTTTCCGCTTGCACAATGTTTTAAGTGCTTTCACATGTGCATCAACCTATCAAGCAAAAGTAGCAATTCATTATAGTAACTTCTAGAAGTCTATGTATTAATGTTCTTGGCCAATTATCGTTCTGTTCTACCACTATGCATCTCAGTTTAAGTTAGCCATCTTGATTTCTGTGAAGATTTGATTTCTTTTGTTCTTTTAAACATTTAGTGATTAACATTTTTTTCGTGAAAACATATAATAAAACTTGAAGAATGACATTTATACAGCTTAAAAGACCAAATAGAGGTGTTAATTGTAAGGCAACCTTCAGTTAAGTTCGTAAGAACTTGGGATCAAAGACAGATTCAATACACAACATATTTCAAAACACGGTGCAGAAGATGATAATCAAGGCAAAAGAGCATACCAGGAAAGCGCACTATGAACTTCTCATTCTAGTAGGGCAAGTAATATCATACCCGTTAACAGTGGTAGAATATCACACATTCATACCATCCAGATGGGTGTTCAAGGAGAAAAGAAGTATTGGTGTGAAGAGTCAATTATGAATTTGATCAATAAAACCACATAATGATTACCTCTGTCGAATGCATATTGAATTCTTCAACTCGTTTGAGCAAGTCATGAGCCAAATCAGCTGCAGGTTCAGGAGGCAGCTCCACAGAAACATTAGAGATTGTTTGTAAGAGGAAAACTCGGTCACTAGCCCAGGCAACAGCATCACATTCTATGCTTTCTTCCTTTTCAAATGCATCTCCTTGTTTAAAGGGGCTTTTAAACTCGCCTTCCACTTCGTGTTTGTCAAGAAGCTGCCAATGATGATGAAGAAACTCCCAGTCCACTGCTTTTGGAAGGAATGCTGACACCTCTGATAATAGAAACCAAGCACCACGCGGGGCCGTCCATTTTTCAATTGGCATGGAATGGTTTAGCCAGATAGACTCAGATGCCCTGATTATATTCTGAAGTGCAATAACAATTTTTTGATTCAGCCGTTTCTTTTTGCCCAAGTTTGTGCAAATTTTTTTCACCCAAGAGCTCACCTCTCCATTGCAAATCTCCCTCAGAAGATACAGAACTCCTTTGGGAAAGAGCATCTCCATCTCTTTGTCTAAATTTTTGCCTTTCATGTTTCTGGTTGATATGGATTGACCATATGAAGAAGTTGCAGAGGCAGCTCTAGATATCTGGTCCAAAACAAGTTCTTGAAACATGTTCTCACATTCTTCTTGGATGCTAGATTCATTGTCAGTTATTAGACGCGGAACTGAATGTAGCCACTCATTGATTACTGTTTCAGCAGAGAATGTTCTGAAAGCCTACATACAGTCAAAGTCAACCTCACAAGATTACTTATCTGTTAGGAGTAAAAAGGAACCAAGAAAAATAAAAAGCTATTCTAAACATTCTTAAATTTAGAGTTATTTTAGAAATCATTTTTAACACACCAAATTCTCCAAATCATCTCAGGCAGAATCCGACAAACCCCACACAAGCTGAACAACTATCTATAGTATACACCTACCAATTCGACATTTAAGAGCACTATTTTAACGCAATAGGATATTATTTATCATTAGGAACTTCAAGCGAAAAAATACAGTCCGAGACTCTTGAGTATTTTATTCTTAATCTTATTGAACAAATAAATCACAATGGAGTGATATTACACGTTAAGCTCTCCCTGTGGCTTCCATATATTGCATTACAACATCCAAAATGTGACTCATTTGTATATCCACTGAACCAAAAGGTAAAACCAATTACCAGTGAAAGCAACATACAGAAGCTGCCCTACAAAAGAGAAATATGCAGGAGAAGGCAAGACTCAAATTCTCATGACAAATGACCCTTATGTAGCTCTACTCTTATAGAAAAGAACCAAATAACTCACCATGACTTAAATTTTCATCCAAATTTATCAAAATTTGCATTATCAGTCTCTCCACAAACTCTGCCTTAAGCATAGTAAAGAAAAAATGTTTTCACAACAACAAAAACAAAGTCTTTTACCACTAGGCTACATAGATCAAATAATGCCATTGTGTCCTATTATATTGACAAGATCAAATTGCTTATCTTATCTATGTCCCAAAGATTCGACAAAAGTTTTAAATTGGTCAAGAAAAAAAAATGTTATAACAAGCACAGACAAAACTACCTCAGAAAGAGCTGCAATCGCTGCTTTCCGCATGCTAATAAGAGGATCAGAACAAGCCATGCCCACAGTCTTGAGCACCACCTCATCAATGGTGCCACCAAGGAGCGCAGTTAGGTTAGTAACAAGATGAAGGGCAGCCTTCCTAACAGCTGCCTTATCATCCATACACCTTTTCCTCAGCATATCATTCATTCCAACTCCACCATTCCCATCACCAAACCCCATAAACTCCTTCAACACCACACTGCTCCTATCACTACACGACAGGAACCTCACCAAGTTCGCCAAGCTCGCCAGAGCCCTTGCCCGAATTGCGGCGCTAACATCCGAACATCGCTTCACCAATGCCTCCAGGCACCATATACCCCAAGGATCATTACCCTCCTCTTCCGAATTCACACCCAACGGATCCTTCAGTGACATTACCAAACTCAAAACAAGGTCAACTGCTAAGAGCCTAAGATTCGATTTCCCTTGACTCATTGAAACCACATACT
The DNA here is from genome assembly GCA_031439595.1 of Pterocarpus santalinus. Taxonomy (NCBI): domain Eukaryota; kingdom Viridiplantae; phylum Streptophyta; class Magnoliopsida; order Fabales; family Fabaceae; genus Pterocarpus; species Pterocarpus santalinus. The sequence goes on along the minus strand of CM062530.1, from coordinate 52,657,289 downwards.
TCACAAATGCAATTTGATCTTCAAATCCCATCACGCGCACAATCTCCATTATGGATTCCACTGCCAGTGCTCTTGGTTCGGCCTTCTCCGGAGCCCTATGCGCCAAGTATCTCGGAAAATTAACCACGGCTTTCTTAACCCCTTCGTTTTCCCCAGCCACATTCATCATCTGGTTCGTCACGAAGCTAATCGCGAAGGTTCTCGCTTGCGATTTGGGCATAAGAACGAGCGAGGCAAGCGACTTCAACACCTCGGAAGCGGTGCTCGAAGGTTCTCCATGCTCGGGCCTCAGAACCTCCCTCAGAACACGAGAGCACAGGGTCAGCAATTTACCATATTGCCCTCCTTTCCTGCACAATTCAGCCGCCGTCACCGGAATTTCGCTAATTGTCTGAACCAGAGACCTGAGACTCTCGGGGAACCGATCCAAATGAATCAGATCCATAACCGAAGCCAGCTTCTCCAAAACAACGAGCAAAACCCTAACATCGACCTCGCCTGAATCTTCGAGACTTTCTTCTTCTTCGTAAACGGCGTCGTTTTGGGAGGGTTGTTTCCTGGAGGCCTTGTTGCCCTTCCCGCCACGGCGGCGTTTGCGGTTGTGGGAAGAACCGGGTTGGTTGGGGTCGGAGGGGGAAATTCGTGGCTTGAGGGAGCGGCGGAGGGAGCGGAGGAGGGAGAGGAAGGAGAGAGGGGTGAAGAGGGTGAAGACGGGGGAGTTAGGGGAGAGGAGGAGGGAGAGGAAGTTGTTGGAGGCGAGGAGGGAGTGGTTCGGGTGAGGGGAGAAGTCCATGGCGGCGGAGAGAGGTGGGACAAGTGCTGACGGGGAGAGGGACTTAGCGGAGAGCTCATCGTAGAGGGTGTCGATGGGGACCGTGTCGGCGCTGTCGGAGAGGAGGAGCTGGAGGTCGGAGAGGGATTGGAGGGAGAGAGGAGGGTTGGTGGCGGCGGCGGTGGTGGGGTGGTGGCGGAGGTCGTCGAGTTCTGTGACTATGCGGGATATGGCTTCCTCCATGGGATGGGGATGTCGAAAACGGAACCGGAGCACCAGGTTCCCTCTTTTCCCCTTTTCTGATCCTGCTATCTTTTTGAATTTTCACTTTCCCGCTCATTTATATTTTTATTTTTTTTCTCTTTTTTAGTAACTCGCGAGTGTTACTTTATTCTTTCCACATTTTCTTTGTTATCGGTCTTTCTTTTTTTATTCATGCTTGAAACCTTGACACTTTTGCTGTCTAAACCATTAATATTTGAATTTCATTGAACTTTAACTCATTCAACCTGAAGTTGATTAGTTTATTATAGAATAAAACTCTTTTAACGTTAATTGTTATAAGATAAAACTAGTAAATCCTCCTAGCCAAATGTTATTACTATCTCGAATAAAGCCACCACATCCTCAATATCATTATCATGCCGTTAGGATTATCCAACTACATATTCAATCTCAAATTATGTAAAAACTACCTCAATGATATCCTTACTCCATAATTTCAAAAAAAAAAAGTAAATTTATTAGGGTAAATATCATAGATACCCCTTGAGGTTTCGGCATATAACATTAAACCCTATTCTTGGTGAAAATAAGCACTCTCCCTCCCTTACTAACGGCTTTAACAAGGTTAAGTGTACGAATCTTAGCTCTAGTCATGGCTTAGCCAGAGCTTCAATGACAGGTGTGAAGGTTCCCTTACTCCATCGTCATCATCTCCCCTCTATTGTGACCAACTCCACCATAACAATGATTGTGAAGTTATAGTTGCAGCAGAGCTACTGGAGGAATGGTGCTATGATGGCAACAATTGAGATTGGATGATTCTTCTTGTCGCTGAAGTCGTAGATGGTGATTACAACTCCAAGCATTTGCGATGTCTGGTGTTGTGTTTAGATGGTTGGTCTATTGTAATTTTTGGGCTTTTCTTTCTGTGGTGAAGGGAAAGGGAAAGGAGAATACGTATAAAAGAGTTAGAGATGAAGGTGATGATGATAATGATAAGGGCAGTTTTAAATTTGAAAGTAGACATGTGCCAATGGCTAGTACTTTGTTCTTATTGTGATTATCAGTAACTACTCCTAAGTCTAAACATCTTCCTTCACTCACCATTATGATCTTGTTAAAATTGAAATTGGGGAAGAAAAATCAAATCTTGGAGATTTTCATATTGAGGAAATGTATTGCACCAGAGAAGCACAAGCTGTTCCATTCAATCACTTAAAGATTCTTGTCACCAAAAAAAAATCACGAAAGATTCTGATATTTGTATAGAGGAAAATGACAAACATCTATTTTCTTCTTTTTTTTATTTATTGATTTAATTTAGGTACCAGGAGAAAATTGAAATGAGAAATTTGAGTATTATTGCAGAATGAGTAGAGGCCATGGTTTCTCAATAGACAAGTGACCGGCATACTTGTATTGAGGGGTTTGTGGCTTGAAAAGATGGGTTCCCCTTGTGGATCCTTCTAGTTATTGCGAATCATATTTCTAATCACTAGTATGTAAGTGGTCTTTAAGTGCCATAGGGAGTGTTTGTTCGTTGCAATCTAATATGCATGTAGGGCACAAAGTTGTTTGAAGGATAGGATAATCATACTTCACAGCAGTTCATGATTTGCATTACTCAATCCTATTTCAGATAAGTAGCGTGAAGATGTAGGTGCTTCGGCGTAGGTGAATATAAAATCTCTCTTTACCCTAGGTAGACAAAAGGCCTTAACTCAATTGTCAAGATCATGAGTGAATGTATGTAAACTTTAAACCATGGTTAGTAAAGTTTATCTCTGTAACGGTGGTTTTAGAGAGTGGGGCGGAATGCTATTTTTTAACAAGATTGGGGTTAACTAATATATATTAAAACCTCAAGGGATGTATCTATTATTTACCCAATTTATTATATCATTATATTATAAGACAATTATTTTTTTAATGAATATAATCTTGTTATTAGCCATTACTACTTGCATTGTTGTCAGGATAAAAATGATACTAAACTCCAACACATTAGACATTTTATGACGCATGAATCTCGCTTGTACCTGCTCAAAAAAACTATGTAACTAGTTATTAGGGCTTCTTATACTTATAAAACTAAACCACTTGAGATTTGTAACAATGCTTGTCATTCTATATAGGTTTCTCCATCTTTAAATAATTGTCAAGATATGCCATTAAGATCATCTAACTATAGATGTAGTCATCAATGATGTTGCCTCAATGATATCCTTATCATACAACTTCAAAAACTGAAATTTATCATATCATTTTGTTATATGATGGTTTGATTTTCAAACTAATAAGTGGACAAAAGTTAGCAATTATTTTCAAACTGAACTTTTCTTTGAATTTTCAAAGTTTACAGCTTGATTTTTCTACAAGTGGCCAAAATGGACAACAAGTGATCAACTTGAAAAACAAGTGGCCATGATGGTAAACAAGTGGTCAAGTTAAAAAACAAGTAGTGAATACAATAAACTTTTTTGGCATCATTCAATGCCCTAATGCCTATATAAGGACTTACCCATGGAACTTCTAAAAAATCCACCTCTTAACCTCATTTTTAACCTTCTATTAAAGAGTTTGTTTATTCCCTTTAAATTTCTCTCTTTGAGTGTTGAGTATATATAGCAGCCATAAAATACTATTAGATATTTTAGGTCCATTTAGGATTTAGGTTTGAGTGGAGTGTGACCACTTTTGGGATTTGAGATTTGGTTGGCTGGCTTGCTTAATATGACTGTTGAGGTACTACAGCATAGCTGTGTTGATGGGGTGGGGTGGGGTCTTGGACTCTTTGTGTTTAAAGCTTTTGTTTTTGCTAATTTGTCGACTTCTAACTATAAAAATGTTGTCCGATTTTATTTTTTTGAAATCCAAGAGAGAACTTTGAATGAACAAAAAAGGAAAACTATTTTTTTCTTAGCTTTAAGGAGTTGAGTCGTAAGTTTAAATATTTTGTCACATATCTTATTTAAGTAAGATTTTAAATTTAAATTTTATAAATGAAAAAAAATTAGCATTGTAATAATTTTTTTGTCTAAATCACTAATATCTGAAATACATTAACTAATCTAGTTTAAGCTGGGTTGGTCCCTACTGGAGACCCTACTTAAAGGAAATAAGTGCCTAACTACTTGAATTAATTAAGCATTAGTGTAATAATTTTATTTATAATAATCTCATCCTATCTAAATCAAATTAGTTGGTATTTTACCTAATCTTATTTTTCTCTTTTTATTTTCGTTTGATCTTCACCATCAGTATTCGCAGCCCACAACACTCCAACTAATTTGACTTGATCCAATTTAGGCTGGAGTGAAACTATCATAGAAAAGTTGTGCCCATGTTAGCTAACATAGAAAGACATTCTCAAATAGCAAAAATCTCTATGTGAATCTCTTTGTGACCTAGCCAGATCGAATCGACTATCGAGCCCACTATAAGTATAAAGCTCTCCTAATGTTAATTTTTTTCTTTTGATTTATTTATTATGTTCTAATGATTAGATTAATTTTAAATTAAATATTATTTAATTACAAATTAATTTATTTTTATACAGTTTAACCCAACTAGTTTTATTTTATATCATATTAAATTTATTTTTTAGCTTATCATAGAGTCCAAAAAACACTTGTGATAAGGGTTGTTTTAAAGGGAAAAAAAAAAAACAGAAAAGAAAAAGAAAGACTGTAGGACTATTTGGGCATTATAGAGAAAGAGAAATCAAAAGGACCTCTTATAATATATCATCTATAATATATAATTGAATAGTGATAAGAGCCTATGATTAGTATCCTACTCTAAATCCTTCGTTATGTTAGGTTTCTTTTCTTTGCCATAAAATGCTGCTTTTAAGCCTTGTCGTGTCAAAATAGCTATCATACTAATCTGCCACATCTCAAAGTTGATGTGACCATTGAATTGTATGGATAAAATCTTTGAACATGTTTGCCCAAAGCTAGTATCCCAGTTGTAATATGGTGGGTCCAAAGTTACAAACTAGCATAAAATAAATATACGAAAGCATAAAAATAAATGATACAAGGAATTAATGTGATTTGACTTATAATCTAATCCATGAGCAAAGTTGACAATAAAATATTTTACTAAGAAAATATGATGAAAAATATAAAGGTGTTCACAGTCCCCTCTAAATTCAAATTCCAAATATGCCTAAAATATTTTATTGTATTTTCTACTGATGTATACACTCAATATTCAAAGAGAAGAATCTTTAATACCGATAAGCTAAAATGACAATGAAAACCCGGGTGGTCCTACAAGCTACATACAAACAAGCTTTATATATATAGAGCTTTTGGTGCCAAAATTTCAAATGAAAGCAACAAATGCTTTCAGATGTGTTATACTTTCTTTGCAAGCACCAAATGCTCATTTTGTCATGAAGTGATTGAAAAAGTATTGTATCTTAGATGAATTAAGAGCAAACCACCAAAGGGCGGTCCATTATATGAGACTTTCATCTAGTGGAGTTTGGAAAGGATAGATATACGTAACCTTATCCTTAAAGGTCACAAGACAATAGACAAGATAATAAACTTACTATTGCACCAAGATTCATTGTCAAATAACAGCAAACTACCATCTTAACAAAAACTATATAATTATCAAATAATAAGGAGGGCATTGCTAAATTGTACAAAGGAAATGCTACAACCTATTTAACAAATAATGTGGCACAATTATAATCAAGAAAATAATAATAGTTAACAACCGCATAAAAAATCATGTGCAAGTGAACCATAAAATGAAATTTGCAACGACATGAATTTCAAATTCCTGTGTCATTTCCCGAATTTGATCTCATGCAAAAACAAGCATTAGTCAATAGAATAATGCTTTCTAATACTAAAATCAATTTAGTACTACCATTATGAACCATTTGATTGGTCATATATCCAAAAATTTTGTCCATTTCTTATTTTTTTCTCTCCTTCCACATTCAAATCCCTTTTGATTGGTCAATAAGGACATTTGTACAAATTTTCATGGATTACGTTCATGCTAAATCGCACCACCAGAGTTAATACATAAAGAGTATGTAAATTTAGTTGAATTTTTATCTTTGAAACAATAATAAGCTATCTATTCTGAAACACATTGCATAAATGGATATGCAGGTCACAAATGGTATTGACATCACTTTGGTTTACTATATTTTAGGTCTAAGTTGATTATACACTATTTTTGACTTTAGCCACTTTCAAACTAAATCAATCATAAGTGATTTCCAATTCATTAGTAGCATCTCAACAAACATAATATATGGGAAAGAAGGAAGAGATATTTTGTATCTCATGTTTGGTACAGTTTTAATTTAGTCATTCATTAAGTAGCATTTCTAGTAGATTCCGTAAGTCATAACAAGATAAGATTAAAAACCAAACCACATGAAACAAAGAGCAGAAGCAGAGCCATGTTTCATGTAACGTCTGAAAATTTTATCGTTAATGACCAAGTTGTTCAGTTTTTTTTGAATAAGTAGGTTTAATCGGAATTCGATTAAGCATTTAATTAAAGCCAATTAAGTATAATTTAGAAGTGATTAGGCTTGATAGAATTAGATTAGGAATATATGAAATCTCACAGAATTTTTCTGAAACTGGTGTACCGATTTAAGAGAAATCAGTAAGATTTTGGTAATTTAAACTGTCGAAATCGGGCCAGTAGAAGTTGTACTGTGAGAACCCTAGGATGGATGGCCAAGATTTAGCCAACTTACCCATGCAAGTGGCGCCATCTCAGCCCTCCATATGGGCCGCCAAACCAAGTTGAATAACCTACTCAAATCCACCAATCACATGTAACTTGCTTTAGAAGTTTTTAAATTTTTCTTTTCTGCCCTTGCAAATTTCGACCCCTATATGCTGACCCCTCTCCATTCTTTTCTCCTTCATCTCTTCTCATCTTAACTCATATCATCTTCATTTTCCACAAACCTTCAAGCCACAATAAGATTTATTCAACACCAACCACAAGTCTAACAAGAATCATACATAGGAAAGGTAAGAATCCAACTTCTCTTCTTATTTGTATTGATGTGGGGCTGTGTGGAGATCTTATTTTCCTCATACTGATGTGATTTGGAGTGATGATGATGGTTTATGATTGAATTTGCATATATGTTATGATTAGAATTGGAGTTAGTATAAAAGAACTTGAATGAAAGAGAAAACTCAAGAAGCTGTTAGGGTCTTTCCTCAACAGTCCATACGGTGGAATGTACGGCTTTGCCTACAACCATTTAAATTTCATGAATCTATTTTTATATAAAATCAGACATTCAGGGCTTTCCATACATATGTAATATAAGATCATTAGATCAGTATAGAGGTAGTTATGAATTTTTTAAGTTTGACCTAGAAATTAGGACTGTCATCCGGGCAATGTGAGTTGAGAAGGGTATAACTCACCCTACACAACTTCAATTTAAGTGAATCTACCGTTGTTTGAAAGCTAATATATGAGAGAATATTCTATAAAAATTTTAGAGTCAGATTTGTTGCCAACTATCCCCAGGACATCAATGAATTCACCTTAAGTTAAACCTGGGCGAGAATAGGGTAGTCCAGTAGAGTTAAGTTTCGGGGCTTATATCTTGAGTTATACTTATTCAAATGATATGTAACTTATTTCATTTGTAAGTTTGTTTTGTTAACTTTACATTGATATAAAATTTGCATGATTTCACATAGATTTCTATTTTTGGTGAATTTTCTCTTACAATAGTACAATTTTGGCTAGAAATAGTGCAATCTGAAATAAAACACAAATAACTTAAATTGATATCAAAACTCGAAACTCGAAACTCGGAACTTAGCAAATAGTGAGCTAGATCAGGTATAGTTAATGTTGAACTCGGGGCTTGGTGAATAGAAAACTAGGTTGGGTGTACTTAATGCTGAGCTTGGAAGTGAATAGAAAAATAGATCAAATATAGTTAGTGTTGGAAATCGGAATCACATAGCACATAAAACACTTTGAAATCGAAAGTCTAGGACAATAATATAAAGTCTAAAATACTTAAACCTGGAAGTCGAGGATTTTCAACGTAAACTCGAAAGTCGGTACTAGGATATGAAACCTTATACTCGAATCCCGGAAATCGAGAATACTAGGATGCTTTAAAACTCTTATGCATGTAGTTCCAAAACTCGGTCCAGAATTAATCTCGGAGATCGAACATAACCCCGGAAGTCGGAACTTATATAATCTCGAAACTCGGACCCAATCCAATCTTGGAAGTCGAACTCGGGAGCATCAATAAAAGTTAAAAACTTGCAAATAGATTAAGACTTAAGATTTTAAGACTTGCACCTAACTATCTAAGCTTTGCTCATAAGACTTTATTGTGTCTAACAACTAATGAAGATATCATGTTCTATATTGGATTTGCTGTTTGATTAAAATTTTCGGGTTGTCTGGCACTATTTATAGGGAAGCAGACATGATCCGTTATGCTAATATGAGTCTACAAGTTATGCATGCATTGTTCGAAGTATTAGATAATCAATGCTACCTTTATAAGAATGAGAAAGGATTTCCATATAACTTGGGCTAGCCCCTGAATAAAGTTAAGGGGAATAGATCAGTGGGAAGTCGGGAAAAGTAAACCCGACAACCCTGTATAGGAACGAGTTCGATCCTAAAAAGTGGACTATTACCTAGGAGTAAATGGCCAATAACTCCCAGGGGACCAATGATGGAAATAAGTTTTAAGAGACGAAAAGCCTTCAAAGAAAAGATGCATTCCCCAATTGCATATTTATAAGTACTGTATGGTAAATTCTTAAATAATTGTCATAGTTATCTGTTCATTTCACATGATATATTACTGTCTTAGTTGTATTAGTATATCTATTAACTATACTTTCAATTGTTCCAACTTAAAATTTAAATTGCTTCAGTGTATGCTTTTATAGTAAGAAATTTAAGTTGAATATTACCTTTACGTCATACTATTTAAAATTTACGAAAATAATAAAACAACTGAGAATGACAATGATGACATATATATTTAGGATTTTTATTGAGAAATTTTTTATTTCTCATCCTACTATATGTTTCTGCGTCACTCTCAGATCATAGAGAACGCACCCACTGGCGTCCTATTCATTGAGTTCCCCGAACTCCATATTCGCCTCGTCCTTTCATAGACTCTGTGTACATATCCGGTAGGTGTCAGTTTCGCCTCTACTTCTTCTTCCAGAGAGACTTTGCTGCACCACTCATGCACTCGTTATTCGACCTTGTTGTCCCTTATGTAGCCATTCCTCTCCACATGGCACATTTGTTTCCACCTCCACCAGTAGCAGCGCCGGCAATGGCTACAGCTCCCATGGCTCCACCGACCTCACCATCGCAGCCGATCCCCTCTGCCTCCATGTCTGAGGAGAATCCGTCGAAGGCAGTGAGTTCATCTTCCTTGTCTTCTGCCCCTAATGTGGACTATACTCCTGCTGATGCCGATATAGCGAATGGATTCCTTTCCTCGGAATCCACATAGAGTGTCTGTGCAGTGCAGTGGTATGATATATATAGATGACCCTCTTTTGGCATTTTGGACCATAGGCAGTAGTTTGGTGGATGTTATATGTATATAGCTGATACACGAAATATCCCATGGGGACCAGTTAGGGTTTTGATTTTAGTGGCAGGCCAATATATTTTATCTTAGCGGTCTCATTTTATTACCCTGTACTATTTTATGTACCTATGTATGTAACGAAATTTTCAGAAATTCTAACTATTCCGCAGTTTTGTTTATTTTACTGTATTCTTGCTACATCGATTGTCTAGTACTTATTCACAATCGAATGGGAATTTATTAATGAAGGGTTAACTCTATATGGGTAATTAACATTGAGTCAGATTCGTATTAGACAACCACACGTAATAACTTATCAGACAACCTATTATGACTTAAGCATAGTATTTTGTATGGTAAGGTGTTACATTTCCAACCTCAATTATGGAAAATATGGTGCAAATGTTAAATGTACATTTACAAAGGATGAGACAGCTAATTTGGTTAAGAAAATTAAAATAGTGATGGATTTAGCTTTAATTCAAACTTGTGTTCTTACTTATAACATTGGATCTCAATCGTCTCTTGCTTTAACCAAGAGCAAAGACTTTTGTTCAAAAAGAACAAGGTATGGCAACAAGTTAGTCATAATTTAGGACATTTCTTTTTGTATTAAAAAGAAAAAGATTCCTATTATTTGGACATAGTTTTTTGGCGTATTGATCGACATTGGGGGTTCATGCGTAAATGAGTGGAGATTTATATACTTGATTGAAGAGTCGAATAACTATGATAATAAATGATAATATTATCACCTAATTTCTTAAATATATATGATTATTTTCCATTCATTCACACATGAATTCTCAATATTGAGCGGCACTCCAAATAGCTATGTCGAAATAGCACTTGTGAAAAAAAAAAAGGAAATGGTTGGCTTGGACACTTTGAAACCTGCATCATTCTGTAACCAAAACAAGATATACTCTTGTGTACTTTCTTTTTATTTGCTGTTGTGAGAATTTAAAAAAAGAAAAAAAAGAAAAAAAACCCATATTTCATGCTGAAAGTGAAGAAACACATGCGCCAGCCAAGAAAGCTTTCTTGGGCAGATTTTATATCAATTTCTTAGCTTTCTTTTTCACCTTCAAATTAGCAATCAAACAAGGGCATTAAATGCTACATGAGGGTCACCAATTAAAAAGGAAATCAATACAACATTAATTATATTAAACTACAACAATGGACTATTGAGTATTGACATCGTCATTGAATGGTACACTCTTAATGCTTTGGCAACTATCGTATTTGAAATACTATTTGGGTCTATTATCCATCATGTGATTGGTTAAAATGTCCAATTGAGTATTTGCGGCAACATCTACTTGTACCAATTGTTCACAAATGCTTGTTGCGGTTTTAGTTTAGATAACGAGATCTTAGTTTTGACAATTGACATTAGAACTATGCAACCTTCGTCTCTGAGGCATAATTGTGCATGGTACCATTCAGTGCATGTAGCAGATAAGTGTGGATAGTGGTGCAATCATTGGAGGTGTGAAACCTATGAAACATAAGAAACTGCAGTGAATGAATTCAATACCGTTGAATTCTTGCTCCCCATATTTTTGGAACCAAAAAAGACTAAATAAAATGTTGATCATTTATAATGTGTTTAGTTCTACATTTATAGAATTAATTATGGATGTATTTAGGATGTGTCTTTGTTTGGGATTTTTTGGGTAAAAAATAACTTCTTTTATCCAAAAAAAATCAGTTTTAGTATCTTTGGATCATTTTTTAAAAATAATCAGAATTTTTAAAAAAATTTATTTTCAACTTTTATAAAAAAACTGAAAGGAATAGCTTCTGAAAAAAAAAATAGTTTTCAGCTTTTTTAATTATATATAAAATTTAAATTTTAAAATTATTTTTTTAAAAAGCTTGAAACAAATGCACTCTTAAATTTGTTAGGATTGATTTTGAAATAAAGTGATTTATATTTGATAGTTTGATCTAAGAAGATATGTTGACAAAAATTAATAGAGTAAAAATTTAGAAGAAATAATTTTTTACTTCCATCTAGAATTGATTTTGGAGAATGGATCCAACAGAAATCCAAATAAAACGGATAAAGTGCAAAATTGATTATGGTGTCCCGAAACAAATTCTAGAAGCCCCCAACGAAAAACCAAATACACACTTGATAAATAGTGATACTATTTGGTACAAGGCTAATTCGTGAAAATTTGTATAAAAAGTCATATTGATCAGTAAAAATGAGGTTAAAGTAAAAGAAGGGGGAAAAAAGAGAAGTCGAAGTAAATTATGAATATATGACTAATCAAATCATTCATAATGCCAATACAAAATTGATTTTTATGCTAAAAAACATTTTTCTTTAGTAAAATACATTTTTCATTAGGATAAAATGTGTCTATATATTTTACAGTCTTCCTTGAATCCAACAAAAGAGGAAAATTAATAAAAGGAAAATGTATGTGCAAAAAGTTTAGCATTGTGGTGGCTCCTGTCAATTATCTTTTCCTTAGGGTAATACCCATGCTCGCATTATTTTGAAGGACAAAGAGATAGCTAACATGCAAATAGGCCCAAATATTTTATATTTAGAATGTGTCTTTGTATTAATATAATGGAACTGAACAACATGGTCAATAATTGTGCTTACGTCCGTGAGCCATGGCACTCGCATATCCATCTCCATGGCCAGCATCCAATGCCTCCCTAGAGAAACATTTGAGTGATCCTAAAGCACCACGTAGTTGTGCTCACATCCAATAATATAATGACATTTTAAATAAAAATGCAAGTTAATGGTAGATCATATCTAAAATGCTATTATATTATTGGTTGTGAGCACAACCACTTGGTGTTCCAGGACCACCCAAGTATTTCTCCCCTATGTATTACTATAATTACTTATATAATTAGTTTCTAGATAACAATTATCATAATTATCTATTATGCGAACCCATTCCATAATCTATATGGAAAAATTATCAAACGTAGTGTAAAAATAAACATTTGTTTTTAAAATATGTAACAAGTAGCTTCATAATTTTTTAATGTGCTCGAAAAGGGAAGTAATAAAAGATTGAAAGAAAAGTACCTTCACTATAAATTTATAATAAGGAGTTTCTTTTAATAAAAATGATAATAAAGATATTTGTTTGCGGGTACGTCAAGGAAAGTAAAGAGCTTAAGTTATTATCTTAACCTCTTAACCATTTCAAAAGCTTAAGACCTAATAAAATTCGAATGGGAGAAGTCACTAATAAAACAATCCTCTTTCTTGTAATTGATTTCTTTCAACTAAATGTCTTAGCTGAAAAAAATAGATTTAATTAATTTGCAGGTCTCTATAATTTCAGTCAATTTTTAAATCAGGTCCCTATATTGTCAAAAAAGTTTAATCAAGTTCTTGTCTATATTCATCGCTATAAAAATATTTGGTCAATACTATGATGCACTTAATGAAGTCAAGTGCACCATACATCTTATTGATCCAAACTGTTCAATCTATATAAAATAGAAGTTCATAGCTAAAACTCGTATAGAATACCAATACTTCCACTTAGTGTAGTGCACTCTAGATGTACCATCACCTTCTTCAATCACATCCCACCATGATTCCTACTTTTACAATACTGCTACAATTGCTACCCCCTCCCCTTGCCCATTGCCCCACCATTTTGCTCCACTAACAACAACTCTATTATGTGCACCGAGGTTTGCCACACCACTGCGATTTTGCCGAAGAATGCACTAGAACGCTTCGCCAATGGAAATATCCATCATTGTTTTGAGGTTGGGGTTTCGCAACGACGATGCAGACCCTTTCTTGGTTTCCCAAATTGGTAAGCTTTATTTACACAAAGTGTGATTTTATTTTCATTTTCTGGAAATTCAAGCTAAGCTTGTTTGCAAAGCTTTTATGTTTCAAAATTTGGTGAAAAAGGTTGAGGGTGGAGATTGGATAATTTGGTGAAAATTGGATAATTTGGCGAAAAATGCTGGATTTTTGGTGGCCTAGGTTTCTTAGGTGTTTGCAAGTGTGTGTTTGAGGATGGTGATAAATGTAGAACAAGGTGTTTGAGTGTGGCATTTTGATGAACAAGGCATGTGCACATGGGGTGGTTAAGGTGGGGGTGGTGGGGGAGGGAGAGGGAGAGAGTGAAGAGGGTGATGAAATATTTTGTAAGAACATTATGTTTAAATTGACATTTTTGTAACAATAAATATAGGTAGGGACCTAATTGAAATTTTTTTTACAATATAGAGACTTGATTACAAGTTTTTAGACTATAGGGACTAATTTGAAATTTGAGTGAAATTATAGGAACTTACAGATTAATTGAACCAAGAAAATAACTAGATAATTAACTAACTTGGATTAACAACAATTTTCATTGATTTGCTATCCATATTAAACAGGACTTTTACACAGCTATGCTTTTATAAAATGTTATAAGATAGGATGTCACATAGGATAAATATCAAGCACCCTTAAAATCCTATAGATAATAGTTTTTATTATTTCATCTTGCTGTTAGTGGGATGAGAGCAAGCAGGTTATTCAAGTTCTACATGAAAATATGAAATAGTATATTGTGATATGAAAAGAAAAAATAGGAATGTTTTTAATTTGTCAAAAATATTGTGCACAGAAATTTCACGAGATACTCATGACTATTAACTGTGAAAAAAATGAAAAAATTAAAAAAAATTGTGATAAGTGTAGGGAGAACCACAAATTTAGCTTCCGAAATATCAAAACACTAATAATTTGATTCCCAAATGATACTAAATTCTCCCGTGATACTCCAAAAAGTGCTTCCATTTGACAAACTTATCCAAATATCAAATGGCCTCTATCTCTATTAATGGAAGTGCTTAGGTGTGTCTTCCTATGTGGCATTGTTAACAAGTGACATGGACTATTACTTGATCTTCTTGAACTTTCCCAATTCAAAAAAACCTTAACAATCCCAAACCCCAAATTAGTGGAGAAGAAATCCAATTGATGGGTGCTAATAGTATGGCAAGGATTAATTGAATGTCAAGGAAGGGTCCATTACTTGAAGGAAGCTTAAGTAGGCCTGCTACATATCGTGGAAAATGTTTGAAGAATGACTATTGATGGACAATGAATGTTGCCCTATCTTTCTCCTCTGTGTATGCGTGTGTTTTCAATCCCATGCATCTATTCATTCTTCTATCCTAGAATTAAGAAAAAGCATCACCATGAGAAAACTTTTTTTTTTTTGGATAAATATGGAAAAAGGCTCAATCCACTAAGATTGAGGAGCAATAAAGTCAAAATACATCAAGCAATAGTAGATCCTAAGACTCAAATAGTTTATCTTGTTACAAAAGATAACATAAAGTGAGCTCATATTCATATTGACAATGTAATGATAATGTAGTGAACAGCTACTCCAACTAAAACCCATTTTTGTGATATGGCTAAGACCCTGAACAATGTTGGTGCTGCAACAAGAAGCACACGAAAAAGCAGGTCTTGAACTCTGACCAAAATTGTAGCACTAAACCAGCAAAACCACTTAATGAATTTTGAACTCAAAAGCACTACTACATACATTATTATATTGACTGACAGAAGCATCTCCATACCAATGTTCATGTATCTTAGATTCAAATATACAATAGCAAGTTCACTTTTATGTATTTTAGCAAAATCATCACCATGTGTTGGGACACAAATAAGATCCTTGCTTTAACTAAATAGTAGAATAAACTTGAACAAATCCTTGCTACAACATATCAGATCCTTACTTTAATTGGGCATAATTAGCCCACAACAGAATTAACCATAAGTTTCAATAAAACATATCCTTGCTTCAGAATACCCCACCTGCTACAAATCATCACTATAAGCAAGTCTAACATCACCTGATATTCATGCTAGTTACTTCAATATTGAATTAGAATAAAATAGAATAGGTATGCTAAGAACAGGGTCTGCAGTTTCATGCTAGTTTCTTCAATGTTGAACTAGAATAAAATATAATATACCCATTGAAATGTTCAACTGCCACTGCATGGATGACCAACTTTATCAGCCAACCTGTGATTAAGGACAACTTGCCCCCAAGATATAAGATGCTTGTTTACTTCCACAATTGCAGAAAGCGGTTGTCTTCTGCTTATCATGGTTGGATGAAGTATCTATGGAGGTTATATATTTTTCCAGAGTAATATCTATTGTTAAAGGGCCTAGAAACCTTGTGAGTGGGTAGAAGGGAATCATAAAAAGACCTTGGGTTATTTTATTCCACTACAAACAACTTGTCGCTTGTGTCTAAGTATGTTTACTTTGCTAAATGGTATAATGGTACAAAATTATTATGCAAGCCTTGCATTGCATCCATGTCTAGCTAGTTTTGAGTGACATTTGCAAGGTTAATGTCAAATGATCAATCTAATTTTTATGTACATGAAAGTAGCTAATGGTGAAGGGCTAACAAAAATGAATCATGGTGAGTGATTCATGAGTCCAGCTCAAGTTGTGGATTAACGTTAGTCCCAATTAAAAATTACAAAATAAATCCCTCCGCTGTAAGAAAGGGCCTTATTCTTTTTTTTGCAAATAGCCCCTTTGTCTAAGTGTGTCATTTCCGTTGGAGCAATTCGTGTTTGGGCATATTTCTTTTTTGCTAGCATATAGTTGGAGAAATAGGGCTAAGTGATAGTGTTAGTGCTGGCTGATAGATGGAGGATTAGTGATAGTCTAGGTGGTTGTCATGCTGATTCTGCACTGTACATGGCTTTGGATCTGCAGAGAACACTTTGGTTGGGAGATTAGGTTCGAGGGCTTGGTTTAGAAAGAAGGGCTTCTGATTTGTAAAAGGTTGAACAAAATATGCTAGAGAGCATGTTGTCGGCATAGCAAACCAAACAGTCAACGTAGCTGGCGGAGTGAAGGTTAGTGGAACTGCGTTGACGTCATTTGATATTTTTTTTAAATTTTTTCCTTTTGTGTCGTTGATTAAAATTTAAGCAAATACCTTGTATTTAGTTTGTTATGGTATATTTAACTTGTTTTTTTTTAGTTTCGTGAGGCCATGTTCACAATAAAAGAAAGGTGGAGATTAAAAATTTACCCTCATCATTTGTCATTTGACTCAATCATCAAATGATAAGGCTAATTGATAAGTAGGTGCCAAGTTTCAACAGATATTAATGTGCTTATACCCAAATTGTCATATGAGATTTGCTGGGGCATTGTCTCAGAATATAGCAGTACTAATTTTCTCATGGTAGTCTGCAATGTAAATTTAAAGGATCAATGTTGATACAACTTAAAGTAGAAACTTGCATAAGCACTTGCCCCTGGCGGGATCAAAGAGCATTACTTAAGTAGAAAACTCATTGAAAATAGTCAATTTACCATGATACAAAGATAAGACGGATCTATACATACATTTATTGATTGGAAGAATACACGAAACCATGTACATCCAAGCTTAAGGGATTATTACCATTATATTGAATTTGACTTAGTCAACTTTCACAATCATTCACAGCAACTAGCAAAATTGCCTACCATCCCGAGCAATTTTATAAATGGAAGTTGAACAGAGCATATATTATTTATAATTTGCAGTAGTATATATGCTGAAATCATGTGTTTGATAACATTGCAAATTATAATGAGCTCTTTATAAAGAGTTATTAAAAAGAGCATATATAAAGAGTTATTAAAAAGAGCATTATAAAGAGCATATATTCACAATCATTCAGCATATATACTACTGCAAATTATAAAGAGCATTGAATAAAAAAAGAAAAAAGAAAAAGGAAAAACATGAAGGGGTAAAAGAAATGGAGAACTTGGTAAATATTGTTATAATATAGCAGAGGAGGATGACAACACCAACAGTGGTCATGCCTCATTTCATACTAATTTGATGGATAAAATCTAGCATCAACCCCATTTGCTTTCTCCCTGTTGTAAGGAAAGGTCTACTTTCATAGAAAGCTGATAAGTATATAAAATGAGAATTACTAAGGACAGGGAATCAAAGTATTAAAACACATTTATAAAATAGTCGCGGTTGCGGTTGCGGTTCATGATCATTTGCGATTGTGGGCATTATGACTCTTTGCGATGCAGATTTGCCGTTATTTGTGATTTTTTTTTTGGTGCACAAAATGTAAAAATAAAAGAAGTACAACAATTGTACCACTAAAAGAACAAGTTTCCAACATATTTGATACAAACTTATGTCTCCATATATATTCAAATACAAACTTCTCATATTTTTAGAATAATACAATAAAGTTAGAAATTCTAAGAGGAATACAACTTGTTACAGTAGTGATCAAGTCACTAATTGTCCAATCCAATGAACAATCCACCAATTTAGATATATGACTTCACTACAAAAAACATAAAACAAATCATAATTAGAATCTTCAGATTTTAAGAGAATCAATGTTTTTCTTCAAATATAAATATAATTAACTAAAAATATCATTTAAAACTAAAAAATAAAGCACAATAATTTAATTAAAATAAATGGGAGATAAATCAAATAAAACTTACATGATGCTTATTACCACATGGTAGAATGACGTGGTAGATCATACCCTCCACTTTCATTCTAACTGTCACTTTGTGCATCTCCTTGTCCAAAGACATAATTAAAAAATCCACTATTTGATGGTTGATAATAAGGATTTTGGTGACTCAGTGGTAATTGGTAGTATGGTGGAGCTTGACCACTTGTATATTGGTCATATGTACTCAAATAAGGATGCTGATAATATGGTGGATACCCTTGACTGCTTTGAGATGATTCATCAATACCAAAGTCACTGAAACTTTGCTCAATATTAGAAGTAGAAGACTCTTCATTTGCAATATTTTGTTGTCTTCTTCCTCTTTTAGAATGTGATCCACCCCTTCTGCTACCTCCAAGTGAACTATCAGAAGGCATATCTGGCCTAAAAGATGTCATATCAATCACTAAGCTCCTATCACGTCCATTGTATGGTACCTCCTGATATGGATCATTATGTCTTTGTTCGTCACTATCATCCTAGGCATCATTTTTTTCAGCTTCTACATTATCACTGCCATTACCACTCTTATTACTTGGTGGACTTAAACCACCACTATTTTCATTAGAATCAGCATCATTACTACCAACTTCCATATTTTCATCATCAGAATCAATTATAGGTAACCACTCAGCATTTTGTACTCCCTCTAATAGTGGATTTTCTCTTTCTTCAATCCATGGTGACAATGGATCATCATCTTGAAATATGTAGTCAAGATTAATTGGATTGAAACTAGCTTCAATCTCTTCTTGACTTTTTCTCATTTCATGTCTCATTTTCAGCTTCATATTATAAAATGTAAAGACAAGTTTTTGCAACTTTTTATACTTAAGTTTATTCCTTGCCTTGGTATGGATATAACTAAATGTGCTCCAATTTCTCTCACAATTTGTGGCTGAAGTTGTTTGATTAAGAACTTTTATTGCCACACGTTGAAGTTGAGGAGCACATGAACCAAATATCAACCTCCATTCAGCTATTTTAATTAATCAAGCAAAATAAATAAATTATTAGTTATATAAAAAATAAAGTCAAAATAAATTTATTTTATCAAAATGGAGACAAAGACAAATAATACTTTACCTAGATTCATTTCATGCCAAGCTCTTTTAGCTTGTGGTGTGCCAAATGTCTCGCCCATTTCTCTAAAAAGCATCAACTATATAGCATAATATAATATATTAATATATAAATATAATATTAGATTATAAATGTATTAAATTTTAATCTAAATATTTATTACTAACTTGATTCAATGCTTTAATTTGATCATCTAAATTTCTTTCCAATTTAATGATCACATTCCTTATTCCATCAAATATTTCTTTGTAAACATCAGTCCCATGTTCAACTCCATATTGAAATTGTGGGTTAAGAAAATAGCCTAAAAAGAAAGTTAATCAATTAAAGTGTCATGAAAAGAAGTTAATTAAATAAATGTGCAAAGCCATGAATGTAAAATTTTAGAAATAATATAAACTAATAATTAAACTAATCTACCTACAGAATGAAGATCACAATGCATGAATCTCCAATGTTCATCTATTAGTTCGTTGAACTTGGAATGATAATGAGAATTTTGTTCAATAGATTGCTTGGCTCGATCAATGGCTTCATATATAAAACCCATTGTTGGCTTCTCGTCACCATCAACCAACCTCAAAACTTTTACTATTGGCTCAAATACTTTCAGTATATCATTAGCCTTGGTCCAAAATTCACTACTTACAACAATGTTTTGTGCATCACATGTTGGTCCATTCTTCTCTCTCCCAAATTTAGATATTCTAAATTCTTCAGAGTTGAACATATTTCTTAACCCTTGCTTTTGCTTCACAATTGCTTGAAGTTGCAAGAATTGTGTTGCAAACCCAGTAATACCAGGACGAATAATCTCTTTGCCTCCAGTATATTTTTTCATGAGATTTACTATCCATATATGGTTATAGATAAAACATGTCACAATTTTTGCTTCATCCAATGTTTTTTCATATTTTTCTTTTTTCTTATATCTTCCAAGCAAAGATCCAAACAGTGAGCTGCACATGCAGTCCAATAAAGATGCGGCCTTTTTTCCATCAATTTTTGACCTGCTGCTTTCAGTGCTTTTTCATTATCTGCAACCACTTGAACCACATATTCTTCTCCTACTTCCTCTACAACTTTATCAAGCAACTGGAAGTAATAATCTGCATTTCTTGTATTAACACTAGAAGCATTAACAGATTTTAAGAAAATTGTCCCTTTACTGCAATACACCAAAAAATTCATAATATGTGTGTGGTTTATACTATCTGTCCAACCATCACACATTATTGTGACTCCTTTCTTCTTCCATGTACTTTTCAACTTATTTATCCATTCTCACATGTTTTGAAATTCATTTTCTAAATATACATCTGAAATTTCATAAGGAGTTGGGCACTTAACTCCTCGGCCTACTTCAGCAGCAGCAACAATCAAATTATGCAACCAAGGAGAGTTAAATAAATTCATAGGTAAATGCTCATAAATAATAAATTTGCTTACAGCTTCTCCAAGCTTCTTCCTTAGCGTTTTCATAAAGCTAGTACTAACTTTTGGTTGCTTTATGCTTTTGCTTCTCACAAGATTAACACCAGTAGACCTCAAAGCAAAAGAGATATCTTGTGAGATTGCTACTCCACTAGCACTTGCATGAGAGCTTCCACCAGGCTCACATATATTATGAAGTCCTCCTGTTTGTTGTCTAAATCTTTGTCTATCTTCCCACTCACGATGTGATCTTATACTTTCTTGTGTGGCTAGCCTTATCTGCTCATCAATATGGTCTTCAATTTCATCTTCATCATATCCTCTTAAGCATGCTTCAAATTCTTCTTTTCTTTTTTTGGAGTCATTTTTTTTACTTTTGTATCTAGAAGGAGTTTCATCATACTTTGTTGAACCAATGTGGTAACTGTAGCACATCTTGCCACTTGGCCTTTAACATGTGCTATGTGCTGCTTCAATCTGGTAATGCCACCCTTTATGACTTTGTCACAAAATTTACATCTGATGTTATTTTTATTTCCAGCCACAGGTTCTCCAAAATGCCATCCAATATCATCACTTGGAGCACCTTCCAACCTTTTTACTGGAAACTCTTCTCTTGGTGGCATTGTAAAATTTTACAATTTCTGCTCACAGAAATAAATATTAATAATTAAATTTAACATAAGATTTTGATATAATATACTAATTAATTGAACATAACTAAATTAAATAAAATACATTATACATAATTATAAATTTAAAATTAATTATTTTAACTATTAATTTCCTAACATTTAATTATATACTTTTAGATAGAAATTATTACACATGTATTCTTAAATTTGCATTATTTTAATTTTTTTTAAAAATAATCTTAATCACAATATAGTTATCTTTCCCTTTTTCAACTGCATAACCACATAAATGTAAACTAAAAAAAAAAAAAAAACAGCAAGATCTATTAAAAGGAAAATAGTTCACATCCATTTTTTAACCAAAAAAAAAACCACTCAAAACTTTTTTTTTTAAATCAAAAACATCAACACATTTTAAACCAAAAAAAAAAACCCAACTCAAATATAAAACAAAACCCACCCATATGACCAAAAATAAACCCATTCAAATGACCAAAAAAAACCCCACCCCAAGGTGTTTTACACACCCCCCAAAACAAATTTCAAAAATTAAAAAAAAAAAAAGAAACACCAACCGTCCCCACCCACCCACTCACCCATTTGCTTCTACAACATTCTCTCTAACCCACCGATGTTCTGCATCCAACGTTCTTCTTCTCCTCTTCCAAACCCAAAACACAAACCAATCTTCATTCTCACTTCTAATCTCATCAACAAGTGGATATAGCTTCAACTTCTTTCTTTTGCTGTGACTTGCTTCCCTTTCCCCTTTCTTCCTATTTCCTTCCCTTTCCAATTTTCCCAAACATCACCCTTCTCAACAGTCCCTAATTCGCAGACGATGATACACAAAGTGGGAAAAAAAAAAAGAGTACAGAGACCTTACTTGCTGTGGTGATTCGAGATCTGAAAGTGAAAGAGAAGATGAAGGCGAGATAAGCTTCGAAGTGGAAGAAAAGATGAAGTGAAAACTGTGCTCTGCCTCTGAGGTAGAAAAATAATTTTGTGAGCATTTTGAAAAGTTTAGTGGATCTGATATCTGTTCTAAATATGGACTGGTCTCTGTGATGTATATTCTTGTCGTTTTTCTTTATGGAATCTTTTGTTTTGGTTAAAAAAAAACTGGTTCACGAGAAAGGGAAGGGAAAGAACGGAACAGAAATCGCGTTTGCGTCTGTTGCGGCCGCAATGCCGTTATGTTGCGGCCGCAACACCGTTACGTTGCGGTTATTCCTGTGATTTGGAATCACCCCGTAATTGCGGTCCAATGTTGTTGCGGCCATTGGCGCATCCGCAATATTGTGACCGCATCACACAATTTAGAACACTGGTTAACTCATTTTTGTATGATAAGATCATAAACTTATAAGAGTTTAAGAGTTAACTCGAGAGTTTAATAATTATGAACGAATCGCTCACCATGAATCATAATTCAATGTAACATGAAGTTGTTGAAGCTCGTCTTAATTGCAGCCATGTATTGCAACCAAATATTATTGAATGGTGTGATCTCCTTTATTGTCAAGGGAATGTAATGTATTAAGTGAGTGCTGATCTTTGTGGTGTAGTGTATGTATAAAATGGGAAATGCAATGAAATCATATAATATCTGAAATTCATATTTAACATAGTAGAAAGGAGTAGATAGTGGCAGTCCAAGTAAATTTAGATTACAACTTGGAGTCTTTCTAATGATTTTGTTCATGTGTTTGATTACGATTGGTCTTGGAAGAAGTAATCTCTTTCCCTTCTAGTTTACAAAATAAATTAAGAGAAAATGTTGAGGTGTTAGATAATGCACCTGTTCTATTCAATTGGCCATACTTGCTAGTGATAATTAAAGTGGTTTGGAAGTTGTTTGGGGCCTTTGGGCAAACAAAAATATCATTGAAAGTGCTTGTTAGAGTTGTAGGAAATATTCTTTAACACTTTAGATGAGCATCTTACTATTAATACATGAATGAAATCACTATCTTTCAGTTTCAGATGAAAAATATTTTCCAACTAAAACCTTGCTAGTGTTGTTCTTCAATAACACCAAGTGAAGACCACAATAGTTGGTGCCACCCTATGCCAGCTGATTGTTCTTTGAACATTTCCTGCCATATGCACCAGACTCACTCAAGCTTCGTTGACCCTTCCTTGCATTTTGTAACACCTCTATCATATAAGCCATGCTCGAGTCATGGAGTTATATGAAAAGGTCGTCACGATGCTAAGTAAACTTTAAAATGTGAAAAATAGAATACATGGCCCTTGTACTGCTTCCTTCATTTCTGACTAATAATCTATGATACATGGATAATAAAATAATTACCCTCTAAAAGAAGTTGTGATTAAGATAACTCGCTTCGACAGTCTTTTGATTTGGCTAGTGCCCAATTCTTGCTCAATGAGTGACCTTGTACTCGGCCTCGTGTTTGACCTCCACTTGGGTACTGGAATGTTTACGGAAAGAAAAGCATACAAGCAGGCAGTGAGAACCTAAGGTTCTCAGTAGGTAAATTTAAACAAATCTCATAATGTCGTCATAAACATTCCAGCCGCTTCGGTTTATTATGAAAATGTGAGCACAGATACATAAACAGTGGTTCAATTTTAAATGGAAAGCATCTTTCTCGAAGCGGGTTATGTTTTAACAATCGCTTGCCATATTATATATGACAAACATAGAAATACCAGTAGTGCAATATGCTTCAACAAGAATATTAATGATCTTATCATTTAATGGAATAACTGAGGATGCACATGGAAATGCTTGTGCTTATCTGTATGCAAGTGCACTTGACTCAATCTGTATCTTTCTTTTTGCTGTACTTGGTCTTACTTCTACGTGCTTGGTCCCTCGGAGGTGAATGGCCTTTCTCACCTGGGTAATAGCACGCTTTTGGGTTCGAGCTCGTACCTATACATGAGTGACGGGTTTACTTACCCGACCCTCACACCGGTCTATTCCCTTTAAATCTGGTCGAGGGCTGGCCGAAGTCTTAGAAACGATCTTGCTCTACACCCCGGTAGCTGGGTCTATGCCATGCCTCACGTGGTAGCTAGTACGCCCTTCTTGAAAGTTCTCGTCATCTTTCCTTTCCATATCTTGTCATGCGTGCAAATGCTTTGTGCATATATGAATATGCCTCATATCTTATTTTGCATATCATATTCTAATTATGCTCGCATGCATGACATACATGAACATAACATGTGAATGTAATATATTCAAAGTATAATCTCTCATAACTCATATAATACTTAAATTCATACTTGCATATCTAAACCTTATGAGCATAACATTCATAGATTTCTCAGTAAATTTGGCAAAGCATAACGGATCGTATCTGTTTCCCCATGAATAGTGCCAGCTCTTACGGGCAGTTCAACCATAGTAACATAAATCAATTTAACACATATATATATCAGTATTAAACTGGTCATCCTCAACTCAAACTTTGTATGTCCACTGACTCTTGTGAAGTTATCATTTTGGCCATCCTGCCAATCCTATTCGGTTCTGCCCGAATCTTGTATAATCCACCTTTATCTCTATTCAATTCATTTAGATCTGAAATTTGGATATGTCATAGCTCTATATGTCTACTTTCTAACCTCTTTGGTCCCATGTCATTCTGATTTATATAAATCAAGATATTCAACTTTTACTTTAGCCTGTTCAGTCGCTAGTCCGAATTACACTCCTGGGAATATAAATTCACTAAAAATCGAAACTAAGCTCAAATCTTACGAAATTGGTCTCATATCAAATCTATCAGGATAACCTTTCATTTGCCACCAGTTTCACTCCATTTGCTTAAGTATACCTCGAGTTATAGGTCCTGAAAGTCTACCTTCCTGAACTACTCCGTTTTGGCCTAGATTGGACATAGGACAACTTCCTCGAATCACTGGGAACCATTGGGACCATAACAAACTCGGAATCTTATATTGGGGTGTTCCCTGTGTGTAAGCTTTCTAACAAAATTGGTTTCACTCAATTTGGAGTTGTATAGGGTGAGTTATACCCTCCTCATGTCACCCTGCCCGGATGAACATTCTAAACCCTAGGTCAAACTTCAAAAATTCGTATCTCCCTCAATACTAATCCAATAACCTTATATGATATAGCTATGGAAAGCCCTGAATGTCTACTTTCATCTAAAAATGGTTTCATTGGATTTGACCGATTGTAGGCGGGGCCGTACCCTCCGCCATACGGACTGCCGTGGAATCTCCACCAAGACAGCACCCTCATCCATCCATTTCTCTTTGTTTTCTTCTTCTAATTCTAATTCTAACTCAAAATCCTCTATGAATTTAATCACAATCCATCATAATACATCCAATAATTCATCACATACGCAAAGAAGAATTCAATCTCATGCAATCATAGAGCAAGGAATTTAAGAGTAGAAGTAGAATCCTACCTTTCAGAGTGTGATCTTCTGAATTGGAGTTTGGATTGATGGAACTTGCCAAAGCCTGAAGATTTGATGGAGTTGGATTTGGGAGAGGAAAGGAAAGCGAAGGCTGCGACAAGGAGGAGAGGGAGACATAAATCAGCTGGGAATGAAGAGGAAGTCGACTTAAATAGATGGGGGTAGTTGGAATTGTGGGTGTTGATTGGTTGAAGTTTTGTGATTGAATTTCTACCATGTCGCTGCTTTTTTGTGGCTGTGTTGCTCTCCACGTCGTTCCAAAAATTGGGAGTGCGCTTCTGCTCTATCTGAAATCGGAGCTCGTCTTTCTTATACCTTAAGTCGGAACTCGTGTTATACCAGTTGAGACTTGAGGAAATCTTGTATCAAGGTCTGAGGTCGGAAGTCATGCATTGGCAATCCTATAATCTCGGAACTCCCTATTTGAACTCGGGAATGCCAATCTTTGGATGTAAAATCGGATACCGTAACTCGTGTGGAAATTGGCTCAAGGGTCAGAACTCGTATCCACCCCAATTGAGTTTAACATTAAGGTCGAACTACGGAATTCGAATCACATTTCCAAACCCAAATACTTAAACTTCGGAAGTCGTGACTTATACACGGTGCGACATCGGGCGGGTATATTTTCCTTGAGACATGAACTCGGATCTCGTGGAAATAGTTCATGTGTTCGGATGAGAGGGCCAAGTCGGAAGTCGTGAAATGACGAAAATATAATAGTTTAAATCGGAGGTCGGAAATTATACCCAATATACTTGAACTTCGAATTCGGAGATTGGAACTCGGAGTCCCTCGAAATTAGAATATGAAGTCGGAAATCCGGAATAATCAAAATTGAAGATGAAATCGGAAATCGGGAAGGACATGAAGTCAAGACTAACTCGGAACTCGGAAATAGTCATCCTATTGAAATCCAAAAATGAAGTCGGAAATTGGAATTGGTCAATCCTGATGGCGAAGCCGAAACTCGGAAATCGGGACGTTACACATTTGACTAATCCTTGCCATGCTATCATTATCATCAATTGCATTTCTTCACTAATTTGGGGATTGGGATTGTTAGGATTTCTTGAATGGGAAAGTTCAATAAGATCAAGTAACAATCCATGTCACTTGTTAACAGTGCCACATAGGAAGATAATGTCACACTTAAGCACTTCCATTAACAGAGATGGAGGCCATTTGACATTTGGATGAGTTTGTCAAACGAAAGCACTCTTTAAAGTACCACGGAAGAATTTGGTATCTTTTTGAGACCAAATTATCAGCATTTTAATTTTTTGAAGGCTAAATTGGTGATTCTCCGAATAAGTTTACAATAAGTTTCGTCCCTACTATCAAAATTGGTAAATTCCTACATAACAATATATATATATATATATATATATATATATATATAAAATCATGTCATGTGACACACATATGTACTTTTGCTGGACATAACATCTTTGTTGTTTCCGAAAATCACCAAACGATTCAAATTGTGATAAGACATCTAATAGTACAATTGTTACCTATATGGTTGAGAGGACTTTAATCGAACCATAATATAATTCCAAGAAAATTTGACTTGCCAAATCTAGCCTCGAGGAAGAAGAGTACAAACTTTCATAAAAAAAGAAGA
Source organism: Pterocarpus santalinus (assembly GCA_031439595.1). Taxonomy (NCBI): domain Eukaryota; kingdom Viridiplantae; phylum Streptophyta; class Magnoliopsida; order Fabales; family Fabaceae; genus Pterocarpus; species Pterocarpus santalinus. The sequence goes on along the minus strand of CM062530.1, from coordinate 52,629,928 downwards.
GTACTAATTTGAGATTACTGCTTACTTGCAGAAAAAAAAAATCTTTAAATTGGTCTTGATGAAAATATTATTTGATAAATTTATTTTTCAAAAATGAAAATCTCCAACATAATTATTAACAATTAAAAATACAAGTAAAATTAGTCTTTTTTAAGAACTAATATGCCTAATAGAAAATATTTTTTAAAAACTAATCTATCTTTTAAAAAGACTAATTTAACCTACATTTTTAATTTTCAAAAACTATACTTAGAGTCTTCTTATCTCATAAAACAACTTTGTTAGGTGGAACTTTTATTAGAGACTAATCTAAATCTTTACTTAAAGAAAAATTAAAGCAATACTTTAATATATAGAGAATCTCACAACTAATAATTTATACTCATTCTTCTTCCCTTCTTTTTTTTTTTTAAATATCAATTTTCAGAAATTATTTAATCCTAAAAATTTTGTTTGAACTTAATTTGATCTATTATAAGTATAATTCTCTCAATATCAAATTTGATCCATTTTTTAATTTGATCCATTGCAAAAAGAAAATAAATTTCAAATCACTTGAAGCAATCCAACATTAGTAGTTTAAACTCATTTTACATAACCATACATTGGGTAACAAAAAGATGGATGCGCTACGAAGTATTAGGTCATTGTTCCACTGCATTGTCAGCTATGAGTTATAACTGAATCGATAAATGTTTGTGATATAACATGCCTGCTCTAATAAGATAATTAGATAAAAGAAAACATTGCCAAATGTGAAAACCTAACAAAATCAAAATGCATAGCAGTAGTACAGTTAGTGATTTGGTTGAATAAATGTATCGTTGCTACTTATTTGGCAACATAGTTAGAGATTTGGTAGAGTAGTAATGTAGTATCGTTGCCATTTGTTAGATTCATAATGTCTAATTATGCATGCGGTTGCATGTTGTTGGTGTTTCATACGAGAATTAAGCGCAAGTAAGAGGGCATATTATTCATTTCGCAAGAAAAAAAAAATGGGCCAAGAGTTCGTTCGACATAGCCGTTTAAATATTTTGAAAAATATGATGATTATTACAATTAATTAACAAGATGATTTAATTATACATTTATGCTTAATCTACAAAAGAGAAAAATTTGCATTCCCACGTCAAAAAGAAAAATTTGCATTCCCTTCGTTTCATAATCGAATCGAAGGCTTTCACTGGGTTTTTTTCTCTCTTTATTCTTCTTCTTCTTCTCTTTGTTTTTGCATTGTGGCCATCATCGCAAAAGCCAAAAGAGCCATTGTTGTGGACACTGATTCGAAGAATCGCAGCTACCGAGCCGTTTCTCAGATCTGAATCTCAATAGCCGATTCACTTCAATTCGCCATTGCAAGGTTCCGCCGATTTGGATTCCCTTCACTTTCATGTTCTTCTCCGAATCCGAATTCTCACCTCATTCTCGTGAGTTCCTCTTTTCCTTTTTTTTCTCCCGTTTCGTTTTCATTTCCCTCGCAATTTCCAAATTCTCCGAAGTTTTGAAACTTTCGATTCTTATTTTGATGATGATGATCGATTTGTGTGTGTGTTTTGTGTGAAGTGTGTGGAAACAGATCTTGAAAATTGGCGCCACAACGACGGTCGCAGCGCCACGCGGGTGGCCAGATGCAGCAGAGCAATGCCGCCGCTGCAGCCGCTCTCTACGACGGCGGCGCTCTGCACGGTGCGGGTAATGCTGCCACCGATGCCGGTGAGGCGGTCATGGCCCGGTGGCTGCAGTCGGCAGGGTTGCAGCATCTGGCCTCTCCCGTGGCTTCCACTGGCATTGATCATCGCCTCCTCCCGAACCTTCTCATGCAGGTACATTGGCCTCTTTTTTGTGCTTTTATTGGTAATTTACTTTTTCAATTGCTGCTTGTTTTATAGGATTGTGAATTTGTAGTTATATGTTATTGTGTGAGTGTTTTGTGTGACTTTGGTAGATAAAGGGAGTTTGGTTGATTATGTATGTCATGATGTCTTTCATGTTTTGGATAAAGTTTGTGTAAGTTGAAAATTGTGTAATATTTGCTTGTAGTTAATTATGTTGTATCAGTTTTTGAAGTTTGAGCTATCCTGTATTTTGAGGGGTAATTATGTGTGCCTTTTTGTAATTTTCATAAGCTTACTTTGAGCGGAGAATGAGTCAAATTTGACAAATGTTGTTTATTTTTCTATGTATGATGGTGATCTGTGTGGTGACGTAGATCAATATGGTGTTGTTTTAGGGTTATGGAGCGCAGTCTGCTGAAGAGAAGCAGAGGCTCATGAAGTTGATGAGAAACCTCAATTTTAATGGGGAATCTGGTTCAGAGCCATATACACCTACTGCCCAGAGTTTTGGTGGAGTCGCTGTGACAGATGGGTTTTATTCTCGTGAGTTCAGGGGGGATTTTGGAGCTGGGCTTTTGGATCTTCATGCTATGGATGACACTGAGCTTTTGTCTGAGGTATGGTTCATTTCATCATAGCAGCCTGTTAATTCAATTAAGCAAATGTCAATGGGCTGTTGTTTGACTCATTTTCTACAGTTTATGGAGAAAATGTGTTCTGCATGTAATGTTGTCATCTATGTATCAGACAAGATTAGCCCAGTATTGCTAGCAGTTCGTCATGAAAATTTTTGCAATTGGTTTTGCCATCTTATGCAACTATTTGTGTTGTTGATGGTGAAATCCTAGTTTATATAACCAGCAATTCAGACAGTAATCTTGCATCCAAGTGTCTGAACCCTTTAACCTATAGCACTTTTGTTTCAAATGTTTTTAAAAAAATATTGTTCATGTATATTATCTCTAATCCTTATATTCCTACTATTATCTTTAGCATAACTTTCTTGCAGTAGTTGTACAGGTGTATCTGCTTGCATGTCTTTGTTGGCTCTAATTTCTTTCCCCTCTTTTCAGCATGTTATTGCAGAACGTTTTGAGCCATCACCCTTTATGCCAGGAGATACTAGAGTAGTTGAAGATGATTTCAGTCCAATTAACAGCAAGCAGGAAAGAGGAGAAGCAGATGCTGATGCATCAATTTCTTTACCTATGAATGAAAAAGAGAATAGTACAAGGGAAAATAATGTTGCTAAGATTAAAGTTGTGGTATGTCAATCTTTTATAGGATTTCCTACATGGTTAATTCACAGCATTTTGAACATTTTCATTGTTGAATTAAAATGTAAATTTTGTTTCATTAATATTTGAGGGAGATTTATAATTATTTTTATTTCAACAAATTTTTGAAAAATTTCATTTTTCAATGCCTGTCTTAGGTACGCAAAAGACCTTTAAACAAGAAGGAGCTTGCTAAGAAAGAGGATGATATTGTAACTGTATCTGATGATGCATATTTGACGGTTCATGAACCCAAACTGAAGGTTTGTTTAGATATAGGATTGAAACACTATTTACCATTTGTAAATTGTAATTCTGTTTAAATATTTAGTTCTTATTTTTATTCACTGCTTAAAGATCTGATTGTTTATTCTATCATGAAAAGGTTGATTTGACAGCTTATGTGGAGAAGCACGAGTTTTGTTTTGATGCTGTTTTTGATGAGAATGTTACCAATGATGAAGTAAGACATCTCTTAGTGAAGATTGAATTTTCTTGTTGTTTGTTAATATAAAAAGCTCTTTTTTTCCCAATAGTTTTGATATCATCATTTGGCATTTTTGTTACCTCTGGTATTTGGGGTTCATTGAAGTGAATGTTTGTCTCTATCTTCAACTTGATTTGTTTGATTGAAGGCATGATTGCTTTGTAATAACAGGTATACCGAGCTACAGTAGAACCAATTATTCCTACCATTTTTGAGCGAACCAAAGCTACCTGTTTTGCTTATGGTCAAACAGGTGAGAAATTTATTTCTGCTATTGATATCATATTTGTACTAAATTATCAGTATCATCCAAGAGCCTCTAGCTTTCAGTATTATCTATTTGAGGTCTTTTTTTAAAAAAAAAAAAAAAAAATTAATGTTTAACGTTACTAGTTTGTTTATATATTACCACATTCATAGCTGGTTCTTCATAGTGTCAGTTTTTGAACATCAACATATTGAGCAAGGAAAGCATTGGGACTCTTTTGTTTGTTGTTTGTTGTTTTGTTTACCCTCTCTCTCTCTTTTTGGGTGCATAATGTTGTTCTTATGTATATTTAACATCTAAAAATGATCATGAAACACTAATGTGTGAGAGAGAGTGGGAGGCTACTGATGACCTTGGCCTAGATGGAGATGATAGTTCTTATTTGATGGTCAATGCAATTACACAATACATAAGTAATTGAAGATTTGAAATATATCCTGGGAACACTTTCCTTTTCCATGAAGCAGAAATTGTAATTTTTGGCACTGTATATGTTTATCCATTCATTTACCATAGGTGTGCTTGATCCTTGAGCAGCCAGTCCATCACTTGCCTTAATAATACTTTGCTTTCAGGAAGTGGCAAAACATACACAATGCAACCATTACCACTCAGAGCTTCCGAAGACCTTGTTCGACAGTTGCATCAGCCATTTTACCGAAATCAGAGATTTAAATTATGGCTTAGTTACTTTGAGATATATGGTGGAAAACTTTTTGATCTTCTTAGTGACAGAAAGTGGGTATTTCTTTCCTTTCTGATAATATTTATTTTAATCTATTTTGACCTTTCATATGAATTCACTGGGTGTAGTAAATGCATTTGATCATGGTGTTGCAGTGCAGTCTGTCCTTAAGCCATACTGTTTGCCTTTGGTACAAGTGCTTTGTATTTGGATTTGGACCTTAATTAGGATATGACATTTTTAATGTTTGCATCAAGGATTCAAATGCTTTAATAAATATATATGTTCTATTTACAAGCATTACTCCTTAACTTAATATTACACCAAGCATTTGTGTTTCTGATTATTTTCTGCTTAAGAATTGAAATATCTATCTGTCTGAATTAATAGCATTTACAGATGTCATTCTTCTTGTTCATTGCATCAACCTGCATGTTTGCTTTGGTCTTTGGCGCCCACTGTGTTAATAGATTGCTGAATGGCTGTGTTTGTTATTCTATGAGTAGGAAACTTTGCATGAGGGAAGATGGAAGGCAGCAAGTTTGCATTGTAGGACTGCAAGAATTTGAAGTTTCTGATGTACAAATTGTCAGAGAATTCATTGAAAAAGGGAATGCTGCAAGAAGTACAGGATCCACTGGTGCTAATGAGGAGTCCTCCAGGTCACATGCTATCTTACAACTGGCTGTAAAGAAGCACAATGAGGTTAAAGAGAGCAAGCGGAATAATGATGGGAATGAAGCAAGAAGTGGGAAGATTGTGGGGAAGATTTCTTTCATTGATCTTGCTGGAAGTGAAAGAGGCGCTGACACTACTGACAATGATCGTCAGACACGGTAGTTCTGCATTTAAATTATTTGCTTAATGATTTGAGTTCATAAAAAATCTATAGCTTGATGGTGCTTTCTAGAATGTTCTATGCATGTTTTTTTTTTTCCAAAACACCTCATTTAATTGATGAATTTAGGAATTTTGGTGCATAATCCAAATATTTGGGTGCATAGAAGCTGGGTCAAATATTGAATATCTTTATAGAGTTAGACAAGAGTTCCCTTTTCTTGTTATTTAGTTTTTTTCACTCAACTTTACCTTGACTATCTTAAAAGTGAGAACATCAGTAAGAAACATAAACCATTTTAGTTGACAAAGGTAAATGAAACCATCTATTTGTCTGTAGTCGTTTTTCTGCTTAATGTTTCTTGCTGTGAGCACCCTTCTTAAAAGCTTTTCCTTGTTGTTTTCTTGGGGTTTTTAGTTGTTCAGTTGATGTTTTTCAAAGTTCAAACTAGGCTTAGTATAATAAACTGAGGGCTAAGTAGTTGCACCAGTAATTTAATAAGCAGGGGATTACTTTTTAATAGAAGTCAAGTCAAATATGTTGGCCGTTTATTTGTCATCTAAATATTAGTATGATGTTTTCATGTAACTGCTGCCAGCAGGATTTGGTGGCTTTCTTCCATCCCTGCCTTATGGCGATTTTACTTGTTCACACCATGCAGTGTTTCTTATATTAACAAATCACCTCACTTTGCAACTTTTATGTATCTTCTGTTATAGGATTGAAGGAGCAGAAATCAATAAGAGCCTTTTGGCTTTGAAGGAGTGCATTCGTGCTCTAGACAATGACCAGATCCACATTCCATTTCGGGGAAGCAAACTTACTGAGGTGCTACGTGACTCCTTTGTGGGCAACTCAAAGACTGTTATGATCTCTTGTATATCTCCAGGTGCCGGCTCTTGTGAACACACACTTAACACCTTGAGATATGCAGATCGGTATGTTTCACTATTATGAGCTAAAACATTATGTTTCATGACAGGGTGCCTCCTTTATTTCATGGACAGTCACATTTCCATATACTAACGGTTTGATCATTTTGTGAACAGGGTTAAAAGTCTATCCAAAAGTGGAAATCCTAGAAAAGACCAGACCCCAAATCCAGTACCACAAACTAATAAGGAGGTTTCATCTACATCATCCCTTCCAGCTGATGTTGGTGCAGGTGCAGAGGATTTTAATGATCAATGTCAAGAGAAACCAATGGATACGGGCAGGAAATTTGTTGAAAAGGAAAATTCTTTGTACAGCTCTGCTGCTGACGTTGACAAACAGCATCTTTTCAATGGGCGAGGGGAAAAAGTCTTTGGTTCTGCTTTAATGGACAAGGAGAGGTTTGAAGTGAAGAACTCATACAGTGACTCTACCAGTCAAAGGATGAACTCTTGTTCACAAAATGATACTGATGAGAAAGTGCCAAAAGTTTCCTTGCCACACAGAAAAAGGTCTAAAGATGAGAAGTCCGAAAGGCCTGCAAACTGGATGAAAAGGGATTCCAATGGTTCTGATGTCCTCACCACTGGCTCCAAGCAGCAGAATGCAGGGAACTATAACAACATTTCCACTGGATCCAGGCTTTATGAAGCAGAATCCTCTCCTGACGGGAATATCAGCGCAATACTTGAGGTTTGTCACTCAAAACACAAAAGTACTGTTTCTTTACCAGTTTTCAGTTGAATATAAACTTGTTTCTGTTATCTGATTAATTTCTCTATTATTTGAAGGAGGAAGAAGCACTAATCGCTGCTCACAGGAGAGAAATCGAGGACACCATGGAGATTGTTCGTGAAGTAAGTTATGACATGTTTTTCTTTAGGTTACATTAAATTGTGAAATTCACTTTCCTATGGCCTTTGTTAGGCCACTTAAGGACTTGAGTTTCCATATAAACTAGCAATTTGACATGAACTAGCATGCTTGTGAATTAGTTTTTCTAATTTTTGATATTTATAGAATGGAAAAAGAAATTAATGGTTTCCAAATTTCGGATAACATATAGGCGAGTTATCTTTTTGTGCTCATCTTATATATTTGCTTTTGGTTTTCAGGAAATGAAGCTCTTGGCAGAAGTGGACCAGCCAGGAAGCCTTATTGACAACTATGTAACCCAATTGAGCTTTGTGCTCTCTCGCAAAGCAGCTAGTCTTGTGGGTCTTCAAGCTCGCCTTGCAAGATTCCAACATCGACTAAAAGAACAGGAGATACTAAGTAGAAAAAGAGTTCCTCGTTAATAAGAGACTCGGCTTCTCTTATTCAATGTCAATTGTATTCTCGTTAGGTATACGGTTGAAAGGTTTTGTTTGATATAAACGGATCTTTTCTTGGATATATTCTAATTAAACTTACTCACATACATGTATATGGCCCTGTGTGATATTTTGGCCACCTCGTGCCTTTGCAAATTTGGTGGAATCTATGTAGGCTGAATTATCTGCCCCCAAAATTTTAAGTTCGAGAGGGGCAAAGTGAAAAATAAAATATGGTGCTGATACAAAATTGAAATCCACTGTTTCAACTTGTACTCTGTTTTCTTCTCTCTCTCTCTCTCTGTGGCGTCGTGTATATGCACCCCCCCTCTATGGAAAAACTTTATAATATTCATAGTCTTTATGTCTAAAATATAAGGTGAAACGGCGACTGATATAAAACGTAAATACCCACCAAGATCCCCTATGAATAGTCTTGCCATGAAAGTCAATCTCGCCGCCTGTAGTCTATTTGATGGAATTAAGATCTTATGTTTCTTATTATAGTCATTAACATGAAAATCTCTTTATTATAAAATGACAATCTCATATTAGTGAAGGATTCGAAAGAATTTTAATCCTTTGATAAGCTAGTTTATATTACCGCTTTATATAACTAATAAACTATTAAACATATGAATAAACGGGAGGCTGTTACGGAGGATTTAATTCTCAGAAATTTTTTTTTGGGTAAATTTTGATGAACAATATAATGGGGAATTTATGAATAAATTTTGAGGGGATTTTTAATTATTTAATGGGGATAAAAAATTACTCACCAGCATTTTCTCTCTCAACTATGAAGAAAAATAAAATTTTGAACCTTGCATTTGAGTATATAATAGGAATAATTGTTCAACTTTTTAGGAATTCATTAATTATTCAACTTTTTGGGAATTCATTGTTTTATAATGGGGATTTTTGTAAATAAATTTATATTCGAATATGCTATCGAATACTGCTAAAAATCTCTATTCTTCCATTGAAAATCTCTTAAGTTTTATATATGAATATTTATCTAACTAATGATATAATAGAAAAATTCAAGAGAGAATAATAATCATCAAAGAGAGAATTTATTTTTCTCCTTTACAAGAGGGATTCATGAAGAATTTTGGGGGATTCACAGTTATATAAGGGAGATAAATGCATTCTCTCTCCAATAATTATTTATTTTCTCTCCAACTTTTCTATTGTATCATTAGAGAGAGAATATATTTTTTCTCCTTATGTAAATCTAAATCCTCGAAAATTCTTCATAAATTCTCCTTATAGAACTTGCATACGAAATAATGCAACTCATTTTTAGGTATTTGGGAATATTTGGTCCTCCTACTCATTTGAGAGGACCGCAGGCAAAGCCTGAATAAAAATGGATGGTAGGAAATCAATTTTGTGCAACATGTCCAAATAGTGTTATTTTCACTGTCCATCTCCACTTAAAACCTATTATTAAACTATTTTTGTCGCAAATAAGGGTGTTTAAATTTAACTTAACCTAATTAACACCGCTAAATCGATCTAATTCAAACCAAAAATCAATCAAAATCATAGAAATATGGATTAAATTAGATTTTATTTTTTTACAAACCAAATTAATTAAATTGGATTTCGAATTTAATTTTTAAAATCAATCCAATTAATCTAAACCAAACAATATTGTAGAATATAATTTTATACATTTACTTCTAATAATTTTAATTTATTATATAATTTTTTTATTTATATGCCATTTTTACTCAAATAATATTTTATAAACATTAATAAATTATTTTTATTTTTTTGGTTTATTCTTTTTATTGGCTAAGTTACTTTTATTTTATATTGTTCTAAGCTTAAAAGTTTATTTTGTCAACACCCCCTACTTTCAAAGGAAATGCTTACCAGCATTAAAGATACTACTCTTGCAGGACGAACATTGAGGAATTAAAACTACGCCGTTTTCTCGTATAAGATAACTCAGTACCGGTACCATCAAATTAACTTGGTGGAAAAGTATCCTGTTTCATTGGGTTAGGTCCAAGGGGAACTACAACCTCACGCTAATGGAGAAATAGTCTAAAGTGCTGCAAGTCATATCTTATAAAAGCAGAACCTTCCATTATCAAAGCCAAAGCAATTATCATTATTTTTCATTCCTCTCAATTCCCTTCACATATGAAAAAACCATATCATTTTGAACCGAGTGCAAAACTGAATAGACAAGCAAATCAGTCGATGAGCTTAAGTAGCAGAACCAGACACCAAAAAATGGGGAAGGAGCATATTTACTATTACATGACTCACCTAAGCCTTAAAATAATGCCTCATCTAATAATAATTCACAGTTGTATGGCATATACAACCTATGATTCTACACTACTGACAGGCTGTACCCAGACACCATCACCATATATGTATAGTCAGTTCAGTATCCAAGCTAACAAATACTGGAACTCTAGAATGGCTATTGTTAACTCAGCCAAATGTGAAGGATCCTTCATCAACAAGTGCTGCTAACTAGACATTAACGACCTTCTGAATCTCGCATACCAAAAATCCAAGATCGGCAACGACACATTGGAATACTGATGAACAGTCACTCCTTTGCTTACTCAGCTCTCAATCTCAAGATCTCCTTAGCTGTCCTACGCCGGAAGTAAGGCATGTGTTCCTACAAATGGAAAGAGATTCAATTCTGAAACAACATAAAAAAGAGAAGTATTCTGAAAAAGTAAAGGCTTCCTCCGCCGATCGTATGAGGTTCAAAATATGCATTCCTTAGAAGTTTTAAGAAGGTTCTTACAAGGAAACATTGGTATTAGAGTAACTTTTGTCATGCCATGCACAATTTACAGAGAACACCAATTTTAAAGAAGTTGAGATTTTTAGCAATCAGTAACACTTGAAACACACTGCATAGAAATAGTATTGGCTACAACACACTATATAGAAGACAGGTAATGGCTACTGAGTTATTAATTTCGAAAAGATTTCAAGCAATAAATTTTCAGTCCTTATTAAACACAGACGAATGGCTACTGAATTATTGACTTGAGGGGGGAAAAAACATTTCAACGTAATTAAATATATAGAAAATAAAAGCATAATTTTCCTGCTATGAATGGAATGGAACATTCCATGTCCTACCTGCTCGAAACACAGCCCCAAGCCTCTGCTATAGAAGTCAGCATATTTGATCATAAAAACCCCACAATCATACCTGTTAAATAGACACTTCTGTTTAGAAAATTATTCATCAAAAAACTACAGTGGAATTAAAATGCTCAGTGTACAGAAGATTAGAATACAAACCCATTCTCCTGCTCAGGAAGGTCTCCAACAAATTCTTTTTCCCAAGAACTTACATCAATATCTTTTCCAGTCTTGTCCTTCACCTCATCCACAAAATATCTAGCCTGGGACATGTGCATCTTTCCTCAGTTTCTTTTTTAATTAATAGCCACCAAAAAATGTGTTGATAACTCATGCCCATGGTGAAAAAATGAGTGATGACATAAATATAAAATTTCAAAGCTTCACAATGTTATCGCCATAACTTAAGAAAAATATAACACTAGCCATAGTGGCTACCTCTGGTGTTTTAAGAAGTGCAAGGCACACTTAGGCCCAAAGGTTGGACAAGTGGCTGCACCTGACCAAAGCAAATTACATTTATTTCACATCTTTAAAAATTTAAAAATCAACAAGACCAAGTAACATCACTGGTAAAGCAAGCATGATTTTCATGGCAGTATGTAAGATGTAATTAAATATTATATTATATTACTTAAAAATGTGGCCAAAAATTGAATATAATTCTAATTTAAAGTTTGTAGGAACACATCATACTTAGCAAACTAATTTATATCTACAATATATAAAATTATAAATCAATTATCTCAGTATTAAATTTTTAAATTCACATACCACAAACGAACTTCCAAAACATAGAAGTTTAAGCAATAATAGCAGTTTGATTGAGAATTAGGTAGTTCTCTAATTTTATATTTACTTCCCAACTTATCTGTTAATTTTAATTTTGATTTCTCTTGATTTGATATGATGCAAGACCTCTACTGCAATTGACTTTCTAATTTACAAATTTTCTATTTCTTTACATTTCTTGGTTGTCTAATTAAATCTATTTCATATATTCTGCCATTTTGTGGGTTAAATTGTTTGCTTTCCTTCCTAATCCACATGATTTTATTGTTAATTACTGGACTAAGGCATTAAAGACACATTTGATCTCTGACCTCGTAAGTTTTCAATAGCTGGCACACCAACTGGACAAACAAGTTCCTAAACCCATCAAGCTGCATCTTAGGCATCATACTTATGTTTGATCCAACAACCAGCTTGACAATGCAGCTAAGTTTGGCTTGTTTTGAAATTCAACAGAACTAACATATGAGCAACTGCTGAGATATAAATTATTTTCAATGAGACTTGTCATCTGCATGTACCAAAATATGGCACAAAATTTCCAATGAAAAAGAAATTAGAAGGCAGGGACCAAATTCAGCAGAACCAGAATTTTGAACTCATTTTCATGTAATCTACACATGGCTTATTCCTTGAATCTTGATTGAAAACACTAACACCAGTTTGTCACACACTATTTGATATACTACATGTGAGATTAAAAAAGGGGATGTCAATCAAATCACTCTAACCTCAAAATCCCCCCCCACCAAAAAAAAAAATTGCATACAACAGCTATGAAATGACCCAAAAAAAAAAAATTGCAAGTTTACATGGTCAAATAAAATATTAATAAAACCAAAGAAAATGTTCTAGACTAAGGTCACTTTTGATTCCCTTTAATTAGCAATATGCAGCTTGAAATATGAAATTTGCAGTAAAATTACATAGACCAAACCAAAAAAACTTTACCAGCACTTTCAGCACTTGGTTATCCATTCCTTTTAATGAGTCAAGATACTGGAATTTCTGATCCTTTTTATTGATAACAGCCAAGCACCAATGGATCTCTTTATGGATAGGTACAAATATCTAGTAACAACAACAAATCAGGTTAAAGATCAGCATGAAAACAAAAGCAACCAGCAATAAGATAAAGAAACTGAAAAACTAGTTTCAACATAATTACTTTATCACATTCAATTAGACCATATCCCAGTTTCCTTTGGCTGGTCCATCTTTTGACAGATTTGAAATCATAACCATTCCTGCCACTTATTAACTGGCAATTAACATTCAAAATGAAAAGCATCAATATCTGACCAATATGAATAAATTAAAAATTACATAGATAAAAGATATAGAAATTCTTTTAAAACAGAACAAAAGTAAAAGACATAATGAAACTTTTTGGGCCTAGGCCCATATACGTTATTGGAGACCAAAAAAAAAAAAATTGGGTGATTTAAGAGTTACACCAACAGACCCAAAACCCCTCACTTACCACTCCTTCCCACTGACCACCCACTAACTCAATGAGACACCTGCACAGCCACCAACACTCAACCGCCACTGCAGAAGGCACCAGCAGCAGCAGAACAACGGGCTGCTTGTGGTGAACAGAAGCAAAGAACAAGAGACAGAGACAGAGACAGAGATAGACCAAGAAAGGTGGGCCGTAGCAGAGATCAAGAGAGAGGCAGTAGTAGCAGAGACAGAGATTGAGAGAAGGCAAAAGAAGCATTGCAAAACTCGCATGATTCCAGTGAGTCCACGATCTTTCCCAGCGATCCCACTACGATCCCACAATCCCAAGTTACACAGTGGGATTGGGATGACGGGATCAGAGATGGCATGGGAGTTTGTAAAATTGTGCAATTTTATGAGCTGCATGATTTTAACAACACTGGGCCTCAACATCAGAAAAATTAAAAGTAAATTGCATGAATGAAGAAACGCTTTGCTCTTCCTTGGGGCAAAGTTGGAAATAGAGATGCATATTTAAATATTATAAAGAGAAGTCAAATTCGAAGTCTATTTTCAGGTGTTTGATAATCGACGGCGAAGATTGTTTCCTTAAAGTAATGTTTGCTAGAGAGAAAAAATGGGAAAGAGAGAGGAGAAAATTGCGAAACAAATGCAAGTTACTAGATATTGACTAAAATATCTTGTCCCTAGTGGTTCCAACAGTATGAATAGATTTTTCGTCCAATTGTAATGTGCGAATAAGGAGGATGCTAAACCAGCACAAAAGTTTGAAGGTTACCATCCCCCATATCTATGGGCATGCACAAACACACACACAAATACAGATATATGTTTGTATATAAATATACCTCAGGTTTTGGAGCAAATCAATTAACAATATATGAATATAACAATTTCATGGTTGAAGCAAGACTCAGATGACAATATTTCTTGGTCAAAAGAAACCAATGTTTCAAGGGGAGAAAAATGACCTCCCTCGTTTATAAAGTAGTGATCTGAAAGGTGGAATAGCTTTTTATCTTTCTCTGTTAACACTAATAATCATGTGAAGAGTTATTATACCTTTTTGTAGAAAAAAGTATTGAAAAAATGGCATTTGAGAAACTTCTGTGGTTCTCTTTTCTCCCTCTCTTTCAGCAACTCGAGGTACAAATTTATCACCTGCACAATTAAGGTACACCTATTACTAAATTTCACAGCACAACAATATCAATTCATGATAAAATTAGGCACTCAACATCAGATAAACAAATAATATGCAAACAAGATCACCTCATCATTCAACCAAGCACCCGGTCTAAGGCACTGAAACTTTTCTCCACTTATCTCAATGTTGGAATCCTCATGGGTAACCAAGATCTTCTTCCTGCAGAAGCAAGCCCTCAATGAGCTAAGAATCCAGATTAAACTCTTCTCAATAACACATAGCCTAATCATCAAAGCATACCGGTTAGCAGAAAAGGCACTCGCAACCTGATCTTCTTCCTCCTTTGTAAGAGCAACAAAAGGTTCACGCGGCACTTCCTGAAAGCCATACAAACACTTGAGTAAATTGCACTAACATTTAGACCAGCTCTCATTCCCCAACCAACACACCAGCACACCGCTAACTAAGTGCCAGTGAGCATTTTCTTAGAATTATGGGCCTAACTCCATTCCAAAAGCTAGCTCGCCAGAGGAGGACTGCTCAAGTGATTATAAAAGGTTATCTAAGCCATACACCTAGCCGATGTGGAACTCAACACATTTCCAATAAAAATTGAAAACCTAGCTAAGAAAACAGCAAAATACTACTACTCAGTAAGAAATAAGGTATCAACAACCAAATGGGTAAGTTTATCAACAAGTTATCACCTCCACTGGTTCCTTCTTCGGCCGCAACAAATCATACCCAGCCCTGTGCTTCTCGTGTAGTTCGATTTGAAAGTTCAGCCACTTGATCCTGTCGTCTCGCCTGCCAACATCCTCCAGCAACTTCTTATAAACATTAACATCTGCAAGGTCACGCTCAGGGATCAGAGCCAAAGAATCCAAACCCTTCTGCACATCATTCGCCACCTTCAAACAACTATTAGTCAACTCCGAATCCACCGTTAACGTTGACTTTCCACCACCCACAACCTTAGCATCCACGAATTCCACATCCTCCTGCACCTCAACCACAACCCCATCATTCCCCTGCCACCTCTGGTCCGTCACCAACGACCTCCCTTCGACATTCTTAACCTCTTCGATGCTCGAATCCTCCGAAACCTCCTCGTACCCGCGGCCATCATCACTGTCCAATTCCACCACCTCCTCCTTCTTCTTCCCCTTCTCTAAGAAATCCAATGCAGCTTGCTTGGCAATTCGGTAATTTCGCACCAAAAAGTTGCCCATGTCGTCGCCAATCTCCTCCTTCTTCCGCGAATTTCCGGTAACCCTAGCCCCGAAGTTCCGCAATTCCGCTGCAACGGGGCTAGATAGAAGGTCGAACTTTTTGGGCCTGCAAGGGGCGTGAACCTCCCTGCGCAACGGTTGCTTGGGTTCGGGGTACCGGGCGATCCGGGAACCAGTGGTGGTGGCGGTGGTGAGGGACGAAACTGGTCGGGTTACGGGAGTGGAGGAGGATAATCTGGGTCGTTTTCTGTGAGAATCTGAGGGAATGGGAGATAGTGAATTTGGATGGAAATGGTTTACGCTCATGCATTCTTCGGGGCGCTTGCGACTGGTTGTCATGACACCCATTGATCGATGAGGAATCGGGGTGCGATGGGAACAAGCTGGGATTGAAGAAGAACAAGCATGTCCCGTTGTGAGAGAACCAGCACGTGAATTTGGGTAATTAGGGTTTTGCTTTTTTAATTTTATTTTGTTTGAAAGACAGTTTGGGGAGAGGTGGGAAAAACCCTACACGAAACGCGAGTTTTGTAGCTTTGAAGAAAAAATAGAGGTGGAGGTGTGAGTGTTAGTGTGCTGAGTAGGAGACGGGCTCATCTTTGATTATTTTTCAATACTAGTCCGAGGCCCTACTCATAGCATGTCTTTACCCTCTTATAATTTTTACTTAAATTATATTTTTGAATTTCTAAATAAAAATCCAAATATGCGAATCGCTTTACCAACCAAGAATTGGCGTGGTGTTCCTATTTTACATGATCTCGTCGTGTTAAATCTTGTTAAATGATTGTCATCGAGTACATTCTCTTTTAATTGCTCGCTGTTAATCATGATCGATGTTTTCATATTTCTTTTTAACTGTTTACCATTAGTTATGTTTTTATTACTGTAGAAGCTTAACATTATCAGGTTAGGCTATGTTTGATACACCGATAAATCTTTGGAAGAAAATTTTATGAATTTTTTTTTCATGAAGTCAATTTTAATACACAGATAGGATTTCTAAATTTGACTCTGTTAGGGTTTATTTGTAACTCATCAAGTTGCACCTTAATGACATGCTACAATTCACTGACTCATTCCTCTATCTCTATAACTTTTCCTTATTGTTGTTCATGGTTTCCATTGTCACTTTTCGAATCCTACCCTTTCTAGTGAAGCTTTGGCCCTCAGTTAGGATAGCTTTGGTAGAGCTATGGTACTCAACCATGTCAATATAGGTGCGAGAGTCGGAGAGTGAAGTTTCAAGTAGTTTTTTACGGTGTCTGCAACTAAAGTGTGGTTCAAATCCCACAAAACCACTAGAGAGACTTGTTGTCAAAAATAATTTTGAATATTAGTATTCTAACTTTAAATAATAAGAATAAAATGACAACAATAATAAGAAGTAGTAGAACAAAGTTACCACAAATTGTACAAAGCACTGTCCTTAAGGGTTTAATTCCGTCCTATTCAAAGTTATGCTCGGTGGAATGGCATTGACAGTTAACCCTCCAGGATTAGACGTGGGTCTCCACAGAAACTCATCCATACGATAATCCCGGTACGTTGAGCAGCAGATCTTGCAAGTAACAGAAAACGCAAAAAAAGCAGTGGAGGCAACTTCTATTGCGCAGAAGAGTGAGAATGAGGAGATAATGGTTGTTCTGTGTATTGTGTTGTGCCATGTAGTAGGGTATATATAAGGAAAAGAAGTAGTTGTTGTAAAAGAGTCGTTGCAAACTGGCCGTTGGATAACGGTCAAAAAAAGAGCCGTTGAAGAATTAAAGAGCTGCAACAGTAAAAAGGAAATTTGGCTAAAAATTAAAAATAAAATTTGCACTGGTAGTAAAAGCTTGGCAGGCCCACCACACACGCGCGGACGAGACAAGGCTGGGTAGGGCGTGCATGTGTGTATTTAACTAAGGCCCAAGTCCACAATGCTACCTTAATACCATAAGGTATTTACCGATTAAATACCATCATATATAAATGTTTATTAAAAGATTTTTATGAGCAATGTGGCTAAATACACTAACACCCATATATATACATACAACAAGACTATGTGCCAGTGATTACAAAATGAGGTTGAGAAGATGAAAAAGTCAAGTTTCAAAGAATTTAAAATGAAGCAAATAAAGAAGGGAAAAAATTTTATCTCGTAAAATTTCCCACTTTCTTTTACTTTTAACAAACTTATTATTCATAGAGCAACACTATCCAATACAAAAGCATTGTTATGAATTATGTACAAAATGAGTTGGGGACAATGAAATAAATCTTTTGGCAAAACTCACATGTCAAAAAGAGTAAAAAAAGGAGAGGAAAAAAAAGACCGACATTTATCAAAATTATTCACAAAAAGTGTATGATCATACCAAATAATATTTCTCTTTCTCAAAACAATTTCTTCTTTTAAATTTACTCCCTTCTTACCCCAAAACCATACATAGCATTAAAGGAGAAAATTCGATCCTTTTTTTTTACAATGGCCGCTCCTACCAATTCCCTTTCCTTTTTCACCCCTTTGTGGAGCTCAACATTACCAGCACACTGCCTATCAAACTCTCCTCCACCAATTATCCCACTTGGTACAAGCAAATCACCAAGTTACTTGATGCTAATAATCTTCTTGGTTATGTCAGTGGCACCCTTGTCTGCCCTCCTACCAAACCTGGCACCAATGAAGCAGTTACTGATAATCCTGACTTCCTCAAATGGAGGCATCAAGACAATTACGTTTTTCCTGCTCTCATGGGCTCATGCGGTTCTGATGCCCAAATCGTAATGTCATCAGCCACTACTTCTACTGATGCAATGTCAAGACTAACCGAGGCTCACGCCAATCGCTCTCACACAAGTATTATGTCCCTTAAGGAGAGACTTGCCTCTTTCACCAAAGGTGATTCCAGTGTTTCCGATTATCATGCTCCATTTGGTCCATTGCCGATGAGCTTGCACTTATTGATCATCCTGTTGATGATCTTGATCTAGTTGTCGCTGCCCTTAACGGTCTTGGTTCTACCTTCCAGGAATTTACTGCTTCTATTCGCACCCGTGATACTCCCTTGTAGTTTGATGAGCTTTATGACAAGCTCGTTGATTATGAGATTTTTCTTCAATGCGAAGAGCGTCAGCAACAATCTCTTCCTATCATTGCCAACCATATTTCTCGTTCTTCTTTTATTCATGGTCGAAGCAAACAACCATTGCAATTCTCTGGCGTAACCCCCTCTAGTCGCAATGCTCCTTCATCTACACCTACTACTCATGGTTGCTGCACCTCATCTTCTGGCTCCACTCTTGTGTGTCAATTTTGTGATAAGCACGGTCACACTGCCAAGACTTGTTACAAAATTCATGGCTCTCCTCCCAATCATCTTCGCCATCGAGCTAATCTGGTGTACAAAGACTCTAACTTTGAACTATCCTAGCTATTTGACTCTAGTGCTTCTCACCATGTTACTAGAGATCTTGCCAACCTCTCTCTAACTCACGAATATATTGGCAATGATAAAATTGTGGTTGCTAATGGTAGAAGACTACCTATCACTCATAGTGGTTCTACTAACCTTCCAACCCTCTCATCCCCTCTCCATTTAAACAATGTCCTTTATGTCCCTAATATCTCTCAAAATTTAATCTCCATATCTCAACTTTGCCAAACTAACTTTGTTTCTATTGAATTCTTCCCATGGCATATTCAGGTCAAGGATTTGAGCATGGGGGCAATTCTACTTCACGGAAAGAATGATAATAATATGTACAAGATTTCATGCCAACCATCTCAACCTCACTCCTACCATGTTCACTATCAGCTTCCCTTATCCACCTGGTTGCTTAGGCCATATTGCACCTCACATTCTTCATCATGCCCTCAAGAACAACCAAATCTCATTTTCCTCAACACCTGTTCAGTGTTTAGATTTTCTTGCAAATAAAAGCCATAAGTTACCTTTTACTAGGTCTACTTTGTCTAGTGATCGTCCTCTAGAACTTGTCTACTCAGATGTATGGGGTCCTGCAACCACTCCTTCAATAAATGGACATGCTTATTATGTTATTTTTGTTGATCAGTTTTCAAAGTATGTATGGCTTTATCCTATTAAACATAAATCTGATGTCTCTTAAATTTTTCCAATTTTCAAATCTCTTGTTGAACATCAATTAAATTCCCAAATAAAAACTCTTTACTTTGACAATGGTGGTGAATAGATCAAATTAAGATCTTTTCACCAAAATCATGCCATTTCTTGCTTAACAACCCTTCCTTATACCCCTGAGCATAATGGTTTGTTTGAGTGCAAACACTGGCATTTAGTTGAAACAACTCGTTGTTTCCTACATCATGCATCTATCCCAACCTCATTTTGGTCCTATGCACTTCAAACCGTTGCCTACCTAATTAATCATGCCCACCACTGGTTTAAACATGAAGTCACCTTTAGAAGTTTTATTTGATTGCTCACCCAGCTACTCCAAGCTTCGCACTTTTGGCTGCCTTTGTTTTCCTTGGTTAGTCCCATATATCAATAATAAACTTCTTCCTAGGTCTCGGCCATGTATTTTTCTAGAATATAGTCCTACCCAAAGTGCCTATTTGTGTTTTAATCCAAAAGCTAAAAAATTGTACACTTCCCGTCATGTGCATTTTGTTGAAAATCTATTTCCTTATTCTTCTCATCCACAAAATCTCACCTCTAGCTCACCCAACTCTTCATTCAATTCTAAAATCATTCCATTGCAACAAACCTCACCAATGTCAACTCTTGATCCTCTTATTTTTCCTCAACCCAAACCTGAAGCTGCTACTCCATGCCCCACCAATATCTCAAATCAAATCTCCCCAGCTAATCTGTTGCTTCTTGCTTTTGTGATTATCTCATCAAATACCTCACCTACTTCCACGAACAATTCCAACCATTTGACTCCCTTAGCCACAACCCCACCCATTTCCTTAGTCAATCCTGTGGACCTACCTCCCTCCATGCATACCTTAACACCCTTGTTACCCTTAGCCACATCCCCACCCACTTCTGCAAACACCTCGTCTATTCACAACCTTGCTCACCTCGACGTCAATCTCCCATCTTACCCCATGCAAAATTCACCCAACCACACCACATCTCAACCCAACGTCCACATTCAACCATGCATAGACAATGATTTCTTGTACACACAAATTCACAACCTTCTATGACAGTAGACTCATCCTCATGCTCAACCCGACCTTCTTCTCAACTATCTCACCCAATGATTACCCGAGCCAAAAATGACATCTTCAAACCCAAACAACTCCACATGGCCACAAAATTTCCATTACCTGAACCCATTGAGCCCTCTTGTTTATCCCAAGCCTTGAAACACTCTGAGTGGCGCCAGCCAATGTCTGATGAATTCAATGCCTTACTTGCCAATGGGCCGTGGACCTTCATCTCTAAACAACCACAGTTTAACATTATTGGTAACAAGTGGGTTTTTTGTCTCAAACGGAATACTGATGGTTCTATAGCATGATACAAAGCTTGATTGGTTGTTAAAGGGTTTCATCAGTACCTTGATGTTGATTACATTGAGACTTTCAGTCCGGTCATCAAGCCTCAAACTATCAAGCTAGTTCTTTGCATTGCTTTATCTCATGGTTGGTCTCTTTGCCAAATGGACATCAACAATGCATTCTTTCATGGGCGTATCTCTGAGGACATCTATATGTCTCAGCCCCCGAGATTTGTTAACTCTCAGTTTCCTGATCATATTTGCAATTTGCACAAAGCCTTGTATGGCCTCAAACAAGCCCCTCGTGCTTGGTATCATGCTCTTAAGGATTTTCTCATTGCTTATGGGTTCTCTAACTCTCGGTCTGATGCTTCTTTATTTGCTTACAACCAAGACAAAATCATTGCATATTTCCTCATTTATGTTGATGATCTCTTGTTGACGGGAAATAATTTCAAGTTTCTAACAAGTATCAAACACGCTCTTGCACTCAAATTCTCTCTCAAGGATCTTGGTACGCCCAATCACTTTCTTGGTATGGAAATTCTTCCAACTTCTCATGGTCTCTTTCTTTCTCAGCATCATTACATTTGTGACTTGCTTTTCTCCACTCACATGCATGACGCCAAGCCAGTTACTGCTCCTCTTTCACATCATGTGACTTGACTCCAGCTATGGATGCTCCTACATGTGATGCACAAGAGTATCGCCGCATCATTGGCACCCTATAGTGTCTGTCTCTCACTCGTCCTTATGTTTCCTTTTCAGTAAATAAGTTATCTCAGTACATGCAAGCTCCTACCGACATTCATATGCAAGCAGTCAAACCCCTTCTTCGTTATCTCAAAGGGACAATTGATTATGGCCTAAATCTCTCTCGAGCTACAGACCTCTCACTCACAGCGTTTTGTGACTCAGATTGGGTAGGTGACACTCGAGACAGAAAATCAACTGCTACCTTCATTATATACATGGACCCAAATGCCATTTCTTGGTCTTCCAAAAGACTATCTACGATTGCCAAGTCATCAACTGAGGCCGAACACAGAACTATAGCTTCTACCACCACTGAACTCTTGTGGTTGCATGAATTACTTAAGGAACTTGGGTTCCCCATCATTAAGGCTCCTCAGTTATTCTCGGATAATATTGGTGCTACTTACCTTTGTGCCAATCTCGTATTCCACACTCAGATGACGCATCTCGCTATTGACTATCATTTCGTTCAGGATCTTGTTGCTAGCAAGGAGCTCACTGTGTCTCATGTACCTACAAGCCATCAATTAGCTGATTTGCTCACTAAGCCGTTATCTCATTCTCGTCATGCATTATAGGAGTCATTGCTGCTCGTTAGTGTATCAACTCATTATTGTTGTAATCACATTTTGTTTTCTTCCAATTCAGTTACGATAGAATAGGTGTCGTTCCTTTTAGATAAGCTCATATATTTTCTGTTACTGAAGATTTGGAGAGAGAGTCTTGTCAATAGCTTATATACGTTGTACTCAGAATTTTCAATTTGTGAATACAATTCATCAACTTACAGCTTCTATGGTTGATTTGTTGACCAAACAGTAACTTGAAATTTTTGCAAAGAGAACGGGTATTGACTTTCACTCTATTTCGCAGCACAAAAGGAAAATTCCCCCCTTCCCCCCCCCCCCTCTTTTTTTTGGCTTTTGTTGTATTTCATTTAATTTTTTCTTTGAAAAAAAATAGTAAAAAACTAGCATTTGCCAAAATTATTCATGAAAAATGTACAGACATCGTTTATTACCAAATAATATTTATCATTTTTGTAAAATTTTCTCCTCTGAAATTTACTCCCTTCTTACCCTAGAACAACGCAGAGCACATTACACACATGGGAAATGTATTAGATCATGTGATTTATTTAATTAAATTAGTTAGCATTGAGCTGTACCAGTTAGTTCGTTTCTGTTATAGTGGTTAGCCTTAACTGTTTTCTCCGCCCAATACAAGTGTGTATAAACAGTTTTTTACATTTAATGAAATCTGAGTTTGCCATTATTCATTCATTCATCTAATATGCTATTCATTCATCTAACAAAATATGAAAGAATTTGTTAATTGGTTGTTGATTTGTTGACAAAGCACTAACTTGGAATTTTTGCAAACAGAAGGAGTTTTAGCTTCTATTCTATTTTGCGACACAAAAGGACCCCCCCTTTCTGTTTTTGTTGTATTTAATTTAATTTTTTCTTCTTCAGAAAAAGACAAAAAAAACTAACATTTATCAAAACTATTCGTGAAAATTGTATAAGCACCGTTTCTTGTCCTCGTCTAAAATTTACTTCGCTTTTACCCCAAAACCACACATTGCATTAAATGGGAAATAGGAGAATATATGTAGTTGATTTGTTGACCAAACAGTAACTTGAAACTTTTGTAAAGAGGAGGAGTTTTGACTTTCACTCTGTTTCACGGCACAAAAGGAAAATCTTCCATTTTCGTGCTTTTTTTAATTTAATTTTTTTTCTTCTTTGAAAAAAAGAAAAAAAATCTGACTTTTACCGAAATTATTCATGAAAAATGTACGAACACCGTTTATTACCAAATAATATTTCTCTGAAATTTACTGCTCTCTTATCCCAAAACCTCACATAGCATTAATTACATGGAAAATATGAGAGAATTTGTTAATCTGTTGTTGATTTGTTGCCCGAACACTAATGTGTTTGAAAAAGTTGAGAGATTAAAATTATTTCAATAATTATTTATTTATATAAGTACTTTTTTATATAATTACTTATATAATAATCAATTTATATTTAGATATTGTAGTTGAAAAGTGATTTTAAGATAATATATTTTATTTAGATTATATGAAAAAATTATTTTTATATGATAAAATTATTAAAAAATATAAAATAATTATTTATATTATATAATATTTTTTATTTAGAGTCAATTTAGTAAAAATATGATAATTATAAAATAATTAACTTTTATTTATAATTATAAACTTCAAAATATTATTTATACCTATAAATTATTTTTTAGCTTAAAATTATTAATTTTTTATTATAATTTATTTCTATTTGATCTCCAAATATGATAGATTTTTCCAAAATAATTTTTTTTCAAAAAAAAAAACTATTTTGGAAAGTTCCCAAACATGTACTAACTTGAAATTTTTGAGTTTTGGCTTCCGCTCTATTTCACAATACAAAAGGATTTCCCCCCCTTTTTTTTTGTTTTTTGTTGTATTTAATTTAATTTTTTTCTTCTTTTAGAAAAAACCTGACATTTATCTAAATTGTTCATAAAAAATTTGTGAATATCGTTTCTTACAAAATAACGTTTCTTCTTTTCATAAAATGTCCTCCTCTAAAATTTACTTCCCTCTTACCGCAAAGCCATGCATAGCATTGAATGCGAAATATGACAGAATTTGCTATTGATTTATTGAACAAACACCAACTTGTAATTTTTGCAGTGAGATAGGGTTTTGCCTTTCACTGTAGCACAACACAAAAGGAATTTTTTGCCCTTTTTTTTGTTTTTAAAATTATAGAAGTCTCAACACTGAAAATAGAAATTTTGGATTTACTTTTGATACAAGAGAATATACAATTGAAAAAAAATTTAATAATAGAGACCGTTATCAAGGATTATTTAAAGAGAAGAACCAATTATATTAAAACAACCAAAAGGGACAGAGTAAAATTTATTTAAGAAGAAGGGCTAAATAATTTCTACAAGTAAACAATGATAGCTTTAAAAAAAAAATTTTTTTTTTATTGTTTTTATTTTCATTACAACCTCATTCTCTCAACCCTCTTGTATTGTTACTCTCGCACTACTCATGACTATGCTCGCCCAGTTGCTCTTGCCATCAATTGCAACCAAAAAGTAATTCGTCAACGCCTATTTTTGTTTCATCTATTTTGCTTTTGAATTCGGTCCTTTCATGTGCATGTGGTGCCATAACATTTCTGGGTTTTGTTCAGTGTTTTTGTTTGTGAGATTTACTAGCATTTGAATTTCTCTTCCTAAAAGAAAAAAAAAATTTCCAATAACAAATAAAAGCTTTCTATTTTACTTTTCTCTAAAAGAGAATTCTTTTCATATAATGCCGTACCTTTGTGCATTCCCTTTTGCTTTGTCTCCCATAATATTGAATATTTATGGAGAATGTTTACTTGCCTCCTTATTCTCTCTATGAGCTTTGCCGTAAACATTTTTGGGCAGGCAAGACAGATCCATTACCTTTCGGTTCCAAATCCAATAGATGGCGAGAGCAATTGAGCGAGCACAGTCACGAGCGGCTATAAGAGAAGGCTTTGTTTGGTTGAGGGAAAATTGAAAGGAAGGATTGGGAAAGAAAAGAAATAGAAAGAAAAGAATTTAGTTTACTTTGTTTAGTTATGGGAGAAAATACATAAGAAAAGAATAAACAATGAAAAACAGAAAGTAAGTGAGACCCACTAACATTCTTACCCCACACTTGGACAAAAATTTGTTGGAGAATGGAGTGATTTTTTCATATTGGAATAACGCCCACATCCAAAAGCAAAAGAAATTGAGCCCTACCCCTACCCTGTTCGCATCTCCAAAGAAGGAGAACGCTGTCCACCACCCCTGTTTGCACCGTGTCCTTCCACTACTACCTATGTTGCATCCTTTCATTGTTGCCTTCCTTCCCTATCGCTACCAGGTTTGTGTATGTACTTTCTTCATCACTAGGTTTGATAGAGGATTTGTTCGCTTTTTCTTTCAATGGTGAACCTGATTGTTTCTTTTTGTAAGATAATCTTTTGTGAAAGCTGATAAAATTTTGCTGCACTTTATTCATCATGTTTCAAAGTTCACTTTAATATGATGGACTAGGAACCAAACAAGCCATTATGCTAAAGCCCATAAACTGATCTTACTCAATGTGATTGGCATTGATTGTTAATCTCCCGCATAAAATTAATCTTCAAATATCTTCCTGCACATAACCTTAACCGTTTTTATCAACATTTCATATCAATCATCATGATATTGTCACTTAATATTGTAATTTCAAATATGAAAAGAAGCAGTTTATCAAGTATTACTAACTTAATATAAACATAAATGTTATGTCATACTATATAGAGTGCAATTGGTTACAACCAAAGAATATAATTGGAATTTCAGGGAGAGTGCCGGTGAGAGTAAACAATACAATAGTTGACAGCTTCAAACACTCAGCACTAACAATAACAGAGCAGACCCACCTTATCTTCTTCTCCACATTTTCTCTCCGCAACTTCTCCATCCAAAACGGTGAACCATCTTTTCTCTTTGTCATCTTTTTCTTCCCATCCTTGCTACTTGTTCTCCGCATCAAAAAAAAAAAAAAAATCAGAAAATTTGACACCAAAGTATTCAACATAAATTTAAAAAAATTAAATGAAAAAAGGGGATCAGTTTCGATCAGCGATGGGCCTGAAGTTCTCGTTCGGCGAGAAGGTGGTGGGGGCCCGAAACTTCAAGGGCCGGTGGTTGCCGAAAGAAGTGGAAGATGGTGATGGTGGGCTGAAAAGGAAAGACAAACGAATGGAGAGAAAGTGGCGCACCAAAAAGAGAGAGCCATATCTCTCATGCCTCTGACGGGAGAAAGCCCAGAGACCGCAGACCCAAACAGAAAGCCAATTCTAGTTGCTCACATTAGAATAGCCGAGCCACAAAAGAGAGAGCAACTCTGTGCTAACATGTGCAAGGGTGTCCATGGGCTACTTCTGAGTGACCACTAAACGGGCTCGTGGGCTCGATTTTTTCCCTTAAATTTTGGATGAGATAGCAGAGTATTAGCTGTTGATCAGCAAAATATTAGCTACTGATCTAATTTTGACCCTACCTTTTTTTTTAATTTTTTAAAAGCTGAATTAGAAGAAAATTCTATGTCAGCTAATAACTTAATGGGATTATACATGTTTATGATATGATAGAAAGAGTAACCAATATCAGAGTTATTCCATAGACTAGATTGTCTAATATCTTTCTTTATTCTGCAATCTTTGAATTCGAAATTTGAAGTCAAAAGATTTTTAAAATCTCATAGTTTCTTGAGAGACATTATGGGCTAATCCTACACCCCAATCATAATCTTTATTCCTACCTATTTTGACTACACATCCATCATTTGATCTATAAAAAAAAGTAGCCAATATTGAGCTTATCATGTGTACTAAACTACATCATAGCTATGAGCCTTCTTTGTTTAATTTAACTTTCAAATGGGAAATTCAAATCAAAGCAATTTTTTAATCTCAAAAAATTGATAAAATGCCATGTATGACTAAATCTACAATTCTACCAATGAGAATATATGTAAAATCTACATTTCTAGCTATATTAAGCAAACACCTATTCTTTCATCTATACGAAAAGAAACCAATATTAGGCTTATAATTTGTCCTAACTACATGATATCTTTCGAACTTCTATGTTGATTTTAACTTT
Organism: Pterocarpus santalinus; assembly: GCA_031439595.1. Taxonomy (NCBI): domain Eukaryota; kingdom Viridiplantae; phylum Streptophyta; class Magnoliopsida; order Fabales; family Fabaceae; genus Pterocarpus; species Pterocarpus santalinus. Next base: position 52,602,582 of record CM062530.1, on the reverse strand, counting down.
CATATGGGAAATTCAAATCATAGCAATTTTTTAATCTAAAAATTTTGATAGAGTGCTATGTATGAGTAAATGAATATGGGAATATATGTATTAAGGATTAGACATATAGGATAAGTTAATATTATATATCATATTCTTACCCATTATTTGGTGTAGGCAACATATTATATAAGTTTATTCACTATAACCATCTTTATACATCAAAATGATGGATAATTTAATCAAGTCTAGAAAGATTAGATTAAGTTTGATTAGCTTTTAATTTATAAGATTTTTTCATAATTTGATTATTTATATATTATCAAAAGAAAAATTAATTATAAAATAAATAAATAAAAATTTAAAATTATATAAAAATATATAAATAATACATGGTAAATAATATTAAGTAATAAGTAATATTTAATATAAAATTTAATTATACATAATTCAAATAAAAAAATTAAAATAACTGTAATAAATAAATAAATACTTTAATTATAATATTTTAAAAAACTTATATGTAAATGGTTAATAAAAATTACTATTTTTATATATATATTTTCCTTTTACATATTATGGTAAAAGGTAAAAAGATTTTTTTTCTCTTATCTTTATTTATTTTTTTTAATTTAGTCCCTTATATTTCAACTTCTTATCAATTTCATCTATAGTTACTTTTCTATCATATACTAAGTGGCATAAATGATGCTCTAACGTCGTGGACACTTGATCGAATGCGGATTGTACCATGTTTTTCATTAGTTATACAAGAAAAAAGTAATTAGGGGCCAAATTATAGAAATAAATTAAAAATAAGGAACTAAATTAAAAAATAAATAAAAATAAAAATAAAAATAAGAGATCAAGATTCGTATTTTGCCTGTAGGAAAATGTACAAGTAAGAACTATTAAAATGTATTAGAGAAAAAATGTTCTATATTTTTTAGTTTTCTATATTTTATGAAAAAAAATAATTATTGAAAAATATTGAATTGAATAATAAATAAAACTTAATATAAATTCCAAATTGATAATAAAAATTAATAAATATTTATAATAATTATAATTAAAAATAATAAATATTTGAGTGATAATATTTATTTCTGAATTTATAATTATTTAATTAAATAATTAATAAAAATATTATTCTTTTATAATTTATTTTTTATTAAAATTTTCTCATAATTAATTTTTTAATATTTTAAAAACGCGACAATAATATTATATTATACATCTAATCATACCAAACACTATATACTGACGAAATTTTTACAGGTTTTATACTAACAAACTTTATTCTGTGTGTGTATCATATGATTATACCGTACATTTGTTAAGTTCTCAGCTAATGGAAGGGCAATGTTGCCGTGCTTGGATTGCTTTCAAATAGTTTCTCGTATCAAGAAAAGGCAAAGAGAATACCCACATCCAAAGAAACAATAGCCGCAGTGCAGCCAACCTTGGATCTTGCAATGGTACAAAATTTTATGCTGTATATTGTTCTTGCAACTACAAAAACGTAAGAACATCAAAATCTCCCAAAAAATATTTGATCTACCATATCATAAGTTGTGCTGCAGATTGACGTCTTTGACCTTGGTGCGGCTTGTTGGAAATTTATCACACCAATGTTGGACACGGTTAGAATCGAAGCCAGTAGCAAAGGTACATAGCAGCTGCAGCTAGAAATGGACTATAGTTAAGATGATCTGCTGGAGTACTCCTTAACCAATGCCCCAAAAAGTGTTGGCCTTTCTAGCAAACGTGATGGTTTGTCGAATTCCTTTGCGTAACCTGTCAAAAATATCCAATACCCCACAGCTCATTATTTTAGCCATTTGGCGTTGAAGTCAATCTATATTTCTTTCATGCAAAAATTTTAGTAGTAAAAGGCTTAAGCCTTAAATGCTTAGACATATGAACAAAGTTGTACTGTTGAGCATCTTGTAGGCCACTTATTTGGTTTATATAAAAATATTGGTGGTGGTAGAAACAGCACATTAAGGTCTGCTTGGTTTCAGAAAACGATTTATGATTCTATTTCTTATTTTTAATATTAACTACAAAACTGTCACTTATTTTAATTTTTTTCTCATTTTCGGGATTTTGAGTAAAAAAACTATAGTAAAAACAATACTTTGATTCTAGTACTCTCTTTACAAAATCCTAAAAACAAGAAATAGAATAAAAACAAGGTGACAGTTTAGTAATTAATATTGAAAACAGGAAATGAAATCAAGAAATATTTTTTAAAACCATCCATGCCTTTATGTTGCTTTTGTTTGTTGTCGTTTAGTACTTCAATTCCTTATGTAAAAGCTCATGAACATAGGTCCAGACTCATCATACCTGCATCTATGACCAAAACCCTGTCACAATCCATGACTGTTGGTATTCTGTGAGCAATACTGATAATTGTACGATCCGCAAAGTCCTCCCGAATGATCTTCTGTATAACAGCATCAGTTTGTGAATCAACAGATGCTGTTGCCTCATCCATGAACAGTATCTTGCTGCATTTCAGCATGATCCTTCCCAAGCAGAGTAGCTGCCTTTGCCCCACACTCCAATTGTCTCCACCATCAACCACTAAGAAATAGTTAAGTAAATTAATGTCAGCTCAAATTGCCACCAAGGAATAAAAGATAGAACATCCTATTGGTAACACTGCAATACTTTCTAATCACAGTGGATTGAACTATTAAAGGAGATTTATGAGAGGAGTTCATACCTGAAGCCTCAAGTTTCTCAGGCTTAGCAGCCACCACATCTTTCAGTTGGCAGCGCTCAAGGCTCTGCAGCAATAAATTAGATAGTAAGTTATTTTTGGTCTAAACCACGTGTATTTAGAGTGGTTCGAGCAAGATCGGCCCACAATAGGATAAAACTCTCTCAAATAGATTTTTTTTTTTTCTATAAACCTGGAATTCGAGATCTCGCTTAAGACAAAAAAGCTTGAACCAACCAAACATTGGTTTAAATAGTAAGTTATTAGTTGTGGGAAGCTCAAATTATTAACTACAGTGCACTAATGCTTGTAAGATATTCCTTTAATATTCCTTCTATAGTTTTCCCTCTAATAGTGCCCATTGCCATAAAAACATATTGGATATGAATTCAAACAAACATGTGAATGTAATATATACCTTCCAAATTTCTTCTTCTGAATACAATCCAAGGGGGTCAATGTTGCTTCTTACGGTTCCTTGAAAGAGGACAGGCTCTTGTGGAATAATTCCGAATCGAGACCTCAGATCATGAAGCCCCACATTGCAAATGTTGATCCCATCAATAATTATTTTCCCAGCTGAAGGCTCAATCAACCTAAACAACACCTGGATGAGGGTTGATTTCCCACTACCCGTACGGCCAACAACACCAATCTTTTCTCCTCCTTGAATTGTGAGAGATATTCCCTTCAGAACGAGAGGAGTATTTGGCCTATACCGAACCTGTCAACACAATTTCATAACAAAGTTTATGTATACAAGTTACTGAATTCACGTGTTCATCATCAGTACCATTACTTAAAAAACCAAGTTTCTACCACAGCAATGTCTTATATGCCTACTTATTTTTATATACAAAAAAGTTCCCGTCAATTTAAATGCTTTATTTTGTATGCAGATTCCATGTAACATCTGTACATCATATCTTACTTTCAACCTTTCATGCTGCTTACTATCCTCATTCTGACATAAACATATTACCCATAAAAGAATGAAAAAAATAGAACAGACAGATAGTGGCCAATCCATGTACATGGTGTTTAATTTGTTTAAGATTCCATCAAATCAAGTGAGGTCTCCTCTTTTCATTGTATACTATTATTTTGGTTAGATTCTGCAGGTTCTCAACCCAGATTAATTTGTCTTGCAAACAATATGCACTAATCTGTTTGTGACTATAATTACCTGCAAGTTATTTAACTCGATATTGCCATGACTAGGCCAATTCTGAGGAGGTGTCGTATCAGGGATTTTCCATGGAGCTTCAGATGGAAGGTTGGTAAACTGCTTTATCCTTTCAACTGAAACCATTTTGTTCTCAACAGAACAAGTCATAGTTATGGTGAATGACAAGAGACCACTGAGAGCCAGGCCATAGGATAGAGACAAGCCAACATATTCTGAAACAGCAAAATAACATCAGTTGGGACTTGGGAATGATTCTTGTTCTGTAATAAGAAGACAACTTTCAATCGAAAGGGTCTTGGTAGCTACAATTATCTAAATATTATGCATGAGATCTCGTATATAAATAAATCTGTACTACAATATAAAGCCATTGTGCAATTATTGTTTCTATATTCTACATTTTCTGAAATAGGGGATTAACCATGATGCTTAGCAAAGAATTTTCATGAAGGAGAGTATACCTGGCCTAATAATAGCACTTGGCAAAAAGATCATAAAAACAGTGGCAACGCAAAGGAAAACCACTCCCATAAAGTCTAAGCGAAAACCAAGCCACTCATTTGCTCCATTGTTGTGGAAATCCATTCTCAGACTTGCATTGACCCTGTCAATATTTTCCTGACAAAATGCGCCCTGCTTTCTGAAGCCCCGGATTGTCATAACACCAGAAATGGTCTCTGAGAAGTGATGAATCACGGGAGCTTTCGTGATAGAATCAAGGCGAGTCAATTCCCGAGAAGATGCAAGGTAATATTTCTGAAAACCAGAACAAGGATAGTGTCAAATGCAAAGGATATATTGATTTACTTTAAGTATCAAATCTGGACACGGGCTTTTGTGTGCACAAAGGTCTCATAACATTTACCAAAATCAAATCAAAATCATTAGTTGAATTAATCAAATATTCTTACATATCCAATGTTATTTGGAACAAAGAGATCCCAGGAAAATTCAGCACTAGTCCATCATCAAGTTATGGATCATAACATTGTAGAGCTAAAATTTAAGTATGAGTAGGCATATAACATCATATTCATACCCGATACCAGTTATTCAGCCAAAACAGTGGAATTAAAAGGAAGACTGTCTCCCAAGCATTTTGGCATGTGACAATGAGGATGCTGACTAATGAGAAGTATGCCACCATCACGAAGCTTACTAACATCGGAATTGATATATCAACCCAAAGTAGATCAGTAGATACCTAAACAATTCAACAGATGAAGAAGGTAAAAAATTTGTTAGTCCATATGCTTGTGTATGTTGTTTACTATTACTAATTGAAATTAAAATTGTATGGATGTCAAGACTTACACGACTCAAAATTCTGCCAGAAGGAGTGGTGTCAAAGAATGACATTGGTGCATGCAGGATGCTATGAAGCATTCCAATGAAGAAGCTCTGAGATGTCTTTAGACCCCAATATGTAAATAAAATTGCCCTGATCATCACCACTACACATGCCATAGCTGCTATTATAGCATAGACAGTAATGAAGGTGAAAGAAGGAATGGCATAAGCTTCTGAAGTTGCAATTGCTAGCCAGTAGTCGCCAGCCAAAAAGGACACAATCCATGTGAAAGACATTGCCAGCATGAGTGCTACTCCCCACCACCCAAATGCTTCAGTGAAATAATGTTTGTATACTTGAAGATCGACACGGCCAGTTTCCCTCTCCTCGTCTTCAATGAGCTTTGAAGAACCGTTATCAGACTTTGATTGATCTTGAGGTTGCTTTTCACCTGCGCTTTCCTTTTCTTTTGAAGGGACACGAGCCAGCTTTGGAGACTGCCCAGAATCATCACCAGCCTCTGTAATCTCCATAGCACTTTCATGAGCAGCCACAAGTGCACCAAAATCCAGGCCAGCTTTGAGAAGTTCATCATATTTTCCACTTTGCACAATTCTCCCATCTCGCATCACCTTGATGTTGGTATCAAAACAAGCAAATGTGCTTAGTTGAAAGAACCAATTTAGGTGGAATTGAATTGAACCGTTAACAGAAAAGCACACAAGTTTAAGAGACTTGTGTGAGCATATACATACCATTATAGAGTCAACATTGTGCAAGAAGTCAACTTGGTGGGTTACAAGTAAAATGGTCTTATGTCTAAGAGCTCCCATGATACATTCCTGCAACAAGTTTGAGAAATCAGCAACTTCGTTATTCGTGGTTGTGCTAGAAATGGAAATTCAGTCATCGTTCTGAAGTGATTATAGGTGTTCTTTTCCTATAGGTGTATGTGTATGTGTATGTGCATGCATGTGCTATTTGCTGTTGCTGATATCTTGGTGCATCATGACAATCACTGAAGAGTAACATTTGTACAATTTGTACACTACTAAATAAAATGCTTTCTCCCAAACTTAAGTATTTAGCAATGTTTATAAATTGGTACGTACCTTAAAAATAAATGATCCTGTTTGGGCATCAACAGCACTGAATATATCATCAAGGAGATAGATGTCACAATCCTGGTACACAGCTCTAGCAAGTTGCACGCGTTGCTTCTGGCCACCACTGAGGTTAATACCCCTTTCTCCAATCTCAGTCTGGTCTCCATATTCCATCATTTCAAGATCCTTTTCCAGGCAGCATACTCTTATAGCTTCCTTGTATTTCTCATTGTTTATTGGTAAGCCAAACAATATATTTTCTTGGATGGTTGCATTCTGAATCCATGATGTTTGCGCTACATAGGCAACTGTCCCACAAACTCTGACCTATAGGATTTTAGGAGGGAGAAAGGGAAATAATGATAACAACTGTGAGTACATTACGGTATAGAACATTTACAAATGAATAAAACTCCTTTAAGGACATCCGAAGAACAAAATGATAAATTTCGTGTAAATGTGCTATTGAAGTGCCTATACATTCGATTTCACCATTTAAAAGAGAAATTCAGATATGCATTGACAACCAACAAAGCTTCTTCTAGTTCAGATGAATACTTGAAACCAAATTATGGCCATAAAAATTGTATAAAATTGAAATATCATCATAGTTTGGTACCCTGCCAACTGAATTAGCTTCAATTAGCTTCATTGTGCAGAGCTTAGAAACATATATTATGGTAGTCAATCCCTCCAAGTCAAAAGTATTTGTTGAAGGATGATATGAAAGTGAACAATTATATATGTTAACATGGAATAACGATACTAATGTTGGATGCAACAAGAAGCAACTAACTTTGAGTGCACAAAACGAAAACAATGTAGATAGTCTACAAAGCAAACATACCTTTCCTGAGATCTTGAACATTTCCCCTAGCACAGAAGCCAACAATGAAGACTTGCCTGAGCCAACAGTTCCAACAACTGCAGCATGGTCCCCTTTCCTAATTTCCAGCTCTTCAACTTTCAGAGCCTCATTCCCCTCATCATCATCCCAAGAGAATCTTGCGTCTTTTATCTCCACGGCTATGTCGCCATCACAGTTGTCATCTCTCTTAACTGCATTCTCATCCCTCTCTTTACTCATCATGAACTCATCCAACCTCCCCAGAGAGATTATAGCCTGAGAAATCAAGATAAGAGCCTGTGGGAAGGTCCTCACTGGCTCCTGCAGAATCTTGATCACCGAAGTTATTGTGAACACAGTACCAGCATCAAGAGGGATCCCCAGAAAAGTTGCAGTTCCAAAGGTAAGAACCGTAATCAAGAGTGGAGCAGTGGACAGAACCCCCATGTTGATAGCAAAATAGTACAAGAACTTGCCAATCCAACCGTGCTCAGCTTCGCGAAACTGTCGAATTTTGTTGCCAAAATACTCCTCCCATGCTTGGAACTTGATCACACGCATGTTGTTGAGCAATTCATTGATTGCCTTCATCCTCAAGTCACGGCTCATCATTATCCGGAACTGGAAACTATTGCTCTTCTTGGAGCGAATCATAGTGAAGATAAACACCACAGTAGTCCCAAGAAGTGCTGCAACTACGGACAAGCCAACATAGTTATAGATAAGAGCCAAAGCTGCCGCAACTTGCAATGGCATCAACCATATAGGGTGAAGCTGCAACATCAAATCTGATAGCTGCTGAGCATCAACGGCCATGTGGTTCACAATCTGGCCAGTACCATGAGCCTGCCTTGAAGAGCTTGACAATCTCAAGCCCTTCTTGTACACAGAAGTGATGATGCTGGAACGAATCAGCATGCCGAGTTTCTGAGAGTGGAAGTTGAATTGGTGCACACTGAGGACTTCAACTGTTTTTGCAACAAGCAGGATCAGTATCAGAACAAGCCCTTCATAGGGAGAGGGGTTAGTCTTTGAGGTGAAGTCAACAAAGCTCTGAATAAGCATTGGACCAACATACATAACAGCAAGCCTAATAACTGCAAGGAAGCCAGTGAAGGCTATGTGCTTCCAGAAGCACCTAAGTAAGGTGATTCCAACGGGGTGCTTGCAATTTTCCTCAGGCTTTGGCCAGTTTGCTTGGAAAAGCTCTGACATCTTCTCAGCTCGGAATTCAAGAGGAAGTGTTGGCACATTTTCAAGTTTGAGGGGTGTTTTGTACCCTTTATTGAGCAAAGGGTTCATCCAAAGCCACACTGTTTTGGAGTACAAGGAAGCATAACCATAAGGACTCATAGTCCTATCATTGGAAAGCCAAGTTCTTGAGCTTTCTATCACATCAGATATTCTGATCACATGAATCCCTGATGACTCTTTCATGGCTATTACCAAAAGGAACAGAGATAGTGGAAGATTGACCAATGAGAACACATCATCCACTCTCAAATTAGTCTCCAACCTTCCTTCATCAACAGTCACCAATCGAACAATGGCTGAAGCAGCAAAAAGGCAAGCAACAACCAAGTTTGCTATCCAGTATATTCTTAGAGACAAAGGGTGCTTGGAAGCTTTGAACTTCTTCTCGTGTACCATTAGAATCACTATCACTATGTTGGTTATTGCTTGTGCCAGCCGAAACAGTGCCTCTATCTGTATCCATGAGGCAAGTTTGCTTTCAGTGAAGGCCAAGATGCTTAGAACCGTGTAAGCCACAGCCAATAGTGCTGTCACCAAAAAGGGAAGTTTGAACCACAAGGTAACCTTGTAGTCTGAGTCCTTGTCCTGCAGAAGAGGCTTGGTGATATAGGAGCTAGAGTAGGCATTGGAACTGAATCTTGAATAGAGCTTTTGTGCTGCAAAGGCTAAGAGGGTGATCAAGAAGATGAGATCAATAGCAGAAAGAAGCACTCTCTGAGGACATGGAGATAGGAAGATGAACCTTAACCATTGAACTACAAGTTGTGCAGCAGGGGAAGATGAATCTACTGCTAAAGGGGAACATGAAGGTGAGGTGAGCCAGGAAGAAGAAGAAGATGAAGAAGACATGTTAAAAAATTATGGGTTGATATGTGATGCGTAATATGGTATCACCTTGAGGATATGTTCAATGGTACTTATGATGAATTGCGCTAGCGCAACCTGCTAACTAAGATTTTCACACATGGTGATGAGACAGGAAGAGGGTATAGATTGCTCTCATGACAGAACAAAGAAGTGTTGTTTTGGTATCGAAGTTGCGATCTTTGGGGAAGAAGAGGTGTGAAACAAGATGGGAACACTAGAAGGAAATAAGAAAATAGAGTTTGGTGGGGTCTGATAAATTAAGGGTGTCGAAAGAGTTGTTTTTCAATGCGGCTTGCTTGCAGGGTGGATCATTTATTTCAATAAAATAAGCTCCATGCGAGTCACGCATCTAGAATCATAAACAGTGGCATTAAAAAAAATTAATAACTGTAATTGTAAAAAAAATTTATATAATTATTCAATTATATTATATATTATTATATGTGTGAAATTGATACAACCAGTCTTAGATAGTGGTGCAATCACCTTGCGAACTGGTCCAAGCGGGCCGGCCCGCCCCAACCCACTAAAAGTGGGGCCAGTCAGCCGAATTAAAAAAAGGGAATCAATATTCTAATTTACCATATTTAAGGGTGGATTGGCCAGACAAAAATACAAAAAATAAATAAATAAATAAATATATTTTAATATTTTTAATGAGTTAAATTATCTTAAAGATTTTAAAAAATTTTAAAAAATATTAAATAAAAAATTTACTTAAATAAAATAGAATAAAATAATTAAATTATATAATTTATATTTAAATTTAACTCAAATATAAATATAATAAACTATAATTCTGTTAGTTCCACTATTATAATGCTAATTTTCTCTATCATCCTTAATCAAATATGTTTGTAATCTACTAATGTGTTAACCTGAACTTCTTTCTCACAAAGATAAATCTACAGAACATTTAGTTTATGCTAAATGTTATCTTAAATATTCGCCATATTATGATATTTTTATTCATTATTATTGCAATTATATAGAACAGGTGGTTGAGACATTTAAAATATTGACCGCAGATGATAAAGTGAAGGCAATTTTGGTGAACACATTGGTGGTATAATGAAGTGTGATGTTATAGCACGTGAAATTGTCATTGCTGTAAAACATGTTAGTAAAGTTATTTCCTTAAATATAGTTTTAATTCTCAAGCATGCAATAAAAATCAAAAAAATCTTTTAAAAAATTGCTTTTGTATCTAAAAAACAAAAAAAAAAGAGCTGCCCTTGGCCCGCGGGCCCAATCCGGCTTGGCCCATCAAAGTCCACGAGTTAAGTGCGATAGGTTAGGCAGGCCAAAAAATTTTGGCAGATCAAATATGTCAATCCAATTTATTATTTTGGACAGGTTTTGTGAACTAATCTAGTGGATATTTATTTTTGGCAGGTTTTTGCCATCTCTAATTGGTTGTGAGAATATTTATTATATAAATAAAATAAAATGGTCGTTATGACTCATCAATAAATTATATCATTCAGATGAACTTAGCTTATGTTGTGGAGTTTTTAAGCCATTGCTCGAAAAAGGTTTAACAAAGATTTTTGAGTTAATGAGTGTAAAAAGTAAATACTTTTATTGGCGTGTAATAAGTAATCAGACATCTATAAAAATATTTTTACATTAAAAATGTTTCAAGATTAAATTCAAGAAAAAAATACAGAGAGCACGTAAGCGTAGCAGGTTGGTAAAACCTTTTAATTTAAAATCAAATCTTCACTTTAACTATGATTTAGTCTTTGAAGAAAGAAGGGCTTGCTTTTTGTTGAATAACTCATAGTAGCGCTAACTATGAGTTCATGTTATTTGAATTTTAAAGATCAAAGGTATGTATGTCACATCCATAAAGTAGTTCAAATTATGGGTTTGCCTTAAGTTATATGTAGGGCTTAATGAGGTACAACTGAAAGTTTAGCAACTTTATTTTCTCGAGAAAAAAACTATGAAGAAGAGGAAATAGAGTCATATGATACATATGTTGATGCATTGCTGGAATTAGAAGCACGTCAGTTCATGAACAACTCTGGAATATAATTGATACGGGTGGACTGGAAAGAAATTTCATGCTTACAGTCAACGAAACTGCAAATGCATGAATTTCAAATTTATAAGCCTATAAGTCGATTGTAGTAGCAGCAATAAAGCTTATTAATGGAGAAAACAGTGCAACGCTTAAATTTTATAAACTTTTCAAATTATTGTAATAAATAAGAAACAGTGCAGTATTTTATTTTTTATTTTTGATGAAAAGCTTAACTATGCAATATTACTGCCGTTAGAGAATACATTTAGTATATATATTATATGTTTATAGTGTACCACTCAAACTTGTACTGAACCATGAATTAGAACCAAGCAAGCTCATGAACTATGATTTGGTTTGCTTCAATTTTTAAGAACTCATAGTTTGGCTTAATTTGGAAAATGTATTAGCCATGAAGTATGATTTGCTTTATGATTAACTCTGAAACCGAATTAGATCAACCATGGACCCCTATACTCTTGTCTTTATGAAAAAATTGAAGTAATATGAATAATTAAATCGCAATCCCTATCAATTTTGCATTCAATGTCAATTTGCCAAGCCTAACAAGCACATAGCTAGGCAAACAAGCACACACATGTCATGTGTGTCAATTCCTACCTTTACGAAATTTCATTGCAACTACAATGTGCTTTTCTGTTTATACAGCCAACATTATGTCAAGGCCTCGCCCAATTGCCCACCTAGTTGTCCAGCTTAACATTCACTCGACCAATCTTTGCTTTGAAGCCTTTATTTATGGCTTTGCGTAATTGGGTGAATGAATGTCTGTTTTATATTTTTCCTGATTCTGTACCTTTTTCTTTAAGGGTGCTTTTGTTCAGCTTTAAGCTAAACGGTTAGCTAATGACATCGTTTTTTATTTTTTATTTTTTTTGGTTGACTAAGTACAACATCACTCACAAGGAACTGAAGAGCCGTGCGAGGTGGGATATGGAAATGACCTATCATTTATATGAATTGAATACTAGTAAGAGAAACAAACGAGATAATTAATGTACACACTTCAAAATAAATTTAATGGTGTTAAAAAAAATGTGAGCTTGTGTGTGTGAAATGTTATTTATATAACATTCACTCGACTAGACAGTGTATTATTTTGAAAAAGAAAAAGAAAATGAAAGCGAAGTTCTGGTAAAAAGAGATATAAAAGAGTAAAGTGGGTTGGTATTATATTTCTCTAATCAACATCTTCTTTTAATTATGTGACTAACTAGGTCTTATAATTTTCATTACTTTCATATAATTTACTCCTTCCATTTCAATTTATTTGTTAATTTGGATAATTTTATACATTCTTAAATCAATATATCTAGATACAATTGATACATTGATTTAAGAATATACCAAGTTATCCAAATAGATAGATAAATTGAAATGAAAGGAGTATAATATTAGTTTGTGTCTTTAATTTAAGTTTATCTAAACTTTATTTATCAGACTGGATCAGTGGAAACAATTGATTGTTAATTTGTTTTAAGCTGTAAAGTACTTATTGATATAATTTTCATTTTTCTGGGTATTTTATTTTTTATATATAACCTCTTTTTTTTTTTTTCGCTTTATATTACATAACATTGAAAACTTGGCATAGTTGTGTATTTCATTATGATAGCATTTAGGATTGTTACTTACCTTTTGGAAATTCTCTTTAAAGTCGCTTCTTTTACTACTTTTTGAGTGCTTCTGAGAAAGACTCGGGATACTTCACAAGGCTGTTGAATAGGAATGGCTTATTCCATGGAGCAGGGTTTGTCCAGCGTAATTGGTTCGTGAAACATAACACATGTTCTTATTGTCCTGTCCTCTTGTCAATATCTCCAATCACTTAAATTTTTCAGTGTGGTATCTTGTAAAACATAAATCTTCATATATCGATTCAAATTCAACCCATATACTACAACTACCTCCACCGTGAAAAAATGGAAAATATATAAAATGATGGAAGAATTTCATGCCATTTAAAAGGAAGAATTTCATGCGAAAACAATGATGGAATTAACATGTTCATATATATATATTTTCAGTCCATAAATGATGGACATCATGAAGAACTGCTATATATTTGTCATTAGTATTAACTCGTTACGAATTAACTTTGTACTAAAGAGAATTTCACTTTCTTTTCTAGTAAATTTTGTCATGGCCTCACCCAATTGCCCACCAAGTCGTCCAGCTTAACATTCACTCAACCAATCTTCTTTTGGCTTTTATTTATGGCGTTGCGTGAATGTACGTATGTTTGACATTTTTCCTGATCTTTTTTTACTTCTTTTAAAGGGTAATTGTTCTTCGTTTAGCTAAATGGTGTGCTAATAACATCCTTTTTATTTTTTAGTTGACGAAGCCACAATTACAAAGAACAGAAAGTAGTGCAAAATGGAGGTAGAAGTGTTGCAAGGGTTTTGCAATGGCCCATAATTGGTTTTCTATAGAAAAGAATAATTAATAGAAATATTTTAGCCTGAATATATAATGATGATATGTGTAAGGAGGGATGAGAGGTGTGAATAATTTGTTATGAAGAATGAAGATTTTAGAGTGTTTTTCACTATTATAAATGTAATTATTGAGATAAGTAAATAAGAGAAGAAAATTATTAGTCAATTAGTTTCTATCTTAGTTTTCTTTAACTTTAGCTTTAGAAAGTCTCATTTTCTCTAAGAAGGAATTGTTCTTAATTTTTCATAAGAATTTCTCTTTTAATTGTGAGGATATGGTAGAATGAAAATCGGAAATAATTCCTTTCAACTGAAAATATCACATGATTTTATTATGTGTTAATTTTTATTATTAATTAGATATTTTTATGAATCTCATATTTGACCTCATCTTTTTAATCAATAATAAAAATTAATACATAATAAGATTATATGAGATTTTTAATTAAAATAATCTATTCCCATTGTATTGCTTACGTGAATAATTGTGAGAGAAATTAAAAAGAGATGATGTACAAAGTCATCATTGGGTTACTATTGAAAATCTTGATGTTACATTTCATGCATAAATTTAAGATGGGTTTATTTTAGTTTATTTTGGCAGAAAAAAATAATTTTTTTAACTAATTTTTTTTTATGGAAACTATTTATTTTATCTTCTTTACAAAAATTGAAAAAATATTGTTTCTAATTTTTGAGTAAAAGATAAAATGAATAATTTCTGTAAAAAATAATTTTTAATAGTTAAAAAATCATTTTATATATAAAAAAAGGTTGAAACAAATGTATTCTTAATAGTGTAGCCGTAAACAAATGTGAGTCATTATGTTTGAAATGTTGTTTTATATAAAATTTTTCTGGATTAGAATATGTATTATTTTTAAAAGCAATAATGGAACAGAAGTTATGGTAAAAAGAGATGTAAAAGAGTAAAGTGATTTGGAATTATAATTCTCTAATCAACGTCTTCTTATAATTATGTTACTAACTAGTTCTTATAATTTCCATTCACTGTTATGTAATTAAATTTATATCACTCTGTGTCTTTAATTTTAGAAGTAAACTTAAATTATTAGAATGGATCAACGGAAAAAATTAATTGTTAATCTGTTTTAAATTTTAAACTGCTTATTGATGACCATGAAATAAAAAGGAATTAAAAGAATGACAATAGATTTTATACACATACTGTATTTATAAAAAAAAATTATATATACACTGTTTCAATAAATTATAATTTTCATTTTTCTCGTTATTTTAACTTTTATAAAGAACATTAAAAGTTGGCATAGCTGAGTACTCCATTACATTTGCCTTTGCGAATGCTAATCACCTTTTGGAAATTCTCTTCATTGGTTTCTCTTTTGCTACTTTTTGCGTGCTTCTGGGAAAGACCCGGGATGTCATACGGGGTAGTTTAATTAAATATTAGGGATGGACTTTTCCATGGAGCAGGCTCCTAAAGAATTTTTCGCATCATACAAATCATTTTGGTACATTCAGAAAAATAAAAATAAAAAAATCTATTAATTTTATTACACATGCCTTCACTTATTTCTCAATTAGACTTGTTAACTTGATCGAAAGTGTACTTAAACATCAAATGTTAAATTTATATTTGTACCAGATTTTTTTGCGGAAGTGTAATTGGTCCTGGGAAACATAAAGCTTGTTCTTATCGTCCTGTCCTTCTGTCGGCATCTCCAATAACTTAAAATCTTCAGTCCGGCACCTGGCACGAGATATATAGCTTCATAGATTAAGAAGAATAAAAGAAAACCGCCGGCATTGCCTCTCTTAGTGCTAAAAGTGGATCCAAAGCTCAAACAAAGCAACGTGTATTTAATCCTGTTTATTTTAGATAGAATTAATTTTGTTGAAATTAATTTAATTAAAATTAATTTTGAGGTAAAGTAATTTATTTTTGATAATTTTTCTAAAAATGATTCTGATATAAAGTAAAAAATTTTTACTTTTCTCATTAGAATTGATTCTGAAAATAGATAATCAAATATCATAAAAAAAAAATCTCTAAAATTAACTCTAAAAATTTAAAATCAATTCTAGGGAGCACAGACATACTCCCAAATAAACGCCTTATTCTCTAGCCATTTTATGAATTAACTTGTAATTCACACCAATTTCTCACATCTTTATCAAACAGCTTTTGAAATATTTTTCTTTTTCCCATATATCGTGCAACACGTGCGTTGTTAATAATAAGAATAAGTAGGATTTAGAATTTCATGAAACTCAACAAGGACTAATGCCTAAGCAGCTTCATATGGCTTAATAAAACCATTGCAGTAAATATTGATTTGATGTCGTAACCACGGAGTGAGCATCTAATAGACATAAGTATCTAAAAAAGCATTGCATGTTCGAGCACTATGTGGAATTTCTTTTTATGGGAACGTCATTCAAAACATAACATTTCAACTCCATGTTTAAAATAACATCATGTTTAGGTAAGAAATATATAAAATGATAAACCTTATCATGATGCGATACGATACTAAAATGTCATAACCTAAATAGAAACAATCCTATGTGAAGTATGCAATGATTTCTCCCAGTATCTAGAATCTAGAATCCCACAACAAAAATAAAAGCGAGCACCACGTGCACCATATTTTATGCTATTTTGTCATGTGCAATGCTTTACTGGAGAGACTTTCACATGCTACGGTGCCAGATTACTGTCCTGAATTCCATTTTATTGTTGAATCTCATTATCCACATCCTTTGCATCATCAATATATTACTATTATTATTATTATTATTATTATTATTATTATTATTATTATTATTATTGTGGAATAAGAATTATAAAGTGACAAAACAAAAAATTATTTATTTTTAAGTTAATAATTTTTATTGTGCATAAATTTTATCAAAATAATTCGAAGATAAATAACCTTTTAGTTTATTTTATTTCTTTTCACCTTACAACTATCTTAGATCCAAATTCATTATTTATTTATTTTTTTTGTGAACAACATTCGCAAAACATCCAAACAAAGAAATAAACAAAACTAAGAAGCACAGGTAGCCCAGCAGCATACTCCCCTAATGAGATTCGCTCACACAAGATGGTTGATCTTCAAATATGTCATCCTGCCAAAAAAGCAAGGTTCTGGCCATCGGCCAACATTTGCTAGTGCACCTGCAACTACATTTGCTTCTCTAAACACATGGCTCATCTTCACGCTCCAATCCCCAACTAAGCAACTTTGTTATTACTCTGCCAACAACATTTGCAGCCGAATGAGTGTGACCGCGAGTACCATTTATGAGACTGATAGCAGAGTGTTAGTCAACATCCACCATTACCTTTATATAGATCCACCATCACCTTTCTATAGACACCATTTGTACTATGAATATAGCTAGTGTTAAATTATATGTTTTAAATTAATATAAGAATTTAAGAAAATAATTTAGTTTTAATTTTAAAAACAATAAACAATTATCAAATATTAAATTTCCATTTGACTAGTTGAAGAGTCACATTAATTAAAAAATTATAATAAACCAACAGAGGAAGAGATAAAAGAACCAGGTGTAGTTAATAAAAACAAAGATAAAATTGACATAAAGTAATTAATTCTTAGTTAGAATTCTAAAACGACAAATAATATGAAACAAAAACTTTTTCCTAAAATGACTATTATTTTGGAATTAAGAGAGTAATAAACATGACAATTTATGTACCTAATATTGATAAATGATGTAATTATATATTCAGATTTATACGCTCAATATAAGGCTCGTGCTAAGTTTGATGCAAACTTAGATGTAAAATGAAAAAAAAAAATTTGTTTATTGTTTTTCTTGAAAAATGCTTGCTATATTCAATTCCTAAAATCACATTTTCAAGTATGCTCAAATAGCAAATTTATATACGTATATTAAATATTATATAAAATTAATAATAATCAAATGATAAAAATTACATAAATATACCAAACAAAAAAAAGTATGAGCAACATTAATTTTTTGGGCTTATCTTCCTAAGTCACGTTCACATAATCACATAGGCTAACCGAGACACGATGTCCCACCATTTGCAATCTCCCACTCTTTTATACAAGTTGTTATATGCGTAAATTGCAGAAATTCAGGCCGCAACTTGTGGTTAGATATTCTTCTTGTTCTTTTAGTCAGCGTTCCGTAGACAGGCTTCATTCGATAACTGCATCAGTGTATTGTTTCTATTTGCTGTAATTGGCAAAGAAAGCAAATTACCGATAACAGGGAAAGGAAAAGCTAGCAATTTCACAGAACATTGGCGTCAACACAAGTTCTGTAAAACAGCTTGAGCCAAAGCCATAAGAGAATGATTATGATGCTAGATTTGATGGCACTAATTTCGCACATTGTTAGAAGGCTTGCAAATTAAAAGCTAAAGGACAAGAGCAGTAATTTTATTATCTCAAAAATCCACAATCCACATTATCAAGATCAAAATCAATTAATAATTAGAACACCTGTAGTTCTCATTCAGCCTTTTTCCAACCAATATAAACAGGTTAAAATTCATTCAGCTCCACATCACCCATGTTTGGAACAGGTTCAAGATAAGTAGGCCATGCTGATAAAGAGCACCTGAAGTTGACACTACGGAATTCTAATTTACATGATCTTAGAAGCTAACTTATCTACATGCATCAGGAGTCTGGAAAAGAAAATAAGAAAGCACAGAAAAAGCCCTCTTATATGTGAAGAACGATGTCTTGTTGCTCATAAAAAATCACAGGACCGCAAACAAAAATGGCATATACTGATCACATGCTATCCATAAAATAGCACATGCAACTTCATAATTTCCTATTTTATCATGTACGACGAAGACTTTGACATTGATTCATCACTTCATGTCCTATAAGATTGGACAAAAGAAAGAAATTAATCAAATTATATCATTTATAAAAGAAAAGTAATTAGCAATTTGACGTTCACAAAACTTTAGCATTTTCGTATATGGTATGCAAAGAAATTTTACCTGTTTAATTCAAACAAGCTGCACCACAGCAATGACCCTTAGGGCCCCATTTTGGAGAAGATCATCAAGCTCATCAAATAGCAGAGCAGTTCGCCAACCCCATCCTTTAGGAGCTTTGGGTAGAAGAGTTCCTGTTTGTTTAAAGCTTCCAAAAACCATCACCTCCCTCTTGGATGGACAAATCAACTGAATGAAAAGACAGACGTAACACAATATCATTAACCAAATTGATAGAATATCATGAATAACCAAAATGATAGAAAATCAAAAACCACTAAAATGATAACAGCATTAAGTTCACTACTAAATTACCTGATAGCGAGCAGTCACCTTTTCACGAGAATCAACATACATGTGCACCTGCAAATACATTTCAAAGATATACCATAAGGTAAGGTGCAATTCCAATAGAAGATTTATAATTAACATCTCGGGAACAAAGGTATAGACATGCTTATAGCAACTACTAAGATAGGTGCCAGACTACCACTACAGGCAATCTCCCACTTGAGTTGAGAAATGTAACTGCTAGACAATCCATTACTCTATTCTATTGAAATAAAGCATTTCAGTTTCAAAAGCAGAATGTGAGTCCAAAGTCCAAACTATCTTTTAAATACAAAAAGTAGTCCTGCTAACCTTTCTATGTATATCAGTTATCTCTGCCTTCCGACGATGAAGAAACAACCCTGCACAAATATTAAAAATAAGATCCAAGATAGAATGGAGATGTTATGTACTTAACATTAATTCACAATCCAAAGATGAGATTTTGATGCATTAAAACATTACCAAGGGTTCGCCTTCCCTGAGGGTCCTCATCATTAAAAGCCTGTACACTGACCTGAAGATTCAAACAGATAAATTTTATTCATACTGGGAAGTGTAAACTCATCCAGGATAAATATATGGTTAAGTTTTGTCCATGTACCTTCCATAAAGAACCAGCATAGAACATTTCTGGTGAATGCTTAACCTGGCCATCACCAAGCCTGTGCACATCCTCAAATTGCACTCTGCAAAAACAGCAGGGAATTTACTGAACAATTATAAATTGATGAAGATTATCACCCAAGAATTCAGGAAAAGGAGAAGGGGGAGAAAAAGAGAGGCAACCAAAGCAAAACTAAATGTATACAAATTATTGGTTAAAATGAAAATTAACACCTTCAACTTTGATCCTTTAGCAAATAGCCCCCATGTCATTTCAATTTCGGCAATTAACAAGCTTAAACTTTCAATAAGTGGCAAATAACTGTATGTAGCTTCAATTTTCACAATTGAGTTAGCTGCCACAATTGAAAGTTGAAACCACATTGAAAGTATAAGCTAGTTGTCAAAATTGAAACTAAAAGAGGCCTATTTTCCAAAGGGTCAAAGTTCAAGGGATACTTTGCATTTTGACCCAAATTATTTGTCAAAGAAATTAAAACAGATGTACAGGAAATAATAGCAACAAATGCAGGGCCCCCTAAATCCTGCCGAGTGCAAGAAAAATTCCATGTATAAAAGAAATTGCATTGGTTAGAAAACTTCAGCATGTCAAATCCAATGAATATGTATTATTTCTATTAAGTCCTAAATGGATCACACCTAAAAGAACAAAAGCAGATAACTCTTACTCAAGAAGAGAGGGAAACAATTCTTTTATCCCCCCCAAAAAAAAAAAAAAAAAAAAAGAAGAAGAAGAAGAAGAAGAGGAAGGGGGAAAACAAAGACAAAATAAACACAATTAAAAAGGAAAACATGGGAGAGAAACAGAGAAAGAAGGTCTGCAAACAACACATATAAAAATTTAATGCGCAGTAATCTCAAAAGTCCTTCTCAGTACCATTAACAACAAGGATTTGATAATGAAAATGCAGCAGAAAGCCACCCAGGGGAAAGGGGCATGAATATTAAAGATACTACATTACTAATATTGTGAAGTATATTGAGTAGTACCAGCAGGGACAGACCAGATGTGTAAGCTAAGGGCATAAAACCAACCCATATGACTACTACCAAAATATAACATATTTAATAACTGTCAAAAGTTGCAGAGTGGTTCACTCACCCAAAGCGAAAAGGAGGGAAATGGTTTAAAGGTGTTTTCAAATCCAATGATATAGAAGAATTGTTGGAATTCTCCCATTCTATTCCAATGTTATGTTCTGGTGTCTCTAACATCTGCATAGGAATGCCACCAGTACTTGGGCCTCCAGCCGTTCCAGACATTCTGCTTTGCAGGTCCATTTCATATCCCCTTTGAGTTAGCTCTCCATGTACATTTGTTCCATTACCCCCACCTTGACTTAAGCCAACCAAAGCTGTCAACCCATCTCCAGACAGGTCCCCATTGTGATCAGTTCTCGTCTCTGAATCATCATTGGCTGCAGATTGTGGATAGTTTCTGCTGCCAACACCAAATGGAACTCGAGAAAAGACAAAACGTGTAGGAGGTGAAGCAGCTGCTGGAACAAATGTAGTTCCACGACCAATACCTGCAAGCCCATCTATAGCCCCTCTAACATGTACTCGTACAGGTCTAAAGATGCCATTTCCTTCACCTTGAGAAGATTCAGCAACATATATGTTGCCCACGTTCCCAGGCATATTATTCTGGTTATGCTCTTGCATGTAAAAACCAGAGGAATTTGCACCATGTGAAAATGAAAATGGCTGCCGGCAAGTGCAAGCCATACTCATAAGGCAACAAGTTTTGCATGTATCAGCTGCAATTTCTTGCACCCTCTGACTAAGAAGCATCTAAAAGAACCATAAAGTTAAATTTCAAATATCTTCTGCAACAGATGTCAGGTCATTGATAAAGTTTAGATAAACATAGAAAGTGTTTGTTTAAGAGGTGCATTGTAAATGGTATCAATAAAATATAAGCATCAAACCTGAAGCCAAAGACCATCATTTACAGCTTTGCAAGGAAAACCTAACTCTTCAAGTTGCTTTCTGACATTCAAAAGAGCCTCAAAAGACATATTGCAGTATAAAAGAGAACCCCCTTCAAATATATTAAGAAATGCATCATATTCATCCCCATGATCTGCATAGTTTCTTTTGGAGGGAGCTTCAACACGTCTTTTGCCAACAACTCGTCCACCCCATGAAAAAAATGGTGCTCCATATCTTCCCCAATCACTGGATGTGAGCCCATTAGAAGAAGAATTAGATGAAAAACGGTTCCTTGATTGATCCCTAACTATCCAGCTATTGTTATCCAAATGGTAGCAAGATCCCTCCTCAGATGGCCCTTCAATAGCCACTCCATTTGCTCCAGCACTAACAGGCATCTCAACATAGGAACATGATGTTCTAATCCCATCTGTATCACATAGTGAATCACCCAACGATGAAGGCCCTTCCATGTCGCAAGAATATGTTGGTTTCAGGTTCGATGAACTGGTATATGAACCTTCTTCACCCTGTTGATTGGAACCAGAAACCGCGTCATTGAAGTCTGCAAGCTCGACTAGAAGACTACGAGCATTAGGGTCCTTTAGATCACTTTTAAGACTCACTCGACCTAGATCAGTTTCCAACCTCTTATCAGTGTAGCTATCAGATACACTTTTCCCCTTGGAGTGATCAGAATCAGAATGAATATCACTTCCAGACTCAGAACCAGAACTTCCCTGCTCAGGATGTTTGGCCTTCCACTGAGCACTTTTTGCCAGGAATGCAAACAAGGCCAATTCAAACCTTTTTACGAAACATGAAACAAGTGTTATGCAACCAATGAGACTCAAGCCATTAACCACAAAGACCAAATAGAAGCTCATGAAAACCACTTACCTTTTCTCTTCACTCTGTATCCAAAGTTCATCACTGGTCAGTAATGCATGCAATGTTTGAGATGAAAGTTTAGAAAGCACCTGCAACAAACAACCAAATGTTGTCTAATCCACTAAAGTCTTAATATTCAAAGCACATATAATCAAGAACCACAGCTAAAGAACCCCAACCAACAGCTGAAAGAATGTGATTTTATCTTCCTCTCCCTGTTACCTCTTTCAATTCCATGCCACCACTTTGACAGAGGTAGCCCCAACAAGCATTTCTGACACGCTCCCCATGAATGCCATAGTCTTGGTTCTCAGCAAACACCTAGTTTACAATCACACACCACGCATCAATAACTAGCTCCCCCAAAAAAAGGAAAAAAAAAAAAAGAAAAACTACTTAACTAATAATAATAAGAATAACAATAATAATAATTCTAGGGTATATTATTTGCATTTCACAATGAGGGAGCATTATGTATGTTGAACCTGATACGCCAAGAAGTTAGAAGTCCAAAGCTCAGATATAATGAAGTCTGTACATATTGCACACAAATCCTGCACAGAAATAAAGAAAAAAAAAAATTTACGCCATTTAAATTGAAAAAGGGGTTTTTGAATATGTTTTATTATGTAAACAAACATGATATCTCATACCTGAAGGTCAAGAAATGAAGCAGCAGCGAGAACACGAAACGCATTGTTGTCGTTAAGCTTGGGGTGGTGGCCGTACAGATAAGCCAATGCCATAGTGATAGCCTCTTCGTTAACATTCTTGTCATCCACGTGGAGCGTCACAACAGGAGCAGACGCTTCTTTCCAGGGCCCATGAAGCATGTTCCTGACACACATAAACACCAATCAATCAACGAGATTGAGATCAGACAATAACATTGTCAATGTTAAACCCTCTAGTCTCAATTCAATTCAATTCAGTTGGAATTGAAAGAAATAGGAATTCCAATTGGGAATATTTTTTTTATAACTCTTTTTGGGTCAGGACAGGACATGTCTTCGGAGTCAAAGGTAGTTAGAGATACGGTTAGTTAGTTACCTGAAATAGGAACTGCGGGAGAGGAGGAGGCGGTGGAGGCGGAAGGTGGAGCCGAGGGCGTGGAGGAGGATGTCGGAGAAGGAGCCGGAGTTGAAGCCTTCGGATTGGATGTGGTCGCAGAGGGAAGTGAGGTTGCAATCGAGTGCGCGCAGCTCCGTAGCGGTGCGCTCGTTGTCGGAGTGGTGCGAGGGCGGAATCGTCATTTTCATTTGGGCTCCTGCAACGGGGTAGGATCGAGGGTCCATGGTTTGGGTTCAGCGGAGGAAGAGATCGAAGCTCAAAGGGCGTTCATTTTTTTGTGTGATGAGCATTGTGAGGGAGAAAGAGAGAGTGGCAAGTGGCAACTTTTGTCGTGAAGAAGAAAGAAAAAATGGTCATGAAAAATAAGAAAGAAATACTGACTTTCTGCTTCAGTCATATAAATAAATAAATAAATAAATAACAAAAAACTGTTGATAACGCAGAGCTTGATATACAAAAACAGCATCCACCGGCTTTTGATAATTTGAGTAAATAATCTTTTTTATAATTATATGACTAAATAATTTTTTTGTCTAGATGAAATTCCGAGTATATGGTTCTATTAGGTGATTACTGAGAATCCGACTAATTCATCTCGATTTGATGATGGCTCTTAAAGGGAGTATAGATTTTCCAGTGACATGTTTTTTTTAATTCTTAAAACTTAAACTTGATATTTTTGAGTAAGAGGTCACTTGTCACTTTAATCAATCTACATTAATAAATATATATTATAATTGTAATATTATTAAAACTAGCTAAAGTTGAACGAATTTGAATTAAAAATGAGAAGATCAAAGGCACATATTATTATTATTATTAGATTATCATTATTATATGACTTGTTATAATTATGTTTATATTTTATAAAATTCTGAGCCATTCATTTTTTATCATTAAAGTTGTATAGTTTATTTTTTAGGAGCGCCTTGTATACAAATTCTAACTCTTTTATTACAATGTGGCTTTGGATTAAGATGTTTTAAAACAAATTTATTTGATTTTAATTTATTATAAATTTGCAACTTTTTTCGGGATAAAAAAAATTACCACTCTTTCAGTAATATATTGCGATAATTTATTTCGCATCAGCAGAAAGAGTTAAGTTTGTGCTTAAAAAAAAAATTGCCTAATATTTAAGGAGATGTGCTTCCTGTTTTCATTAATATTTAGAGGGTTTTGTTTTCATAGAATTTAGAACAATTCCTATTATTACATATAATACATATAACATAATATATATAAGATTTGATAATATAAGTTTACATTATATTACATATTTTCATTATATTTTGTTTGAATATTTGCGAGAATGCTACACTATCTTCGGACGTGTTTTGGAGTGCACCATGTTAAAAATGATGCATCACATACCTTCATTTAACAACAGCTCAAAAATGCAGCTGAATGCATCTTAGAACTTGGTTAAACATAAATTTTTGTTTTGTTGCTAGTTACTAGGGATGGCAAAAAAACCCGTTTTAAGTGGATACCCGCAGGGATTACTCGCAATGGGGACGAGAACGGGGACGAGTTTGATCCCAGCCCTATGGGGATGAATGAAATCTCTGCATAAATATTAAATTACTTAAACACCCTTCTATATATATAACTATATGAAAATACCATAGACTCACTTCACTTTCTCCACTGTCATTCTACTTCTCTATAAGAATGTGATTGTGGCTTCTTTCATTCTAATCTAAATGTGAAGTGGCTTGTTAAAGTTTTTATTTGAAATTTGGATATTTGAACTTTTGTAATATGAATATTTTTATTTTGTGATTTAGATATTTCTATTATCTTATAACGAATTTACAATTATGTATTTTATTTGTAATTTAAATTATGTTGGATAATAGTATGAAATATGCATAATTATAGATGTTTTATTTAGACTTAAGAGTATATTTTAAAAAAATTTCTTATAGAAACCCGCGAATATCCGCGGGGATTCAAGTCCTCGCGGGAAACAAGGAACGAGGACCCGTGATGGGGATAAGAATGGAGACGAAGGGCAAAATCCTAAACAAGGACGGGAGATGAGGGGCATATCCCCGCTCTCATGGAGACCCATTGCCATCCCTACTCGCTACCCTCTCTATTCTCCTTGTTGCCTTTTCTACTCTCCGCAATGATAAACTAGACTTCGATCCTGATTAGTGCAGCCTCATTGCATGGTATTTGGATTTGCCTTAACATATTGTTTTATATATTACTTAGAAGGTGTTGATTTATGTCCCACTATGAAAAGATTTTACTAATTTTGAGCAATCTCATAAGGATTTGCATGGCACTAGAAAACTGAATTATTATAATTATAATATATCTAATACTTGTTTGATTTGGTATATTTTTAGGCATTCTATAACGCCTCAAAATAAAGATTCAATAGTGATCTTGAAGTTGGGCAAAGGGCACAATATGCAGTGGTCGAGCTTCAAATAAATTATATGATAAGAGTGTGTTTGGTTTGGAGTAAAAATAGGAGAAAAATTTTATGGATAAGCTCTATATGTAATTTTATATATAAAACTCATCCATAAAATTTTACCTCCTATTTTTACCCACCGTATCAAACTGAGTTAACATTTTTGTCTTCGTGATGTCTTGGGGAGTTGGGTTTTGAATTTTATGGATGGATTAATTTTGATTTCAGGGTGGAGAAATCAGGTATCGCAAGGCATGGACACAAATTTGCGAAACTAGTCGAACTAAATTCATGTATAATAGTTCATTTATATCCCCGCACCAGTGATGGATTCACACCCCAACCATTGCCATTCATAGTCGTCAATGCCACCATCCATCCTTAACCATAAATAGCCCTCCACCTCCCTATTCAACTAGAACCCACCACAAACCAACATCGAAACTCGTCTTTTGTCGCCTTGGCTGGTCATCATTCATTGACATCCAACTCTACATTGCCAATTGTCTAGCCCCTTTCGCAGCCACCTCACTTTGCCGCAACCCCACTGTCGTCCTCCATGCCACCATCAGCCTCCGCTAATCGTTGCCAAGTTTCCCTGCACAACAATTGTTGTAAGGGGAAGGCATCATGTGATCGAGATTAGAGATGAAGACTAACAATAAGTTAGAAGGTTAATGTTTATGGACTAACCATTTCAGAGAGGTCTTTTAGTTGCTAATGTGCTTCATCTGACTTGAGATCAAGGTTCCCACGTAGAAGGATGCTAAGCTAAAGCTAGTCCTTCAAAGAGATCAAGGGGTGAAACTTGAAAGTAGCAAGTCAAGCTATAGAACAAGGGTCCTGCATTTTGTATAGAGCCTAATTACAATGATGCTTGATGCGTTTAACCATAGTTTAAAATGCGTTTAAACACAATTTTGTATAGAGCCCAATTAACTTCTTACAGTGTGTTATGTTTGTTTTAAGAAATTATTAGATACTCAAAAAGTAATAGGTGGATTGTGCTTATATCAAATAATATATTGATATTTTATGATAAGACTTACTATTAATTTACATTTTTATCTAAAATGATACTCTATTTGAATATAGCACAATTCATTTGATGCTTTGTAGATATCTAATAATTTTTCATTTGTTTTGGCATTCAATTTTTCAAAATCACATTCACAGCACCCAAACCACATTATGAGGATAATAATCTTTATAAATAATTTTTTTCTTATATATTGTATAGATAATAAAAATAGTTTGGAAGTTAAATTCAATCTTTACTTTACATGACTTTTTAATATATAATAATTTTTATACTTTTTCAATTCTAATATTCTTTTTAAAAACATATAAGAAGAAAATTTGATAAAATTTTATTAACATGTTATATTTTGAATTCAAAAGAATAGTTTTTAATAATGTTAACACATGAATTTGTCATTTTTTTCAGGATTCTTTAAAAATGACTAAAAATCACCTTAATTTGATAAATAAGGTTTAAACTTGTATCAAATAAGTAAATTATAAATTCATAAAATACTTTGTTGTCACATTAAACATTACAAGTTAAGGGCGATAATAAAAAAATTAAAGGACTCTTAAACATTTAATAAACTAGGAGTTAAAATAAAAATAATTTTAATCAGTTAGGTTGACTTAGGAAGGAAATTGAGAGTTTTAGAGAAATTAAATAAAATTTAGTTAAATAAAATGACAATAAATATATAAGAGTAGCTTATAAATTTCTCTAGGCATCTTAGCTGAGGGTTAGGAAAATAATTATTTTTGATGAGTCTTCCACTTAAGCTAATCTTTTGTTAATAGAAAAAAAAAATCATGATATGTCACAACCCATCGGGCCTTGACCAGCACATAGGGAGCATTGGCTCCTTGGCAAGCCAAAATGGGAATTTTTATAGAAAAATTGACAAAGTTTCCTTCAAAATAGGACGTAGGACATTTCTTGTCATTCACATCAATTTTGTTAACTATCTTAACTTACAGATATAAACCCAAAATCAACCATATGTTTCCAGAACATCTCACAAGAATGAGAAAAGGAAAAATAAATAAATAAATAAATTTAAGACAATATTACTAACAAAGGAGTACACAAGAAGCGAGACTTTGTCTGTAGCTAATTGAGCGTTTCGAGAGATTATATATAACTGAGTTTTCAAGAATACAAATCAATACATTCCATGGATACAGACAAGAGGCCCACATGATTAACTATATGGGCTCAACCAAGATTTAGTGCTTCTAGCTAATCGAGGACCTTAGCACGGACTTGTCTCTATGCCTGAGACAGAGGAGAGAAAGAATGACTTACATAGGCTTAATGAGAGATAACATAACTATAACAAAACAAGGAATATATCTAAAATACAGCTATTAAATGTGGTTAAATAATATATATTAATTGAAACATGCCAGGAATACATTTATCAGATAAGCATCTAGAGATAGTCTCAATTTCCAAAATATCAATCACATATGAATTTACAACAATTAAGTATCAAAATTCATAGCTTATCTAACATGACTAGGACTCAAGAAGTGGCCCCCGGACACCTATTTGGTTCATGGTACTTTGTTCCTAGTCCTAACCAAGAGTTAAGTGGTGACTCCTGTGTACTTTATTACTCATGGCACTTTGTTCCTAGCCTTTATCAGGACTCAAGTGGTCACCCGCGGTACTTTATCACCCATGACACTTTGTTTTTGGCCTTCCTAGGATCCAAGAGGTGGCCCCTGGATAATTTATAATTCATGGCACTTTGTTCCTAGGAGGTCAAGTATAAATCCGATCAGTAAATTCTCATTCCAATCCAAATATACAAACCAAAGTGCAATTAACAATTCAAGCTGCTTATCCTTTTATATAACCATAACATTATAATTAATACAAAGAGTAGTTTGAAATAATAAATAGTAGTAAACCATACAATCATTTCACTTTCCAACATATCTGACAACACTTCACATATATTTATAGAATTAACCCATTTAAACGTGACAAATAAAAGTGTTGCTGCAAGCAATTACTTACCATAGAAAATTCAGCTCTTTAGCCATAACTTTAACCTTCAATCCTTTCAAAACTTATGTAAGAATAAAATTGGATATCTAACAAAATTATATTCGAGTACTATAGAGATGTTATCCACTCACAGAACCATAGAGGACGTAAAATCTATGTCTTATGGGTCGCCGAACTTGAAGGTCGATCCTTAAAAGGCTTTGATTGGGTTGGACAAGGCTAACAACACCTCATCCATTAGGGAGTGATGCAAATCAGAGAAAGAGAGAGAGAGAGAGACGAGCATAGGGAGGGGACAAGACAAAGGGAGAGAAAGCTTATAGAGAAAATCTCGCGAACAGGAAGAGAAGAGCTGCGCACGGTGGTGAAGCAGCGAAGAGACAAGCGTACAGTGGTGGTGGCGAAGAACAAAACTAAGAAAGAGAGAACAGAAGGTGAGAGAGACCGAGCTGGTGAGGGAGGAAGGGGGTTGATAAAAAATGATGAAGAAAAAATGAAGGGATAAGTCTTTGTGCATTAAAACAAAAAAATATCTTATGATTGTATAGTCAAAATTTTTCATTGCATATACCTCTTATAAAAAAACACCTTTATTTAATTAATTTTAATTCCTCTATCATTATAAAATTTAGTAAATAGGGAAAATACCCCAAAGGTTCAAACTTTTGTACAATTTTAGAATTTTCCATTACTAATGTTTAATTTATTTTATTTTTTATTTTTTTATAGGGTGTTACATGATAATGGAAATAGTTTGGAGGTTGAATCAAATCTTTACTTCACATTATTTTTTAAGATATAACATTTTTTATACTTTTAAGGTGAATTTGGTATAGAGATAAATATGAGGGAGAAATTTTCATGGCAAAGGGCATGTTAATCTAGGTTAGGGCATGTCTTTGAGCTTATTGAGCATTTATAAAGATACTTATAAATCATCTACCAATGAAGGAACCTAAGAATTGAACCCAAATCATGGCAAAATATAAGTGTAAGACCGAACAAATGAGCAAACCCCCATTGACTTCATCATCATGATAGTAAATATCTATGAAGCACATGAACAAAATATGATAACGATATGATACAATATTGATACGGTTATGCGGAAAAATTTGAAAAGTTACAAAATATTGATATAGTGTATAAATGGTAGCAAGGATATGTTGCACTAATTTTACAAGCCTCACATGTATCCTATGCTTCTATTGATGTTTCCAACAGCATAGTCTTAAGTGGCCATGGGTTGTGCCATTCTTTTAGATGGGCTTGGACTAAATAGAGGACCCATAGTTACTATTGGATTTGAAATACCAACGCTGCAAACACTCCCATAATACATACATATACAAGGTTCATGCCTAGGGGTGGACGTGGGTTGGGTTGGATGGGTTTAAAGGGCTGTTTGACCTAATCTGCTCATCAAAATCATAGATTGGATTGGGTTGAGTTCAGCAAAACTTTTCTTTCAACTTGATCCAACCTAATCTACTCATGGGTGGATTGGATTGGGTCAAACCTATAGATCTGATATATATTAAAAAAATAACTTATTAAAACATATAAAAAACTTATTCATTAAAATATGCCAAAATATCCCTTCATGTCCTTGGAATAGCAAGATTTAGGATGATGTAATTCTTTTTAATATTTATATTAATGAAAGATTTAAGAAAAAAATTATCTCTTTATTCTTTCGCTTGATAAGATTTAGGATATTGTGACCTTTTCATTGATATTAATGAAGGATTTTAGAAACAAAAATTCCTTTCATTCCTTGACTTGACAAGATTTAGGATATGATTCTCCTTTTTGTTTGATATTAATGAAGGATTTGAGAAAATTTTATCCCTTTATTCCTTGATTTGATAAAATTTAGGATATAATTTCCCTTTTATTTGATATTAATAAAAGATTTGAGAAAATTTATTATTTTATTTTTACCATAACATAAGTTTGAGACCACAAAAAAAAATATTGAGAAAAAAATAGGTCGATTAAGTTGAGTTATGTGAGTAAAAAATTTTTAAATCCACAACTTAATCTATATTTCATAAGTTAGAGATTTTTTAATCTTTTTATAGATTGGGTTAGGTTGAAACCTATGTTCCATGGCTTGACGAGTTGACCCAACCCGATGTCCACCCCTACAAGCACCCATACACACATTGCAAGTACAAGACCCAAAAAAAAAATTGTAAGCATCAAATCTAGTCATATTGTGTCTACGTTTGACACATACAGGGCATGGATACTGGAAATTCTTCAAGTTGCCATGTCGATACTTTATAACAAATATAGGTCACATCTAAATTATTTTATTTAATTTAACTTTGTTACTTAAAAAGTTTAATGTAATGTTTTTTATAAAAAATCATGAGGTTAAATATATACTTTTTTAATTTAATTATGAAAAATAATGAAAGATTAACACATAATTCTAAAAGGTGTGGCAATAGTCACTCTTTTAGTAAATATACTCAATTTCCCATAAATTAACATATAATTCTCCAATATATCATTAAATATAAAATTATAAAAATTATCGTGAATATATAATACTCTTAACATGTATTTTGAGAACTGTAGACTTCTCTCATGAGGAGTGACTCTTAAACCAAATTTCACACCATACTTACACAACCCAACTCAAAATATTTAATTTTTACAGTAAAAATTATATATATACATAATAGATTTGATTGATTAACAATGTAAAATATTTTTAAATTAATAATATATTAAAATTAATCTTATATAAAAAAATTTGAGCAATGCTAAATAGCTAAAATAACAAAAGTTACAAATTCAACATGAATCCTACGTGATCCTATAAAATTTAAGAAATAACATGGGGTTAAAAAGTGGAAATCAGACTGGAGAAAAAGTAAAAATTGCTATTCCGATGCTATTCGTGCAACATTGCAAACTTCAAACTCGAACCAATTATCTTTACTTAGAAAAGTTATACTAAGATTAAGCCTACACTTTTGTTTTTGAAAGATTTTTATTTTAATATTTTAGTTCTTAAAAGATAATATATGCATCTTAGTCTTTGAAATATTTTTGTTTTAACACTTCAGTTTTAATAAGAATAAATACATATATTTTAATCATCAAAAAATTAAATACATACACTTTATTTTTTGAAAGATTTTTATTTTAACACTTGAGTCGTTAGAAGATTAAATTTTTAAGGACTAAAATATATGAATTTTAATATTTTAAATACTAAAGTATATGCATTTAATCTTTTAAGAACTAAAATATTAAAACAAAAATCTTTCACAGACTAAAATATAGTTTTACTCCTATACTAATTTCATATTTCTACTCACACCAACAAGTATCTCACTATCTAAATTAAATTACGATAATACAATATACTTATTTTCATTTTTACCACCTTATATTTGATTGATTAAGTTTTCATTAGTTAAAAGAAAAATAGTTAAATTTGAATGTACTGATAGTATAAAAAATTGAGTTTAATTGATATATATTAATAATATAAAAGAATTTTATACTATCATTCAATCAAATATTTGTATTGATAAAATTTTTAAAATAATGGATGGTTGAATCAAACACTCAAATACTTTTATTGATGTGACAATACATGATTGATACTTATATAAAACTGTTTTATACTGACAATATATATAAATTAAATCTATATAAATTTTTATATAGTCAACCAACCATATCCTTCTATTTACATAATTATTTAAACAATGGATGTAAAATTTAATCATATTCTTCTCACCCGTTAGACCATTATACCATATTTACTAATAATTGTCTAATTAATCACACTATAAAAATCTCAAGACCATTATACCATACACTTTGCGCTGTGAGGCTATGACTATTCCCAATGAAAGAAGTTCAAAGTAGGCAGACAGTGTTTTAAAATTCTTTTCACACGTCCCTTCCCACTTAGGAATGTTACCGTTACACAGAGAGAGCACCGGCACTAACGTCTATTTCCATTATTATTGTCTCATTCAAAGTTCCGATTCTTATACCCCACTATTCAATTCAATTGTTCCCAACAAAGAATCCATACCCCCAACGCTCTTGCATTTCACATTCTTTTCATGTTCATTTTCATATTCATATTCATATTCACATCAATCGGAGGTTCTTATCTTTCTCTGCATATACACATTACTGCAACAATCACCGACCCACCAACATGGCACTTAGACCCATTGGCAACGCCCTTCCAACAACAACCCCAGAGAGACCCAAGAAACAACCCAAGATCGCTGCTTCAATCCAAAAACAACCTGTCAATGACGAAAACCACGTTCAGGTTCAGGTTCCTTTGCCCTCTTCTGGGGATGCCACCATTGACTATATCTCCTCCGAAAACCTTAAACCCGTGTCGGACCCTGAAGCCAAGATCCAAGTAAGTTCTTCGGTTTCCCAACTGGAGCATAAAAATCCAATCTTTCTTTAGTTTTTAAGTTATTGTATTTAGATTTTGGCATTCAATTTAATAAAATGCTTGCAAAATGCAGCGTGTGGTTGAAGATTTGGAATCAAAAAACTGGACCAAGGTCTGTGAGTCACTGAATGATGCTCGGCGCTTTGCGTTGTACCACTCATCTCTTCTATTCCCCATCTTGTAAGGGATCTTTTATGTTCTTTTTTTTTAATTTATTAATATTTTTTTGAGAATTTATTGGATTATAGTATAAGGGGCAATTGGGTTTCTGGGGATTTATGATGTGAAGTTGTGACTTGTGACCAGGGAAAAAGTAGTGTTGGTGATGACTAAGACAATGAAGAATCCTCGCAGTGCTCTTTGCAAAACCTCTATCATGGCTGCTTCTGATATTTTCAGTGCCTTTGGTGACAAGTTGCTTGAACCCTCCACCTCCGATGCATTTGATGGAATGGTACTGTGGACTCCATTTTCCCTCACCTGTCATCTATTTTCTTGGGAATAAACTTGCATTAAATTTATTATATTCATTTCATCCAATTCTCAATTCAATTGAGGTGTAGACAAGTTGCTCATATAATCACTTTTTTTTTTTTTTTTTGGGCTTGATTTGAGAATCGAATGAGATGAATATAAAGAATTTGATACAAGTCTTTGCCTTTTCTTGGTTCATGGTTTTGTATGATACTAATTCAATTGATTAACTGGTTGGATTGTGTTGTTTGGTTAAATTTCAAACAGCTGTTGCAGCTTCTGCTGAAAGCATCCCAGGATAAACGCTTTGTGTGTGAAGAAGCTGATAGGGCACTTGGCTCAATGGTGGGTTCCATGACCCCTCTTCCCTTGCTTCAGAAACTGAAGGCATATGTTGGTCATTCCAACCTCAGAGTCAGGGCCAAGGCTGCTGTTTCCCTCTCCAACTGTGTCTCCAAGATGGTAAAAATTTCAATGCCATTGAACTCTTTTGCTAAGGGGTTGTCTGATGCCTATGGCCGATCCCAATTAGTGGGATAAGGTTTAGCTATTATTGTTGTTGTGGTGTTTGTGCAATGTTCTAAAGTGTAAGTACATGGCATCAGGGGCTTGAAGAAATGAAGGAGTTTGGGTTGGCAGAGTTGATTGAAGTGGCAGTGGATTTACTGAATGATAGACTTCCTGTGGCAAGAGATGCAGCAAGAAGTATAGCAACTTCAGTGTATGAGGCACTCACCAAGGATGTGGAAGTGGAACAGAAGATGGAACTGTGGCATAGCTTCTGCCAGTCCAAGTTATCACCAATTCATGCTCTTTCAATTTTGAAGATAGTTAAACCATAGTATTTGAACACGGCTATTTCTATTCCAAGATTTTGCATTTATGATATAGGGATTAGTCTCTAGTCCTAGGTAATGGTTTAACTAGTTAAGACCTATGGATCATTGATTTGATTTTAACCAGTTGAATTTAGTGTTGAATAGTGTTAGAACTAGAGAAAGGACTGGCTCATGGTCCAACAAATTCAACTGGCCAGGCCGTTTCGTTTCTTAATAACATTAGTCATAGGCAGCAGAGTCAAGCTTTCTTTGTGAAAAAACTCATGATTCTGCGTGAGTTGTAATGTTGAAATAAGATTTCATCGGTTTCTTTCTTAGTGTTGCCACAATTTGTTGCGAAATTTAAGACTAATTTGTTTTACAACGTCACGCGCGTTGCTGCAGGGGAGTTCCTTTATAAAACACTAGCATTTAATTATGTGATTTCCCATGTTTATTTTGACTTTCCTGTTTTTTATTTGACATTTTTCCATTATTTTTGTTTATTTTTTTAAATAAGTCATATGTTATTTCGTTTATTATGAAATTAAAATGAGTTTTTTTTTTTTTGGGTTTTAAAACATATCACAATTTCTTAATAGCAATTTCCAAATTAAATGACTCAAAAGTAGTAAAATTATATACGGAGTTAAAGAAGGATTTTGACATAAGAAAATTCATATTTTTAATTACAGAAATTAAAGTAGTAGAGAAGATTTTTCTAAGTCATAATTATGACTGGAACTAGTGACACACACGATCAACAACATTAAAAGAACCATCCTTGGCACCACTTTCTTCGGCACTGTGTCACAATAGAAGGTGGGGTGGTGGCTCTGATCTAAGAGCGAAGATTGAGGGGAGACCTCTAATGGCTCTAGCAAGTAGTAGAAGAGGAGCGGATGGAGTAGGTAGTGGTGAAGAAGGAGAAGGCAAGGGATCGAAAAGGAGGGTCAGAAGAAAAAAAGAAGGTTACTAGGAAGAGAGAAAGAGAGTACAAATTTTTAGATAGGAATGATTTTTCTCTAATTATAATTAGAAGTTGCAATGTGACATTTAAAGATGACTTATTTAGTTATTGATAATAGAGAAGAGAGGAAAGTTTTTAAAAAGAAATCAAGAGAGTGAAAATTTAATGTGGAAATAATTTTTCTTTAATTGTAATTAAGAGTTGCCACTTACCATATAACACTTAGAGGTAGTTTATTTAATTATAGTTAATAGA
Source organism: Pterocarpus santalinus (assembly GCA_031439595.1). Classification (NCBI taxonomy): domain Eukaryota; kingdom Viridiplantae; phylum Streptophyta; class Magnoliopsida; order Fabales; family Fabaceae; genus Pterocarpus; species Pterocarpus santalinus. Next base: position 52,566,530 of record CM062530.1, on the reverse strand, counting down.
TTGCTTGGGATGTATTTTTTTGTCTTGGGAAAGCGTGTTTTTCACATTGGCATGAGTAACCAAACATGTTATACATCGTTTAACATGCATGCAAACTAATTACCGAACTACTCGAGCCTCAACTTACATACCATAAATAGTATTTGAATTATCAAAATTTAAAAATAATTTGACATAAATTGATTTAATTTAATTTATAAGTTAAACCTTATGTTTAGAGTTTGATTTAATTTAATTTATAAGTTAAACCTTATGTTTAGAGTAAATTAGATAGTATTTAGAACGATTAAAAATTGGAATTGATTTGATTATATTTATATTTAAGCTTTAAAATCAAATTAATTCCTATCAAATTTGATCTTCAAAATCGAAACTATTAAATCTCATGAGATTTGACAAATAAAATTATATCTTGTTTGTAAAACATCAAAACACAATATTTGGTTTATAAATCAAATCAATTCCTATTTTTCTTATTCTCTTTCCATACCATAGTGTATTCCTTTTATAGTGCTACTACAATAGTGCCAAAGAATTAGCAGATTATTATAAGATAAAAGAAAAGATTTGGAAGGAAGATCAGAAAAAGATAAAAAAAAAGATTTGAAGATATAAAAAAGAGGATATCAAATAGGGGAAAAAAAATGGAAAGATTCTAGGAGACTTCTAGCTTTGGACACCAAGTTTATAAATTAATTGTAATATTCTTCTTTCAAAAGGCAAAATCCAAAGATATAGAGACAACATAGACAAGAGGATATCTTTCGAGAGTAGAAAACTAGAGAAATTAGGATTCATTCTCTAGATATCACAAGATTCTATCAGTTTCATTCTATATTTTTATTTTTGTTATCTATGGCTTTCTAAGTTTTTTTCAGGTGTTATGATAATGTAGTTTGGTCTAATATTATGTATTTCTGGTTATTAATCCAAGTTTCTTTTCAATCGAGCAATTATTAGCGTTCCTAATATTATTTTTGGCTTAAACTCTTATTAACTAATTCTTGGAAAATCATAATATAAAATTAGCTACTATAATAATCATAGTAGAATAAGGTGGAATATTCTTGGAGTAGAAGTACTCATTTTGTGCAACTATAAGAATTACTGTTCTTTAACCTTACAATAAATAAAATAAGATTAAGGAATTAATTTATTCAATATTTCTTAAGAGGATCACAATATCAAGAAATTGAATTGTGTTATGAGTTTTGAGAGATTAAACTATCAATTGAATTGGCTTGGAAATTGGATTATAATAAGGTGACATATAAATTGGGCAATCTAATAGTATCATGCCTAACACTTACTTTTCATCGATTATTCTTCTTTGTCACTCATGTGCGTTATTCTTTGTAAACTTTATTTGATTTAATTATTGTTTTGATTAAATTTTCAATTTTTATTTATTGTCCAGATAGTATTCATTCCAAACAATGAAAAATTCTTAAGTAGACAATTCTCATTCATATTTTGACACTTGCAAAAATGTTGAGTCACATGTCTCAATTTTCATTAATACTATAATTCTATCAATTTCATTTGACTTAGTTGTTTAATTTGATTTAGTTTATTAGTAACTTCATTAATATATTAGTAACCAGCTGATACATGAATTTTTTACAAATAGCACTAGAGCCCAATTTGTGTGTTTTATAAAACCCTTAATTACGATTTAGCACCAACATTTTAAAAAAAGACATACATGATGAGCCTACAAAAGCCAATAACTTCACTTAATTTATTAATAACTTTATTTTATTATGTTGATAAGCTCATTAATATGTTGGAAACCTTGCGGGTGCTTAAATTTTATATGAATAACAATTGTAACCTAATTTTTGTGTTTTATAAAAACTTATAATTACTATTTGGTACCAATATATGAAAAAGAGACACATATGATACATATACAAAAATTAATAATTTCACTTAATTTGTTAATAACTTCATTTTATTATATTAGTAACATCCTTAGTATGTTGGTAACCTAGCAAGTAGTTGAATTTATTATGAATCACACTTGTAATTTTATTTATATATTTTATAAAAATTTATAATTACTATATGACATCAAGATTTGAAAAATAAAAAAATGATTGATTTACAAGTGTTAGTAATTTAACTAAATTTATTGGTATAACTTTCCTTTATTATGTTTGCAACTTTCTTAATATATTGATAACCTAATAAGTACATAAAATTTTTATTAGTAATATATATATATATATATATATATATATATATATATATATATATATATATATATATATATATATATATATATAGCCTTATTTATGTGTTTTATGAAAGTCTATGATTATTATTTGCACCAACATTTGGAAAGAAGGTACATGATGGATATCCACGAGTTAGAAACTTTGTTCAAATTGTTGATAATTTCCTTGTTACATTGATAACTCAACAGTTATTTGAGTTTTTTTAATGAATTTCACTTGTATCATTATTTTTGTGTTATATAAAAGCTTATAATTACTATTTAGCATGAAGATTTGAGAAAAAAAAATAATGGATGTGGAAGACTCTTTTAATACCAGATATTTTATATCCAAAACTCGAATTTAACACTAGTTAAGGGAAAGAACAATCTAATACTCTAACTAAATATGTATTAATTATTTATATTTTATATGTTTTATAAAAGGATTTAATTTGAATACACTGTTAATGTAAAAAATTTTTATACAGATATTTAATCATAAATTATCATATCAGTAAAATTTTTTGATATAACCATCCACTTATTGAATGGTCATGCAAATTAAATGTTTTGATTACATAATAGTATAAAAATTTTTTACACTATTAATGTATCTAAATTAAACTCTTTATAAAAACCTATAATTACCCTTTGCATAACATTAAAAAAAAAACAAAAACAAAACGCATAATTAACCTGCAAGAATGAGTAAGTTTACCCATTTATTGATAACTTTCTTTTAATATACTGATTTATTTGGATAAAAATTATTAAAAACAGTGACGTGTAAAAAACAGCGCCTTTGACTTTTATGCTCTAATTTTTGCACATGGCAAACATAAATTCGTACAAAAACCAATTAGTTAACGAAAAAAAAAAAGAAAACAAAAACAAAAAATGGTGTGGCTTGAGGTTCGATTTATCCGAATGTTGTTTTTCCCTCGCTGCATAAACGAGATGGAGTAGCTTTGCTTTTGCTTCTTCTTCTTCTTCTGCATTGCAGCAAACCCAACATGTCCCTTTTCAAATCCTTCACTTCAAACTCCTGTGGTTTCAAACCCATGGAAAGCACCATGGCAGTTTTCATGCAGGCCTCTTCTTACAGGGTATATACTATTTTGCTCATTTTCATGCCTCTGTAGTTCAAAATTTCCTCAAGCTTTGGTTTCCCTTCAGTTTCCTGGGATAAAAACAAAGCACTGTGTTTTTTTTTTGCCCACTTTTGATGCATTCTATCACTCATAATATTCAAATTTGAGCTTCTCTGTGTCTTCAATTGGCACTTTTGTCATAAATTCCTATCGGGTTGCCTTTTTTTTCTCTCCAAAAAAGTTATTTTTGTAATTTTGGGTCTTCATATTTTGGTTCTGCTGTTTGATCATGAATTGGGAGTACTGAGCGTGGGTTTTATCATGTGATATATGATGTGCTTGATAAATTGTGAAAGAGAAAGTTGTTTGTTTGATTTTACTGAAGTTTAGTGCTGTTTTTAGTGTTCTGTTTATAAAATTCTTCCTTGGATCTTTCAGTTTTGCCTTAAAATATTAAATAGGAATTTTGATTGTGTTGCGTTGTTCTACTCTTGTTGGGGACATGGTTTTGTTTCACGTTTTCAATTAAACTTACAACTGAGATCAAAAGGACTTGATATTGTCGAGAATATTTTTCAAAATAAATTGTAAATGTTGCTTAAGTATGGAGTTGTGCAACAGATTGATTGTTTTATACTTTGTAGCACATTCTGTCCTTCATCTTTGGTTCTTCACAGTACATAATAAAAGTACAAAGTAACTGCATAAAATCTCTAGGTTTTGCATGGCCCTACTGCTTTATTTCTGGTGGTTTGGCACATTAGTCTGTCTAAACTTCTATGCTAACCTGTAATACAATAGTATTGCCTAGTTGCGATTGATTTGTTTTTAAATGTATTCAGGTGCTCTCACGAACTGCTTATTTATCCTCCAGGAGAACTTATTCTGTTGGCTTGTTTTGTTCCCAACGAATCTCATCAGCTAAAGTAGTATTACTCTTCTCAAACATATCGAACTACTGTACTCATTCAAGGGACGAGTTCTGTTCCTCAAAGCGAAGATCACGAGGGCCAGTTATGGCAGCAAAAAAGGCTGCAGAAGGTAGTGTATTTGCTATCTCTCATGGGTTTTTCTTAATGATTTTTTATACCTGTTATTGCTTGTCATGTTAATTAAAGAGGTTAAGCATGCATCTCCAAGGTTAATTACATCACTTATCATAACTTTAGGAGTCACTCAAGAAGATGGTAAATACAAGCACACAGTTGATCTTCCCAAGACAAAATTTGGTATGAGAGCAAATTCTTCTGTAAGGGAGCCTGAAATTCAGAAAATATGGGAGGAGAATCAAGTATTCAAAAGAGTTGTTGATAAAAATACTGGAGTAAGTTTAGGACTTTCCCTCAGCTTTCCCCCAATAATTATATGAACTTATTGACGTACTTCAAACAAATTGATCAGGGAAATTTCATTCTCCATGATGGACCTCCATATGCCAATGGTGATCTTCACATTGGCCATGCCTTAAATAAAATTTTGAAGGATATCATAAATCGTTATAAGGTATCTTTCCTTTCCCTTGAACTGAGACTTCCAGTTTATTGCCAATTTTCTATTGCATTGGATATGAAGCATACTTTGTTTTAAGTCCATTAGACACATGCTTGTGATGTATGTTGTATGCTAATGCACTTGCAAGTAAGAACTAATATTTTGCGAAGATTTTTATTCGCTTTCTTTTTTTTTTTTTTTTTGGTGTGCAGCTCCTTCAAAACTATAAAGTTCATTTTGTGCCTGGATGGGATTGTCATGGCCTACCAATTGAATTAAAAGGCAAGTGTTATTTCTCTCAGTATTGCCCTAATGATGGCTGGTCCTAATTCTTAGTTGTGTTCAAGAACAGTATTGCACTAGTACTTCCTTTACATATTTACAGCATGTCAAACATGAAGATATAGAGAGTTCTAGTGTAATATTGATTCATAAATATATTTTTAGCAGACACAAATGTTGATAAGTATCTGTAGATGTTTTTGACATGAACCCATTTTCACCCTTTTTGGTTTTTGCTAGAAAGTCTGTTTTCACACTGGATCAATTAATGTGTGCATTACATATATTTTAAGTAGACACAACTGGTAGATGTTTTTGACACGAACCCACATTTAACCTTCTTTTTTTTTTTTTTTGGTTTTTACTTTTTAATAGAAAGTCTGTTTTCACACCGAATTAATTAATGTGTGTGTTACATATATTTAAAATATTTTAATTCTTAAGTCTTTGTTAGCAATTCAAATTTCAAAGCATTTTGTTGACATATTTTTCGAGCATCCTTTAGGTCCAATGTTTATATTTTGTCTCAGCAATAAATTCTGATGTGCCTTTCATTTCCTAGTGAGAAGATGGTGTTGGAATGATACTCATGTATCAAGGATTATTGATTATGTCCAGAGCTTGTGGGCTAGTGTTAATAGAGAAATAGCTGTACTAGAGTGCCATTCTTTTATATTTTTATTTTTTATATACAAAGGAGTACATTACATAGACCACTTGAGGTGTGAAGAAATGACATACACCTCTCCTCTTGTTTCAAATGTAGCTTCGAGTTCCCTTATTTTATATTCTAATATACTCCCTTCTATTAAGTTGTTGGTTGCTGATAAGTTACAAGACATTTAAAAAAAAAAAAAAAAAAAAAGAAGAAGAAGAAAAAGAAGATTTGGTGCCTGATGTTAATGTATATGGTTCTAACACAACCTTAACATTTACTATAAACTATAGAATAAAATCCAATTCTAAACTTGGTAAAGCCTAGGATGAAATGGAGAAGGACTGAGATAAATGAACTGCATTTGAACTCAGGCCTATTTCATAGACGGCTGGTAAATAGTAGTTTAAAATCAAAAAGGTAAGATTAAGTGTAGTTCGACGTAATGTTTGGTTAATAGAAGGGAGATCTATGTTAGTTGTTAAGCAAGAAAAGAGGCATACTTAGTTTTATGATACCTTGCAATGTCATAACAAATTAAGTAAATATGTGCGTTGCTTACCATTTTCACTTTGTCTTCAATATAGTAGGAATTGATGAGTTAGTTTCATGCTTCCATATGGAGACTGATTTATTCCATAATGAATAGCCATTGCTGAAATAATATGGGATATAAGAACGAAACTTGAAAGTTCCTAAATTTTCTTGTGTTTACTCCCTTTTATTTCATTTGCTTACGTATAAGTTCACATGTAAATTGAATTTCAGCTTATATCTTCTATTACATATTTTGAGCAGAGTGATTGTTTTGAATTATTTCAGTTTTGCAGTCACTGGATCAGGAGGCTAGAAATAATCTCACACCATTGAAGCTGAGAGCAAAGGCTGCTAAATTTGCCAAAGTAACTGTTAATAATCAGATGTCATCTTTTAAGGTCCCTTTCTTGTTTGCACTTTGCTCTGTGATTTCCATGGCATTATGTTGCAGTAATTTGGCTCTGTTATAGACATCTTTCAATTAAAAATATCACAATTTACATTTCATTTTAATTGATGGGAAAATTTTTGTATCTTGAACATGTTACTAAATGTTTGTAGCGCTATGGAGTATGGGCAGACTGGAATAATCCCTATCTTACTCTAGATCCAGAATATGAAGCTGCCCAGGTAGCTGGTACAGCCTTTCTCATTTACCCTTTCAGATGTGTTAAATCAAATATAAAATTCAGCACTTTGGATGTCATGGTCTATTATAGTAGATCTGAAAATTCAGGGCTTGACTTTCAGAGTTTGGATTATTGTGCTATGAGAGCTTTAATAGAATGGTCCTCAACATTCTAACAATAGCTGGCTAGATTGCTTTAGTAATAAAACATTTTCATGTGCACCCAACTTCATGGCATATTGTTTGTTTTCGTAGATTGAAGTATTTGGCCAGATGGCATTGAAAGGCTACATCTACAGAGGCAGAAAACCTGTTCACTGGAGTCCCTCATCACAGACAGCACTTGCAGAGGCTGAGTTGGAGGTAATTTGAATTAGAGTAAATGCTCAAATTGGTCCTTAAAAGATATGCAGAACATTAAATTAGTCCTTCAAAGATTTTTTTTCACATTGATTTGGTCCTTCATAGTATAAAGCAACCATCAAAGGATCAAATTAATGTCTAAATATATATTAAAGGACTAAATTGATTTCTATTTTAAATATTGAGGGACCAAATTGTTGTAAAAAATCTTTAGAGGACTTGCCTTTTTTTTTTTTTTTTGAAAAAAAAAATTGAAGTTTTATTAACAAGAAAAGAAGAATATTTGGCCTAAAGGACTACCTTGATGTTGCGATATTTTTGGAGAACTAATTTGAGTGTTTACTCTTTGAATTATAATTATGTTGAAAACCTCTTGTCTAATGTCTAGCACTAGTGTACTGTAGAATCCAAAGGCAAGTATTGCCAATATGGTGTTGTATAGCGTGGGTGGAAGTTGCATTTTTCCTAGCCAATTAAGCATATATGCACAGAAATTCTGTGCTTCTATGTACACATGTATATTATTGCTCGTAGTTTTCTATAGAACCTGATTCGGTGGAGGTTAGAGTATTCATGTTACCCTCTGTTTGGTTTATATGTAGTATCCTGAAGGGCATGTTTCAAGAAGCATATATGCCATTTTCACAGTTGTGAGTGCTCCTCGAATGCCAAGTGACCTACTACAAGAATTTCCAAATTTATGCTTGGCCATATGGACTACAACTCCTTGGACTATTCCCGCCAATGCTGGTAGATTTCCCATTTTTTTGCATTTGTCATTTTGGCTTATGACTTGTGGATATCTTTCTTATTGCTTTTGCTAGTCACAATGGTCTCAATTTCTACCTACTATATTTGTCCTATGGCTGACTTTTTATAGAATGCTTTGTTTGGCATCTTTGGGGAGTATTGGGTGTGTCTTGCAACATTGGATCGGTTCTTGTTAACTAATTTTGTTGGGTTTGGGAGAAGAAAGGAGGCCAAATCATTGTGGCATTGTGCCATATATGCCACTGTTTGGAGTATTTGGCTAGAGTTTAACTCTTGCACCTTCAATGATGGATTTTCAGACAAGCATGTTTTGTGGGATAGAGTTAGGTGTTCGACCTTCAATTGGTGTAAAGCTCATGATTTTTTTAGAGGAATTTCCCTCTTAGATATGTGGAGAGATTGGAAGCTATGCTTCATTGATATCTTTTTATTTTGTTTGTTTTTACTCTTGTAAGGAGGATCTCTTGTCCTCCCATCTTCTTTTATCATTCTTCTCTTCTTAATAATATTCTTCTTTTATCCAAACAAAAAAGTTTTCAGTGCTAAGCAGCAATATCTTGAATTTGAAAAGGAGCATTTGGTCAGCTTACTACTTAGTGTGGTACAGCTAGCACAGACTGTTATATGACAACAACAACCAAGCCTTTTCCCATTTGATGGGGTTGACTACATGGATTAAAGTTTAAACAATGCCATAGGGTCCTAGCACAGATTGTTATGTGCCATTATATTTGTTTCTATCCATCTCAAGTATTAGGTTCATCAAGATATAAATATAATTCATTATCCTTTTCAGTTGAGACTTTGCTAAAGTAGACTTCAGGAAAAATGGTAGCTCCTTTTCTGCTTGAAGTATTGTTAATTGCTTCGTTCTAGAGTACCTATGGAAAGAAAATAGGGAAAATATAGTGAAATTGTTTGAGTGTGCCTTTTCTCTTTAGAGACATCATATCTGAATTTGTGGATGATATTGTTATTGCCGGGCCACAAAAGTAGGGGTGTTCGCGGTCCGGTTTGGATCGATTTTGAGTAAAAAATTCATCCGATCCAAACAATATATTTTATAGCGGTTTGGATTGGATCGGTTTACTTTAGGTTTTAAATCCGATCCAATTATTTGCGGTTTGGATTGGATCGGTTTGATCGATTTTTTAAAAAAGAAAAATTTTAATTTATAATTTTATAAAATAAAAGTGACATAAGCCAATAAAATAAATAAATAAAAATAAAAAATAAAAATAAGTCATTAAATATTTATAAAATATTATTTAAGTAAAAATGATACATAAATAAAAAATTATGTAATAAATTTAAATTATTATAAGTAAAAGTATAAATTTAATAATAAAAAGATTATATTATATAAGATTATGTGGTTTGGATTGGATTAGATCGGTTTTGAAAATTAAATCCGAAATCTGATCCAATCCATGCAGTTTGTAGAAACTAAGATTCAATCCAATCCAAACTTTTGCGATTTTGATCGGTTTTCGGTTTGGATTAGATTAGTTTAGCGGTTTTGATTGGGTTGGATTGGATTTGAACACCCCTACACAAAAGTAGTAATCTTGGTAGCAAAATTTTCAATTGACGGGTACAATGACCAACTACTCATAATTTTAATTTTCATAGTCATTTAAATTTAGTTTATATGCCTCTTTTTCTCATATTAATGTCTGCTTCCTATTGTTCTATGCTCAGCTGTTGCAGTAAATCCCAAGCTTGAATATGCCATTGTTGAAGCAGAGTCATTCAATGAACCTGTCTCATCATCTGGTGAAAATAGAAAGAAAAGGCTTGGGAATGTTTTAAAGGATGAGAAGAAGCCATTTCTTATTGTGGCTTCAGAACTTGTGCCAAAGTTAGAGGCAAAATGGGGTGTGAAGCTTGTTGTCAAGAAAAGACAGTTGGGTTCCGACTTCGAACACTACAGGTTGTTGGCTGTATGTAAATGAATATCGGTTTCTTTGTCTTTATTTTGCTGCTGCTACTTGTTTCACTACGTTTATGTGTTAGAAATCTTAGTCTCTTTATGATAAATAGGAAAAATTTTGCACTAAGGGCTTGATTTATTATTGTGGTCTCAGATACATCCATCCAATAGATAATAGGGAATGTCCAGTCATAATTGGGGGAGATTATATTACAACAGAAACAGGAACAGGACTAGTCCATACAGCTCCTGGACATGGTCAAGAGGATTATGTGACTGGTCAGAAGTATGGGCTACCCATTCTTTCTCCGGTAGACGAGCATGGAATATTCACTGAAGAAGCTGGACAGTTTAGTGGGCTTGATGTTCTTGGGGAAGGTAACACTGCTGTTGTGAAATATTTGGATGAAAATCTGTCACTCATCCTAGAAGAACCATATGGTAAGTGCTTGCTGTCACTCATCATAAAATCTCTAGTGTTCTGCCAATAATTATAAACTCTATACCATCATCATATGTCTCTTCTATGTTTTCAAATTTAGAACACAAGTATCCATATGATTGGCGAACAAAAAAACCAACAATATTTAGGGCAACAGAGCAATGGTTTGCATCGGTAGAGGGATTTCGTGATGCTGCTATGGGTGCTATTGGCCATGTAAAATGGATTCCACCTCAGGTACTCTATTTTATAGATTCTGTTCCTATATAATTCTGTTCATTTGACATTTGTAAATTTGTTCTCTTAGAGATGTGCCACTTATCATATTTGTTGCTGTCTTTTGCCGATATATGTGCATTGCTTAGGGAGAAAACAGAATCTCAGCAATGACCTCTAGTCGCTCTGATTGGTGCATATCACGACAAAGGACGTGGGGTGTCCCTATTCCAGTTTTTTATCATCTGCAGTCTAGAGAACCTCTCATGAATGAAGAGATAATCGAGCATATAGAATGTAGGTGAATAAAGGCAAATTCATGTTTTCTTATTTCTCAACACTCAAGTTCAGAGTATGCACTATCTCAATTCTTTTTTGGGTTTGATAGAAGTATTATCTCAATTATTAATAGATATAAACAGATATTATTTTGCATCTTTGAGTACATGTAGCGGTAAATATTCCAACGTTGTGTTATTGCCTATCCTCTTATAAAGCATGTTGGTCCTATGAAACTAATACTTCCTAAAATTCATCATTTGTTCATCTTTATGAAACTATCAGCTATTATAGCCCAGAAGGGTAGTGATGCATGGTGGTACATGACGGTAGAGGAACTTCTTCCAACTAAATACCGTGATAAAGCAGCAGAATATGAGAAGGGGACTGACACAATGGATGTCTGGTTTGATTCAGGTACAAAAGTGATCTGCTGCCATACAGATTTTAACTTTTAACTGATATATGGTTTCATAAGTCCTTCTGCCACCCGTTTACACTTTCCTGCAGTCCGTTCTGTAAATATAGTATTAGCTTACACACATCTGTCATTGGTAACCTAATAACTAGTAGCTACTACGTGTTTATGACAACTGAGATCTTATTCAGACCCATGCCCATAATTGCATGATGCATTTGTTGGGTAATATACTTTTGTCATGTTACTTTTTGACCACTTGAACTTGGGTCCTAAACCCTAATCCGAAGCCCCAACCCAGCTACCTGAGCTAATCATGCTGGCATTTAGTTGTCCATATTTATATAATTGATTGGTTTCCTTTGAGTTTGGTGTTTCTTGGCCCTTTTTTTTCAAATTTACTTCAGGTTCCTCCTGGGCTGCAGTCTTGAGAAAAAGAGATTCCCTTAGCTATCCTGCAGACTTGTATCTTGAAGGAACAGATCAGCATCGAGGGTGGTTTCAGAGTTCATTGCTAACAAGTATAGCTACCAGAGGTAATGTATTTCTTGACATTTTATGATATCACGATTATCTTTAATGCTTTTCTTGTATCCCCTTGTTTGATACAATCAAAAGGAACATTGTTTCTCTCATAAATTAGAATGGCAAATATTTTTAACCAGATTCATATTCCTCTATTATAACATATATTATCTCAAAGTTAAAACCCAGATAGGAAAAAGGCAAAAAGGTGAATTTGATTTTCTATAGAGGGTCCTTGTCAAGGTGTTGAAGCCTTGATGGAGCTTTGCTCACTTAAAAGCTTACCAATCCACTAAGAGCTTAGTTCCCTAAGGCAATATGCAAGAGCTCTAGCATAGTTGTTTGTTTGCAGGAGTACATATTCATTCCTATTATAGATGATGCATATACATATACAAATATAGATACATGCTTACTTGTGTAGAAGCCCGTATAGGTGAGAATGTCTTTATATGTTTCCACCAGTCAGACACTAATTCTGTCATTTCTTTCTGATACAGGGAAGGCTCCATATTCTTGTGTTATAACACATGGATTTGCATTAGATGAGAAAGGCTCAAAGATGAGCAAGTCTTTGGGTAATGTTGTGGATCCACGAAGTGTGATTGAAGGAGGTAAAAATCAAAAGGTCAGTCATGTAGATGTATTATATGAAATATTAGTTTTGGAACTGTATCAAAATTTATCTTTTCCCTTTATCAGAGTTGTGGTTCAAGTATATTTTACGCACCTTATTCTCAGGAAGCACCTGCTTATGGAGCTGATGTCCTCCGACTCTGGGTTTCTAGCGTAGATTATACCAGTGATGTGATGATTGGCCCTCAGATTCTTCGACAAATGTCTGAGATTTACAGGAAGTTGAGGGGAACGTTGAGATACCTCTTGGCAAATCTTCATGATTGGAAAGTAAATTCAAATTCTGTGGCTAAAGTGAAATCCTTTTTTCCCTTGCTGGGAATCACTACCTATTTTAAACTATTTGATAAGATTGGCTCAAAGAATAGCCAAAAAAAAAAAAAAAAAAAAAAAAAACCCACTAAGAAAAGTTTGTATTATGCTCTAATGGATGTACAATGGTATTGGGATATATGAGAGATTCCCGACTCTCTTAATTCCTGAACTTCTCAACTGATATCTCTCACCTCTCCTAAAACCTATTTATAACCAACTACTCCCTAACAGATACAACATACGACTAACTAACTCTATCCTATCACATTGCCACACTTATCTATGCCTATAGCTGCATATCTTTTTTCACTTCTTCATACTTCTAATTAAGTATTGTTTTATTGATAGACAGATTATACTGTTCCGTACCATGACCTTCCGAGGATTGATCAGCATGCGCTGTTTCAGCTTGAAAATGTTGTAAAAAGCATCCAAGGGAATTATGAAAATTACCAGTTTTTCAAAATATTTCAGGTGAGTTACTTTAGATCCTAGTAAAATGCATTGGTGTGGATGTGCATGGCAGATTGTCACTTGTCCATCTGCCTTCCTGATGGTGACACTCGAATGATTTTAAGAGAGGCTTAAATGTGCATTTCTTTGACTGTATTTTGATTTTAATTGAAAATGATTGTTGGGATGAAAAGGGGTTATCCGAGGACTAGGATTCCTCCTTTAAGGCTTTATATATTAGCATAAGTGCATAACCATTCATTGTAATTTATCTGAATTTTTCTCATCTAATTTTTTTATTTGCCAAAAGTTACATGTTTTCCCCCCATTCTCAGATTTTGCAGAGGTTTGTCATTGTTGACCTGTCAAATTTCTACTTTGATGCTGCCAAAGATCGACTTTATGTTGGGTAAGTTTCTCTTGTTAATGTTTGTTGCTTCTTGTATCGCTTATTCTCCATTGTGCATATGCAAATGCAAATACGGACGGATGTTTGGACTTTGACATACACGGGTGCACAATTTGCATTTGCATGGCTGTATGAGACATAGACGTTGCCTGTTTTGCATTTTATTTTCTATGTTTCTGCTTGATCCCATAAAACATCTCTTTATGTCAATAATCTGCAGTGGTTCAGCAAGTTATACAAGGAGAAGTTGCCAAACAGTTCTTGCAGCTCATCTCCTTTCCATTGTAAGAGTAATAGCACCAATATTGCCCCATTTAGCTGAGGATGTGTGGCAGAATCTTCCATTTCAGTATACAACTGAATATGGTTCCATTGCTGAATATGTATTCGAATCAAGATGGCCCACCTTGAATGAAAAATGGCTTGCACTCCCTATTGAAGAAATTGAATTCTGGGAAAAGATTCTTGAGGTGCTCTCTCTCTCTCTCTCTTTTATCTCTCTTTCTCTCACCCCCTCTCACGCAAGTTTAGGGATCAGCTGATGTCAATTAATTCTTTCATAACGAAATTATAAGCAGAGTTCTTCTAACCAAGAATATTAGGCTACATAATTTCCTGCTTTCACTCGGTGGATAATTTATTTTGGAACCAAAATTTATCATCAATTTTTCTGTTAAACATTATAAAAATGATACATAAGAGTATTGCTATTGAAAACGGTCAAAATATGAAGTTAGATAATCTCTTCCAAAATCATTATCTTTGTTTTACATCATATGTCAGAAATTAACTCTTCTAAAAGCTTAAGATATTTGTGGAGGCTCTAATTTTATATTCCTAATACACGCTGTCACTTAAGTGCCCTCAGGACTTTGAAGTGTGGATAAGACACATGCCTACTTTATATTGTGCTGAAATTATTTTAACTATGAAAATGGGACGGGCAAGGATAGAAAATTCTTGATCAGTTGGCCATAAAGGCTCTAGCCTCTAATATTATATGAAGAAACAACTCTCCTCAAGGCTTAAACCTTTAGGTGAAGGCCCACAAATGGTTTAGTGGCAATGGGTTCATGATTTACAAATCAAATAAAATTGAATTAGCAATTTGCTTTCTCCGAATCTAGAAATGATTAAATATGAAACTAGTAGTCCTTAATTTGGAAGTTTCAAGTTATTCATAAGCGATGTACAATGAACAAGGATGCAAAGATGTTGAACAGAAAATGAAAGAAACATAATTTTTTGTAATAAAATGGGAAATTTTGATGAGTTAAATAATCTGGTTCTTCTGTAATCTTAACTTTTTTAGTCGGTTATCTTGAATGTTATTTTTTTCTCGCTTTTTCTCCCTTAATTTTCTTAATGTCTTTTCTACTGATCGGCTTCAGTTACTGCTAACATAGATGGAGAATAATTGAAGAGTCTAGTTTACAATTGATTCTTTCTCTAAATTTCTAAAGTGATTAAGTAAGTAAATCACTTATTGGATATTTCTTTTATGCTAGTGAATCTGTTGCTAAATGAAAACATTTTCTGCCAGCTGAGAACGGAGGTGAATAGAGTCTTGGAGGTTGCTCGAACTGGAAAATTAATTGGTGCCAGTTTAGATGCAAAGGTTCATATTTATACATCTGATGCCAGCCTGGCATCCCAACTATCTGAACTATGTGCAGCCAAAATTG
Source organism: Pterocarpus santalinus (assembly GCA_031439595.1). Lineage (NCBI taxonomy): Eukaryota > Viridiplantae > Streptophyta > Magnoliopsida > Fabales > Fabaceae > Pterocarpus > Pterocarpus santalinus. The sequence continues at coordinate 52,551,180 of CM062530.1, read as the reverse complement.
ATGCTGATACATTGCATCGCCTGTTCATAACATCTCAGGTATGTCTACAACCACAAACCATGTTACTTTCAGACAATGCGATATTTACGGGCTGCTGCAGACAGCCAAAGTTATTCCAAAGCTTAAAGCTTAGGATTTTGGGCGGATTGGAAGCTTGTCTAGGGTGCATGAGATTAGGAATCTTGTTTTGATGAAGCAATGCTTGCATATTATGGCTTTAGTATCTTTTCTTAAACTATGTCTATAGACAAACCACTAAAATCTAAATTTTATTAATGGCTCTGCCTATAATTTCTCCTTGCTGTCTTCATTGATCTATCTTTTTATGGTAAAAGGAACTTTTAGAGAGAGGAAGGAGGAAATTACAGCTAAATTCGTCGCCACTCATGACCCTTTTATTTGTGTTTGTTTTTTTTTGGTTTTTTTTGTTGTTTGGGGGGGGGGGGGGGGGGGAGGATGTACCACTCGCGATGAAGACCCTCAAATTGCTTGGGTTTGGCTCCTATGTTAAGCCCAATCTGAGAAATGAGATTTGGAATCTCTGGTTACCCAGGATATTTCAAATTCTTGTTCAAACTTTAGTGTGGTGCAATACAACACTGAGGATATACTATGAATTAATGTTGTCATTTTATCACGTGATGGTACATTCATTCTTCCATCCAGACACCATATTTTATGCTTTTGTTTTGGCGTTTTATAACATCCTCTATATAAAGTTGTGTCCAAGAGTTAACTTTTTACCATTTGCATTTCAAAATCCATCCCATAATTTTTTAAATCGTTCTTACATGTTTAATTGTCAACATGCAGGCTGAGATTCTTCCTTCTTTGGAGGATGAACATATTGCAAATACTCCATATAGTGGCGAATGCCTAATTCAGGGAAGTAGTAAAGTATGGATTGGCATATCACGTGCTGCAGGTTCCAAGTGTGAAAGATGCTGGAACTATTCAGAGCAGGTTGGTTCATTTTCGGACCACCCTACACTTTGCAGCCGCTGCTATGATGTTGTTGCCGTTCAGATGTCCCCTGAAGTAGCTGCAGTCAATTAAGATCTCAGGACAATCAACTTTGTTTGAATACCAACTTCAATTTTGTTTTCTAATTGAAAATATTGAGTTTTATTTTTTTGGACTGAATTTTAATAAACTGCCATTGTAAAACTTGTTTCTACTATTATTAAATCATACGTTGTCACATCATTAATAAAAGTTTAAAAATTAAAACCATTACGATGTTAAACTCTTTCAATGATGCATTAATATATGGTTGATTGATAATATTAACATATCAAAGATAAAATCTTATTCTTTTCTACATATTAATTTGCGGATTTGCGTAGTTCCTCAGCTGCTCTTGAACTTGAGATCATGTAGTGTGTATTAGAACAAAATCGTCTTAAACAAGATCATTTGAAACTTGCATGAAATATCAAATTTATGTTCTTGGTTGCGTGATATTAACCGAAAATGCTCCCTATCTGTGATGTGAACTATGGTATGTTGGTATCTTTAAGACCGATAAAACAAAACGGTACTTTGGGCTATCCAGTGGATACAATGTTGATGATAAATTTATAGCTTCAAATGACAAACGGCTTAGCTCAATGATACCCCTTGCATTTGCACGATTCCAGTTTCCCATCTTTAGTTGCAAAATTATTATCCTATCATGGTTAAAATGCTTTAAAATATGGCCAAGTCACAGTTTGCAACCCCTTGTCAATTCCTTTGTAATGCTACACTCACAGAAGTCTCCAAATCTTCATCCAATGACTTTTAAAAATTGTCTTAGAATTCGACGTTAAAATTGACCATCGCTGAAAGCATTTTAAAATCAAAAGATTTCAATACAAAGACCAAAAAAGTGATGTAATTAAGCCCACCTTTTACAGCATTGACAAAAGCTCAGTAACTCGAGCACTTCCAGGGAAAGAGAGTAGCCAAAGTTAAAAGGACACAGCCATGAGAGCTGACTGATGTCTATAGCCATTGCTCCAAGCAAGCACTTTCCCAGCTCCTACATTAGTCGTAACCTTTATAGAGAAAGCATCACAATTCACAGGAATGGATCGTTTTCAGAAACACAATCAACTTCCAAACATAGTAATTCCAATTCAATCAAATTGACCAGCAAGAGAAGCCAAAACCTAAATTCCAGTCCATCCCTTTGTGGCTCCTATTATTATGAAGCTCACCTAATCTAAGGCATACAGAAAATATAGCCCGGCTGAACCCTGACCTCCCTAAACTAGCAATTTAAAAGGCTTTAACAGTCTCTAACAATAGTTGCACATATAACGTTGTTCGTTCTAGTGCATATTAACCTGTTTAAGGTTCTATTTCTTAAAAATAGAATACAAGAACGTATCACTGGTTGGGCACGCTTTTCAGACGAGGAAAATTATTAATGGACCTTCAAGAAGTTAGTTATGTTGACCAAAAAATATGGAATATAAATTTTCAAACACAACATTCCCGTGATCATTGTGACAACCACTTGCCACTTAATGCATCCAAAACCAACACAGCTTTAACTAAACATTGTTAGAAAAGGCGACATTTTCAACTACTCATTAAAACAGGTTTGCGTTTCTCCTTTTCCATGTGGACGTCTGGATGATATTCTCCGCAGAATTGATAATTTTACAAAGGCAGACTGAAAATCTAATAAAGTAATTTTACACAAGCTCCAAACTTTAACAGGCATACAAGTATTAATATATTGCTTGTTAAATTATGATGCAACCGAATACAGGACCAGCAGCACAACCGCTCACAATACATAGCTAATGATATGTTGATGAATTTTTACAGGCCAGGGGTATGTCCAAATAAATACAGACACAGTCCCCCAACTTGCTGCAGCATGGCTGATTCGTGTTACAAACAGAAGCTCAGGTTAGTATTCATCAACTTGCATTCTGCATGAGTGAGTCAATCTGAGCACATGAATTAGGCGAAGGCTGTTGCATTAGCTCAGCTTCATCCAAATCCTGAGATTGGATGTTCACATCCTGCCAAAGAAACTGAATGTCATTGATGACACTAATGTAGTGGAAAGAAGCAACAAAAATTGCTAATTACACCCGTCTTCCGGAAATTGGATTGCATTGCTCTTAGTGCAATTTATCCAACAGGCCTGCTGTCCTAGAGGGCCCACCTAGGAAGCAGGAAGTGCTCGGTTAATTCATCGAAGTCATGATTTATGATTAATACAGTTGGTGTTTGCTTAATCATTAAACCGCTTTCACCATGGATTCAGTGTTATCAGTATGGCATGAATTGCAATATGGTTCGTTCAATTCTATACGATTTTTGAGCTTCAGCAATACAAATCATGCTCAGAATAGCCTAGAATCACATCATGACTAATATGGATCACCCTTCAATCGCTGGAATCACGATTTTAGTCTATTTCCTACAATTCTCACACAACCAGGTTGTGCGCACAGCCAGGTCAGGCCATGCACAACCTGGTTAAGGAAAACCCAATTTTTTTTTCTTTTGCAAATTCTTTTACAAATATGAAGGGAAAATGCTGAATTCTCCCTCCAAATGATTCCAACTCATAATATTCAAGAGAAACGCTATTTAATGGTCCCCCATCTCTAACCCCCCCCCCCCCAAAAAAAAAAAACCAAAAAAAAAAAAAAAAGAACACACCACACATGATTATGTTCCCTTGTCTCTCGGCTACTATTATATTGCTTTGCTATTGAGGATTCAGCTGATCTCCCTATCCAAAACTACACTGAACATGTTTTCTTGCAGTGCTCTCTGCCATGTTCTGTTTTGTGTAAATGGGTCATACTAAAAAGAAGGAAGCTGATATTACGTGAATGATGATAATTAGTTTATGTATCAGGATTTAGAAATGGGAAATGGTAATTTTCTGCATTTTTTATATTTTTTGAGGGGCTGAACTGCACTATTCTTTTTGTCATAGTAATTTCTGACTATTCCTATGACTTGAATCTTGGTTTATTTTGAAATATATATAGTTCAATTTGTTCATTATACAACGAGACATTTGACTTTAAAATACTAATATATAGTTGTATTTTGTTTCTTTACATGCAAATTATTTTTTACGCTATTTTTAATTATTGATCCTGAATCTTACAATTAACAACATGATTCGATTCACGATTAGGAAAATAAGAGCCTGTTTGGTTTAAGAAAATGTTTTCTATCTTCATTTTCTGTTTTCAAAATTAATTACAAAAATGTCCCCTTGTTTTCATTTTATTTCTTGTTTTCAGAATTTTAGGAAGGAAACTCTGAATATAAAATTATTGTTGTTTTCACTATTCCTTCACAAAATCTTGAAAACAGAAAACAAAATGGAAATAAGTTGACAATTTTGTAATTAATGTTGAAAATGGAAAAAATTTTCTCAAACCAAATAGGCCCTAAGCTTTCTGACTCACGATTTGAATCCCGATTAGCCATCCATGCATAGGTTAACCATAATTTCCATCATTTGTTAATTCTTCCTAAATTGAAAATATATTCACCAGGATTCCCTAAAACCATCATTCTTACCCCCCCTTTCTAAATTCCATAAGACAAACTTTGCAGGCGTGAAAACCCACCTATCTCCAGTTTCATGTTTCCGATAGAACTTAAAACTCACAAAGTGAACATAGAAAGAGAAGTAGATGATAATTAATCCATTACCTGTGTCTGTAAAAGCAGTTGAGGTTGCTGATCTTGGTTTACTGGATACACTTGAGGTTGAGACATTCTATAGTAGGGTTCTTTCAGATCAAGTTTACAGGATGATGTTTGAAGAATCCCTCCTTGTTCAGCACCAGGCCCCCACATTTTAGCTGAATGCAAATTGAATTACGTTCATCCACTGCATGGAGCAAGATATAGTATAGTAACAAGAGGGAAAAGAAAAGAGACAACTACCAACCTGACAATGTCAAATAAATTGTATAACTCTGTGCATTGTGGGCAATCAAGTGAAGCCTGCCTGTGATTTCTTGTCCAGCCATGACATAAATCGGCTGAGACAGAACACAGCGTAACTGATACCAATGGGTTGTTGGTGAACCTGGGGCAGTGGTAAGCCACCTTTGCACAGTACTGTGGATTTGGAATAATTGTGACATTAATTGATACGAACGATCACAAAAGCAAACAAGATCGTACTAATTGAAGAGGAATGTTACCTTCCATTGAACAATACATCAAACCAACATGCCAACCCATGTACTCTGGCACCCACAGTGGATATGAATCTAAGAGGAATGTCAATTTCATATAGCTCTTCTTCCTACAGAATGAAAGGTGATATGATTACACACATTACTAGACTTTATTTCAAGCATTGAAACTATATAACACCAAAATGAAAATAATAAAATTTTAAAGAGCAGTAGAGCAGTTGCAAAAAACTGATATTTGACTTAAAAATAAAAGGGTCGCTAATAAAAGTTTCAAAAACTTAATATTTCAAAGGACAACTCAAGAATGCAGATTACCATTAGACAGATGTCCATTTAAAAATGGTTTCAGAATGGAAATTTGTTTAGTTATAGGATCTCTGTTGGGTAGACTACTAGGATGAAAATGATATCAAAATAGATCAGCTTGTTTCATGAAAAAGTGGAATTTATCACAACCAATAAGAGCTCAGGAAAATAAAACAACAAAACAGTCTCAGCAAATAAAATGAACATCTTTAAAAAAAAAAATAGTTAATACTTACCTTTATTTTGGTAAAGTCTATCACATGAAACAATGGAGGAGCTACTAACAACCTTGGATCAAAAGCATCCACCACAGGCTGTATGGAGGAGAGAGAAAAAAAAAAAAAAAAAAAAAAGAAATGTGCAAAGAACATATCATAAATTTGGCCACCACATCATCAATTTTAGTAACTACAACAGTCCAATTTTACTGCAGCAACAATCCAAAGGAAATATCAAGATGGCACACACTCAGAAGCAATTCCCCAAAGCAAAAAGCAATTAATAACGGTTAATATACATTTTCATATCCCTCCCAATTTCTATTGTCCATGGAATTGTTTACAAGAATTAAAAAAACTAACTAGATATGTTCAAAAGAATTATAATGCTAAACTTAGGAAGAAAGATGCCAAGCCATGGTGAGAAGGCACCATCAATTATCATAAATTAATTTCTATTTCTCTTTCATAAGCCAGTTTTCCTATCACCTTCATTGAGACCAGCACTTATTGTACAGGATCCAAGATGGAAGAGAGAATAAAAAAATTGAGCATCTCCATGTGCTTATTTATCTTTCTCCCAAAAAAAAAAAAAAAACTACAGTACTACACTACAAACACTACAAAGGGTCCATAGAGACCCAGCATATATCACATGTTTGTCATAACAAAAAATGCATATAATAATACCATGAAACTGACAACCACCAGAAGGTATTTCCTCACTATTTAAAATAAAAAAATTAGAAAATACTAGGGTACACAGAAGCACATGAAACTTGTGCAACAGGGCCACAATCAACATAAAATGAGGAACAGAAGGGGAAAAGAGCAAGAGAGAAGTATATCATAACCAAAGGGGATAAGGACTTCATTCAGAATATTATTATTCAAGGAAGCCCTAACAAATCTGCTTATAGACCAATTGAAAAGTATATTTAGGGTGTATAATCCTCCAGCCTGCTACGTGAATAATAAATCCAAAACCTTAAACCCTACTATGTGAATAAAAAAATCCAATGTTCCAACCTTGTGTCAGACAAATTCCAATTACATTACAGAAAAAGGTATAAATGCCAATTTGACCCTTATGTCTAAACCACTGTCACCTACATATACTATTAAAAATACTGTAACCTACAGAAACATGCAGGCATTAGAAAAAATCAGTCATTGAGTATACAGATACAGAATGCTTGCAGCAGGTCCACAAAAATAGAAAGCATAGAAAATCAAAAAGGACTATATCATAGAATACCTAGAGATGACAAGGAGTCTAATAGAAAACATAAGCCCAGCACCAAATATAAATCTGTTCATAGACAAATTGAAAGGAAAATAATATAATACTCGTCAGCTTGCTATGTTAATGGCAAATACTGTGTTCCAATCTTTAATTTTAAAAGACCAACAATGGTGTCAAAAACAGGTGAAGTTGCCAATTTGAACCTTAACAATGGAGTCCTATGTCTACACCAAAGTCATCTCTAAATAAATTATTAGTCTTAATTTGATACCCTCATAATAGTGTGAGAAACAGATATCACATGTAACCTCTACCCTGAGCAAGGGGATCCTTAAACACCACCAATTTCCAAATACTGCCTACTCTTGTTGTAGTATCAATTAGTATCATTTGTAAATCTTTGAAACCAAGCTAGCATGATACCTGAGAAAAGTATCCTTGAAATGCAGTCCCATGTAAGGGTGTCAAATCAACACCAAAATAGTTTTGTTGCTGCCAAAATAGGGCCTGAAAAGACAGATATAACAATATTGACCAATGAATTAAAGAGGGGGGAAAAAAAAGAGTACATCTAGAGAAAGATGTTAACGAAAAAACAGTCAGAAAAGAGGGGTGAGTTCTCTTATCAGTTATCAGTTATCATCAAAAGAGTGCTAGATCATGATACAATTAATTTGTGTGTGTGTGTGAATGCACACCACACACATTACAATCTTATTAGCAATTTCAACAAACATAATTATCACATACAGACACACACACACACACACACACACACATACACATTGCTTTCAAAATCTCATACTTCATAGCAGTATGTACACGTGTGTGGTGCATATTGAAATATGGCAAATAAGTACAATGAAATATCTGTGTGTGTGTGAGAGAGTCTAGACACATACTACGCACCTTATTAGCAATTTCAACAAACAAATATTCATCACTGAAAGGTGCCATGTGAATCCTACAACAGTAATGAATTCAAGGTTAGGTTAAGACACATAATTCTCAGATAACTATATGCAGCTGGGAGGAAAACTGCAAACTTTAAAATACTATCCATTTGAGACCAAATAATGTCTCACTTTTTAACCCCCCCAAAAAAAAAAAAAAACTTAAAAAAAATGTAGGTATACACATAAATGACATTTTTCAAATGCAGTTTGCTTGCATATTATTGTGGACTGCCACTTAAATAGCGATAGTTGTTACCATTCAGAAGAGTTGCTAAATTGACAACCCCCCCCAAAAAAAAAAAAAAAATCAGGGAGGGAGGGGGGAACTAATTTAAACAGAAGTATGTCATTTTGAAAGGGAAGATGTTTATCCTCCTTACCCCTGTAGAAACACATCATCATAATCAGACTTAGTAGTATCACATGCAACAAAAGAACAATACAGGTAAAAAGGGGGCTTCAAAGTTCAAATATACCTTCCCACTGTAGGAAACATTTTCCCATTAGGGGTGAGAAACCTATCTCTGGCAATGACATAAGACTCCAGCATTCTTTCATTAATTAACAAAGTGCCTGCACAACAACAGAGAAATTTCTGACTTATAAATAACCAACAAAGTGGTTTAAACTAACTTATGCTAATTCCCATTTCCAAATTTGTATGACACAATTTACCTCCACACCACAAAGCAATAGAAAAATCTAATGACAAAAATGTAACATAATTTATACATGGAATATCAGCGTCACTCTCCAGATTGACTGAAGCAAATACAATATGAGCTTACCCATGGGTTCAGAGATCAGAATATCTGCTTTCTCTGGCAATTCAACATCCTCAACTTTGCCTTTAATAACCTACATATATATATAACATGAATATTATTTGCATGACATATTGTGCTGAATGATCAGATAACTAATAAGTAATGATTAATGAACAATGACTATAGCAGAAAACTAACAAAAATATCTAACCGTGATTCGTTGACCCAGTGTTGGGTTCCCAGCTATAAGTTTTCGTGCATATTCTGCCATTTCAGATGCTTCCACAGCATAAACATGTTTTGCACCAGCCTACAAAGGAATGACAGAATGACAAGGACTCAGTACAAAGTCTTGGAAGGAACAGGCATGGGAGAAGAGTTTTCATTTAGTTAGAAGCAATGACACTTAGCATATGCTATAAATAGATTTTGTGAACTAAGGTGTTGGGCTACCTGAGCTGCAAATAATGACAAAATACCACTGCCAGCACCAACATCAACTACTACACGACCTATGAAATCAGCACGGTTCTCAATAACTGCAGCATAATAAGTTCCTAAAACAGGATGAACAATGAATTCATCAGGTAAATATATAGATAAAATTAAAAAATTAAAAATCAAAATACCACTAGAATACAATTAGATATAACCTGTCCTCACATAGTCCTGCAACATATTTTGCTGATGCAGAAGTTGTCCGTAATAATGAAAATACATTTTTGCAGAAGATGCCTCTATCTTCTCATCAAATTTGCTTTTAGAAGTTATTACATTAGTTCCATTTGTTAAGTTTCCTCCTGGATTAAAACAATCAAATACGTAATTAAACATATGTCAATTACAATAAGTAATGAAATGTAGTCATGCATGGAGTGCAAAGGAATGGTGGGAGCAAACAAAATTAACCCCAAAAAGGTATAACTAAGACAGAACTGTAGCTATGATCATGATCCACGCTGAAAATGACAAATTATAACCAGTAGAGAAATTATTTAACAGGAGAGTCTGTCTGCAAACACCAATTGAAGTGCTTGCTACATAAATAAAAAAAATTATAAAAAGAAAAAAGCACAGAAGCAGATCACAAATACAATGAGATCAAAGGCAACATGAAAAAAGTACTACAATAAGAACCAATTGTCCCAACAATTATAAAATATCCTAAATTCCTCTAATTACAGAGTAAAGTCTGCCAAGAAAGGTTTCACCAGTATCAACTAGCATTACGAATTTTATTAGCTTGCCATAGATCATACTTCCAAATTGTTCTATTCTATCAAAAAAGTACTTCCAAATTGTATCCAATGAATGAAAGAATAAGCTCCATTTAACCATCCAGATAACATAACATTAAGTTGAAGAATAACAATGTTTTCAAATAAAAATAGTATGTTAAAGAACCATTGCTGCACCCCTTCATCCTATGTTTCATGCAATCAAAATCAGCACAGCTTGCCAAAAGCCAATCTAAAACACGGTAAACACAAATTTTTCCAAAGCAGCACCTTGAACATTGAATTCCTTCTTCCATTGTTGGTATACACAATGGAAGGCGTCACTATCTTCCTCATTTCTAAACTGAATAGCGACTCCCCTGGAATATGATGTCTGGTTCAAAAATAGCACAGTTAAAAGGCATAACTATTTGGCAGTACATCAATGAAATAGGCAAGGAAACAATGATGTACCGCGCAAACCTCACGAGCAAAAAGAACAGTAAACGAAGCAAATAAACATAAGACAGAAAGCAGCAAAGAATGCAGCAGAACCACAATATGAACTCCTTTTGAAGCTCAAATCTTCAAATCTAAAAATAAAAATAAAATCCACAGGTTTTGTAATTTGCCAATGCCAACAACATAAAACAATAGCAATTGAGGTAGTACTACAAGATGGTGCAATTGTACCTGTTTGCCAGCATCAGACCCTTCCACCATGCAAACCGATTGAACAGGACCTAATCTAAATATCTGCAAACCATAAACGCACAACAATATTTTTAAACATATCATAATCAAAACAGCCATATCAATACACCATTTACTGCATACTCTATCATTAAGCAAAATCAATAAAGAAAAACTCGACAATGAGAGACCAAAATTAAAAGAAAAACAATAAAACAAAGAAAAAATTTCCAATTTTTTTAACACTGTAATGTTGCCCTAAAACGCATTATTCTAGCACAAATTATCAATCTTAATTATTATTATTAGGTTTTTTTTTTTACCACTTACTGATAACCAAACAAACAGAAGCTGAATGAAAAAAAAAATTGAAAGAGAAGCAAACCTGAGCAGCTCGGAGATCCACATTGACAGCAATCCGCTGAGACACACGCCGGATTTGAAGCTCCGGCGAGGAACCATCGCCGCCAGCTAAGCGAGCAATCCCTGGCGAAGCAGCAGAAGCAGAAGGAACCGAGCAACACAGCTCAGACACTGATGCCAAAGCGAACTCTCGGTGCTTCCCCTTCTGCACCACTGAATCCTCCATTGTTTTCCCTCTTCCCTCCTTCAAACCTCAAACCCAACCCTCAACAACGTTGTTCTCACTTCTATTATTTTTTTCTCAGAAAATTTACGTTTTTTTTTTTTTTTAAATACGTGTGTGTATGTTCCTATTTATTAATAGACATGAAACTTTGTGCGTGCATAAATAATTTGGGAAAGAAAAATAGAAAAATTTATGGAACTAGGGTTTTGCGTTTGGAAAAGGTAAGAGCCGCCAAAGACAGATAGAGTGGAGAGAGAGAGAAAGGGTTATTGAATATGGGACTCGGAACAGTTTAACTCTCGCCTTTGGGGGGGTTTTATAGTGTGTGTGGCGCTTTCATTGTTGCATTTGTGTTGCGTTGTGTTGTGATTGTGTTGGAGGAGATGAGTGTAGTGGTGTGTGTGTAGTGTTTGTTGTTGCGTGCGTGTTGTGTCATAGTCAAATGAAATGGTGGTCGTATCTGGTGTTTCGCCAGGGATCACGTCTGCGTCACACATGGTGACGTGTGTGTTCCATTTGGATTCTTCTGGGCCCCCCATTAAGCTGAGTTTCACGTTTCACCTCCCAACTTTAACTGGGGCGGCTTCTCACATGGAAGGGTTGAATTTGTGACTATGGTAGTAACTAAATCCCAGTCACTGGAATTTGAGTCGAGACTGAAACTTGTTAATATGAAAAAAAATAATTTTATAATAATTTATATTAATATTTTAATATTCATATTTAAATAATTTACCTATTCTATCCTCCATCGCAACTATCCCTCTCCCACTACTCAACATCATTTTTGCTACCATCGTTCACCCACGACAATCGCTCACTGTTGCTCCCCATTGGTTACATTGCTTCTAACCTCGACATCAACATCGACACTGCCGCCTCTGCCCCCCATGTGCTAATACTCCCACATCCCCCATTGGACACTTCCCCTACCTCTTTGACAATCCTCGTCCTTCTAAGGTGCCTTGATGTAGATCATGGAACCTCGATGAGTGAATGAATTGCTTGCTTTACTATTCTAATCCAAGAGTTTCATACTCTTCAGTTATCACCTAATGAAAGTTTAATTCACCATAAAAGACAAACATAGAGGAGAAAAAATTACTCATGTTCTCAAGTTACAAAAGCACCGTTAAAGTGCTTATAATGAGGGACTAACGAAGGGGGACAATTTGGATGGGGTTGTTGAAGAGGACATGATCCGAATTAGATTCAGCGAGTGAGTCAAAGAAAAAGAGAAGGAGAAAAGTTAGGAATGAAATAAAATGGAGAGGACAAAAAGATAATTTCATTATATTTGCTCATTATAATTTTAGCCTAGACCAAATTGGTCACTAACTTGTAGTGAGCATTTAAGAACCCCCCCCCCTTTTAACTAGATTCTTTTGGTGTGTTATCTACTTCATGTTTTTACAATGTGATATGTATACTCATAAAACACCAATCTTGTTTTGACGCAAAATTTGTTAGTAGAATTTTTGTTAGAATGTATTGTAGTAGCTCTTGAAAAGTTCTACGGACTGAAATTTTGAGATTCCTCTAATTAACAACCTCAACAGGTAGCTTTGCACGAGCTTTTACTTTTAAAGGACACAATCAATTGTGGATAGCATGATCCCATAAACTTGAAAGACCACACTTAGATTGCTCGTGCCCTATTTGATCAACTATGCATTATCTTCATACTTTGATTATCTATTCTACATACCAATTTGAACATCAGAATGCTTTGTAGGTACCCCCACCTTGTGCTGCTGCTTAGAGCTACAAGCAATTGATAATTTGAGATCCTCATCACCACCTCAAATCCTAGGTATATTACTCCACTTTGGTTCTATTACAAACAAAAAGATAACTCATCATTATTAATTTAACTTATTTGATAAATGGAGAAAATGTTAGAAAAATACAAAGATTAAATTTTACTCCATTCACAAATAAAATAAAATTTACTCTTTTAAAGGCAACTCCTTCTCTTTTTGGCATCTTCAATAGCTTCAGAAAAGCCCCTTTGGCAAGAGAATCGCAACCTTCTTATCACAAAATCTTCCATGCAAAGCCATTGTAGCAAATCCACCACCACAGCCAACCCTTCTTCGTCAACACCAAGTTCACAATAGTACATCCTTTGATCCCAAAAAACGGGATTATTTAAAGGAAAGAGTCATCTAAGATCATTAACTTATGGTACTTCTTTGTTGCCCACTTGTTCATCTTGTTGTTCATTGGCGACACTAGTACCAAGCAACAACTATCGTCATTGTTGTTAGCACCAACCTTGTAGATCATGAAGGTGTCATTTGCAAGAAGCCTATACTCTCTTCGTCTTTGTTGAAGTTGGGTTTTGATAAGTGTGAAAACTCCTCTAGTTGCTGCCATTATTTGAAACATAAGTAGGTTTTCGGGGGTGAAGTTTGGGTTTTGCTTAAAAATTGTTCCTTCTAAGTTGTTAAAGAGATTAATCTTTACTTCCATGCCCAAAAAAAAAACTTTACTTCCTTAAATTTTAATCCTAAAATTATTATTTGAGTAATAATTTCACTCAAAATTTAAAGACATGCCAAACATAGCCTAAGTGTTAATAAATTTGACTAAATTATATTAATTTTTCTTAATGTGTGACAAATTAATCTACAAACCTTTATAGTTTTAGCATATTTTTAAATAGCCTCCATACTCTCTAAAAGTTTTTTAATTGAGTCTTTATACTTTGAAAATTTTGTACTTGGATCCCTGTCATTAGTTGGTCAATCCATTCTCTAATATATCATACACAGGTGACTTTAACTATGTTTAAGGATGATGATGGGTAGAGTAGGGTAAGGTAGGGTTTTAACTATAACCCTCAAAACCCACCCCTAACACAACTCACGGGTTTTAAAAGTCACACCCCACACCCTATAACCCACACCCTACTTGCCCTTACCCACATCTTTGACTAAATAAAGTAAAAAAAAATATTTAAAATCATTAGGACAAGTCACAATTACACAAAATACTAAAATTAAGTGAAGCAAATTGAAGAAAAAAGAAGCATAAAAGCAACAAGCAAACAATGAAAAACATATATCATAATCTCAAATACGTCAGACTCTTATATAACTTTTCATCATAAAATTATCTCCTCATTATTATTAGGGACGAGGGTAGGGTAAGGCAGGTACACCCTAAACTCGCAACTGCCTTACCCCATAGCACTTTTTCAACCCATCCTGCCCCTCTACAGATAGGGTTTTAAACTCGATCCACATGCATCGGAAAGGACTAGGTATAGAGCTATGAAACTAGCCGAGTCAACCCATTTAGGTCTTGGTCCGTTTAAGCCTGTGAATTATATAGATTAAATAGGCGAATCATTAATATGGCTATTCGACCCATTTAAGGCTAACTCATGAGCTTAATCAAGCCGACCAATTTTTTTTTATATTTTTTTTTTACAAACTTATACTTAATATGCAACCAAAAAAGTTATACTTAATCTTTTTCCATTCTTTGGCAATTTAAATCCATAAAATTCAAACTGCACATAGAAACAAAATGAAACATTCAACAAAGAAACATAATAAGAATCAAAATACAGCATCAAATTCTCCTTTTCCTCAAGAAGTGAAATCACATGTTAATCTATTTATTGCTACAGTATAATAAACAAATTCAGATGAGTTGAGTCTCTACATATAATGGGCTATTGAATTAATGAATTGGAAAATGCATTCTGGTAACCTAGAAAAAAAATAATAAATAGATAAACGACCGGAATTAAGTGAGTTGGCCCGTTTTGTTTTAAATATTGCCAACCTTAACTATGCTAAGGTATTAACAATCTAGAAAACTGAATAGAAGAAAAAGAAAAGAAAGAATATAATATGCATAGGAACTAAACGATTTGTTGTTACACTTAGAACATATGCGAAAGGGGAATCAGGAAGAAAAATTATTTTAGGTAAAAATTAGACACGAATATTGGCATTAGTATGTATGGTATAATAGAGCATAGTTAAATGCCAGGTTCGTATGATGTAATGAAGAATATATGACCAACTGACGTAGGGATATAATTACAAAGTTTTGAAAGTATAAAGACCCAATTAAGACTGCCAAAGTATAGGGATCCATACATTAATTTTACCTTGCTTTATTTATATCTCACTTTTTTATTTTTTAAATAATAAAGCAAGGTAGTCTTTTCAAAATGATGTGTAAAATATTTTTTTTCTAATACTTATTTAATTATTGATTAATGAACCTATGTAATTTGATTAATAATGTAGCGATTAATTGCTAACTAATAATTAAGCCACAGTTAACCACAGTAAAATTAATTAAGTACAAGCTTTTCTTTGACCGGACCTTTCAGTTACGTTTTGCTATTTACTTGGTTTCAAAGAATTTTTTTTCTTCTGTCATATTCATAAATAAATTGTTGTGTAATGTGTTGAATTACAAATGATAAAAGAAAGGTTACTTTCTTTGCATTATATATTTTCATAATGACATGAGGGACAAAATCATAATAGCCAAATCACAAGGAACTATTTGATTTATCCCTTAAATTTTCGTCCATTGCAATTTTGAAGATCTTTCATTAATAATTAGTTAGATGAAACACTGAATAAGCCAATAAAGGGGCTCTGGTTATCAGTCACGGAATTGAACAATAGTTACAGTCATTACATATACCGTTATATATATTGATTTGAAGTTTAAACTTTGGAGTCGTAGTTGGCTAGGCTAGTTATGTTTCACTATGCTTGCTACTATACATGCTTGCGATCCTCCTTGCGTACCCAAAAATGAAAACAACAGGAATGGAATTAAAGAAATTTTTGAAGAGCGTCTGCTTTTTTGCCTTCAGATGATGGAAAAGTGGGGAACATAGATTCGGATATCTTATCTTGTAATATAAGGATAGCAGAATTATTCGACTATTAGAGTGGATATTATGCTTTAAATTGCTGTTACTACCATCTCCACAACCATACCGCAACAACAATTACAGCTACCTCAGCTGGTTTTTTTTTTTTTTTTGGCCTCTTTGTATTTTTACTTTTCTTTGTAATGTTTTACAATTGCATCAATATATCGCAACTGTAACTTAAAACCATGATAAATATATAGGATGCTGTTTTAGCCCTTAACATAAAGTTTTCTGTCCCTGCAACATCAAAAGTTATATCCAAGTTGCCGTTCCAACAAACAATTTGTAGCAAAATCTTATTGACAAGATGGTTCATACTATCAAACAGATTCCAAAGGTCGGATCCAAAACCACAAAAGATCGTTACAACTAATAAGACATTCCTACCATGCCCCCTTCAACCAGTAGGAGCAAATATATACGCAAGTACAACAAATTTAGCTAAAACTCATAAAGTATTCTCTCATCAATTTATCCACAAAAATGGATCTACATTGTCCAGTATAGAGTCACAGAAAAGAAGAGGGTATTACTCTTTTCAAAAATCGATATAACTAAACACAAAAACAATGATCAGCAAAATCAAAAAATAAATTGACAATTACAGTTTTGAATTTTCAACACTATCATAACAGATTATGAATCGCAGCAATTGCATATTTGACATCCACTACACGCAAGTGCAAAGTAATCAATCATAAGTATAGTGGCAGCAGATGAATGAATATTGAATATTGAATATTGAATATTGAATAGTATATAGTAGTATAGAACTATGAACCAATATGAACTCTTTGAATAATCTAATCACAACCTCCAAAAACCACCACCACCATCATCATCATCATCAAGAAGAAGAAGATGGCAATTTAATAGCTTTGAAAGCAGGATGAAGCAAACCAAGCTCATCCTTCACGTCAACAGGATTACTAGTCTCATTCCTCACCCTCTTCACCTTTCTACTAGCAAGCGACTTATGAGTAAAACCATACATCTGCAAAATCTGGTTATCCCCAAAATTATAAGCACGGTCCATCTGCTTCAAGCACCTCTCAACAGGGTAATCCCCAAACTTCCCACAAGGCTTACACCCCACAAAGTGTGTCACAAGGGGCCACCTATGGTCCCCAAGACCCGGATGATAACTTTCAATCATCTCCTCATAACGGTCCACAAGAATCCCCCAATAGCCATGCAAATAGTAACCATTCTCAAGGTAAACCTTATCACCCCATTTTTCCCTCCCAGTTGCAAGCAAATACACCATAGCAGATTGATCATCAGCTTCAAAAACAGGCCTGTTCTTAAGCTCCCTAGTCAATATTTTCCCAGCTTCATCCCTGATTTTCCCCTTTGGGCCCATTGGGGCCCAAGCATCAAGAATATCCAAAGACCATTGGCAATTCCTAAGCAAAAAACTGCCAGTGTTCAACCCAATCCAGTTTTTCTCATCATACACCATCTCATTCCATCCATGCATCACAAAGTTGTGATCTTTGTACCTCTCCCATGGAACCTCAAAGGCCATGTCAGTGAACATTGCATCACTGTCCATCCACCATAGAAACTCAACCTCAGGGTGTGACAAGAGAAGCTTCCGAATCAAAGGAAGCTTGGCCCAAAACCCTGCCATCTCAGCATCCAAGAGTGCCATGTTGTAGAAAATTTCAATCCCGTGAAGCCTGCAATAATCGATCTTGTTCTTAATGGATTTTAGAAGGTAGTGGTCGCCAACCGGGTTTTCACATGGTTTGGGCGATGACCCGGTTACGAGAAGGACACGTGGCTTGTTGTGTCCGATCAAATTCGGGTAATGGGGGTTTTGTTTGAGCCAATTTTGGCGCTGCTGGTCCCAATTGGAGATTTTGGGGCCTAGTGTGTAGGGCGCGTTTGGATCGCGGGTCATTATTTCGTCGTCGCTAGGTGCCTCGTCGACGAGGATCTTAGAGATATCGAAGGTGGCGTAGTTGGTGGTGGTGGTGGTGGTGGTGGTGGTTTCTTCGAGGACGCGGCGGTGGGAGAGGTGATGGCGGAGGTGGTTGAAGTCTTGTTGTGGTGTGCCGAATTTACCGGCGCCGACGGTGCCACGGAGGACGACGACGGTGAGGAAGAGGCAAAGGAAGGTGACGGTGCCGTGGCGGCACGCGCGGCAGATCTGGCGGACTCGCCGGGTCCCTAGGCAGCGAGTTAGCAGCATCGCGAGAGCGAGTTGACTCGGGCGAGTGGAGAACAGAAACAGAATAGGCTCTGAACTAAGTATGTGTTTTCTTTTTTTTTTTTGAGGGTTACAAGGTGGTCGTGTAAGAACCTGGACGATTGATGGTGTTTTGTGGCTTGATTTGATGATGAGAACGGTGAAGGGTGGAAGAGAGTGTTAATGAGCAATGTAATATGGGAGTGAAACGCGTAATCGTGTTCCGTAGTTATGTCAGAAATTAGGGGCTGTCTGTCATCAAAGGACGACCTGCCGGTGCATGAGTACATATATATTGTTTTGGATTTTTTTACTCTGTTAGAAGATTTTTGTTTGTTTTTAAAACTTCTTGCGACTTTAATACTCCCATCCTTTTTTTCTTAAAAAAAAAAAATTGTTACTCCAATTGTACATATAAAAAAAATTAAAATTAGGGTTTAATTATAAAATATTTTTAGAGTCTAATTTTGATATATTAATAATATAAAATTTTTTTATATAGTTAAGCAATTATATCTTTTCATTTACATCACCATTTAAATAATAAATATAAGTCTTAAATGCATATTTTTTTGTTAAAATCATAAATATCCTCTTATTAAAAGTAATTTTATTCTAATCAGATGGGAGGTAAAGTTTTCTCTTTTGAGTTTTGATGTCGTTACATACCCAAGACTTAGGTCCAAGATCTTTGGTTAAGCTAATAGGGCTTTTATCAGCAGAGCTACACATTCATTGGTAGGCTTATCGATATTTATTGATATAATAAAATATGATTAGATGAGTTTTATACTATCAATATATTAAAATTAAATTTATATTTTTATTAAAATATGATTTAATTTTTAATATTTAATTAATTTATGACATTAATGTTTCTTTATATTTATTAATTATTAATATACTTAACTATTATAAAAATAAAATAAAAAAATAATCACAAATACTTCATTAAATAATAATTATTTTTTTCCAAAATATTGAATAAAAAAAGAGTACAACGTTGAGTTTTGGATAAATAAAAAGGTCAATTATAAGTGTGAGTTTGGAAAAGTTACAAAATTAAAATTATTTCAAAAATTACTTATTTATATAATTATTTTTTTATATAATTATTTTTATGAGAATTAATTTATGTTAAAATATTTTAATTGAAAGATAGTTTTAAGATAATATATTTTATTTAAATTATATAAAAAATTACTTTTATATGATAAAATTATTAAAAAGTATATAAAATAATTATTTACATTATATAATATTTATTATTTAAGGTTAATTTAAAAATATAATAATTTTAAAATAATTAATTTTTATTTATAATTATAAATTTTAAAATATTATTTATGATTAAAAATTATTTTAATTTAAAATTATTAATTTTTTATTATAATTTATTTTCATATTTTAACCAAATATAACTAATTTCTTTAAAAACACTTTTTTTTCAAAAAATATTATTTTAGGATAGCATCCAGACATCCACTAAATTTCTATGATAATTAGGGTGACTATATTTATTCAAGGGAAGCGAATACAAAAATTTCGCAGGTGCCATATGGAAAGCATCAAAGGCCGAAGATTAAAAAAATGAATGATGTGATCTTAGATAAATTCTTACAAGATCTGGGAGTATCATATAGTTATATTTTTAATAAATTATATAAATATATTTTTATAAAATTACATATTAATTATAAATTTTATATAAAATATATATATTTATATAATTAATTTGAAAATACAACCACATAATACTCCTCCTTAGTCCTATAAATATTTCTCGACACCTTGTCCTTCGCGATGTTTTTGTATGTAGTTAACTAATTAACAACGTCGCACTTGCACAGATACTTATACGGATTTAGAGATTCATATATTTTATAAAGAAATTACAAGCGGAGCACTTATTGACCCTGTTATCCATGTGTATTAAATTATATTTGTGTATATATATTTTTAAGTTAATTATAGTTTATCTCATGTATTATAGATTATGTATATTTTATTTTTTATATTTTAAAAATATACGTCTTATTATTATCTGTATTTTTACAATATATATTTGAATTAATTCTATTGATTTTTTTATTAATTATAAATAAAAAGATAGTATATCGAATTACATATTTTAAAAAATTTAAGAAGTTAATTTATATATGATCCAAAAATTTAAGGAAGTATAATATACTTATTTAAAGTCAAAATATATATTGTGAAAATATAGATAATTGAGATGTATATTTTTAAAATATAGAAAATAAAAAATATATATAATCTACAACACATAAAATGAGCCATAATTAATCTTATATTTTTTTAAAAAATAGACCGTTTTATGAGTTTCGGATTTCATTTTTTTTTTTTTTTGGGATAAAAGGGGTTTCATTGAGTTATTATTGTTTCGGTACAAGCCCTCAGACATTGAATTACTCTAGGAGATATGAATTCATATTTATCGGGCTCTTACATGCTTTAATTTTACGCTCTAATTCCGACAGGCAGGCAGACGTTAGATTTGAAAGGGTAAAAGCGTTTTGTAATTCGCATTTTCTTAATTAACACTGCTCTAGTGTTTTGGTCAGGCTAATAGGATTACCTAATGAATAAATATATATATTTTTAAAAGAACCTATAAACATCTAAGCTAGCTGTGTATGTTGCCATGAATTGACATAGCGCGTGCCATGTGTCACTTTGATACGCTAACTTGTTTTCAACAATAAAGCAATACAGCTAAGAATTGCCTGGTAGATATGCATTTCAGATTAACTAGATTAGATTAATCTGGCTCATCAGCTTGTCGATGGCTTTAAGAGAAATTCTTGTATAATCATAAAATATTTAAGTAAATTATGTTTCATTTAATAATAAAATAATATTTTAAATAAAAATATAAATTTTATAATAATTAATATTAAAATATTATTTTATTATTAGATAAAATATAATCTATTTAAGTACTTTATAATTATGCAAGAAATTTCTCTGACTTCTACAATGTGAAATTAACGGAGACAAAATGTGATACAAGGAGGATCCGGGGATTTTCAATGGGCTTCAAAATTTGGGATCTGAAGGAGTGAGGATAGGCGTTGAACTTGAGACATCCATGGCATGACATCAACGAATCAGTCAAGGGAAGAAGCTTTCTTGGCAAGCGGTGGAGGTGACGGTTGCGTAGGCAGAGAAGCAATTCTTCACGACATAGGAATTATTTGCCAATAATGAGTTGTCAACAATCCATCCCTCGAAACTATTTTCTTTTCAACGCAGTTATGTTGTGCATTACTGCTAGAATGTCAAACATGCCAGCCGACGATTTCAAATCAATTTTTGGTTCACTCTCTAATACTCAAGGCCAACAACGTTGTTTTGTAGCTGCTTAGTAGAATTGTTTTGGAAGAAATTCTTAAAAGTTCTTAGAGAAATAGAAAAATTTTGTTCTATATTATTTATTATTTGACACATCAATTATTTAGTATTTAATCCATAAAATTGATATATTAAATTATGAATAATCTAGAGCAATTTTTTTTATTTTGAAAATATCTAAAAGTTTCTCTTATTTTGAATACCGTACAAAAGATAAAAGAAGAATTGTTTTGGATATGTAAGGAATTTGTGATCACAATTTATGCATGAAACCCTATATATAATGATTATCTTGTATTCTATATATTTTGCAGTATTCTTCATTAACTAAAAATATTTTTGACTTCAAATGTATTTTCTGCTCAAACTTACAATTTACGAAAAATATTATATCGATCCTTCAAAAAAAAAAAAATCATTGAGACTGTAGTTCTTAGATACGATTAATTGGTACGTCAAATATGTGTGTTCAAAATCTATATTCAGTAGATTTTGATCAAAACTTAACTACTTGTCACGAAAAAATATATCGTTATCCTTGATTAAAAACTCATTTATGGGATACATCTTGCCTCTGTTTGTGCTTGTGCTTATGCCTCGCCATTTTTGTGCACCAGATGAAGCTATTCGAACTTAAATGAGCAATACAGAATCCATGAGAAAGAGTGAGCCAAGCACGGTTGTTTTTCTATAACCAATTCTAAATTAACAGTTTAATCCTTAAAAAGAAAAAAGTTATTGATGTTATGTGCATAATCTATTTGAGTGATTGAGTGCAATAGCAATTGAATACACATCTTCCTCTTCCTTGAACATGCCGCTATGGTAATCTACATGGGTGATCAATTCTCATCAAGTTAATAACTACAAAAAATAAAAATAAAAAATTCCAAATCAAAGGAACATAAGCCTAAAGCTAATTAATGCAAGATACGCAGCCCACCCCAAACACGGTTTGGCCAAATCTTTAGCAAAATGGTTCACCTTGCTAAACCTCATGTAACAAAGAAAAAGTGTCCCAAAACTCACAACACAAGAAACCGAAGCAAGCCAATACGCACTCATGACAAGCACAAGTGGGTGCCACGTGATGCTTAGGGATACTTGAGCCACGTAGAGGGACATTGCATCCGATGAGTCCCCTTGGAAACCACCATCAGCCCAAACTAGCCATGCAGCAAGACCCATGAAGAAAGAGGACCCCAATGTGGCTAAGTGGATGAACCAAAGTGGTGGGAACCAAAATGGAATGGCCAAGCGATGGTATTTGCGCCCCGAACCGAAGAGGATGATTATGGTCAAGGTGAGCGTGAGAGGGACAAGAACGCCTGTGGCTAGGGAACGTACTGCTCTCTTGGCTTTGGTTTTCTTTGTTTCGTGCAATGTTTGAGAAGCCATCATGTGATTAATTTTTTTTTTGGGAATGGGGGATGAAGGTAGCAAGAGTCAAAACGGTTATAATGAGGGAGATTAAATTGGTGAACGAGTGTTCTCGAGCAAAATTAGGAGAATGTTAAATTAAGGATTTTGGTATGGATTAGAGATACATATGGTAAGTGATGAAAGAGCATATGATTCTGAATATCAATCACTAATATACATGGTGAGTTATCCATTGATTGCTCTTCTCCTTTTCGAGTCAACGGGTTTTTTTACGGAAAGGAAAACTTTAGTAACTAGCTCTAATGAGATAAATCATTGGAGTAAATTTATTTTATTGAAGGGTAATGATCAGACCAGTTGAGGTGCGCAAAATGAAAGCCATTGTTAAAAGTAGTACGTTAAAAACGCATTCTTGTTTGGTATATTGCGAACTACTAGTTCCAAGAATTATAAAACATCATACATTGCTTTATTGCATATTGAAACCTCCCAAGCAAAGTTTTGCCAAGATCAACTATTACTATCATCTTTTTTCTTAATCTTGAAAATTACTCACGTAACTTTGGGATGAAAATATTGATTAGGTAAAATATAATTTTTAAAATAATAATTTAAAAATTTAAATATCTATTAACCAATGGTCTCAAGTTCAAATTCTAGATATGTAGGTGTGTCAAACTTAGAAGAGAGATTTTTGTCGCCCAAATGATCTTACCCAATTTGAGCAAAATTACTTTTGATAGGAGGATACCCGTGGCTTCAATTAAAAGAAAAAAAAACCTCTAACATTGTATATAAAGTCCGATTGAAATTATAGTATACTTGAGACATCTTATATAACTTTATTTTAACACGAGTTTTCCAGCTCTGCCAAGGTTTTTTGGTCTGTAGTCATGATGACGTCTCCTCTGCTTTTCCCTCTGAACTAAGGAGGCGGGGAGGGGAAAGTTAAGATGAGTTCTTTTAAGGACAAGCTCATGCATTCAACCACATGGCTTTCTAAACGAAGCTGCGAAGACCTTTTCCAATAGAAGCCTGCGTGTGCTAAGCTTGTAGAAGGAAACCGTTTGTTGCGCAAGATCTTTATTTGGAAATGCAGAGGGGTTGGGAAGAGATCGTTTTATACATTTTAAAATTATCTATTACATTGATTTTGCAATATATAAAAGTTTTATGAAATGGTTTTGGATTAACATGATTTTGTACTTTCACTTGAACAATATGTTTTATAAAAAAAAAGAATAAAAAGTTATTTGATAATATAAGAAATATTTTTATTTATATTGGTATAAGTCGATCATTTTCCAAATGACTTGTATCCGTATCTTTCCAAAGTCGACGAGCGGGTGGAGCAAGCCCCGCTCAATGCATTCGGCTCGTAACCAAGAGCGGGCCTGGCGACAGGCTAAGCTTCGCGCCCAAATGGAACCATTTCTAGAAAGAGAGGCCTGGCTTGTTGCTCGAAGGCAGGCCTTTGCAGAAGTGGCGAATTCCCTCCAACAGCAGCTCTAGGCCCATAACCAATTCCTTCAAGAATCGGCGGAAACTTGCATAGCAAATCACCCAAAATCATATCCAAAAACCAGAAAGCAAACATCAAAGCCATCTTCAATAACTCAATTTGTTTTTCTCGTTAACAGATAGCATACCGTATAAGTACAACACTCGAGAACAAACATAAAAGAAGTAGAAGATCCAGCACGCTATAGATCGTATATCATTCTCTGTGGGTTGGCTGTGGAACCTTTGTAAAGATTGCTCGTAAAAGATCCCAATACAATGGAAACTGTGCCACTGCATAAAATGTCACTGGCAAACAAGTTGCGCAATAAATGATGATGATGAACTCCATGTTGTGCATCTTAGCCCTAAGCACAAAGAAATACGCAGCACAAAACGAAACTAGCATGGAGGCAATGGACACAAAGAGGGAGCTCAACCCCAGAATAAGCTTCAATGGCAAGTCCCTTCTAAAATCACTCGGTTGGTGCCTTGATGTGAGTATGGCAAGGAACATGACAAGTGCAGTGACAGAGAAGCAAAGTGCAGCCAGTGAGGTGACAGCAAACACGTTGAATGCTGGTTGCCTTGCTAAGTTTGGTACACCCGTTTGGTCGTTGGTGCCACCAGGGACACTGCTATTTGTGGCAAAGGAAACGCCAGCAATGAGTGCAGCCACAACGGAGCAAGATTCTGAGGTGCTCTTGAGCCAATCACCGGCGTCTTTCACAAGGTTCCTGTGGCTTTCGGTGAAGATCTCTCCTGGGATGGCTTCTTCATTGTTGGGTTGGAAAATTATGTGCTGCGGTACAATATCTTTCACAAACTGCTTAGACAGAAAAAAATTTGTCATATATATATATATATATAGAGAGAGAGAGAGAGAGAGAGAGAGGGGTAAAAATAGGGGATAAACTTTCTTGAATTATATTTTTGTGCAGAATCCCAAGATGAGTTTTATATGAGAGTAAAAATGGAGATAAAATTTTAAGCTGGAACTTTATATATAAAATTATATATAAAGCTATTTATGAAATTTTACTTCTTTATTTTAATTCAATACCAAACACACCATTGGATGTTAATTTTTATGTATAAATAATATTATTATATAAAGTGAGATAGATATAAGCCCTTAAATTGGACTCCACAAATTTTAACTTTGTCAATTTAAAATATTTGTCCCTATTTCTTCTTTTCATATAACATGATGATGTGAGTAAAATATTAGAATAATCATGTCCTAATGTTATATATCTAAAATTTTTTATTTTTTTTGGGGGGAGGACATTATTAAATGTTAGTTTATGAATTAGTTAATATTCATCAACTTATATTTATAAATCGTTATTATTACTCACGTTAATCATATGTTTAATACTAGTGAAAGTAACATAGTGAAAGTCATATTTTTAATATTAAAATAAAATATACTTAATTTCTTTAAAATATTAAGAAATAATACTCTATCTCATTTGATAAAAAAAATACACTCCACACAAGTTGACTAAGAATATATTTCGATTTTTAAACAAAAAACCTTTTTTAACACTTTTAAAAAAAATGCTTTTATAAATTTTAAAATGGTTGTTTGGATATATCTTTAGAAAAAAAAAAATACTAGTAAAAAAAGTTAATTTACCATTTTTTTAAAGTTAGCAATATCTAATTTTTAAAGAAAATAGAAGTAGAAGTGATTTTTAAAAGATAATTTTGAGTATATTTATTTATATTTTAAGCCATAAAAATGATTTTTTTTAAAAAATTTCAAAAGATTACTTATAAAATTTTTAGTATTATTTCTTCATACTTCCAATAAAAAGTAGAAGCTAATAGCAATTAGTTTTTTTATTTTTTTGAAAAGCAAATAAGGAGTTAAAAGAATAATTTTGCCCTTTAAATTTAAAGAACCCCTACCTTTTCACTTTGTTACAATTTTATTTTTAAATTTTTTTAAAAATATCACTCCCTTTTCACTCTCTTTTCTTACTCTCTCTTTCCCTTCCCCCTCTCTCTCCCACCATGTTCTTAATTATAGTTTTATAAAAAAAAAAAGGTACTTCTATATTTATTAAATTTAAATAGTTTAACAACTTTTAATTTTGATAAAAAATATTTGTACAATTATATATCTAAATGCAAAATATTTTTGTGCTTTTTCTTCTATCTCTACTTCTATTTGTAATTCTTGAAAAAAAAAAATACTTCTCTTAATATCTTAACTAAAAGAGCCGTTATTAAAAATTACTTCTACTTTTATTTTTTTAAAAAGCTAGATATTATTGATTTAAAAAAATAGTATATTAACTTTTTTTTACAAGCACTTTTTCTAAAGTTGTATGTAAAGTTCAAATATACTTGAAAACTTATAAAAGCCTTTTTTTTTTAGAATCCAAATGCACTTTTAATGAATTGAGGTGAAGCACATATTTTGTAAACAAAAAAATGGGGTGGAGTGTTATTTCTTTATACCTAAAGGGTGTTAAGCATATTTTATTTTTAATATTAAATGTTAAATAATATTTTTTTTTTGTTTACTTTATGAGCATTCAAGATATTATAGATATAATTTACAATAGTACGTAGTAACATTGTTTGTTCTATATAATTGACTCTATTTAGTGAGAAAAGATTTGTTTATATTGTTGATGGGCATCTATTTATTTATTTGCTCTTTAAGGAGGCAAAGGAGGAAACTAAAATGACAGCACATAGATTGGTCGTTAATAAAAGAGGAAGCCAAAAGGAAATTAACGCCACGTTCAACAAGAAATCTTATAAAGAAAGGGGAAATATGCCTTGCTTAACAATAGGGTAAAGTTTACAGGAAGCTAAGTAGTGAACTTTATTATTTGTATATCAATACTTATATATCATCTTTACGTTTTGCTTTACTGGGAAAATAACTAAGGTAAATTGGTAAGTAGAATAATTTTGATTTCTTCTAAAGAATCACCATAGTAATATTCTTAATGTATGTTCCAGCTAATTAGAATTAGAATTATACCTCATACCACTTAACCTCCCATTGCATTTGCATGGCAGAACCAGCAATTTGCCAAGCCATATGTGTTGACGCTTTGGCTGCCAAATGCAATACATTGTTACCTTCATTATCTACCGATCGTATCAGGCTGTCCCATATGTCTTGTTTTCTCATTGCCTCAATTATGTGTGGTTGTTTGTTCTCTGCTGCCACTAGCAATATATTCTTGTTCTCTGTGGTCATCTCGTTGATGACCCCTGAAAAAGAATTCAGCATTTTCTCCACAATTTCCACCACACCATTTTTAGCCGCAGTTAACAATACTGTCATAGTCTCCTTTTTTTTCACTATCTCCTTTTCTAACTTCACGTCTGCGAAGTGCCAAGAATAATTAAAGAAATTATACATGGTCAGTATAAAAGGTCTTTTACATTGTTATTATATATTGTTATGTTATTAAAAGTATTTAATTATTGCAATAACTACATAAAAAATCATATATATAGGGATCAACTTACAGCAATATAAGTTCAATACAATTTTTACACCATGAAATAATTTTTTGCTGGAAAATTTTCCTATAAAACCCACTATTAGATTGAAAATTTATATATTATAGATTCTATCTATAAAATTTTATATTAATATGAAATTATTTAATACATTTTTTATATACATCAAAATCAACTAATAAATATTTCTTAAATTATACAAATAACAACTATTTGATATTAATTTCCAATTCTATTAAAAATTTGGCACAAATAATCAATATAATAGATAGTTATAATTCAATGATTAAATTAATAATAATTATATTTTGTAAAAGGTTCTCAAAGATATAAAAGTGTCATATAGTTATAATTTAACAATTAAATTGATAATAATTATATTTTGAAAAAGATTCCTAAAGATATAAAGTGCCAAATTTTACATTGATATTAATCGATCCCTCGTGGCATTATAAAAATACTTTATACTAATAATACATTACCTTGTTGGTTTTGTTGATCCCTATTCCCATTTTTCACTTTACAAGATGAAACAATACTCTTCAACGTATCATCTTCCATTGCAAGTGACAAAACTTCCATTCGCTTGTCATTGGATTCTGTATCTGGAGCGGGATTGGTACCGTCAGCCCAATACTCGTACTTCACAATTACTTCTACAAGTTCATCCATGATTTGGGAAGACCATGCATGCTTTTCTTTTATCTTCTTTGTGTCCAAAAATCCCGCAAGGTCCCAAGAGAAATTCATAACTGATATTGCAATCAATATAATATTCACAAAATTTAGTCAGATATGCAGATAATTGTTAGATAAAATAACCTGATAGAAATTACTTAACTATTCATCCAGAAGTTTATAAAACATCTAAAGTTATTCTGATTTGTATTTTACAAATTTAAAAGTGATTGGTCGTAATAAAAATAAACTGCAACCCGAAACCATCTTTAAAAGAAATTTCTATTCTACAAAATAAATTTTTGACTAAGTTAGCATTTTCTTATGGTATATCGAAGCACTTTTGAAGGATGAATAAGAATTATAAATGTTAATAAAAAAAAAAAGAAATTGAAATATTGAAGAACATAGGAGAGATTTTTACATGTGAGAACCGCATTACGCAATAAGGCAAATCCTAAGGGGCATATGAGGTAATTTGGTGGGAGCATACGTTTATCAACCGGTGTTTTGTTCTTGTTGTCCTCATATGTCTTAATAATCTCGTCAGTTGGAATCTTATCAACCTTCAGCGCCTCTACAACTGCACCTGTACAGTAATAGGAGTGGCTGTGATGGTTGTATAAAATGGACTCGAAGACAATCATACATTATCATTAGACATTGAATTTTTGTCACCCTTTGGTAATTAAAAAAAAAGAAAAGAAAAGAAAGAAAGCTTACAGTGGTACATAAGTTTTTTCCACCATCGGAAGCTGGTGCCACTTTTAAAGGCGGTAGGCTTACTGGCGAGGACATGAAGAGGTGTCCTTCCTCTTTCATCGATGGCATTGGCAATATTATCTTTGTTATATAGATGAATAATCTGCAACGATAAATCTGTGCCATACACAAATATTAGTAATGGTGATCTAGTTATATTTTTCACAATAATTATATATATATTGCTTTACTTTAGCAATATGCATCAAATAATATTTAAATATAATATATAATGACTTGTGAGTGGATTTTAATATAAACTTTTCATATAATAAGGTCACGTGAAGCCAAATAAGTAGAAATAAGTACAAGATCACAAACATATGTAAGGTTATATCAAAATTTATAAGATGTTCACAGGATTTTTGTACTTATCATGCAATATTATTAAAAGGAAAGGATTTGTTGTTATGATAGAATGTAGCTCGCTAATTCAAGTGACGATAGTAATGCATTTGGATTAACTTAATTTAAATTTAAAGTAAATTATCAAGTAGGCCTTGTTTAAAATAATTTAAGTAACGTTTTTAGGATCTAATTTTTTTTTTTTTGTTTATAATACTTAAATTCAAAATCTTATTTATTGAAAACAAATGCGGAACTAATTAAATAAATCATGTGTTGGTTATCAAATTGTCTTTAAAAAAAAAGTAATTTCACATCTAAAATCTGTTATACATTTCACATACTTTCTAAAAACAAATGGAAATATAAAGCACAAACACTATTTTGGTGTTGACGCGGTTCCATGTCAAATTTTGTATAACATATTATCGCGTGCGTACAGATTAAATTTTTAAAAATTATTATTTTTTACTCAAATGCAATATGACACATTATAAATATAGTGTTGAAGGTGATTTAAAATTCTAAAAAGAATTAACACACAAATTTTGAAATTGTTACATTCTCAAACAATTTTTAGTATTGCATAAAGAAAACAAAATAAGAGTAAGACTCATATAAAAACACAATATAATTAATTGATAATATAAAAAATTTTACATTAAGAATATATTAAAATCAATCACTTACAAATAATGTTTTTTTTTTCTAAAAAATTTAATTATAGATATTTTGCGTCTGAGCTTTTTAATCTTCAAGTAAATGGGTGTAGGTATTGTGCTGTGTTTCATGTGAGAGTATATTTGTAAAGTAAGAAAGTGAATAATTTAAATGATTTAAGAATGATTAATCTTTTGCTAACTTATTTTACAATCCATAAAGGAAATTAGTGCTCAATTAGTGGTGATGGATTACCAAAGTACTCTCTCTCAAGTGTGCAGTGCAGAATTGTTTCTCCTCGTGTCCTTCTCCATGGGCTTCCACTAATTGAGCTTGTTGCACATTTGTCGCTAATCCAATGGAGGTAAAGGAAAGTTTCTTTGTGACCATTAAGAGCGGCCAAGAAGAGAGGCGTCTCTTGTCGGTTGTTACGAATGTGGACCAAGGAATAGTAACGTTCATCTGAGGTGATGCACTTGCACATGTTCAGAGCGCCCATTGCGGCTGCACAGTGAAGAGGGGTGTCCCCTTTCTTATTCTTAATTGAGAGAATCCTCTCGTATGTCTCACGTTCGAGGTCCCTAATCAAACCAACCGCCTCCGCAAGGATGTCTTCTGCGCGATGGCTAGCAGCCAGATGCAGCAAAGTTTCTCCATCATTTGTGAACGTGATTTCAAGCAGTGATGGGTGAGGATAACTTTTATAGAGGTCAAAAACCACCTCGCTATCTCGTCGAAAGGGGCTTCGAGAAGAAGAAGAAGAAGAAGAAGAAGAAGTCCCTTTCGACCCTGAGAAGAAGCCCATAGCTAATTAGTGGTAATTGGATAGGAGAGTGAAAGAAAGAGATGAGCTTGGAGAAGAAATTTATGGGGAGTGATCAGCACTGAGCAATATGCATTATTAGTTTCTTCCGAGATATGAGCATTTTATAATGTCACTTTGCACTTTTTGGAAACTTGTTATTTACACACCAAATTTCTTACATGTTTTATATATATAGTTTTGGACACACAAAAGTAGAAAATAATTATGTTGAAATGTACATTTTTATTATTTTACTATCTAAATAAGAAACTATATAAGTATAATGATAATAGTACACAAGTCTAATATGAAGTTGGAGCTAGCATATTTATTGCGAGACTAGCCTAGTGATTATCTTCTACATATATTATTTGAATATGAGATGTCCCGTATTCGGCTCTCATCCCTCCCCCCAAAAATATCTCCTAAGAATAGATCCTAGTCTCGCTCCCTTTGATTAAAAAAAAATAAAAGTGTCATCATCTTCTTATTGGGTTGCATGTTTTTTGTTTACCACCTCAGGATCTTAGATCCATTCTTGCTGAGAATGCTATGAGTGTACTTTGCCACGCCTAGTTTCTTAGTTTGTTTGTGTGCTGGGCCGTTGCTGCAATTACTCACCAAAACATAGAAGTATACGAGTTTAATATATTGACTCAAGACTGTGAGGAAACACCCATAACTCTAGAAAAAATTTAGGAACTATTTAATTTAAGAAAGGGTGCGTTTGGAATTATAAAAAATAGAATTTGAATTTATTTAGAAATAAATATATTATAATTAAAATTGATTTGATTTAATTTTATTATTTTATATCTTTGCCTCTTTTATATTATCTCTCTCCCTTTTTCGTCTTTCTCCCTCTTTTCCCTCTCTCCCCCTTCTCTCTCTCTCTCTCCCCCCAATTCATAACACATGTTTTATAATTGAGATTTTATACAATTTTAATCCGAATCTTTCAATTTGGCTTGAGCATCCCATAATCATAAACGACCCAAAGGAAATAAAAAAAAGTTTCAGCCATGACTCTTTCTTCAGAGCAAAGTTAAAACCAGTGTAGCATGAGCCTAAACAGAGCATCTGAACAGATAACATGGATCGCAACGGATATTCAAGAAAAAAAGATCAAAAAAATGTGATAGAAACTAAAATGTGGCCAAATAAAAAAGGAATAAAACATCATCATCTAACAAGAAACATTGTTTATCAAAATGGAGACCTAAAAACTAGTAAATTCTAAACATCTATGGATACATAGATAGAAAAAAAGATTGACTAAAAGACATCTCAAGTTTCAACAAAAACAAGAACAAGATTCATAATAATACATAGATAATAACAATCCAAAATAAAAAAAAAACTCATCAGAAAAATCGAGAGGAAAACTCGAGAGGAGGAGAAATCAGCCCATGAGCTTGGTAGTAACTAGCAAATTTTGATTACTCCCGGGAATTTTCAATGGCAGGTATGAAAAAGGGAAAGGGAAGAGAGATTCCTTATGATGATGGTTCTGATGAGGTTTCTCTTGATTTAGATTTGAAAAATTAATAAGAATAAAATGGTCTTTTAAAATATTTAAAGTCAAAATCAAATCATTTCTCTTCAACTCCTCTAAAAAATGACAAAATTTAAAAAACAAAGCACTTAATTCCATCAAATTTAAAAATGAAATCATTTCCCCTTTTACTTTAAATTTAAAATATAGGATTCGATTTCTAAATCAAATCATTTTCGATTTTATTGTATTCCAAACACCTCGAAAGTGTTGTTTATTGTCTGTTGCATGCTTTTATTTTTGTTGTTAAATAACAAAGATATCCAATTATTTTTAATATGTTTTAGGGTTATGTTATTTATATATATTCAAAACCCCAACATCTCAACACTCTCTCTCAGCTCTTTTTTCTTTTCATCAATTATTTCACTCTTTTCACCTTTTGTTACAATTTTTTTTCTTCTTTCTATCTTTGGATGTCTAAAGTGTCTACCCACCTTAGTGATACAAAAAATATTTCTCTATATTTTAAGAATTTTGTGAAAGAAATCCTATTTGTTTTTTATATAGAAGGTGAAAGAGGTCCCCTTACCGTGGCCTTTTACTATTCCATATCGTGGCCGTTAACTACACTATAGTGTCATTGAAACAATATCTCTATTTTAATAAGTTCATGTCATATATTTTAGGAAGTGGCTACTGTCCAATAAACTAAGTTTCTCCTTGCAACGACTAATTGATCTTGCTCTTCCTTCACTTGGTGGGTGATTTGTTAGTCTGCACCATGTGTGGGACTAAAGTTACTCCCCCTCCATTGAATGCAAACGTGACCGTTAGATCTTGTATTTTTTAAATTGGGCGAGTCGGGCTGTTCCTGTGTTTTTTCCTAAGGAAATTGTTAATGAAGGTTGTTATTGTTAGTGTTTTGCAGATAAGTCCCTTGTGTTGGTCGATCGAAAATTTGGCATGTTCCGCTATCAGCCACCACCCTGCCACAGCGAAAACACTGACCACCGCACCACCAGTAGCCACCTCGCGGTGTTGTCAAATAGCCAACATGTCTTCCATCACTAAACCGGAAACCAGCTGCCTTCGCTACTACCTGCCGAGCTTCCAATCGCGCTGCCAAAACCACCGCGTCTTCCGCCAAAATCCACTGTGACCATGCCCCACTGTGCTAGCACGCTGCGTCGTCTTCCTCTGCTCCATGGCCACTGCTCAACATAGCCAAAACCACTCCTCTCTTAGTTTAAATCCCTAAACCCTTTTGTTTCTGCATCTTTTATTTGTACATTTTTCTTAGTTTTAGTTTTGTTATAAATTTTGGTGTGGGTTCATACTTCTCAGTTCAATAAAGTTCTTCATGTTAATTGACAGACACAAAAAAAAAAAAAAAAAACAACAACAAATTATAAACATGAATAAGGATAATAACAATTTAGAAGCAAAATGGGGTTTCAATACGCATAGCACGGGGGAAGAGACGAGTTGGATAGGGAGTCCATGGTGGCAAACAAAGGTGATGCACAACGACGAGCAATGGTAGGGAAGTGACGGCAGGGCGATGCTGAGGAGCGATGCAGTGGTATGTCGGAAGCTAGCTCCTAGGCTCGAGGTAGCAGCGGCTGGTATTGACAGTGCAAGCTACGGAAGACAATGACAGTGAGGCAAACACGATGATGGGACGGTGGTACGCGGCCACAATAATTCCTCCAACGAATATTGGAAAAAAATGACCATGGAATCTATTTGCAAACAAAATTATATCGGGCCTTATTTTAAAAATGTGCTGGGGTCATTTTGTTATTTTAAAGGGGACTAACGTTAGTTCCACACATGGTGCAGACTAATGAATCAATCACCCCTTCACATTAGATATATTTTGACCCACCGAATAGTCACATGGCCCATTTTGTCTTCTACGAATCATTTTTCTCGGCTATAGGTTTATTGGCTACCTTTTCCTTGGCCAAAGCTTGCCCTCAAGTACCGTGCTTACTCGGGTCATTAATCTTTTTTGAGCGTAAACAATTAGTGTGCTGCTTCTTACGTTCCTGTCAGTGGTTGATTGGACCAACATCTAAATTTCAGGGAACTTCTTGTTATGAGTCGTATCTGAAGAATACGTTCTCGTGTTCAAATGTTAAGACATTCCCTTTTGTTTTTGTACGTGATTAAGGACGTGTGTACTTCGCCTGCAATATTGATCCACATTTTTGCAGTCCACTATTGCCTTCGTACTTGTACCTCCTGTTATTTTAAATTTTAAATAAATAGATGAGAAAGGATTGCTGAATAAAGAGTATAAGATTTTAAACCAAAAAAGAAAATAGTATAAGATTTGGGATATTCTTAGAAGAAGCCTTTGGTAATTTACCCTTGCATGGTTCCGTCCACAATGAACCTTTGAGCATTGAGAGGTCAGGAGCTTTTCTTTAGAGGATGAATAGCGCACGGCAATTTTACATTTGGTAGAGGTGAACATCTGAACCAAAGGAATTTAAAACTAATTTCATAATTTGTACAAAAATTCACTTAAAGGATGTTATTGGAGTTAATAAATATATAAAAAATGTAAATTGAGTAAATGAAAAATACTAGGACTATAATAAATACAAAATAAAAATATAAAGACTAAAACTTACTTAAGTCTTATTATTATATATTAATATACTATAAAAATATTTAATTCTTATAATAATTATTTTAAAAATTATATATATAATGATATATAATTAGTTAATAAATTTTATATTGTTAATGTATCAAAATTAAATTTAAATTCAAAATATGTTGATGAAGAAAAATGAATCAAGAAAGAATTTTGTTTTCATTGCCAACCTGTTATTCCACAGCTTTTCCTTTCGCTATTCCATTAGTTTTTACTTCTTTTTTTTTTTTATTGGTTCTTTTCTTCTTGTTTTTATTCCCTTTTTTCCCTAACCTGTTATTCCGCAACTTTTCCTTTCTCTATTCCATTAGTATTTGCTTTTTCTTTTCCTTTTTCGTCTTGTTTTTATTCCTTTTCCCCCTATCACGTTACTTCCATCCTTTTTTCCCCCTTCTTCTCTCACTTTCTCCATGGCATGATAACCCGGCACACGCTAAAGCATTTTTTTTTTCTTCTCTTAATTGAAAAATACCTGTATGCATACTAGAAAACTTGCACATTTTTTATTTTGCTTGCATAGGAAAAATAAGGTAGTGAGAGTGTTTATTCATTTTTGTTATTTTTGTTCTAAACTATAAGTATTTAGAGTTTACTATATTCTAACTAATTTGGTTCAAATTAGGTTAATTAACTACAACAATAAAGCACTTCTAATACTAGCTTTATTATTGTTTTTCTTATTTTATTATTTAAAAATTAAGTAGTATAATGTTATAAAAGTTGTGTACAAATGCGTACTATTACCCAAAAAAAGATATATAAGAGCTGCTCCTCGCCCTGATCCCTTTGTGTGATCCTATCTACAATATTAATTCATCACACAAACACTAGTAGTCCCAAATATTATTTTTGCCACATGTGAAATTTTGATGTATCTATATGCAAGAGGTCAAATAAATGGTTTGGGTAAATTAACTTGAGCTTTGATTTGGAAGGAAATAGGGCTGGACTACTATAATTTAAGCATAAATATTTTGATACTATTAAATACATAAAAGGAATTAAATGTAGATAAATGGAGAATAAATTCTCTCAGTTTAATTTTTCAATTGACAAGATTAAGTATGATTTTTTACTATAAATTTAAAAGGTAGCACCTAGATAAGACTTGTGATATATTAAGAGATTTAATGGTAAGAAATCACATTTAATTTTATCAATTAAAAAATTAAATTGAGAGCATCTATTTCTAAACAAGTCATGGGATTTCGGTTGCATTTAAGTCACATTAAAAGAACGCTAGCTATATATGTGCCGATGTGTATGCATGTATGTCACTGTCATGGGGATGTTGACCATTGTGTGCTTTAATGAGTACACATAACACCCTATGCAAGCAAAGCCATGTATATAAGTATATTCTCGTGCTACACACCTGCGCTTACGGCTCTAGTTTCAGTATATTCTAGAGAAAATAAATCAAGTTACTTTCGGTCATGTACGTTATTGCTAACGAAGGAAATAATCTCGTTTCAACGGCATAAAACTTTGCCTAATTATACATGTCTACCCCCAACTATGGAGGCATAGGGATTTAGTAAATGAGCTCAACTGTTGAGTTCCAAAATGTTATATTCAATTTCATTTCACTTCGTATCATTACTTTCTCTCAATTCAAATATAACATAAAGGCAGCTTCCATAATTTCTTAGCTATCCATACAACCGATCCAGTTTAATGGAGAAAAAAAATTGTTGTAAGTGTTTTTTTTTTCTTTTTCTTTTTATAGTTGTAAATATTGTTAACGAGCATTTAAAATGAGGAAACTATTAACAACACACAGACGAATGACAGATAATAAAAGAGAAAGTGAAAAAAATAAAAGATCCCAACTGCAACAAGAAATCTCATAAAGAAAGGAGGAATATACCTTGCTTAAAATTAGAGTAAAACATACCTTGCTTAAAATTAGAGTAAAGTTTAAAGGATGCTAATTAAATGAACTGTGTTACTTGTATATCAATAATTATATATCATCTTTACGTTTTTCTTTACTGATAAAATAAAGCATGACTTGTGTTTTTCTTGTTATATTATTTTAAAAAGAAAATAACACATGATTAGTGTAATGGAAAAGGCGTGAAAATAATATTATTAATCGTAAATTTGTAACCAGAATAATTTTCAAAATCTTCCAAAGAATCACCCTAATAATCATCTTAATGTAAGTTCAAGCTAATTAAAATTGTATCACTTAATCTCCCATTGCATTTGCAAGGAAGAGACAGGAATATTGGCCAAGGCTTTATATATATATGTTGACACCTTGGGTGCCAAATGCAATAGATTGTTACCTTCATTGTTCATTGTTTGTTACCTTAGATCGTGATTCCTTAGCGCCTGAATTATATGGAGGTTGTCTGTTCTCCACTGCTACTAGCAATATATTATTGTCCTCTGTGGTGCTCTAATGGATGGCCATTGAAACACTATCCAGGATTATTTTTTCACCATTTCTATCACACCATTTTTTACCGCGGTTAACAATATGCTGTCATCTTCTCCATTTCTATTTAGTTGATCATCCTTTTTTGAAGTTTTGCCAGCCAAGTGCCAATGTATATAATATTTCTCAAAATTTATCATGTATTATCAGATGTCTATTGTCCTTAAAAAAAGAATAAAATATAAAAAATACAAAGAATAATTAAAGAAATTAATTTTTATATATTATTAATATGAAAAAAAATCTTTTTGTTGTTATTCAACTATCTATGTATATATTACTAAGAGTATTTAATTTCTTTTGGTGGGCAAAACATCAAAAAAGGATGATCAACAAAGAGAAATGAAGAAAAGAATCACATTTTTTATTAATCACGGCTAAAAATGATGTGACGGAAATGGTGAAAAAAATCCTGAATAGAATTTCAGTGGCCATCCACGAAAGGGTCATAGAGAACAAGAATATATTGGTAGAGCCAGCAGAGAACAGGCAAAATCCCACATATTTCAGGCACTGATGAATCACGATGTATCGGACAACCTGGTACAAATAGCGGATAATGAAGATAACAATGTATTGCATTCGGCAGCCAAGGTGTCAACATATATAATGCCTTGGCAAATTCCTGGCTATTCCTTGCAAATGCGATGGGAGATACGAGGTATAATTTTAATTAGCTTGAACTTGCACTAAGATGATTATTGAGGTGATTCTTTAGAAGATTTTAAAATTAGAATTTAATTTTAATACACTATATAAAATGTTTTATATAGATGTTTAATCATGTATTGCTGTATTAGTAAAAATATTTGAATTGATCCTCCCACTATTTTAAAAATCTTATAAATAGAAATATATAATTATATGATAATATAAAATTCTTTTAAAGTAATAATGCATCACAATTAATCTCTTAAAATTATTCTAATTACAAACAACAACACAAGAGACAACAATATATGAATAGATCATAGGCATCTAATGATAGTTTGGTTTGGCGAATGGCAGCAATAAATGAGGAGAAAGAAGATGAAAATTTACTTAATTATTGAAGCCTTAAAGCACAATTTTAAAAGTTTATAAAAACATAATTAACTTAAAAGCGAATTAATAATTTAAAGGTAAAAAGAATATTGATTCAATTGGTGTCCAGGTCTCGAGTATAAAAATCATAAATTTGATAACTAAATCAATAGTAATTGGCTTGAATCAGATTTAGTTTAAGCAGTTAAATAATTCAAATCAACCAAACAAATTAAATTTAATTAATTAAATTTCAGTTCTCAAGTATATTTGATCAATCTAACTTGACGAATAAAGAAACACAAATTACAGGGTCATCCAGTTAAGCTTATAGAAAAAGGTACTTTCTCAAACTTAGAATCAAAAGTTAAAGTAGAATTAAAAATAGAAATAGAAAATTATTTTATATTTAGATATAGTTATGAAAATGCTTTTTGTCATAATTAGAAGTTGTTAGATTGTAAGCCATTAGAGATGATCTAGTAGTAAGGAATTTGAAAAGATTATATGAAATCTTCACTGACCATAGCATATCTTTAATATTATGCCAACTTCCTTATTGATAGGATGTGATAGTACATATAAAAAGCACTTTTTTTTTATATTAGATATTTGAATGATTATGAATTTTTAGCATTTTTAATAAGAATTACATTTTCTTGTGATTATAAACTTATTGTAAAATTAAGAACAAAAATAAAATGGTATATGTTGTCAGAAAATTGTGACGGAATTATTGCATGGATTTGTGACGAAAATCACTTTTACCGTGTCACAATGTTGTGACAAAATATATATATAATAATTCTGTCACAAGCTTTTTAAAAAAGTTTCATCACTTATTTCAATCCATATGTGACGGAAAATACTTTTATATTTTGTCACAAATTTGTGACATAAAATGTGCCATAAATTTATCACAAGCTTTCGTCACAAAATTGTGACACACAACAAAATTCCGTCACAACCAAATTGCGACAAACGAAATCATGATGAAATATTTTTGTCACAAATTCCGTCACATTTTGCCATCGTGATGGAATTTCTATATGAAGCAAGACGGGAATTTCCGTCGCAAAAAAGGTTTTTTCTTGTAGTAGCTGTCTCTCCCATTTCTCAAATATCAATTCAATACAGTATAATTAGTCGATAATATAAAATATTTTATACTATATTAAAATCAACCACCTGCAAAGAATGGTTTAAATTTAATTATAGATATATTGTATCTGTGACTTGTAAATTTTAATTTTTAGACTTCAGTGCGTCAATGTCTATATTGTGTTGTGTTTCGTGTGCCTGTGAGTAATGTTATTAATATTGTTCTTATGGCAATTCTTCGGATAAAATAATGAGTAATGTTATTTTATCCATTACTTGTTCTTTCTCAACACCCACCATATGTCTTTATCTCTTGATATTTGTTTATGATGAATCTATAACATAAGTACAAACACTGGAATAAATATATTTTAATTGAAGTGGGAGGCGTTCTAACTGCTGTAATAATAACAATAAAATACTTTTAAGATGCGTTGATTAGGGGTAAAAAATGAGATAAATTTTTTTATGGATGACTTCATATATAATTTGAGTTTAATTGGTATGCACTGACAGTGTTTATACTATCAACCAATAAAAATAGGGAAAAGTAAGAAATCATAGTGGATCCCTCATTATAATGGATGATTATTTGTATGAATTAGCACTTTTTATTATTTTTATTAGCTGACAGTGTAAAATTATTTTACACTGTTAGTACATTTAAATTAAATTCATATAATTTTATATATAAAATTCATCCATAGAAATTTTTATTCCATTTTTACCCTCAATCAAACCCACCCTCAATAAGTAAAATTAGCAGTTTAACGACCCCTTTATCTGAATTAACGGCACTTAAACACGCACAAAACACCACCGTTATGTTCCATGGATGTATGACGGTTATGCCCAAACCGCCATTTTTCACTAATGGTGGAGTAAATTAGGTCATCTTTGTTAACTGTCGTTGTAGGAGATAATTAATGGAGGTTATGAACGGCCATTTTTTTCTTTATAAATCAATAGCCGTCGTTTTCCTTCTTTTTTTTTTTGGCAGTGATTGCAAAAAGTTAATCTGAATTTTAATTATCAATTAGCTCTTTAATTAATTGTATGGATTAAATTATAAAACAAAATGTTAAAAGGTTAATTTTGCTTAAAATAAAATTATGTTAGCTAAGAATCTAATTTGAATTAAATTGATATAATTGTCATCTTATTATTAGTATACCTAGGAAGGAAGGGTTTCAAAGCCTTTTCAAGAGTGAGGGTACCATAAAGTTCTCCCTCTTGATGTACATAGCACGGCAGAACAACTAATTATCATTTGTAAGTAACAATGAAATGTTTTTTTGTAAGTATTTATAAGGATCGTTCATTGGCATTACTAGATATATGACTATAAATTTTATAGAATATCACTTATATGAATAATTTATTATTCTTTGTTTTCAATGAAAAATCTTATTATTCTTGCAAAAATATCTAATTATTCTTTTTCTATCTTAGATCCGTCAATCACAAAAATATTTCTACAATTGTTTAAAACTTTTGTTTGACTGAACAATAATTCCCAAAAAAAAAAAAAATCCACTTCATGTAAATAATAAATAACAATAATAGTAAACAGCTTAAAAGAAAGTTGCACTAAAGGATGAATCCTGTTGTTATATTTTTAAATTTTATTTTTTTAATCCAATTTGAAAATTTATTACATAAAATATGCCATAAGATAATTTACTAAAGAAGTAATCATAGTTAGGCTCTAGGAGTGAAGTGTTAATTTGAAGAAGGTTTCAGAGTGGAGTGTTAATATTAATGATGGAGATTAAACTCTCTTTAATTTAATTCATGCTATTAGCTTTATCTTAAATGGGTACATACTTTATTTTTTATTTTTAATGCAATGTTAATATAAAAGTTTCATATGTTATTATTAAGGGTAGGATTAGTTAACACCAATATAAGATTTGATATGCTTATACTACCTATGAATTTTTTATATAGTATATTTTTTTATTAATCTAACCATTGATATATATTATCTCTATCACACAGATTTTTTTTGTCAAATTTTGTTTTAAAAAAAAAAAAGTATCCATGACGATGTGATAAAATGATCATTTTTTTTATGCATTTTAAAATTGTTTATTACATTGGTTTTGCAATATATAAAAGTTTTATGAAATGGTTTTGGATTAACACGACTTTGTACTTTCACTTTAACAATGTGTTTTAAAAAAAAAATAATAAAAAGTTATTTGATAATATAAGAAATATTTTCATTTATATTGGTATAACTCGATGATTTTCCAATTGGCTTGTATATGTGTCTTTCGGAAGTCGACGAGCGGGTGGAGCAAGCCCACTCGATGGATTCAGCTCATGACTGCAGGCGGAGCTTCCCGCCCAAATGGAACCATTTCTACAAAGACAGGCTGGCGTGTTGTTCAAAGGATATATATATATATATAGAAAGAGAGAGAGAAGAAAATAATTAAGATATCAATAAATCGAAAGAGAAAAATTAGAAACTTGAATAGCAAATCACCCAAAATCATATCCAAAAAACCAGAAAGCAAACATCAAAACCATCTCAATAACTCAATTTATTTTTCTTGTTAATAGATAGCATACTGCATATATAAGTATAACACTAGAGAACAAACATAAAAGAAGTAGAAGATCCACCACGCTATAGAACGTATATATTTTCATTCTCTGTGGGTTGGCTGCGGAACCTTTGTGAAGATTGCTCGCAAAAGATCCCAATACAATGGAAACTGTGCCACTGCATAAAATGACACTGGCAAACAAGTTGCAGCATAAATGATGATGATGAACTCCATGTTGTGCATCTTAGCCTTAAGCACAAAGAAATACGCAGCACAAAACGAAACTAGCATGGAGGCAATGGATACGAAGAGGGAGCTCAACCCCAGAATAAGCTTCAATGGCAAGTCCCTTCTAAAATCACTCGGTTGGTGCCTTGATGTCAGTATGGCAAGGAACATGACAAGCGCAGTGACAGAGAAGCAAAGTGAAACCAATGAGGTGATAGCAAACACGTTGAATGCAGGTTGCCCTGCTAAGTTTGGTACACCCGTTTGGTCGTTGGTGCCACCAGGGACACTGCTATTTGTGGCAAAGGAAACGCCAGCAATGAGTGCAGCCACAACGGAGCAAGATTCTGAGGTGCTCTTGAGCCACTCACTACCGTCTTTCACGAGCTCCTCGTGGGTTTGAGTGAAGATCTCGCCTGGGGTGGCTTCTTCATTGTTGGGTTGGAAAATTAGGTGCCTTGGTACAATCTCTTTCACAAACTGCTTGGACAGCAAAAAGAAAATTTTCATATATATACATGCAATTTCACTCCTCGAGCATTTATTAATTATGTTATGGAAATGAAATATGTTCAAATATCTCTTCTGCAACCATGTTATTTATAGAGGAGTAAAGTTATTTGTATAACAAAGTAGACCTCAAGAGTGCATACCATGAAAAGAGAAATATAAAGGATTGAGTGGTAATTTTTTGTTTTTTCTTTTGGGGGGGAGAAGGGGCATGATTGTGTCATTTTGTGTGTCTTGCTCCGTAATATTTATTAGTGTATTTGGTATAGAGTAAAAATAAGATTAAACTTTCACAGATTAGATTTTTGGTCAAATTCCAAGATAAATTTGGTATGAAAGTAAAAATGAGAATAAAATTTCATAGAGTAGCTTTATATATAAAATTATATACTAAAGTTATTCTATAAAATTTTACTCCCACATTTTTAATCTTATATCAAACACACATTGGATATTAATTTTTATGTATAAATAACATTATTATATATAGCAAGATAGATATAAACCCTTAGATTGGGCTATACAAATTTTAACATTACTTTGCCAATTTAAAGTATTTATCTCTATTTCTTCTTTTCATATAACATGATGACGTGTGCAAAATATAAAATAATAATTTTCTAATGTTATATATCTAAAAGTATTTTTCCTGGAGGGA
This sequence comes from Pterocarpus santalinus, assembly GCA_031439595.1. Classification (NCBI taxonomy): domain Eukaryota; kingdom Viridiplantae; phylum Streptophyta; class Magnoliopsida; order Fabales; family Fabaceae; genus Pterocarpus; species Pterocarpus santalinus. The sequence goes on along the minus strand of CM062530.1, from coordinate 52,507,197 downwards.
CATTATCAAATGTTAATTTTTAATACCAAAATCCCGCTAAAGTATGAAGAAATAATACTCTATCCCATTTATTACAAAATATACACTCCATCCAATTTATTAAGAGTGTGTTTGGATTGGTTTCTTTTAAAAATACTTTTTATTTTTTTTATTTAAAAAGCATTTTTATAAGTTTTAAAAAATGAGTTTGAATACAATTTTATAGAAAAAGAACTCATAGAAAAAAAAGTTAATTTACAATTTTTTTAAAAAAATATAAGCAGAAATGGCTTTTGAAAGATAATTTTAGTATATTTGTTTGTACTTCTAGCCTAAAAAGAAACTTTTTTTTTCAAAATTTTTCAAAAAATTTCTTATAAAACTTTTAACATTGTTTCTTTGTGCTTTTAAAAAAAGGCAAAAACAAATAATTAGTTTTTTTCTTTTTTAATAAATAGATAGGGAGTTAAGAGATAGAGTTTTATTCTTTGAATTTGAGAATCATTGTTTTCTCACTTTAATTATTATGATTTTATTCTTAAATTTTTTTTAAAATACCACTCTATTTTCACTCTCTCTCTCTCTCTCTCTCTCTCTCTCTCTCTCTCTCTCTATGTCCTTAATTATAGTTTTATAAAAAAAAGTGCTTATATGTTTTCCACATTTAAAAAATTTAATAATTTCTAATTTTGATAAAAAATAATTATACAATTATATATCTAAATGCAAAAGATTTTGTTGCTTCTACTTCTATCTCTACTTCTATTTTTGATTATGAAGAAGCATTTTTTCTAAAATCTTAACCAAAGGGCCCTTTATTGAAAATGGCTTCTATTTTTTTATAAGTTGGGTATTATTAATTTTAAAAAAAGTGATAGATTGACCTTTTTTTTTTTTTTATCTACAAGTACTTTTTTTTAAAGTTGTATCCAAATATAATTAAATGCACTCTTAGTGAATTAAGGTGGTGTGTAAATTTTGTAAACAAAAAAGAGGATAGAGTGTTATATTTTGGTACCTAAAGGATGGTAAGTGTATTTTAATCTTAATATTAAATGTTAAATAATATAAAATAATATTTTTTTAAACTTTATGAGCATTCAAGATACTATAGATATAATACATAATAGGATGTAGTAATGTTGTTTGTTCTATATAATTGAGTCTATTTAATGAAAAAAGATTTAGTTATTTGTATTGTTGATGAGTATTTATTTATTAATTTATTTGCTCTTTTAAGTAGGCAAAGGAGGAAACTAAATTGACAGCACATAGATTGATATAGTTAATAAAAGAGGAAGCCAAAAAGGGAAGGGGGAAAAACACCTCGTTCAACAAGAAATCTCATAAAGAAAGGGGTAACATACCTTGCTTAACAATAGGGTAAAGTTTAAAAGATGCTAATTAGTGAACTTTATTACTTGTATATCAATACTTATATATATCATCTTTACGTTTTGCTTTACTGGGAAAACAAGGATATAAAGCATAAAGCATAAAGCATAATGCATGTGTGTCTTTCTTGTTATATTATTTGAAAAGAAAATTATATATGAGCGGTGTGTAATGAAAAATGTGTGAAAATAATATTATTGTAAATTTGTAACTAGAATAACTTTGATGTCTTCTAAAGAATCACCCTAATATATAATCTTCTTAATGCATGTTCAAGCTAATTAGAATAGAATTTTACCTTGTACCACTTAACCTCCCATTGCATTTGCATGGCAGAGCCAGCAATTTGCCAAGCCTTACGTGTTGAAGCCGTAGCTGCCAAATGCAATACATTGTTGCCATCGTTATCTACTGTTTGTATCAAGCTGTCCCATACATCGCGGTTCTTCATTGCCAAAATTATGTGGGGTTGTCTATTCTCTGCAGCCACTAGCAATATGCCCTTGTTCTCTGAGGTGATCTCGTGAATGGATAATGGAAGATGATCCAGGAGTTTTTTCACCATTTCCACCACACCATTTTTGGCTGCGGTTAACAATACTGTCATTGTCTCCATTTTTTTCACCGTCTTCTTTTCTGACGTCTTGTCTGCTGAGTGCCAATAATATTTCTCAAAAAATTATCACGTACGCATTACCGTATTGTTAATTCAATGCCCTTAAAAAAAATATAAAAATACAAAGAATAATTAAAGAGATTATACATGGTAAGTATAAAAACGCTTTTATGCTTTTATTCAGTTATGTATTTTTATGTTATTAAAAGTATTTAATTCTTACAATAATTACATAAAAAATTCAAATATCAAGATTGACTTATACCGATATAAGTTAAATACAACTTTTACAACATGGACTACATTTTTGTTGTAGATTTTTTTTTCAAAAAAATCTATCATTGAGTTGAAAGTTTATATATTATAAATAATATCCATAAAATTTTATATTAACATGAAATCATTTAATTTATTTTTTATATACATCAAAATCAACTAAAAAATATTTCTTAAATTATACAAATAATAACTATTTGATATTGATTTCCAATTCTTTTAAAATTTGGCACAAATAATCAACATAATAAATAATCATAATTCAATTATTGGATTAATAAGAGTTATATTTTGTACAAAGTTTCTAAAAATGTTACTGTGCCAAATCTTACAATAGTGTTAATCGATCTCTCCCGACATGATAAAATACTTTATACTATTTTATCAAAATTATAGGAGACTTAGCTTCACTGTCTAACAACTGAATCCATCATATACATTACCTTGTTGATTTTGTTGATCTTTATTCCCATTTTTCACATTATAAGATGAAACAATATTCTCCAACTCATCATTCTTCATTGAGAAAACTTCCACCCGCTCGTCATTGGATACTGTATCTGGAGTTGGATTGGTACCGTCAACACAATACTCGTACTGCAGAATTTCTTGTACAAGTGCATCCATGATTTGGGAAGACCATACATGTTTCTCTTTTATCTTCTTTATGTCCGAAAATCCCAGAAGGTCGGAAATTAAAAAAACCTTCATAACTGATATTGCAATCAACATAATATTCACAAAATTTAGTCAGATATACAGATAATTGTTAGACGAAATAATGTGATAGCAATTACTTAACTATTCATCCAAAAGTTTGTAAAATATCTAAAGTTATTCTAATTTCTATTTTACAAACTCATAAGTGATTGGTCGTAATAAAAATTATCTACGATCCTAAACAATCTTTGAAACAAATTTCTATTCTACAAAATAAATTTTTTACCAAGTTAGCATTTTCTCATAGTTTATAGAACTTAGAAGCACTTTTGAAGGCTGAATAAGAACTATAATGTCGATAAAAAAAGAAAGAAATATTGAAGAACATAGGAGAGATTTTTACACATAAGATTACGCAATAAGGCAAATCCTATGCGGCATATCTGTGGCAGCATATGTTTATCAACCAGTATTTTGCTCTTGTTGTCCTCAGGCGTCTTAATCTCCTCAGTTGGAACCTTCAGCGGCTCAACAATTGCAACTGTACAGTAATAGGAATGGTTGTGATGGTTGTATAAAATGGAATCATACATTATAATTAGACATTAAATTTTTGTCACCCTTTGGTAATTGACCAAAAAATAAAAAACTTACGGTAATACATGAGTTTCTTCCACCATCGGAAGTTGGTGCCACTTTTAAAGGCGGAAGGCTTACTGGCAAGGACATGGAGAGGTGTCATTCCTCTTTCATTGAAGGCAGTGGCAATATTATTATCTTTGCTATTGTACAGATGAATTATCTGAAACGATAAATCTGTGCCATACACAAATATATGTAAGTAAATCATTATATATATATAAGCAATATGCATTAAATAATATTTAAATATAATATAATGACTCGTGAGTGGATTTTAATATAAATTTTTATTATAAGCGAAATAAGTAGAAATAACTAATAAGTACCAGATCACAAACATATGTAAGGTTATATCAAAATTTATAGGATGTTCAGGATTTTTGTACTTATCATGTAACAATATTATTAAAAGGAAAGGATTTGTTGTTATAAATTATAATAGACTGTAGCTCACTAATTTAAGTGACAATAGTAATACATGTGGATTAACTTATTTTAAATTTCAAGTAAATTATCAGGTAGACTTTTTTTTTTTTTTTGTCTAGATAGTCACTATTAAAACTTTACTAAACTCTATCCAATTAATTAATTTGACTTCAACTGAATCGATCTATTGTGAAGATAAAATTTTTTCAGTATTTTTTTTTGGATCTAATTTTTTTTTAATTTGTAATATTCAAACTCAAGACTTTATTTACCTAAAATAAATATCAAACTACTTAAATAAACAAAATATTATTTAGCAAACAGTCTTTAAAAAAAAGTAATTATTTCTTTCAAAAAATTAAAACTAGAGATCTCTTAAGCCTCTTTCAAGACGATTTCATGCTTGAGTCTAATTCCACCTCTAAAACCCGTTATACATTTCACATAATTTCTAAAACCAAATAGAAGAATAAAGCACATACACTATTTTGGTGTTTACACGTGTCTACGTCAAAACGTAGTTTTTTTAAAAAATTATTATTATTATTATTATTATTATTATTATTATTTTAGTCAAATGCAGTATGACACAATACAAAAATAGGATCTAGGGTCATTTAAAATTCTAAATAGAAATAACACACAGATTTTGAAATTGTTTTACATTTTCAAGCAATTTTTAGTATTGCATAAAGAAAACAAAATAAGAGTGAGACACATGTAAAAAAATAGGATATAATTAGTGGATCATATAAAATATTTTACGCTATATTAAAATCAATCACTTATAAATAATTTTTTCTTAAAATTTAATTATAGATATATTGTGTCCGAAACTTATAACTACTTAAACTTCAGTGTGCCGGTGTCCGTATTGTACCGTGTTTCATGTGCCTGTGAATAAGCATAGAATATATAGATAAATCAAATAAATGTACATTATTTAATTGAGATATGGTTTTTTTTTTTTAAAAAAAAAAAACCAGAAATTAGTATAAAAAAAAACCCAGAAATTAGTGCTTATATAAGTGTTGATGTGGATTACCAAAGTACTCTCTCTCAAGGGTGCAGTGCAGAATTGCTTCCCCTCGTATCCTTCTCCAGGGGTTTCCATTCGAGCTTTCGCACTTGGCACTAACCGAATGGAGGTAAAGGAAAGTTTCTTTGTGACCATTAAGAGCAGCCAAGAAGAGAGGTGTTTCTTGTTGGCTGTTGCGAATGTGCACCAAGGAACAGTAAAGTTGTTCATTGTTTATCATGCACCTGCACATAGCCAGAGAGCCCCTTGAGGCTGCACAGTGAAGAGCGGTGTCCTTTCTCTTATTCTGAGCCGAGAGGATCTCCCTATATCTCTTCACGTCCATGTCCTTAATCAAACCAACCAGCTTGGCAACGATGTCTTCCATACCGTGGATAGCAGCAAGGTGCAGTAATGTGTCTCCAGAATTTGTGAACGTGGTTTCAATCAATTCTGGGAAAGTATCCCGAAACTCCGTGTAGAGTTCCAAAACAACCTTCCAGTCTCGTCGCATGGTCGCATGATACAGATCTTGCTCGGGCGCACTCCTTTTCCACCCTGCGAAGAAGCCCATGGCTAATTAGTGGTTGGTAATTAGGATAGTGAAAGAGATGATGAGCTTGGGGAAGATATTTACGGAGAGTCAGCACTAAGCAATATGCATTATTAATTTCTTGCTAGACTTGAGCATCTTATAATGTCACTTTTCACTTTTTGGATACTTGTTATTTACACAACGAGTTTCTTTCGTTTTTGTTTTTTTAATAAAAGCAGGGGAGGGGGAACTAGAGTCAAACATAAGACGTTCCAGGTTTAATGAGACATGCAGGATACACTGAATATATATGTGTTAAACAATTTTAGACTAACATGAAATTTTATATAGATAATCCATAAAATATAAATTTCTAATCTAATGGTGAGTTTCATAAAAAGTTACACCAATAAGAAGTGTTTTAATATGGTGTAACAATTGCTTAAAGTTATACCGTTGTAACTTGAATATTATTGGTTTTGTTTAATCAGTATCATCCTTAGGATTTAATAGGTTTAACATCCCAACTCACGGTATCTATAATGGGTACAGCCCCATATACTTGATGCGATTATGAAAAACTTAAACACAATAAAGTTGCATATTTGTTAACAATTATATATTACTTTTGGTTCAAAGATAAATGCTTGATCCAACATATATAGTAGTAGAAACTAGTTATGTTGAAATGAACAATGTGGCAGTAGCGACGATGGTTTGCTGGAGCACTGGTGGTGGCTCGTTACTATGTCGCTTTGGTGGGCAGGGATGAGAAAGTGAGTCCATCACATATGGGTGAACTGGGAGGGGGAAGAGAGAGAATGCGAGGATTTTGCGGTGGATAATATATTTTTCTTGTATCCATAGACTATCACATTTGGATTTGTGGATAATAAGGTATGTGTTACACCTGGCCAAGTAGGGTGCATTAGAGATGTCACCTGATAATAGTACACAAATCTAATGTGACGATGGAACATATTTTCTTTGAGGCCAATTGTGCTGCTGATTTGTTAGCTTTTAAGGGTGCGGAATGATATTTCATTCGTAGGAATACTATTCTCAAGAATGCATTTCAAAGATGTTTGATATGCAAAGACATTCCTAGGAATATGGTATAAATTTTTCCAAAAATACCTATGACAAAATGGCGTCAGCGGCAGTCCATTGTGGTATGGTGGTTGTGATGGTTTTTCAAGGTTTAGGGTCTATGGGCAATTTAGTATTTTTATGTTCAGAAATATTCTCTTCCCATGGGAATCCTATGGGGGAGGTGAGAATAAAATTTAAATATTTTTCATTTCTAGGAATGTAACTTGCTCGAATATATTTTTTTAAACTGCAAACCAAACATGGGAATGTTACATTCCCAAGCTTAGATTCTCGAGAATGCATAAATATTCTACGAACCGCATACCCCCTAGGTCATGATCTAATCATTAGGTTGCATGATCTTGTTGAGGATGCTATAGATGTGCTTTGCCATGCCTAGTTCCTTAGTTTGTTTGTGTGCTAGGCTATTGCCCCGATTACTCACCAAAAAATAAAACTATAGGGGTTTAATATATTGACTCAACTTTATAATAAAACTGTGAGGAAACACTCGCTTTTTAGTAATTTGAGACAATGCTGTCTGTTGTATGTTTTTTTATTTTTGTTATTAAATGACAAAGATGCCCGATTATTTTTATTATGTTTTAAGAATTTGGTGGAAGAAATCTTATTTTTTTTTTGATGTAGAAGGTGAGAAAGGCCCCTTACCTTAGCCTTTATTAATTATTTCACATTGTGGCCTTTAACTACTCCATAGTACTGTTGAATCAATATCTCTATTTTAATTAACTCATATCCTATATTTTAGGAATAGCTGAGTTTCTCCTTATAACGGCTAATTGATTTTGCCCTTCCCTCACTTTAGTTATATTCTAACCTACCCAATAGTCATATGGCCCATTTTGTCTTCAACTAATCCTTTTTCTCGGCAATAGGTTTATCGACTATCTTCTCCTCAACCAAGTCTCATCCTCGACTATCATGCATACTCAGCTCATTAATCTTTCTTTGAGTGCAAACAATTAGTGTGTTGTTTCTTATGTTTCTGTCAATGATTGTGATACAAAGAAGTATCTATGTGTGAGAAGAATAGAGTGAAATAGATGAGAAGAGAAGAGTACTTAGAGAAAAAAGAGTTCAATAACTCCAAGAATAACAATTCACCCTCCTGTACAAATGAAACTACCCACCTATTCATACTCTTAACTAGTATTATATCATTATCCCATCCCTTTGAAACCAACCTTGCCCTTAAGGTTGCTAAAAGAAAAATACAATTTTAATCCGAATTACATTTTTTTAACACCATTATTCCTAATTACAAATATCCTACTGCATAAGAAAAAAACTTCCACCAAGGTCCCATTGCTTAAAATAAGGCCCACTAGCCATGACCTAATATGCTTCCTTGCCTCCAAATGCTAAATCGAAATTGGGCTCAGATTGGACCATGAAGTATGATAATTCCTTATGAAACTCCCCACCTTTTCCCTTTTGGCTTTACGCTTGGCCCATCAGTATTGTACTAGCTTTAGACACCTCCACTTGATCGGCTCAGGTAGAGTCCAATTGCTCTTAACCCAACTCAGAAAGTTGGAATTGTGCTATTGTTGCCCCAACCTCCATAGTGCCCCTAGTCTCCTCCTCCATCCTTTTGCAAATTCTTCTATGGAGCAATAGCAATAGCTTTTTAAGTGCCTCTACCGTTGCCTTTGGTCTTTTCCTATTACTGTCACTGTTTGGTCTGCCACCACTAAAGACCAACCTCCGATCATCCACCCTTGTCCTCCGCCAAGGCGTGGTAGTCGATCTGTCATGAATGCCATCGATCTACCCCGTTCATGTTCTCTATCATTGGCTTGCGTCGACTCCACCATGACTGGCTTTGTTACACTTGTTATCTCCACCGCAAAGAACTTTGCAGCTATTGCCTCCTTCACGAAAGGGTTCATCACACCAGAAAGCATCGCGCCCACTTCTTCCATCACAACGGTGCTCGACGCAATTGCCATTGCTGAGACCGAGATCGCATCTTTGCACTATTCGCCCCCGGTTGGAGCAACGACTTCCACCTCCACAACGTTGCCTCCTCTGCTCGAATCTCCATCAATGCCGCTCAGTTCGCCACCACTATGGTTCAGATCGTCAATGCCGCTATTCGGATTTGGTGGTGTTGATTTTGGATCTGCTAATGTTGACTCTAGATCTGATGTTGTTGGTTCTTGATTTGTTTTTGTTGATTCCAATTCTTGACCTGTTTTTGTTGAATTTTGATTTGTTGATTCTGGATCTATGTGGAGACTGCATACATCCTCTCGCATACTCCGCAATTTTGCAAGCATACTGTCCATGAGTTCAAGAACTTGAACTAATGGGGATGAGTTTGCTCCACTATTAGTGTTGGTGGAGCCTCTCAATAAAAACACCATTGATACAAAGAAGTATCTGGGTGTGAGAAGAATATAGTGAAATAGATGAGAAGAAAAGAATACTTAGAGAGAAAAGAGTTTAATAACTCCAAGGATAACAATTCACCCTCCTCTACAAATGAAACTACCCACCTATTTATACTCCTAACTAGTATTTATTAGGTTCACTGGACCAACATCCAAATTCCAGAGAATGATATTTTTACCAGTATTGCACTTCTTGTTACGAATCATATCTAAAGAATATGTTCTCATGCTCGAATGTTAAGACATTCCCTTTTGTGTTGTACATAATTAAGGATGAACGAGTGTACTTCGCCTACAATATTGGTTCACATTTTTGCAGTCCTTTATTGCTTTTGTAGTTGTACCTCCTATTATTTTAAATTTTAAATAAATAGATGGGAAACGACTGCTCAATAAATAGTATAAGATTTGGGATACTCTGGGTCTTTGGTAGGGGAAATATTTTCACATTTTCAGGGAATGTGAAAATATTCCCCTGTTTGTTAGAAGTTTTGTAAAAATATTTTTAAAAATGTTATATTCCTGGGATTGATTTTGGGTCAAGATTCCCACCAAAATATTTTTATCTCATACATGAGATTATAATATTCCCATAGAATAGGAATATTTTTCTTTGTAAAAAGGCCAAATTACCTCTATTGTTATCCACTACCATCCACCACCGCTGGCCTCCACCCTTTGCCACAGGAATGTTGCCAACCACCGTTGGCCGCTAGCAAACGCAGCCTCTTCCAAGGGTATTTTTCAAAATGTGTAAAATATTCTCAAAAGTTTAATCCATCTATCAAACACTCTAAAAAACACATGCTTGGAAAACCTATTCCTAAGAATAGCATTCTTAAAAATCCTATTCCTAGGAATGAAAATTCAAATATTCTATCAAACGGCCGTTTAGAAGAAGCCTTTGGTAATTCACCCTTGCATCGTTCCATCCACAATGAACCTTTGAGCATTGAGAGGTGAGGAGCTTTTATTTAGAGGATGAATAGCGCGGCAATTTTATATTTGGTAGAGGTGAACGTCTGAATCGAAGGAATTTAAAACTAATTTCATAATTTGTATAAAAATTTCACTTGAACGATATGTTATTGGAGTTAATAAATAAATTAAAAGAGTAAGATGAGTAAATAAAAAATACAAGGAGTGTAATAAGTACAAGATAAAAATATAAAGACTAAAAACTTATTTAAGTCTTATTATTATATATTAATATATTATAAAAAAAGTTTAATTGATATGTACTGACAGTGTGAAATAGTTTTATACTATCAATCAATAAAAATACTGAAAGTGAGAAATTATGATAGGCTCTTTATCATAATGGATAATTATTTATATGAGTTGACATTTTCTACTATCTCTATTGACTAATAATATAAAATTATTTTATACTGTCAGTATATTTAACTTAAATTCTTATAAAAATATTTAACTCTTATAATAATTATTTTAAAATTATATATAGTGATATATGATTAGTTAACAAACTTTATATTATTAATGTATCAAAATTAAATTTAAATTCAAAATATGTTCATGAGGAAAAATGAATAAGAAAAAATTCATTGCAAACCTGTTATTCCGCATCTTTTCCTTTCCCTATGCCATTAGTATTTACTTTTTTTTTCCTCCTTGTTTTTGTTGCTTTTCTCCCTAACCTGTTATTCCACAACTTTTCGTTTCTCTATTCCCCTAGTTTTTACTTTTTTTTTTTTTTTTGGGTTCTTTCTTTTCTTCTTGTTTTTATTCCTTTTCTCTCTATCACGTTACATCCACCCCCTCTCTCTCTATCTCTCTTTTTCCTTCCCTAACTTTCTTTATGACACAGTAACGTGGCGCAGGCTAAAGCATTTCTCTTTTTCTCTTAATTAAACCCAAAGCTTTCGTTGTAATAATTAAAAAAAAAAAAGAGCTGTATGCATATACCAAAAAATTTGCCTTTTTTATATTTTGCTTGTATAGGAAAAAGAAGGAAGTACGAGTGTTTACTTTTTTATTTTGGTATTTTTTGCTCTAAATTATAGGTATTTAGAATCCACTATATTCTAATTAATTTAACTCGAATCAGATTAATTAATTATGACAATAAAGTTTTTCTAACACAAACACTAGTAATCCCAAATATTATTTTTGCGACGTGTGAAATTTTGATGTATCTATATGCAAGAGGTCAAATAAATGGTTTGGGTAAATTAACTTGAACTTTGATTTGGAAGGAAAGAAGGGTGGACTACGATTATTTAAACATAAATTTTCTTGTCGGAACAATTAATTAAATATGTGAGAATTGCACATGTGAATAATTGGTGATTTCGGTTGCACTTAAGTCACATTAAAAGAACGCCAGCTACACATGTGCCGATATGTATGTACCATGTCACTGTCACTGCTACTTAGCTTGGGGATATTGACTATTAGAAATTGGAAGCGTTTCAAGTGTACCACTGTACACCTCAAATTGTGGTGTGCCAGTCATTAACCAGTTATTATCTGGTGATCAAAAGAAAAAACGTACTTTGCACATGTTAAAAGACCATTATACCCCTAATTTCATTAGCTTTGTACAAATATGGTAATATTAAATCGGAACTTGCAGACATATTAACGAAAACAATACATTAAACAATACAAACATAAATTTATGCATTAATAGATCTTCCTCCAAAAGGTGCCACAAGTCACAGTCTTATAGGATTTTGATGGTTTAAGATGACTTTAGGTCTATTGTGACCGACTATTATTATAGGTAAATTTTTAAAAAGATCAAGTAACTTGTATTTAATTTTTTTATAAAATACTTGTACATTAGATTAGCTTAATTACTGAATCCTTTTTAATTGTATTTTAACATAGTTAAAGATGATCGGAGAGACAAATGGTAAAATAAAAAAAAAAAACTCTCAACACAATCAAAACACAATTGATATTGAATAAATTATGCCTTTCGCTGACATTAAAACTGTCACATAATTAACAATTATATTATTTAAATAGGCTAACAATTTTTGTAACTTTGCACATATGAAATTTTAAGATCACAAAACCTAAATTAAAAATTCTAGCAGTCTTTGTAACGCCCTGATAAGACCACACTACGCTTAAGTCGTATTGCAGTATTTATTAGCCATTACAGCTAAATTAGCGGAACATTTTTAGCTTCAAAATAGTTGGTTTATGAAATTAGTGTATAAATTTTTCTTTTATGAAAATATTAATTTCTAAAACTGAGCCTCACGGCAAATACAATCGATAATATCGTAATAGCATACGGTATTTGAGTTCATAATTAATTTACGACATAATAATTTAAGATAAAGAGGCAACATAGTTTATATAGATAACTAAGTATTCACATATATATATATATATATACACACACACACACACACGAGAGTTGATCCAAGCCTTTAATAAAAATGTTGGAAGTGATAGTTATCACTTCATGTCATTCACGAGTACTTTGTAACATGATACAAATACTTTATTGTACCCGAAATCTTTAAATTAAATAGTTCCGAAAACTTTAAGAGGTTCCGAAAGCAATTCTAATATGTTCTAGAATAATTTTACCAAGAATATAACTTTATAAAATTTCTATCCCTGGCAGATTTTAACTATGTAATTTAATCTACTATTATCTTAATTTATTACTCTGTTTTAATGTTTATTTACTGCATTTTGGTAAATAATTCTTCTAGTAGCCTTTATTTAAAATTCATGGTCTATAAATAGTTTAATTTCAATTTTAATGTGTTTTATTCCTAAATGAATTTATACAGTATTATTTATTTAATTTGTAACACTATTGTAAATGCGGCAAAAATCAAGGATGTTACAATCTTCTATTATATTTTAACCTAATTTTTCGCATAAACACCTCCAATTATTTTTATTACAATATCTCCTCATTTTTGGCAGTACGTATATTATCTACAATTTTTTTTGTGCGGCATGGCCAATAGGCCTAGTCCAGTCCCAACTCCTTCAAAAATTTACTGAATGATTAAAATATAATGAAATATACTACAAATTATACAATGGACTCGTTTACTTTTTTTTTTTCAACCAACGCAAATGTTTAAATTTTATTAAAATTTTTGCATACGGCTTCGACTCAAGCTATGCACCGTGGTCGCCCAAACCCGTACTAGCTGGCTATTATAGTCATTCTTCAATACGTCATATCTACTTTTAACTGCATTTACTTGATTATTGAATCCCCACCTACGATCTTCATTTTCTACTGCTTACCACAGAATGCCCATATGCAATCTTCACCGTTACAATACTTCTTGTTACATCTCCACGGCTGCCAACAATTGGCACACTACAATTTGAGGTGTACAGTGGTACATTTGAAACGCTTCCTTAGAAATGATAGTTTGCACATATTTTGATGCTCTACTCACCGTCCAATTCAGTTAAGAAGGTGAGATATTATTGGATAAAAGTGTCATATACTGCTCAAGGATGAATCCTATAATTTTTTATGTCAGATAGTGAGTCCCAATTAATGGATACAAATATCAGTACTCATTAAGGATGGCAGTTGGAGAAGAAAAAAGAGAGAAAAAAGAGGGGGGGGATTCAGAGAGTAGTTCCCATTTATTGCTCCACTCGTCCAATGTTTCTCCCATCCCCCTCTTTATTTCCCGCATAGGGGAAAAATTCTCTCATAAACATTCCCCACGAATCCTACCCCCCCAAACAAAAACAAAAAAACCCAAAATTAACGGTCCACGGAGATTCCAAAAAATATTTTAAAAAATAAAAAATGTTTAAGCAATTTAATTAATTAGGAAATTTTAAAAATTAAAAATAATAAAACAAAATTGTTCGAAGTTTTAGATGAGCTCAACTGTTGAGTTTCAAAATGTTATATTCAATTTCATTTCACTTCGATTCATTACTTTCTCTCAATTAAAATATAACATAACGGCAGCTTCTATAATTTCTAAGCGATCCATGTAACCGATCCCGTTTAATGAAAAAAGATTTAGTTGTAAGTATTGTTAACGAGCATTTAGAATACTTTACATTTTTAAGTTGACAAAGGAGGAAAAACTATTGACAACACACATAGGAATGACAGTTAATAAAAGAGAAAGTGAAAAAAGAAAAAAGATCCCACCTTCAACGAGAAATCTCATAAAGAAAGGAGGAACATACCTTGCTTAAAAATAGAGAAAAGTTTAAGGATGCTAATTAAATGAACTTTGTTACTTGTATATCAATACTTATTTACGTTTTTGCTTTACTGATAAAATAAAGATATAAAGCATAACGTGTGTTTTTCTTGTTATATTGTTTAAGAAAGAAAATAACATATGATTGGTGTAAAAGTTTTAATAATACTATTAATTGTAATGTTGTAACCAGAATAATTTTCAAAATCTTCTAAAGAATCACCCTAATAATCATCTTACTGAAAGTTCAAGCTAATTAAAAATTGTATCACTTAATCTCCCATTGCATTGGCAAGGAAGAGCCAGAAATACTGGCCCATATATATATATATATATATACACCTTGGCTGCCAAATGCAATACATTGTTACCTTCGTTGTCCACTGTTTGCAACCATACATCGTAATTCCTTAGTGCCTGAATTACATGGGATGTCCGTTCTCCACTGCCCTTAGCAATATATTCTTGTCCTCTGTGTTGCTCTAGTGGATGGCCATTGAAACAGTATCCAGGATTTTTTTCACCATTTCTATCACACCATTTTTTACCATGGTTAACAATTAATGCTGTCATCTTCTCCATTTCTCTTTCTTGATCATCCTTTTAATTTGACGTTTTGCCTGCCAAGTGCCAATGTATATAATATTTCTCAAAATTTATCAGGTATTATTGCATGTCTACTGTCCTTAAAAAACAAAAGAATAAAATATAAAAAAATACAAACAATAGCTAAAGAAATTAATTTTTATATATTATTAATATAAAAAAATCTTTTTGATTGTTATTCAACTATTTATGTCTATATTAATGAAAGTATTTAATTTCTTTTGGTAGGCAAAACGTCAAAAAAGGATGATCAACAAAGAGAAATGAAGAAAAGCATGATAGTATTGTTAATCACAGCTAAAAATGGTATTATGAAAAGGCAATTTCTATGGTACCCACCTTAAAATAGAGGGTTTTAAACCCTTCTTAGATAGACCAATTTGATGTAGTCATGTGTATAATTTAATCCACTTAATCATCTACTTATTATTACTTTTAATTTTGTGTTTAAACTCCCAATATTTTGTTTGGTTACAATTTGCCCCAATCTTTATTACCTCAATTCCTATTCCAAATATGAGACAAATTATCTTATCCTGAAATTTAAATAGTTGAAAAAAAAAAGATTAGTTGATCCCAAATTAATAAATTGAATTCGACAAAAAACCCAACCCCTATTCGTATATGGGGAAAAAAAAAAGCATCTCTTCATACCAAAAATTAAAAAATTAAAAAAAAAAAACCCATGAAGTTTTGTAGAATTGTTACAAGACCGACCAAATATGTGATCAAGATGGAAGGGATTTCTTACAAAATTAAGGTTAAAACCATATGCAGGTGGAAGAGTATAGAGCTGTGCTTGGTTGATATGACTATATGTTTTATTGAAGAGATGAAGTTTCTTCCTGAAGTGATGGACAAATAACTGGTGTTGACACAGACTTTTAATAACAGGATAGTTCATATACTTGGTGGATTGGTTTGCTTGTTTTTGCATTTTCATCATTTTCATCTTTTCTTCTGCATTGTACTTTCTTAACTCTTCACTCATGATGGTGAATGGAGCATCTAGATACTTATCGAAAAAAAAAAGATGGAAGGGATTTTTGAATGCATCTTCCATTAAACGTACATTTTCCTGCACGTGATGCCCTTGCCTCTAAGGAAAGTGCATCCAGTTGGCAGAGTAAGGAGGTAGATGACAAGACAAGATGGGGAACCCAGGGAAGGCAAATGAAACCAAGAATAACCCAACAAATGCTTAGGAATTGAATGAAGACAAATGCTCCTCGGCGCTGGGTCAAGGGTCGATTTTTTTTTTTCTTTTTGGTATGAACAGGGCTTTTTTTTTTTTCCTTGTATGAACAAGGGGCTAGGTTTTCTTAGGGTTTACATATTTGGGATCAAATAATTTTTTACAACTTTTAAATTTTAGGATTAGATAACTTGTCTCATGTTTGAAATAGGAATTTGGGTAATAAGGATTGGGGCAAATTGAAAGTAAACAAAAATATTGAGGGTTTAAATATAAAATGTAAAGTAATGATTAATATATGATTAGGTGGATTAAATTATATACATGATTATATTAGATTGGTCCACCTAAGAAGAGTTTAGAACCCTCTATTTTTGAATGGATACCATATAAATCACCTTATGGAAATCGTGACAAAAAATCCTGAATAGTATTCCAGTGGCCATCCACGATAGGATCGCAGAGAACAAGAATATATTTGTAGTGCAGCGGATAACAGGCAAAATCCCACATAATTTAGGCACTGACGAATTACGATGTATGGTACAGCCTGATACAAATAGTGGATAATGAAGGTAACAATGTATTCCATTCAGCAGCCAAGGTGTCAACATATTTAATGCCTTGGCAAATTACTGGCTTTTCCTTGCAAATGCAATGGGAGACCAGGTATAATTTTAATTAGCTTGAACTTGCATCAAGATGATTTTGGTGTGATTCTTTAGAAGATTTTAAAGTTAGACTTTAATTTCAATATACTAATAGTATAAAAAAAAATTGTATAGATATTCAATTATATATTATTATAATAATAAAAATATTTGACTCAACCACTAATTATATTAAAAGTCTTATAAATAGAAATATATAATGAATAATAATAGTGTATAAAAATTAATCTCTTAAAATTATTCTAGTTACACACAGCAACATAAGAATAGACCATAAGGCATCTAATGATAGTTTGGTTAGGCGAATGGTTGAAATAAATGAGGAGAAAGAAGTTGAAAATTGACTAATTACTAAAGCCTGAAAGCACAAGTTTAAAAGTTTAGAAAAACATAATTGACTCAAAAGCTAATAATTTAAAAGTAAAAAGAATTAATCCGATTGGCGTTTGGGTCTCGAGTATAAAAATCATAAATTAGATAACTAAATCAATAGTAGTTGGCTTAAATCAAATTTAGCTTAAGCAATTAAATAATTCAAATCAACCAGGCAAATAAAATTTAATTAGTTCAGTTTCAGTTCTCAAGTATATTTGATCAATCTAACCTAATGAATAAAGAAACTCAAATTGTGGGCTTTTCGTTAAGGTTCTAAAACAAAACACTTTCTCAAAAGTAGAATTAGAAGTAAAAATAGAAGTAGAAGTAGAAAATTATTTCATATTTAAATATAATTATGAAAATACCTTTTTATCATAATTAGAAATTATTAAGTTGTTTGGATATGATAGATGTAAAAGTACTTTTTTCTTATAAAATTACAATTAAGTACATGAAAAATTACTTCTCAAAAAATATGTTTGGATAAAAAAATATTTATTATACCTAATTAATTTTTTAAAAAAAGTGTAATTATTTTATTTTTTATGTTCAATTAAAAATAATTTAACTAAATATATAATCAATAAAAATTAACTCAAATAAAACCAAAACATGTCTATATTACAAAATCGCTATATAAACAATTCAAAATATGTCAATATGCAATTGTTGGGAGAACCTTTTATATGGGACAGTGCTCGAGGATAGAAATAAGGCACAAACAAAAAAAAAAGTCAAAAGGAGGAGAGTGTATGTTCCCTATTTTGACACAATTTTGATAATAACAAACAAAAAGAAAAAGGATCAAGGAAGGAAGTGTAATATATCCTCTTTGTCATAAAATCTTTTGTGTGGAGAAATTTAATTTATTTAATTTATTTAAGTTGATTTTGTAATAATAATTGATTAATTAAATAGTTAAATCATAGATATTAACTTTCTAAAGTAAGACAATGAATTAATAAAAGTTCCTTGAAATATATTAAAAGTACATTTTATTGAAAAAGATATTAAGACTAAGTTTTTGTATTAGAAGCTAATAATAATAATAATAATAATAATAATAATAATAATAGACTGATAATAAATTATTTAAATGAACAAAAATGAATAAAAAAAAGAGAGTCACGTTATATGACTAGACTTCTAATCTTCATCTAAATATACATGGTCAAGCATAAAAAAGTGTTAGGGACAGGATAGAGATTTAGTAATTTTGATGGAATTAAGAGTAAGGAGGAACTTCTATAGAGAAAGAGAGAGAGGCAAGAAAAGAAAGGCAAGAGTGAGAAATTGCATAAAAACTTAAGGGAGGCACAAGAAAAAGAGAAGAGATAACACAAGAAATTACACAAAAATGTGTAAAAATGTACAAGTGATGTTTGACAACTTAACTATTTTGTCTTGAAAGTCTACATAAAAGGGGAGGGGTAATAATCTGACATGAAAAAGAGAGAGTATAAAGAATACAAAGGTTAAGATTTTGAGAGTATAGAAATTAAGGAGAGAGGAGCTACCATGGAAAGAGAAGAAAAAGAGTAAAACACAAGGAAGAAAAAGAGAAGACGACAGATAGAAAGACAGGAAAGAAGAAGGAAAAGGGAAAGAAAAGAGCAAAAGATCTTAGCATGCACATACTATTTTCTTCTCTATTTAATGGTAGAAAATAAAGTTATTTATGAAATAAAACTATGGCAACATTTATTTAACATTTTCTTAATTTTATTTATTGCTCCTTTATATCAAAAGTTGCTCAATACTATTTATTATTGTAATTTATTTATTATTCCTTTATATTTCAGTTGCTTATTTTTTATTTCAAGTTATTTTATTTATTGTTTCTTTATATTGTAGATGCTCATCGCTATTTATTTTTGCAATTTATTTTATTTATTGTTCCCTTATTTTGTGTTGCTTATTATTTATTGCAAATTATTTTATTTATTGTTCCTTTATACTACTTAAAAATTATTATGAGTTGATTTTCTCTTATAATTTATTATTCTAACTATTTATGTCAAATATTAATTATGTGTAATTTTTTATGGGATTGATATTAAAGAATAAATTTACTTAGATTATACATTGTTATGTATGTTGAGAATTTACATATGATGGCAAGCATATTAATTAAAGATAAAATATTTAAAACTTGCAACTAACTGTAAAGAAGGCAGATGGATAGATGTAAGATCCTTTCACATTACATATTTTAGTTAGTTTAGCGTAATAGTCTTGCTTTGTTGTCATGATATCATAAGTAATACTAGAGAAGGGAAATTTCCTAGGAGAAAGTCTTTGACTATGTGTGAGACAAACAGATTGAAGGGATGATGAAATTAAAGCAAAGATATTATAATACATACTATACTAGCTTATAGTGTTGCATGTAGAGTTGCCTTAGAATGATATATTTTTATTACCTATAATATTATGTCTTGATATGTTACTCCATGAGATTTTGAATATGACATGGGTAGCCATGTGGTGATCGGTGCACAGGGAGCCTTAACCCCCTACCAAGCTTGATTGAAGATTCTATATGAAAGACATGTAGAATTTTCCTTAAAAGTGGGGCAATTACAAAAATTACTTACAGGTTCCTATGAATAGTTCAAATTCTCAAAATGTATTTCAGAAATCCACAAGCATTCTCAGAATGCTATCAGAGGTTAGAACTCTAAATCAGCAGGGCAATTATAATCTTTAATAAGCTCTCAGATTACCTTTAGGATATATATATATATATATATATATATATATATATATATATATATATATATACACACACACACACTACAATTACATATAACTACTCATATTTCACATTCTTCATAATGCAACATGCAGCAGTAATCGTATCCACCCTAGACGTTACGTCTTGCCATCCCTAGGGTAATCATATTTTTCTGTACCTAGGCATTACGTACCACCATCCTCAAATGCAGATCTGTTCTAGGCATTATATATCGCCATTTCTATGGTGGCCAGTTATTCCAACGAACATCATAGATACTCATATATTTACATGCAACAATACATCACATCAAGGTTCTTAGCACTATCCAAAGTAAACCATTACACATCCATATTTCCATATTATTCATCCGGTAACTCAACCCACAACATACATATACATACATATATACATATATATATACATATATATATACATATATATATATATATATATATATATACATGTATATATGTATGTATGTATATATATATGTATACACACATTAATGTACATAGGTAATAACACAACAACAAAGATCATGCTATTATAGTTCAACTATCCACTCATAAGCTTAACCCTAGAGGTAGAATTTCAACTCCACACAGCATTCGGACTGAGAGGAAGATTCCATGAGGCTTCCTAATTTAGAACATGACATTTTAGTCACAGATTAGATTCTAGATCATGTAAATAACAAGGATTATAATCAAACATTCAAAGACCCCCAATCTCAAGAACTCTAAGCTTCCAAGATTCTAATTTTAACTCAATTATTTATAAAACCCTTCTAGAATCTCAAAATAGAAGAGATTAGGAGCTCAAAGGTTACCTTTGAAGGCCAAAGAAAGAGCTGAGAAGGAATGGATACCAACCCATAACTCCTCCATCGAAGAATTGCCTTTTTTCCAAGCTCTAAGAGCTCCACCCATAGATTATCTATGGAGTTAATTTGACCAAAGAAAGGAAGTGGGGAAGAGGAAGAAGGATGAAGAGGGAGAAAAAAAAAGAAATTATTGTAAGAGAGAGAGAATTCGAAGGAAAAGGTTTAAGGGGAGAGGGTCGCGGGTTCTAAGGGAAAGGGGTGCGGTTTCACCCCTTTTGTAACGTCTAATGCCACAACGGCGTTGTTGCATCTCTCCAACTACGCTATAGCGCAATATACCATGCGATAGCGCAGTAGGTAGAATGTCACCCCTTAACTTTTAAGCTATTGCGCCCTTGCACCCCAAAATTGATCAACATTAGTCCAGCTTAGTGTTCCTGCCTTCAAAGCCACTCAAGTCAGGTTTCACACACTTATTTACTCTACTTTAACTTTTAAACACAAATATAAATAAGAAAATTCTCACTATTTGAATTTAATAAAAATATCAAAATAATCAAATTCTTTGATAATCGAAATCCAACTTTTGAATTTTAGTATAAATCTCTGCAAACTTGCATTGTTATAAATTTTTGACCTAGAAACAAAGGAGTTAATGACTTCCAAAAATTTGTGGAAAAATATGTCTTTGATTCCTTGATATCTAAGAAGCAATTACAGGGACTTTTAATATCAAGAAAATGTCTCAGTCGTATAGCTTTCCAAGGAGATGTAGGGTTCAAACTTCGCAATTTTACAAGGTTCGAGAAGATAGAGAACCATAATTCACCTAATTTTGACTAGGGCATTACAATTTTAAAATTATATTTAAAATTTTTTTTACTCCACGGGTGACTAGTTTATCTAACAAAAAGTAAATAATTTACTCTTTGTTTTGTGTGAGTATTGATAAAAGAAAAACTTTAATTTTTTCAAATTCCTTTTAATGTGATCAAGTAATTATTTTAATGTATCAAGCTACCTTAATTTTTAAGAATAGGAATAATGTAAAAAAACAATGGTAAAAATTAATAGTCAATCGTAATAAACTACAGCATCATATGTTTATTTAATAGTTTTTTAACCATATAAATATTAGATGTTACAAAATAAGTTATGTAGTTATACACTATAATTTATTAGCATATCTTCATTATTATTCTTTTTATGTATTTATTTTTAAAAAAAGTACTCATTGTAATTATATTATTTAAATAATTATTATATCAAAAAGGTTTTAAAAATAATAATCACTTTTAAATAATTATATTAAATAACTATTTAAAAATTGAAGCTAAGATAATAATTAACTATTTTTAAATAATTACATTAATTTTTAATTAAATTAACAATAATAAATTTTGATAACATTAATATGAATAATAAAAAATTAATTAACGTTAAATATTCTTTGATTAAAATAGAAGAAAGGTACTTTGGTGAAAGTAAGTAAAAACTAATAAAGTGCGACAATAAGAATGAAATGTTTTGCAAGCAAATGGTTAGAGAAAAGTTTGTGAAGGAAGTTGATAGAAATTCTAGGTACTTTCACTCCTTGGCCACAATCAAGAGGAGAAAGAAGTTGATACGTGAGCTTCATATTGGAAGAAGAGTCTTCAAGGAGGCAAGGCATATCAAGAAGGAGGTAAGATCTTTCTTCAAACAGCTATATACTCAAAAAAAGGGCTCGTGGATCCAATTTTAGGATGGACTTATATCAAAATTATCTATTGATGAAGCGGTTAGCTTGGAACATATGCCATATGGTCATGCGATCCATCCAAAGCTTTGGGACTGAATAGATTTAATTTGAATTTCATTAGGAAACTTTGGGATCTGGTGGGGTAGGATTTCTAGAAGTTGGTGCTTCATTTCTTTTCTACTGGGTCACTTCCAAGGTGCTCAATATGTCTTGGGTTACTTTGATTGCCAAATTTGAAGGAGCCAAAGACCTAAAGGATTTTAGGCCCATTAGCATTGTGGGTTGCGTTTACAAAGTTATTTCCAAAATTTTGGCCAGAAGAATGAGAAAAGTTATGAATAGACTTGTTGGTGAAACACAAACTACTTTTGTGGAAGGGCAGCAGATTTTGGATGGCACTCTAATCACCTGTGAATCTCCTGTGAATCTATCCATTGGTTGAAGAAGACTAAGAAGCCTGGCATAGTGGTGAAACTAGATTTTAGAAAGGCTTATGATTCAGTATCTTGGGTGTTTGTTGATCATGTGCTAGGTAGAATGGGGTTTAGAGTCAAATGGAGGAAATGGATTAGTAGCTGTGTAACAAGTGCAGATATGTCAATATTGGTAAATGGGTCACCTACTAAGCCTTTTAAAATGGAAAAAGGTCTTAGGTAAGGTGATCCACCATCTCAATTTATTTTCATTCTCATTGCTAAAGTTTTGAATAGATTGATTTTTAGAGCAAAGGAGAGGGGTCTTGTTGAAGGATTGATGACTGGAGCTAATGGGGTGGAGTTATCTCACCTACAGTTTGTGGATGATACAATTTTGTTTTGTCTTGCAAATATTGGTGTCCTAGCAAATTATAAAAGAATCCTGGCATGCTTTGGGTTGATGTCGGGGTTAAACATTAACTATGACAAGTCAGCTTTGATACCATTCAATTGTTCAAATGTGGAGACGATCAACTTTAATGAGTGTCTAGGGTGTGCAGTGGCACAACTGCCAATAAAATATTTAGGTATTCCCGTAGGTGCAAATCTTAAAAAGGTAGATACATGGAAGCCTACAATAGATAAAATTAAGAGAAAACTTAGTGGGTGGAAAGCTATTCTTCTATCAAAAGTTGGAAGGTTGATGTTGATCAAGTCAATTGTCAATAGTCTTCCAACATATTTTCTAGGGTTATTTCAAATGCCCAAAATGATGGCCAATAAATTTATTTCTTTGCAAACAAGGTTTTTCTAGGGAAAGAGCTCAGGCGGGAGATACTTGCCTACAGTAAGTTGAATCATATTTAGAAGCCAAAGAATCAAGGTGGGTTGGGAATAGGGAATGTGGTGATAAAAAATGTAGGTATGTTGTTCAAGTGCTGGTGGAGGTTTTCTAAGGAAGAGGCCCCTTTGTGGAAATGTATTGTTTGCACTTGCAATGGTCTGATCACAGATAGACAAACTTTGGAGCAGGTGAGTAAGATGCGGGATGGCACGCGGAGCATGATATGCAAGATTGGTCAATCTAATAATACAATTAAAGAAATTGTATAGAATACCCTATGGATGCTAGTGGGTAACGGTAGGAAAACAAAGTTGTGGAGGACATATGGGTTGGAGAATCAAGGTCTATCTCCTAACAAAAAGAGTGTGTGATAGTTGAGTGCAATTTTTGGGATGGGATTGAGTGGATTTGGAGCTTTCAATGGTGAAAAGAGTTCTTTGAGTGGGAAAGGCAAATTTTTTAGGACATGCAAAATCTTTTATTGCAGGTTGTTGTAGTTGCGGATGTTCAGGATCAAGTCGTATGGCATCATAACCCAAATGGTGCTTTCTCTGTTCGGGCTTTCTTGAATCATTCAATGAGGATCCAGGAAGGCTAGGTACTGTGTCATAACAATTTCAATAACATTTGGTATGGTCTATCACCACCAAGAGTGGAGCTGTAGCTGTGGTTTGCTTTCATGGGAAAACTCAACACTAAGGATTGACTCAGAAAATTCAATATCCTACAACGAGCCAATACGAGGTGTGCTCTTTGTAACACAAAAGAAGAATCTGTGGATCATTTATTTGTAACATGCTATTTTTCATAGGAAATTTGGTGTCGTTGCTTATAAAGGGGAGGTTGCTCTTGGTCTGATATTCAAGGTAGTAGAATGCCGAAAAAAAATGTGTTTCTTGTTCTTTTCGGTTGATTGGTCTATATGGAAATAGAGAAATGGTGTTATTTTCAAAAAAAAGAAAGGGATATGAAGGGGTTAATATGCATGATTAAGGGTCCATGAAAATCCAAAATTGATCGTAGCTCCAAGGTGAAACACTCCCTTTTTTCTTTACTAACGCCCACCTACCTGAGAAAGGGAATGTTTCACCTTGGAGCTACAATCAATTCAAGATTTCCATTGACGCTTAATTATTGGTATTAGCCCTTCTATATCCCCATTATTAGATAAGAATATATTATTGGATCAAATTTTCTTGGTACATATACTTGTTTATATACTTCACAAAAAACATAAAGGTTATGCAAGCATGCAATAGGTACAAGAGCATTTTCACACGTTTCCTCCTATTTTTTAATGTAAAGATCTCACTTCGTTCTTATTTTTTATTTTTTTCTAATGGTTTCGTTCATTTTAGTCAAAATATGGAACGAAGACCCCAAAATTTAACGCTGATTTATAATTTGTAATATTAAATTAATCCTAGAACTTTAATTGAATGTAATTTATTACTTTTCGGTAGCTAAACGAAAAGACATTTAAAAAAAAAATCAAAAGAGAATGTAGCACCGGAGATTAGCCTTCGAAACACTACACGTCTCATCTCCCAAAAGCAAGAGATTGAGCCTCGTAGGAGCTTCATCGGGTAAGACCAGATTGGTGCAGCAGGAAGCTCCCTCTTTCGCCAGTCTATCATCTACGAAATTGCTTTTCCTCAAAATATGAAATAGCTGGCAGGACCAATCTCTGGAAAGAAGTAATTGAAATTTTTCTGATCACTCCGGCATAGTGGTGGAAGCTGGAAGGATCCAAAACGGGTCATTTTGGTCGGGCTGGCTCACTTTGTCCGCGAGTTAGAAAAAATTCGATCGGACTCAACCCAGTCGAAGCTGGTGGGCTAAGTCGGTTGTCTCACAAAATTTTTTTAAAAAAATCTAGAAGCGTTTTTGGAAATTTAAAAAAAACACAAAAAAAACGGAGTATCTCATGCGTACAATCACAATATCGAAGCCACATGTTTCGAAGCCACAGTGTACCGTAGCCACAGCCACAATCACAATATATATATTGATGAACTGATCTATTCGCACAAAGTTCCATCATAATTCATAAATAAAAAGATTTATAATGTATTTAGTTTTATTTTTATAGAATTAATTTTAAGTAGAATTAATTTTGTTGAGATTGATTTGATTATAATTAATTTTGAAGAAAAATGATTTCTATTTGATAATTTTTCTAAAAATAATTCTAACATAAAATAAAATTTTTTTATTTCTTCTAGAACTAATTCTAAAAATAAAAATTAATTTTAATTTTTAAAAATCAAATAACATAAAAAATTGGTAAAATTAATTTTGGGATTCAAAATTAACTCTAAATCCCAAAACGTAAACCCAAACATACTATTAATCATAGGCACAAGACAGAGCTCATACAGAGCTCTTACAGTCGTACTTGTAGGCAATATATAATAACAAGCCAATTAATACTATCGTGGAAAGTGCTGAAACCTCAACAACAGCACATCAAGTATACAAATACAACCATAGGGAAATCTATCAACCTTCGATAGATTATTGATTGCATATCATTAGAGCTGTAGCTGCTGTTTTATTATTAGTAGTACCACATAAATATGGCACATCATATTGCGCAGCTTATGGATCATTTATTGCGTTGGTACGTTGCTTCCCACCTTGGTTCTGCAAATCAGCAGTGCTTGAAGCGCGTCCACTGCTGCTGGAAGGGGGGTTCCCGTTGCCATCGTTGGGATGCCTGGACTTCGCGGCTTCTTCCTCCTGCAGAGCCGCGATGGCGTTCCTCATACGATCCGCCATTGCCAGGTTCATCATGGTGTCTTACTCCTAAATTTGCTCTCTCGATCGACCTAGTGTTTTCGTTGCTTGGACATATAGCTAACTGAGCCTTCAATTTATAGATGCAGAAAATGGAATCCAGTGCTTTTTGCTTGGTGATGAAGCTAGAATATGTTACAGCCAACCAGCTTCTACGTAACAGCGTAGATTCCTTTTGATAAGAATAAACTTTGAGGACGAGTTTTATTTTGCATCTTGCAAAGAAAGATCACAAGGTGAATCAATATATCAAATCATCATTGATGTATTGTAATAATTCTTCAGTCTAACTAGGCTTTAGAAATATGGTTAAATATATTTTAGAAGTGACCAAATTTTATCTATATAAGCGTAGGATTAAATTAAATTTATAGGTTATTAGATAGATAAAATCTTGTCACTTTTAAAATTAGAAAATATGGCTAAACTAAAAAACTATTATAATGCATTATAAATAATTTGGTATATCAATTCACATTGTGATATTCACCGTCAGATCACAAGATACATTACACCCCGTAATTTTTTAAGGTCTATATAAAACAACACCAACTTGGAGTTATATGTTCCTGCAATTTGGAAAGTTGGATCGCTAACGACTAAGCCTTCAATTTACTGATGCAGACAAGGGAATCCAGTGCTTTTTGCGTGGAGATCGATGAAGCTAGAATACGTTCACCGACCAGCTTCTACCTAGCAGCATGGATTCCTTTTGATAAGAATAAACCTTGAGTATACATTCCTCCAATTTGGAAACTTGGATCGCTACTGAGCCGTCCATTTTTGCTTATTGCTTGGTGACGAAGCTAGAATATTTTAGCCGACCAATTTCTACCTGTAGCTGCATGGATATTCGTTTAGATAGGAACAAACTTTGAGCATATGGCAAGTTTTGTGAAAAAGAAGTTCTTGTAAACAATCATTAATCACATACAATTTTAGTTATGCGAAATATTAATTATGCTTTGTTTTGACAGCATTTTCAATCTGTTGGGTGGTCGAAAAGTATATTTCGCCTAATGATATGGAATGCTTGTTCGTCAAATTGTAGTATGAGTTTTAGTTGCCAATAGATGCAATATAAGTCTTTGTCAAAAATATGCATCAATATTTCAACAGTTGAATATTTGCATATTATTGGGATTGACTCATTAATTGAGTTTGAAAACTTGTAAGGTATATGGTAATGCAAAAGGAGTAAGTCATGTTTTCGATAGAAGATGGTTCGACCTCAGTAGGAGATGAGGCCATGATCAACACTTAGTAAATTTTGTGGGAGATATATAGTCGAAGAAGGCGTTGGCTTTGGTCAAAAAAGTTGCATGTTGCTGAGTTGAAAAAGAGAGTACAAACCCACGATTAAACATGTCCGAGATTTTAGAAGCGGTTATCAGCAATTATTAAGTCCAGGTCAACACATTAGATTGTGGGGAACTATTATTAGGCTAGTCACAACATAGGGAAAATTAACGGCTAGGATATCAAAAGATTGGCTCACTACCAAAAGTCAGGATTTTGCCATATATCAGAGGAATTACTTGGGAATTAAATAGAATTTTATCTATAAATAAAATCTTTGAGTCACTTAGAGGAGGATAGTTGAATACTCACAAAGTACCTTGCAACCTGCATATCACCGCAATAATGGAGCTATAAGGAAATGCTAAATACAACACCATCGCCTTAGTCTAGTTTGCTTTTCAATTCATTTCCTTTCAATCAATTTACTTACTTTCTGTTATTCATTTCATTTGCATTTCAGCATTTCATTTTCATTTACATTTCTTATAATTAACATTTACATTTCCATTCAATTAAATTTCTCAATTACACCCTCGAGCTGAGAATATTTTTGACGACTGGCTAACACCGCCATGTTGAAAGCTTCACTTCACATAAAACTTACATCCTATAGGAGGAAGTGATTCTCTTCCCCAAATTGAGATCTGGAATCAAAACTGATCCGTTGAATATATTTTTCGATGCTAGAGTTAGCATCAAATAAATTGGCATGCTTAGTGGAACAGGGTTGAGTGTTTCTATGCATTTGAAAAGTGGCACTTTTATGTCCATGTCCAGTATATCATCAAGTGATGATAATTCGCCCACACAAGAGGGCAACAATACTAGCTCTAATGTTCCTGCGACAAGGAGTGAACAAGTTTTACTAGGCAAAATGTAGTAACTCAAATTACGAATCAAAATATCAATACTATGAACTTTGGTACATACACAAGTCCTATACCAATGTATGGGTTACCTCTTGCGTATACCCCACCAGTAGCCACTACTGTGACAGGGCCAACTCCTATTTGGTATGCAAATCCTATTTATGCCACTCATCCAATGATAACAGCAATGTCACAATTTGGGCCATTAATAACACCAATAGCACTAATAAATATCCCACCATATATGGTACAGCCTACCATGACTCTAAGACCAAGGGCATCCCATCAAAATTTTGTGAGTCAAAATCTCAATCATAATGTATACAATGAGGAGGATATATTTCCGTCACCACCACCTGATTATGAGCATCAGAAATTCCCTAATCTGCAATATGGTAATGTGCACATGGTTAGGAGAAATCAGAACCTTGACAATGTAGTCAATAGGGTTCGACAGAATAATCAGGGAATTCAATTGAATGTAAATTGAGCTGTCAAACAAGTGTTGAATAACGTGGGTTACGCTAACCAATCTTATTTTGCTTTATGTTTTCCTAACTGTGTGCAACAAGCTGAGTTGCCAAGGGGCTAGAAAGCTCCAAAGTCTTTGACTAAATTTTTAGGGGATAGTGGTGAATCCACTATTGAGCATATTGCAAGATACACCATTGAGATAGGAGAGATAGCTGCTATCGACTACCTCAAAATGGGATTTCTTTTCCTAGCTCCTTAATTAAAAATACTTTTACATGGTTTTCAAATCAAAGACCCAATTCAATTCTAACTTGGGCATATTTAGAAAGAAGTTTTCACAAGCAGTTCTTTCAAGGTGAAATGAGAGTCAGTTTAACTGACCTTTTTCCATTAAGAGATGCCCTGCGGAGTCCATATGATTGCCAAACTATGGGGAAAAGCATAATAAGACTAAACAAAGTATATTCTGAGAGCTAACCTATTGGAAAGATAACTTGGTTTGTCATGGTTTAGATATAATGCATGTTAAGAAAAATGTGTTCAATAATATTAACACTAGGGTGAATTACACTGACCTTCTCTGAGGTTCAGTGTAATTATATTTGGCACCCCTCTGGTTATAGATAATACATTGAACAAAGTGAAACAGAGGAGTGCTGAGTGTAGTTACACTGAACCTCAGGGGAGGTTAGTGTAATTCACTCTTAACACTATAATGGATACTGATTGAACCAAATACAATGATAAGGCAAGGACAGATTTGGAAGAGTATGGTAGACACCTTGAGTTTAAGTTACAGCAATTGAGAGATGGGATTCTAAACCCAAGGCAAGTTACATGTTAAGCTCTACACAAAAACAATATGTGTGTATGTAGGGGCAAGAGTTGAAAATATGTGACGGTTGTACTTCAAACTTAGGTCGATGTGTGAATATTGCAAAAGGAAGGTTTTTTTAGAATAAAAAGTCATTATTGTCAGGTATTTATGGAATGCTTGGTTCCTATTGTAGTTAGAGAACTACTTGACCATATTTGGAAATTATTAATTGAGTTGAGAGGATATTAGAGACCTATGCTCATCCACTGTTAGGGTTGATGATCTCTTAGTAAACGAGAAGAGCATCTCCATTATTCTATGTAAATTAGAGAGGATCTTTTCCCTAGATTTTTTGACTTGATAGAGCACTTGCCTATACACATAGCATACAAAGCATAAGTATGTAGGCCAATTCAATAAAAGTGGATGTCTTTATTTGAAAGGGACATAACAAGGTTTAAAAGAATTGTAAAAGATAGAGTCAAGCTGAGGGATCAATATGCGAGGCATACATGTCGAATGAGATATCTCACTCTTGCTCATATTACTTTGAGCCATTTGTTCAATCAAAGAGAGCTAAGTTCGGTCAAAATAATGTGCGAAAGCTCAATTGAGTCAAGTTTGTCCATATTCAACCAATCTGGTGTTGCTGTTTGTAAATGCAAATCAATGGTTATTAAGGAAAGGATGGAATTCTACACATTTATATAGATTGATAAATTATGATGAAGTGGAACCATTTAGAATGTAAGTGATCTATGATTTTGTTATGCTTTTTGTTCTATTAGTTTTCTTGCAATGCCTACAAGTGTTTGGAACAACTACATGATCAACAATCCCTTGAACATCATGGTTCAAATCTTATGTATGTGATCTAGTAATTCCATCAACTCTTGATCTTTGTTTTTCTATTTGCCTGAGTTTGATCTTTAAATCTTTGTATGTAGGTGCATGATAAGAGGAATGATATAACAAATCCTTATTAAGAGAATTTTGCTTGGGGTCCAAAATTAGAGCCAATAGTTGGCTATGTTATTATGTTAATAGATACGGGTTTCATACAACCAAATAGGAAAAAGGAGAAAAAAAAAGACAATTAATGTGTTTTTGTTAAAGGAGATGTTGGTGATGGAGAAGGTGATTGGTATCGCGTGCTTAAGAAAATACTTCAATTGGAATACATTGGTCAAGTTCTAAAAAAGGTAGTGCTATTCTATTATAAATGGTATGATCCAAGACATCTAGGTGGAACATGTAAACACAACCACTTTAGAATCATTGAGATTAACCATACCAAAAAATATGAAAACTTGGATCCATTTATTATTACTCAAAAATGCAAGACAAGTCTACACTATCCTAGAAAATGCAAATCAAATTGGAAAATAGTACTCAAGACTAAAACAAGGGATCAAATTGAGACTGAGAAAGTATCCAAAGAAGCTTATCAAGTGGATGACCAAATCCCTTTAGGGGTAGTTATTGATATCAATATTCCTGCGAATCTACATTGTGCTTCGAGGGAAGTTGACATAATGGAACTTTAGAGCCAACATTTAGTAACAACAATTGAGGGTACTGAAAGGGATGATGGCACTAAGGATAAAGAAGATAAATTTATAGATGATGTTGAATTCGAAAGTGATAAAGATAGTCCTCAACTTTTGGATTAAATGAGTGGCTAAGTGTATTATGTTTGTATAAAGTTAATATATATGTTTTTTTTAGTCTTTACATGCTGAATTTAATATTTTTGGTCTATACCTCTTTCATGGTGAAGTTGATATATATGTTATATTTTTAGTTTTTGGATATTAAGTTTGTTCCAAATATTTTCTAAAGCTATATATATTATGTTTGATTTAAATATGGCAGAAAAGGGGGATTTTGGTTGCGACAAAGGTTGACCATGGAAAAATGTTCCATTTTCCCAATCCACCACACAGCTTCCAACACCACCACTCTCTCCACCTCCAGCACCACTCCTTCCCTTGCTCCTCTACCACCGACACCATCTCTGCACTTCGGCGTTATGACTCCACCACCGTAATCATTTGATTCATATCCATGTTATTCTTCTCCGCATCCCTAGTAGATCACCATAATACCCAATTTTGAGTATATTTATCACCTTCATCCTAGCCATCTATGCATCTTAAGTGGGTGCCTCCTTCACCACTGACACCCACCATGCTAGTGCTTACTCTTCCTCATGGTCCCAATCAAATATATTTAATACTAATTCAACAAAAGAAAATTATAAAGTTTGTAGACAATTATACCCCTACTCAAATAACCCACACTTCACACATCATAAAAACTAATTAAAAATAGAAATTAATATTAACATGTGTACAATTGTTTTTTGGTGGAAACACTCATTATTTAGTATTTATAAAGTTTTTGAAGCCGTTTTATCTTATCTTCACTGTAATAATTGAATTAGTACCGCTATTTAGTACAAATAGCAAGGTTATGAAATTGCATGAAAAGTTCTACCACTAATAAGACTTGCTCCTTGACAGAGATCACAAAGGCTTAGAAAAGTTGAATAGAAATATAATTCACATGTTTCTTCATAATTTAAATAGGTAAAATAGGCTTTTTTCTTTCTTATCTTTATTTATTTTTTCAATTTGGTCCTTAATTACTTTTTTGTCGCATAACTAATGAAAAATTCTGATGTGGCACAATCCATACCAAATCTATATGTATGACACATAAGCATTTCCATTAATTATGTAATAGATAAGTGATTAGAAACCAAATTGACGATGATTTGAAACATAAATGATCAAATTGATGAAAATTAAAGATAAACAAAATTGAAAAAATAAATAAAGATAAAAGACCAAAAAAATTCTTTTTACCATTTAAATAATATTAAAACACATGAATTTATATTCAATAACATTTTTTTAGAGCTATTTAAGAAACGCATAATATAAATAATAGTACTAATTCAAAAAATATTAAATGCAGGAGTTAGTTGAAAATACAGTATGTGATTTTTTTTTTTTGTATTTTTAAGATATTTTTATCTTCGAGTATTATTGTCATTGGGAGGCCTCTTAACACCTTCTCTAGGGTTTAAACTTTAGTCATCTTGCTAGAAGTGCAGCTCGGTTACTTAACTCTTGTTGGTAATATTATGTAAATTGTTTAATATTACTTGAATTGTAATATTATTTAATATTTTACAAATTCTATAAATATTTTTTTTATTGAATTAGTATTAGATATATTTACCTAAAACATAATAATATTAATTCAATTTTTAATAAGTTATTCATTATTCAAGAAAATGAACAAAAGATTAATATTGCTTAAGTATAGAAAAACAATGGAGAGAGAATTTTAACTACGCGAGAAAAAAAATTAAAGGAGTAATAAATGTGGATAAAATGAAATTACAAATTTATTCATAATTACAAGTTGATAGAAGAGAGATAAGTAAATTTTATGTTTAAAACAAAAATATAGAACTTGCCAACCTCTACACTATGTGGAAGTTATAGGCTTATAGCAATCCCGAATTATATTAGTCTCACATTTAAAGGATCAAAGATAGGTATTATCAAAAAAAAAAAAAAAACAGAGAGAGAGAGAGAGAGATTTAGCTTTTTAGCAAAAGCGTTTCCTAGATCAGGATATCATGTTAAAATTTGAAGATCATATCAAGATTTTAGAACTTTATTAATCATCATTCTACATTTATAAATCAAGTTAAACAATTTCCTCCAGGACCTCCGTAGAATATGCCATTGGATCCAAATGGTTGCAATGTATAGCATTTCGGAGTCGTAACAATGCGGGCCAATTGGTTCCATTGAAGATTATGATGATTTAATTCTGCATCAAGGAATTGAAGGTTGTTAACGTAAGCAGCCTTTTTAAAACCTTCTTCTGCAAAATGTCCACTTCCCATGGGAGGACTCGGTATATCTACAGGGCCAGTCACTTGTCCACCCCACCCAACCAAATCTCCAGAGTCTTGTAATGTAGTAAATAAGGCACTAGGCCAATATCCAATTTTCTCATTCTTTTGCCCGAACACAAGCCACCAATTCCTATCAGAACGATCCTGTATATATATAATTCAAATCCTAGCTGAAATCACGTATAAAATCAAAACTATAGCAAAAATACTTAATTCTGTGCTTTGATTTTAATTTTAAAAATAACTTCATTCTTTATAGCTTATTAGATTTTGAGTTTGGTCATAATAATATATCTTTTTTGTATGAATCCATAAAATTTTTTACCATTTAGGCATTAATCTTTTGAAATTTAAAATTGAAATAATTTAAATTTTAGGAACAATTTTTCATAAAAATAAAGATAAATAATTGGTGACAAATAATAATTATGGAAATTAAAATAAAAAAGTAATAAAAAATAAAAAATTATGAAGACTAAAAATATATTTAAGCCTAATATTTAATTACAAAGATCAAAAATCGAATTTGTTATACTATAAAGATGAACACTTAAAAGAATAAAATCATGACAAACCAAAATTATGATCAATAAAAGTTATAAAAATGAAAATCTTGTAAGCCACCAGTAGTTTAATAGTGAGAGATTTGGACAATTTATATTGGATCACAAATTCAAACCTCACTGCTAACGATATACTGAAAGAAAATCTTGCGTAAACTGTATTTTTATTTAGAATTGAATAAATAATCACCTTATATATGAGAAACTTGACCTCCTGCTGGACTCCTCCGTACGTGGAGCTAGTAAGCGGAAATCCTGGTGCTATACTTCTGTGCACCTGTACGAAACCCGGGCAAAGTGTATTGTAACATCCTCCTATGAACTTCTTTTGACGAGCCTATAATTTTTTAAAAGAGATAAAAGAAAATGATTAAAAAATTGCTTTTAAAAATAAAATTATAAATTGTGATATTGCTTAGATGTCAAACAATTTAATGCTTAGCTTACAATTGCCCATGATGTGACCAACCGAGGTTGAGTATCATTATACAAAGCCTCATAAACCTTCAAAATAAAATAATGTTTAAAATGATCTTGGAGTATTTCATAAAGTGGATTACGATCATTTAATCAATGACATAAGATTAGGGGTCACTTTTACCGTCCAACCGGCTAGTACATTATTGGCTTCTTCTCCTTTAGTACATTGAATTGACATAGAAGCTTCACTGAATTGCACGCGCTCCGTAACAGTTGGACTTTGTATATTTATTTCAGCATAAGCTCCATAATAGGGAACTGCTTCTTTTGTTGTTACTACTGAAAACTAATGTATCAAAAGTAATCGGTATTAGACTATAATAGAATATGCCATTGCTTTTGAGATAAATGTTTTGAAAATGAAATTGGAAGGATTCTTGTGTGTACTACTCGATCAACAAAAGTTGCACTAGATGTTTACCAAAAGAAGTTGCATCAGACTAAATTAACGAAACATTAAGATATCATTGTTTTTCCATGAACAAATAAAAAGAAATGCATAGACCTTTGTGTTAATTGATTATTATATGTATAATAATGATTTATAAGCCTTAATTTCAATAACTTGTATAGAGTAAACATGTAGAAAAATTTCTTAGTCATTGATTTAATTACTTGGTTCTCATAGTTGTCTTCAGCCAAGTTTTTCATCAGTATCTGATTCTGACCCATGACCAAATCTTCCTTCCTCGTTCTTCTGATTGGAACAGTTCCACTGGGACAAGTTTGGGTTAAGTTCCCAAATTCCACATCCTCTCCCTTGTATGTGGATTTATCATGATCCATAGTACGAACATCACTTGGGTTCATCTGCATCAATGGTCAACTATGGTCTCAATTTATATGAAAATTAGAATTAAATATCTGAAAATCAAAACATCTATAAATGCCTAGAAATTGTGAATGTTTTCAGTTTTCAAGCATCAAATTTTGTTTATATTGGCACGAAGAATGACATCCCACCAATAGTACCTGTATTTTATGTCCTTTAAGTAATGGATGACTAAGGGCGGGTTGTTGGTAGATGTTAACACAATCAAAGGTATCAATGTTATTATCCCCAATCTGCAAAAATCAGGAATCATCAGCTAATTTAAGACCATGAGATTTATTGGTAGATTCAAGTTCTTTTATATGAACAAAAAATATTATAAGGTTACCTTGAAGCTTTTCACATAGGGCTTGTTAAGGATTTTAAGTTGTCGTTTCAACTCATCATCTGTGAAGCTTCTTCCCCCGATCCGTTTGACATTGATATTCTCCAATAGTACTATTAAAAGTATGAGATATATTCCCTTAGCCACTGCAAAAGTCATGATTCCAGGTAAAGATTTGGTAGAAGATAATCTTCCTTTTATCACTTAATTTTTTAGGAAATGAAAATGAACCATGAGAAGCCTTTATATTATGGAGAAACATAAACCAGAGAGGGTTGAGGGCTCATTTAAAAGAAATAATTTTTATTTATTCATTCAAACTGTTACACTTGACCATTGTGTTGGATGAGTACAATAAATTAAATTAGCTCATTTAATACATATTAAAAATACTAACATGTTTAATGAAGAATGAGAATATATATATATATATATATATATATATATATATATATAATGAAAAAGAGAATAACTAAATGCAGTTTTAGCCAAAAGAGGGAATTTGACTTTCCAAGCATTAATTAGTATCACCAAATCATATCCTCGCTCATCATTAAAAACACACATTAGTTTTTCATTTCTTTATTAAATTTGGTAAGCTAATGTTATTATACCATTCTTAAGACTAACTCAATTTAGAGAGAAAAAAAATTGATATACTTTTGGTCTAATAAATTGTTCACACAATTTCGGATTAAGGGTAGTAATTAGATAAAACTCTTTTTAAAGTGAAGGCTTTAGGATTTGAACCCTAAAATTAGAGGTAAAGTTCGTCTGAGGTTGGACTCCATTTCCTCAACAACTAACTATTAGGTAGAAATTTTAATATTTTAGTTTAAAACAAAATGTGACATTTTTTTCTGAAAAAATTGAGGACATTAGCAACCTCCACTTTTTCATTTTAGACATCTCATCTGTGTCTTTTTCAAATAACTTCAATTTGTTAACGTTTTTGTTACGAAAACTTTTATCTAACATTTAATTTTAGGCACCTACTTTGGTACTTTTATTTTTTTTGAGTAGTTTCTCATAATGTTTTTTTAAAAAGTTTTAGTCTGATAGAAAATTTACAATATTGGAAGTCTATCATGGTGTAAGTTCAAATTTGTCAACTTACGTTATGAGAAATACTCCCAATATCATAACTTTGTATTTTAGATTGTAACTTTTCAATTTCATTCTGTCATTATAAAAGATGTTACAACATACTACCTCCAAAACAGTTAGTACTAACGTAAGCATCTTAATTTTGCTTTCATTTCATGATTCAAATTAGTTCATAAAATAAAGAAGAGTAAACTTTTAAATTTGTCCCTACAAAAAGATTATTGGACATATTAGTCTTTCAGAATTTTAGTCAATAAAGAATTAATATAAGTTAACTTCAACAAATAATGATG
The DNA here is from genome assembly GCA_031439595.1 of Pterocarpus santalinus. Lineage (NCBI taxonomy): Eukaryota > Viridiplantae > Streptophyta > Magnoliopsida > Fabales > Fabaceae > Pterocarpus > Pterocarpus santalinus. The sequence continues at coordinate 52,469,740 of CM062530.1, read as the reverse complement.
GTAATTGATTTTAGTTTTAATTAAGATAGAGAATTGCCTCTATCAGTAAATACGGTCCATAAATTATAGTTATAAAATTTTTTGTTAAGAGGAAATTTGATATGAGGTGATTTATCTAAATTACCGGTAATGTGACTTTAAATTATTTGGATCCACAATATTATTTTGTTTAATTGAGATTCATTACCTGGCAATCTACATTTTCAAGAGGCAATCTATATTGCTTTCATATTAGTAATATGAATAGTCTTGCGAGAGTGTCTATGTAAATTATCACGTATATATCAATCCTTTCATCACCATCATTGTCATCATTATTATTGTATTAATAAAAGACATATATTACTTAGTAATCTTTTTATATACCAGATAAAATAACGTAAATTGTTAATTAGATTATCGATACTTATCAAACAAGCATTACTAGAAATTTTAAAAATCATAATCTAGATTACTGATAATCTTATTAGATAATGTATGAATCGAGACATAAAATGCTTTAAGGGTTTTGCTAATAAATGCCTTAAGGGCAATAGTTAAGATTTCCAATGATGAAAAGTTTTGGAACTTTCAAGATAATGAATGCAATGGAAACTTGAAAACTTTATTTTTTTCAATCAAAAGTTTGGGAATGGCTATTGTCTCTCCTTTATTTCTATTGTCACTCCTGCTTGATTAGCTTTTATTTAGTTTTACCAAAATACTCTTATTCTACTTAAATCAAAAGAATACTTAACATTAAATATTTATGAATAAATATCTATTTTGGTTCTTGACGAAAATTTTAGAGAAAAAATTAGTCCCTCAAAATTTAAAAATTTCTGGATGGTTCCTTACCATTAAAAAAAGAAAACACATTAGTACTTATATACAAAATTTTTTAATGGAATGGATATGTACAAATCTTTACACTGAAGTGCTAGCTAAATTTAATGGTTAGCACTTTAGTGTGTATTGGATCATTAGTACTTACTAATACAAAAATTTGGCAATGATAGCGTGCTTAAGGCTCAACATATCTAGAGTTATATCCAGTAAATTAGGAAATCTAACTAATATGATGGAAGTAGAACTGTAAGTGGTTATAAATTCTTTCTCCTTCTTCATTTTTTAGTTATGTTCATAAATGTTGTCAACTTGTCATTGTGTTAGAAAGTGTCTTTTACTTAATGGCTTAATACCAAAGAGTTTTGGAACCTCTGACTCGTGATTTTGAAAGATAATTAACTTGGAGGACCTCTTCCTCTCAACTTTGAAAATTTAAGCAACTTGCAGCAATTGTGAGACTTAATTGCATCAAGTTATTTTCTTTTGATGTGCATAGTCAATTCCAATCATTTATTTTTCTGATATTAATGCATTCCTTATCTATGATTTCATAGTGCTTTGCCTAGGCATAACTATAACTTCTTTAACCTTAAATGTGTATGTAAACTTCTCTCTGCAAATAATTTTACTGGGACAATACCAGAAGAATTTGGCAAACTAAAGAGTCTCACTCAGTTGTGATTAGTGATATAATTGATACAACTATTCCCCCCCCCCCCCCGGGGGCTCCGATTCTCATGTGTGTTATATTCTGAAGCCACTCAACATTTCCTACAGTGGGATAGATGGGAGCAGTTTATCTGCCAGGAGCCCAGTTTTATTAGGAATTGGTCCAAACTTTCTAGATTGTGAGTTTAAATTTTGGTTCATGTATGACCAGAGTTAATCGTCTCTCTCTCTCACACACTCACACATGTTTTAAGTAATGGTGCTAGTTCTTTTATTTAGGAACCCATGGTCAGAGATTAAATGTAAACAAGAACTTTTATTAGCTAATTACAATTGATTTTATATTATTTTTTATCCACCTACTCTAATTTTATTATATACTCATGATATAATTGATGTGAGCATTTCCAGAAAGTTGCTTGATGACAAGAACCTAGCGTCTTGATCCCAAATAATAGAACAATATATTATAAAATAAAATAATGCTTGATGTCAGTATTCAATAGTATAATGATGTAATGAATGAAAAGTTTTTCTATGGTCTTATATATGATCCTGTTTTGTTGAAGATCAGTTGAAGTCTTTCAACCGGTTCCAATATCAAAACTAGAACTTAGATTCTTTATCTTTGAGCCTATTATTCTTTATCTTCGTTTGCTAAAAAGAAAAGTAAGAGATATGGTTTTTGGAGGATATATTACGGATTCATGCAAGTAAGGGCGTCCTTTAATCTTGCTACAATTAACTTGTTTCCGAAAGAAAATATATTGCCGGTTTTAAGTGACAGAAACTCATGCCTTGGGTTTGGGAAGTTTAGTTTCATTTTGTAGCAGTTTAAACCTCAACTAAATATTTTCTGGAGGTTTAAACCGTCACAAAATAACCACCATTATTTTGAAAAATATACTAGTAGTCACGCCAACTGCTGTAAAAAATTGCCACTGGACACTTCTCATCGTTTCACCTGCGGTGACTTTGGATCCGCCATAAAATCTATGAGTGGGAGTTAAAATTGCTACTAAGTATCTTTAAAATCCACCACTAAAGCAATTAACGGATCATTTATCATTAGATCAATAATAACTTTCATTTTTTGTGAATTCCATTAAAATAATCTAATAGTGAATGATCCCTTACTTTTTTATTTTACAACTTTTCTTATTTTAGAGTATCCAAATCCATTTTTTTTTGTAGTGATATTTTCATAATATTATAGTATATTGGAATTAAATCCTATGATTGACATGCTAACCAACGGAGGTTTGGTCTAGCGGCAAAAAAGGCTAATCCACCACAAAGTGATAAACCATTGCTTGAATCTTAGCTACAAGAATAGCCCATATTTAAGTATCTCATAGTACTTGAATAGTATTACATTTAGTAGGAGAATAGCCGCGGGAAATCAAAAATAAAAATTTAAAAAAAAAAAAAAAGACTAAGGCCTAAGGATCTAAATCTAGTGAGGCTGGCTTGTAGCGGGTACTTTTTTTTGTTGCTGAGAATGATTTGGCTTTGATCTATTGCTTTCCTCTTTCCATTTTTATTTTCTAAATTATTTTGTAATAAATAGATGATTTTATTTTGATTTGTACTGATGAAGCCTCATTGTTTCGATCTTAATTCCAGTTTGGCCTTTTTTTTTATTACTGAAAGTGACTTGATTTTGATTTGTTGCTGAGAATGATTTGGTTTTGATTTATCGATTTTTGGTTTTTGGATTATTCTATAATCAACATTTTGATTTGATTTGTATTTATAAAGTCCATTTTTTTTAAAAAAATTTATTATTTGTCCTATCTATTGTTAACAAGCTACTTTTCTTGGTTTTTAATTTTTAAATATTTTTTGGGATTCCCATGAATTAGGGATCAGGGATGGGAGAAATCTCCGCCCCACCCACCCCACAAAAATAAAAACCGCAGAAATCAGGGACAAGGAGCAAATCGGAGATTCAGGGCGAAGATTTTGGAGTACCCCTTGCCCTTGTCTGATTGGTTGCCATCTATTGTTCAAATGAGAAGGAGGAGTTATGACCAAAAAAAAAAAAGAGGTGGAGGTTGGGTGGGGGGGGGGGGACAGGAGGACAGCTCGCAAGTAAACTGAATTATTTGACATCGTTGTATATCAAAATGTCAATGCGATTATGTTATGCTATTTAGGTTAAAAAGAAAAATAAATATAATTAAATATTTAATCTAACTCTAATTGGTTAAACTGATAACTAAAGACTCTCTTAAGCTAAACTAAATTGAAGTATATATTGATAATAAAAGAAACTGTAATGTTTGAGTAGTTGAATTTTACTGACTTAGAGAAATAAACTAGTTAAAACACACTCACACACATATGCATATTGTAAAGATTAACCAGTAATTTTGAATAATAAAAAAGTCTAGAGGAGATTCATCTTATTTTGGCGAAGGCTAATAGCTATATTACTAAGGCCGGACTATTTAAAGATGTGTGTATTAGTATTAGTTTATTTTGTATTGGAAATAATTTTTTATTATATAATTTTCAATTATTTAATAAAATTATAAGCAATTTTTTTCTCCAAAAGAATCAAGTCCAGCATGCACTAAATTATAAGAACGTGTTCTACAAAACCATCCTAAATGATGTGGTAAATAATAGCCTCTTTGAATAGTAAGAAAAAAAACACACACACACACACACCCACCCCTTCTGGAGACCGACAAAATCACTTCTCGAGGCAGTTTTTACCAAACTTCCTTTTACGACATTTTTATTGAGCGCGCGTTAGCATTCACTCGTATCTAAGCCAAACATAAAAGTAATTGAAGATGAAAACAAATAAAAATAATGCACAACAAATCATGGGATACTTGGTTAATAAAACTCAAGTTCACGTCACGCTCTTTTTCGATTCGTGGGTCAATTCACAAATTTCACTTCGGAAAAACGGTTATTTATCTTCTTCCTTTCATCTAACTAGGCGGTACCGTGCGCTATATGGGAGACAAATTTTAAAATTATTATTTAATCTAACGTTATTTAAATTTGTTTAATATTTTATTTTACAAGATATTAAATTATTTTTTATAATTTTAATTTTAAACATATTTATTTTTATACATATATTGTTATGAGTTTAATTGGGATGCACTGACAGTGTAAAATATTTTTACACTATTATCCAATCAATACCTTCCATTCGCATGACCATTCAAGTAGTGAGTGGTTATATCAAAGACTTTTGTTGATGTTGCAATATATAATTGGATATCTGAGTAAAAAAATTTTACATTAACAATACATTCAAATTAAATTAATTTTTGCAAATACAAAAAAAAAAGAGTAAATTAGACACCCATCTCCTAAAAAAAATCTTTATTATACAACGCTTTCCTCTTTTTTCAAAATATACACCATATGCCTATAAGATGTATTTTGTTAATGAGTTTAATTTTTTTAACAAAAAATTTAAGGTAATCTATTTGATAAAAATAATTTTTAAAATTAATTAACAAAAAGCATTTTAAAAAATTTAATTAGGAATGGATGGCAACGTACCCCGTTCACCAAAGAGGAATGCTTATTAACATGAAAGTTACTATTTTCACGAAAACAATGTAGGAATGACTTAGCTTCATTCTATTGATTGATAGGTTAGTTTAATGCAAGTCGAGATTTGCTTGCCAGTTTTCATAAATGGTCTAATTCCACGTTCCTTCGTTACTTCTTGGTAGGTAGGTGATTATAAAAACCTTTGGTATAATATATAATATTGCTCTTTGGTATTGCAATCTACATTTATTCAACTCTTCTCACACTTTATCCACTTGTACATACATGTGTGTGTGCGCGAGAGAGAACAATAGCACACCCAGAGCCAGAACTTAGTTCCCACCCCTGCAACGGAAGATAGGATTGCAACCGCGATTGTAGGGATTGGCCGCGGCACCGGCTTGACAATTGGAAGAGGTACCACCTGGTACCTGGCAGGGGATACCGTCCCCCTTCATCGCACCGTTACCTACGTAACCGTCTCCGGAGTTTACACGGATGCCGGATGCTGTGGAGAGCGCCCCATGGATGGCCAGGATCGCGCATAGTGCGAGGAGGCCGTTGAAGAAGCTGCTTTTTGAGGTACTCATGATTAATGATTTGGTTCGTAACGGAGGGAGGGGATGCGGGGTTTGGTTTGTACGTGCATGACGGATGGGATTTATATGCGACGGTAGTGGCTATTTACGAGTGATGCCACTTTTGGTCTTCCTAACTTGTGGGATTGTGTTCTTTTGGTCATTTAATGCTTCAGCACTAGCTATTATGTGCTAAAACCAAGATTATGAAAGAGTGACGAGAATAGATGACCTGACTTACTAGGATATACATCACGCGAGAGAAATACGGAGGGAGAAGTCACTAATTAGGTGTTAGATAGCATGCTAAGTAGGATTGTCCATTTTTCTTTTTCTCTTAGAGGATCTTCTCCCTTGATAGATGAGTAATTAATTTTTCAAAGTACGATCAAGCGCTTGAGCGCTTAAGCAGGGGAATTACTCCACATAATATTTTTTTTATACATATAAATTTCGTAATCGAATCTAAGACCATATATTTAAGAGATCCAAGTATTTTCCACTCAAACCAATACTTTATTAGTAAGTATAATTGTACTCAAACTATATAAAGAGTGACATCTTAATTTTATGTGATAAAAAGACCTACCATTAACTATTACTTGAAATTGAAATATTACTTTATAAATGATCAAAGTATGATTCTACTTGTTGTTCTATGAACATCTAATAATTTCTCAAATAGAAGAGAGGGATAATAAATCAGAAGTGCCCATCACTTATACTATTAGTGAAAAATCGCGAAATTTATTTCGTCCCAAACATCGTTCCTCTTAATATCTACCATCTAAGAATGTCAAAAATACTGAAAATTGCTGCAAACATTAATTAAACACACGCTTTAGTCATCTATTCGTCTCGCTTAAGCATTTAAATCTTGCAACAGGTAAAGCATTTGATGTTAGCGACTAAACTACGCTATTTTCTTCTTATTCTTTCATTTGTTTATTTTGTAATTATTCATGAGATTTTAAGTTAACAGTAAATTTTATACTTAAAAATTTTTACCATCCTAATGAATTTAATAATTTTATTAATAATTTAAAGGATAATATTAAAAAAATACTAATGAGTTGATGTCTTAAGTTACTTTTCATAAAAATAGTAATAAAAGAAATCATGTTTGTAAATATTCATTTAGTATATACATTGACCCTCGAGAATCACAGATAAATAGCAAATAATTCACATCGATGACTAGAGATTCAGGGTGACTGCGATAGTAAGTGAAATGTTGTTACTCAATTCCCTAATCATATACTAAAAGTCCCGGTCATTTGCACATGAATTCTTAGTCGAGTAACAATATTATCATGTGTCACTGTAATCCTCCTAGTTCCTCAACCATCAACGTGAGTTCTCCACTATTGACACCTAACTCTCATTATTGATAAACACACTAAATAAATATATACAAATATCATTTCTCCAATAATAAATGCAAGGAGTGTTATTAGCCATGCCAATATTATGACCATCAGCATTGCATCTCTTTTGTGGCCCTTTTCACAAAACTAGTGGGTCTGTCTTGACCTTTACCATTTTTTAATGACTTAAATCTCGGTTTGTATGAAGCATTCATTCTGTGTTCAATTGTGAAATTACGAAAGCTATTATTTTATCCACCTACACTTAATTAGTGCTTTCACCTCCTATTAGACGTCAAAATGCCTTATGCTCTGTGTAATGGAATTTGTTTTGGCTGTGATGATTTCCGTAGTCAGAATTCATAGATATAAGAAAGGAGAAATAGTATTTAAACATACAAGTTAGATATAGTAACATACTTAATGAGAAAAAGAAATAAAGTAACAAATATTGAGAGAGAAAATATAATGAACTTCATTCCTTTATGTGTATCTTGTATGTAAACACTATATCAACTTATTATAAACAAATAACATGCCTCGTAAAAAAGCGCATTCCTAACGTCAAAATGCCTTACGTTTTGTGTAATGGAATTTGTTTTGGCGATGGTGGTTTGCGTAGTCAGAATTGATAGAAATAAAATAAAGCATTCTAATTACGTAATTGTTTATACTAACAAAATTAATAAATGCAATGCGTATATCTCTGTAAAGGAAGAAACTTTCACCAACTACATATTAAAAAAAATTCCCAATAAATTATATATAGAATTGTAGATTACAAAATTGGAAAAATTAATGAGAGAATTTTTCAAAAAGCAAAAAAAAAAAAAAAAAAAAAAAAAGATGATCCCTACACTTACCATGGCTAATGCATCAACCATTAACATATTATATTGATATCTAAATATATTGATTTAAGGATATATCAATTTTACAAAATGATAGTTATTGTAAATGAGGCAGTATATAATATTATAGGCTTAAGCGCTCACACTTATACTTGTAAAAAAGAAAGGAAACTAAATTTTTGGACTAACAATGGGCCAAACATTCTATTGAGCCTAATATTAAAAGCCCCTATTAGAGTACATAGAATTTATTAGTTTGTTACAAATTGTTAATTAGAATTAGTTAGGAGGTATGGTAGTTAGTTACCTTTTCTCTCATTATATAAGTCATATTATAGTTCTATTGTATCAATCTTTCTCATTTTATCAATACACAATTTTAGATTTTACTTTCAATTCTCTCTTTTCTCTACTCTACCTTGTTTCTCAACATGGTATCAGAGCCATGTTTAACTATCCAAACAGAAGCCATATCTAAAGCTTAACCATCAGGAAAGAAGCAAAACAAAGCCTATTTCAGGCTAAACCAACAAGTCTAGAATGCCAAATCTCATTTTCGCTGCATTGAGCTCTCTCTATGGAGAGCAACTTTTTCTCACACTTTCTTTCATTTTCTCATATTTTCCTCCCTGCCAAACACTTTTCTACCCATCATCCCATCAAGAAAATTATGCTCTCTTCCCTACTCATTCATATTTTCAAATCTTTGGTACAGTCTCACTCATTTTTCTTTCACTAATTCTCTGAAACGTGGTACATCTCCATTCATGTTTTCCGGCTCAAGTGGCTCCGTTCATCTCCAGTGCTCTCTTTGTCCGTCGTCGTCACGATTCATCTCTTTCTTATCCCGACTAATTTGCGACGTGTGATTTCAGATTTGTTTTTTCTTGCTCCAGAGCTTTTTTGCAATGGCAATCTTGCTGTGGTGGTTCTTGCTCGTCGATCTGGTTCATGTTTTAGTTTTCTCTCATTCCTCCTCCGATTTGATTCGTATTTCAGGTGTGTTCGTACTGTTTCGGCGTTGTTGCTCCAATCTTGCACGGCGGATTGAGTAGCGTGGCTTTATTCGATGGTAGTCTTCATTAGATCCATATCTACTCCATCTTCGTCTTCCGTTCTTTGCTGCTAGTTCTGGTTCATCAATGTTAGATCTAGTGCACCTACTTCGATCTACGATGTGAAATGGTGCTTCATCAGATCGCTTTCTCAACCTGCTTTGTGATAAGGAATGTCTCCTCTTCTCATGTGTTTTTGAGCTCAAGATTTGTGTTCAGTGTGTTCAATCTACTGGACCTGTGATTGGTCTTCAAGATTTGGTAATAATCTTCACTTCTTTAGCAAATCCTTTTTTTCTAGTTTGGAAGTTGGTTGCATCTCTCTGTTTCAAATCGGTTTTGCATAGTTGGATCTGTGTGTTGATTGCTATTGTGAGTGCCATCGTTGGTGATGTTGAGCATTGGCTGGTTCTTGGTGTTTGACTTCTGTCAATCTGATTGTTTAGAGACTACTAAGATGGAGTTAGATTTTCCTATTCAGTTTTTGTTTCTCTTGATGCTATGGCTTCTCTAGCTCTTGGCGATTACATCTGGTTACTTGGAGTTTTGCTTCTAGTTTGGATTATTGAGGTTCATTTTTCAGATGTGGATGTTTCAGCCTTTGCTGATGTTTTGGCTATACATGTGGTTCAGCCATAACATGGCTTGATTTCAGATTTGGCATTCTAGACTTGTTGGTTTAGCCTGAAATAGGCTTTGTTTTGCTTCTTTCCTGATGGTTAAGCTTTAGATATGGCTTCTGTTTGGATAGTTAAACATGGATTAAGCTTCTGCTCTGGGTGGTTAAGCATAAATGATTTTGCTTCTACTCTTAGTGGTTAAGCTATTTGTTTAATTATTCCCTAAATTGGGATTTTTTGATAAGCCTATGGCTCTAACCTCTTCTTGATAGCCCTATGGCTTTGATGTTTGCTTCTGCCAAGTGGTTAAGCTCTAAGGTTGGGTAGCTTCTGCTTGAGTGGTTAAGCATTTCTCTTCATTGGTATTGATGATTGCTTCTAGCTGGGATGAGAGTTATGGAGACGCCAAAAGAAGTGCTATGGACCTCAACCGTCACCAATATTTGTTATTTTCAGCATCTTGTTGCCTTTACCAATATTATCATTGTATTTTTTTGGTTTGTTGTAATGCACTTTCATCCCAAGCTGGAGATACTAATGTATGCATCGTCCAGCTTGCGGGGGGTGTTAGAGTATATAGAATTTATTAGTTTGCTACAAATTATTAATTAGAATTAGTTAGGAGGTTACAGTAGTTAGTTACCTTTTCTCTCACTATATAAGTCATATTGTAGTTCTATTGTATCAATCTTTCTCATTTTATCAGTACACAATTTTAGATTTCACTTTCAATTCTCTCTTTTCTCTGCTCTGCTATGTTTTTCAACAACCTCGCTCAAATCCAGAGTTAAACTAGGGTTTTTGAGATTTATAGACATCGTTTCTTTTCTTGCTTTCTCCTGGTACACACTCATCCTCAAACTTTTCCTCTTGTGGTGCGCTCTTTTTCTTCGATTTTTGTTTTCACTGTGTTTTTTTCGTAACATAATCACTTACTCTAACAAAATGCATTTTTTACTCAAACAAAATGAATTTAATTTTGATATATTATCAGTATAAAAAAGTTTTATATGAATATTCGATTATGTATTATCATATTAGCAAAAATATTTGATTTAATCATCCAAAATCTTAAAAGTCTTATAAATAAGAGTATATAATTAATAATATTGTAAATCTCTTTTGCACTGATAATGCATTAAAATTAATCTCCTAATAAAATTACTAATGCAATGCATATATGGGAAGATATATATATATATATATATATACCAAATTGGAAAAAGCTTCCATAAGTTATATAACAAACTAAATATACATACCAAATCACACTTTTAATGTCCACACTACACTTGAGCTCTTAGAGAAGAATGAAACTAGGCTATTTCAGTCCAAAACGTACCAAATATATGAGCTGGACAGTGATAAATAGTTTATTTGGGCCACATATTCCAAGACTTCCATAAGTGATATACTAAACTAAATACACATACCAAATCCCACTTGAAATGTCCACACAATACTTGAGCCCTTAGAGAAGCATGAAACTAGGCTGTTTGAGTCCAAAACGGACCAAATGCATGCAATAGACAGTAATAAACATTTATTTGGGCCACATATTCCAAGACTTATATAAATACATAAGATGAACGGGGCTGGGGTGGAAGTAGAGGCTGGAGTGGTAGAGCTAAAAGGAGTGTTGCTGGTTCTGAAAGGTCATACAGTGAAGTCAGAAGGCTGACCATCTTTCTTTAATCGACCTTTGTCTCGACTAGAACTAGCATCTTTGCCTATCTTATCATATTTAAATCAAACACAATATGTATATAAGTTAATATGAAAATAACAAAAACATATATGACTCAATATAATTTATTTTTTATTTGAAAACAACGAATAATTAATAATTTTCTAATTTATAGTCAAATAAATTTATTATTGTCTAAAAAATAGCAACTGTACAACTTGCAGTCTCAAATAAAACAATTCAATTCCTTGATTGATATTTAATAAATTAAAACTCAATTCGATAATCAGTCAAGTCAAAGTTTAGTAAACTTTTAATAGTGGTGGCTAAGACAAAAAAAGATAAAAAAAATTAATTTTAATATATTATTAATATAAAGTATTTTTTATGTCAAAGGGAGGGAAAGATGTAGGGTCCGTTTGATGTAACTTTTGGGAGAAGATATTTTGAAAGAAGAGCTTTTAGAGGAATTACTTTTAAAATAATGATTTTTGTTTGGTTTGAATATGCCAAAAGTAAGTTTAGGAGAATAAGTTTTGTTTGGATAGGATAAAGTAAAATTACTTTTGGTTGTTGATGTGAGAGTAATAGTAAGATTACTTTTCAAAAAGTCTTTTTCTAAAATGAAAAGTAACTTCAAAGATACTTCTTCTCCAAAAGGCCTTTTGAAAAAAGTTAAACCAAACACCCTACTTTACTGTACAAAGTCATTTTCCTTCTCCTAGAAGACCTTCTGGCAATCCCAAACTTGAATCTAAATGGGTCTGTGCTCGTTATGGCAGCGGCGCAGAGTATCCCAACCTATTATTTGGCTTGCTTCAAAATACCCACATCATTGTGTAAGGAGCTAGGATCTCTAATAGCTTAGTTTTGGTGGAGAGATCAACTAGATGCAAAGAATATTTATTGGGTTAGTTAGGAAAGACTATATTAGTAAAGGCAATGCTAATAATATATGGCAATGCATAGTTAGATATTTATATAAAATTTTTTCATATTAATAATATATACAAATTAAATTATATTATTATTACTAACATGAAAATTATTTTTCCTCTACATGCCATGATTATGCATTTTAAACATAATTACTTTAAAATGCTCCATGTAATCATTCTCTTTTATAATTCTTTTAAAATACTCCATATATATATATATATATATGATTTGACTTTTTCAAAAAAATATAAGATTTAATTTGAATACACCGTCAGTGTAAAAAATTTTTACACAGACATTCCATCAAACTCTTCTATTTACATGACCATTCAAATAATAGGTAATTATATCAAAGATTTTTACACTGTCAGTACGTCCCAATTAAACTCAAAAATATATACGATTTGATTTGGGCCGCATATTCGACGGCTTATATTGGTAAAACCGGCCCAAATACAAAAAATGAACCTAGGGTTTCTGGATATAAATTAAGGTGTCGTCTCTCCCCACTCCTCGTCCTAAACCCTCTTCTTGTGTTACGCCTCCTCCTGGTACGCTCTTCCTCTCGCTTTTTTCCCCCAGTTATCGAATCAGCAATTCGTTCTGTTTTTCAGATGACATAGTGTTCATTGTTGCTGTATTACATCTTGATTCAGGTTTTGTTGATCTTTGAGAACGAGGTTTTTACAGTCACACCAAAAAGATGCAGAACGAGGAGGGACAGATCACCGAGCTCTACATTCCTAGGAAGTGGTAAACACTTTAAAGTTGTTCTCTCTCTGTTTTCTTTTTTTAAAAAAAATATTATTTGAAAATTGTGGCTCAGCTATTGTTGTTGTTTGTGTTTTGTGCAGCTCTGCGACCAACAGATTGATAACTGCGAAGGACCATGCCTCGGTTCAGATTAACATCGGACATTTGGATGAGAATGGTGTCTACAATGGCCACTTCTCCACATTCGCCCTCTGTGGCTTCATTCGCGCACAGGTACTTTTCTCTGTTTTTTTTTTTTTGTTGGAATTATTTATAGTTTATCATTATTATTATTACAAGATTTGTGCCTTACTCTTAATCGTATGAAAAATTCCTAAGTAATTATGCGTTTTGATATTGTTCCTCAGTTTGTTTGATTATGTGATTTTGTGGTTCATGGGCTTAACTATGGTCTTAAATTAACAGAACACCACTTATATATTATATATATTGTGCATATGCCTGTACTAATTTATTGGGTTGATGTTAAATACCACATGGAACCTGTTGACTATGTATTTGTTTTCTGTCTGCTGCACCCTTTTGGGTTTTTTCGCTCTCCATTTGGTGGGTTGGAGAGTGTGAATAGCAGATGGTTTTCTTATTTGGTTTTGTATCTCATGTCACCGCATGCATTTCCTTCTTTCATTTTGTAATGAGGCAAAGTTAGAGTATTATGATTAACTACAAGATAGATTGGATTGTTCCATACATCTAAGAGTTGATTTTTAGCTAATGATTCAAAGCTGTATCCTATACTCAGATGAAATTTCTCTGAGTAACTGCGTGCCTCTTTTCATGTGCTTGTTGATTTAGGCAGGTTAATTATTATTATTTTTAAATTTTGTTCCTCATTTTGTTTGTGATTTTGTGGTCAATTAATGGGCATAACAATGTTTTTAGACTAACAGAACACTGCTTCAGTAAATCTGTCATATTATGCCTTTGTCTGCACTAATTTATTGGGTTGATGTTAAATTGATGTTTGATCAGATGTTTATTTGTGTTACACAAACCCTGTTAATTGCTGTTGCATGATCTGTCAATTAACATTTGGATTAGTACAAATTGCCATTTGCATGGCGTTTGTTTTCTGTCTACTGCTCCCTCTTCGTTTTTTTTTTCCCTCCTCTTCATTTGGTAGGTTGGAGATTTTGAATAGCATATGGTTTTCTTCGTTGGTTTTGTGTCTTGTGTCATTACTTGTATTTCCTTCTTTCCTTTCATAATGAGGCAAAGATAGAGCAATATGATTAACTATGAAAGTTGTTCCATACATCTAAGAATTGTGTTTTTTAGCTCGTGATTTTATGCGTTTGTTTTTTCATTGATAGGGTGATGCCGACAGTGCACTAGATCGCTTGTGGCAGAAGAAGAAAGTTGAAGTTAAGCAACAGTAGATGTCCATGATAGTTTGTTATGTGTTAGGTTCTACTCTTGCTGAAGATACATGAGTATTATGATCTACGTTTTGAGATACTTGTTTTGAATTTCCTCTGGTACCATCAACTAAAGTTGCTTTTTGACTGTTTTGACATTGCTTTTGTAATGTTTGGATGTTTCCTCATATTCCAAGCGTATAATGTGTTGTTTTAGATAATGCTTTGATTGGTCCACCTATGGTGAATGGTTCATGGCTTTCAATGACACAATAGTAATTGAATACCAATATCAATTAAAAACTGAGTGCTAATTTCCGTGAAAATTGCTAGACAATCAGAATCCTTCGCAATTTAAGTGTCCAATGTGGCATGGGTTATATCACTATATTTTGTTCAACTGCCATCATGTTTTATATCAAAATTTTTAGTTACATTATTTTGGCTTTTGTAGCATTGCGAATTTTTTGGTCAACGCTAAATTCTTTAGTTAAATGATAGAAGGGTAATGAAAAAAACAGCTTACCTTGGGCTTTCAACATATGACATTATAAAATCCCAACGGTTAAAGAGATGAGAAATACTTAAAGAGAAATACTAGGTTGTGCTTCCAACCAAAGAGATACAAGTGTGTTCAGTGTTGCTGACCCCAAGAGAAAAGGGTTCAGCGAGTCGCATCGTTTTATTCGTTCAAAGGATATAAAACCAATATGAGTGAGATAATTTAAATGCATTTGTCTTCCTAAAATAATAACATAACGTGCCATCTGAATTAAAGAACTAAACATTGTTCCGCGCTGATACGTAATTTAGAATTGTTTGCTTTGTCCCTTTGTCGCGAACAATTAGGTAATTTTGAGAGCAAAATTTCCAGTGAATATTTGTGGGAATAAAATATGTCATCGTGGTATACGATATTAGCCGAAAATATAGTTTTAGCCTACCGCGCAATCTGTGAGGTGTATCAAACACCTTATGAAGTTAATGTTTAAATACGAGGAATATGGGGTAATTGTACAAAGATACCTTTATATTTAATTATTAACTTTAGAAGGTATTTGATACACCTCATAAAGAACACCTCACAAAGTTAATGTTTAAATATGAGGAGTATAGGGTAATTGTACAGAGATACCCTCATATTTGACTATTAACTTTAGAAGGTATTTGATGCACCTCATTTTTATGAGGTGCATGGCAGAATTGACCTTAGCCTATGTGGTATATGTCATAATCTTGGCAATCTTTGGTTCGCTATGGTGAAGTCGTGTTGCTGATATTTCAGATCCAATACAATTATAGGTCTAATCCATTTGTTATCCACTTCTTTTATGGGGCTGTGATCCATTTGTTTTCACTAGTTAATTAGGTGGGTTTTGATATTTTTGGTAATAACATCAAATTATGCGAATGCTTTTTGTTTTGGAAACGAAGTTCTGTCCAAGTCAAACGGTGCTATTATTATAAATTGCCTTTATGAGAATTAATAAGCTATATAATATATATGAGTGTCATATATGTCAAAATATAAATGAGATGTCTAAATACTGACGTGGTAAGAAGTGCCTACTTAAGAATTTTTCTACCATGCTACTATTATAAATTGCCTTTACCGTAATGTATTATTGGCATATGTGTCTATAACAAAGATAAGTAAAGCATTGTTATACTTGATAATAATTAAAAGTTTGCAATTTGTAATTGGTTAGTCTTCTTCATTTCATCCTGTATTTATCAGATTATATATCTGGCATGAAATGAAGCCATTGTATTGAAGCAGTAGCAATGAAACCCGTGTAGTTCTGAGAATTTTTGTCTGGTTATATTTCGTTGCCTCTTGCTTAGTCACGATTTGGTGTTCATGCTTTTGTGGTCTGTGTGGTTAACCGCTAGTCGATAACTCCATAATGGTGCTGTTTCCGATGATTAGCTGTAATTTATATGCTGTATGCAGTCACTTTTGGTCAACTTTCTATTTATCAATTCTAGTTTTCATACAAGTAAAGTGGACGTCATGTCTACTCATACTTATGGGTTTGAAATGGGCTCAAACAGAACAAACAAAAAGAAGAGAAAAGGGCAATTATACCTAATTTTGCTTCTTTTATGAATCTAGCTTGTATATTCTAACTTTTCTTTGTTAAATATTAGAGCCGTTAAAATGAGTTAGTCCAGCCTATTCGGCTGGGCCACCTTGGGTCAGACCATTTTTGGATTGATTTTGATTAGATTAAGTTAGTTTTAAGTTAATAAAATATTAGCTTAGCCCAATTTTTTTTAGACTACAAGCTAAATGTTGAGCCTAATATTAATTTTGTTTAATAATTGAAAACCCAGGCACAATACGCAAACTCTCTTAATAGAGAGGAGCCGAAAATAAAATCAGCCCAAATAACAAGTATACTGCTAAATATATAACGTAAGTTCCAATCCAATGATGGTATCATTGCTCACAAGAAAGCCTAGCATGTACGTCATTCAACATCTAATAATGCCATGTATGCATATCCCAGGGATATATCATTGACCGGGTGATTTATAATTAAATATAATCTATTTGTATGTTTAGCCATTATTTATATGTTATGTATACTGATCGAAAATATCGTGCATAATTTCTTATGAATATTATAAGATCCGTGCCAATTATGTACATATACAAATAATTGTTTAGTCTAAATCACGTTTATAGAGTAGTGTTGTAGAAACGGTCCTACATACTTTGTCACTGCATGCACCACTAACAGCAACCATGAGGTTCATAATACAACAAAAATGGGCCAAAGCCATATCTTCTTCTTCTTCTTTTAAATTACAGCTATTGATTGATTAGTTATTATTTAAATAAAAAAATATGTCCAGACTATTGGGGTAGTGTAGGCCAAAGCAAGTTAGTCCAATTCGAGCCAGACCACATAGGCTAAATTCCTTTTTCACTCCTATTTTTGTAGTCCAATTTATATATTTTTTAGGCTATTCGGATCTGCCCATTAGACTCAGTCCATTTTGATGGCTCTCTTAATTGTATGGAAAAATGCTTGGTGCAGTGGAGTGGTAACATTCTCTCTATATTTGTTGAGGTGACAAAATCAAAGAATAAATGTGTAGAAGTTCATATACAAGTTATAATATTAAAATTTATACAAATATAAAACAATATAAATATAAATATGAATAGATAGTACTATACTAATAGAATAATATAATTTTCCTGGAAAGGCAGTTAATTGGTTATTTGTTCGAGTCTCAACCTGAGTGGGTCTGAGATACAATGGTAGATAACAAGTAAAGAGAGTGAAGAATGGAATTCTCGGATGAAGGGGGTGTGGGCAGAGAGTGAATATGTCCTCTATCACTGTTCCTTGGAATGTTTATAGCGCCGCAATTTCAAGGTATAAATAGCGGGGTTTTGTGTAAAATTGATGGCTAAATTGAGGGAAGAAGGAGGATATCCATACCAAAGTAAAATGGGATGGCCAATGCTCTAGTAGCTTGCTAGAAGTGTACATTTTGTGCATTTTTTATTTCTATGGTGAGGATGTTGACACGTATTGGCCGAGATTAGAAGAGAAACTTGTGTTACTAGTTAATGAAAAACACTTTAGACAGCCTCATTATATGGTTTGCTTTGTCAGTGAGGGTCTTTCTAGCATCTTCTCGACCAGCTCCTCCACCAATAAGGATGCATCGGGGAGTTACTATTGTAGCAGATCACCGGCGACGCAAGTCTACGACAGCCGGCTGTCCTTGTCATCGGAGTTATAGATTGGTGGAGATCTCAAAGTGTGGTTCATTAGGCTTGGACTTTATCTTTGAGGGATTGTGGATGGGATTGTTGGGGGAGTTCTTATGTTTATTTGGATGGTCCTTTTTTTTTTTTTTTGTGGTGATAGGAAAGAGAAAGGAAATGGGAGCTGTGGAAGCTATGGAGATGATGATGACGGTGATGAGAGGAGTTTTGAATTTGAAAGCAAACAGGTGTTAATAGCTGGTGCTTTATTCTTATTGGGATCATTATTTTAACATCTTCGATCATTTACCATTACAACCTTGTTCAAATTGAAATTGAGGAAGAAGAATCAAAACTTGAAAATTTTTAGATTAGGAAAACTTAATTCACCAGATAATCATAAGTGATTTAATTAATCACTTAAGGTTATGAGATTTAGGATTTGATTGAAAAAAAATATTAATAAGCAATATAGTTTGACTTCTATAATTCTTTTTCAAATGAAGCCATGAAGGTCAACATCAACAATTTTCAGAAGTAACATATTGAGTTCCGATGTTGGATGCTGCTCAAAGACACCCAACAGAGCACCATTCTAAAAATAGGTCTTGGACGATTATTTTTGCATTTTAGTATAAATGATAATTAATATCAAATAAGATAAAATCAATGCACCATCAAAAAGAGGTTCACCATGGAAGAGTTGTTGAAGAAATGTCAGAGGCACTATTGTCACGCAGGCCAAGGAGACAAAGACTACATACAGGGGAAAGTTCTTGAAAGTAAAAAATTGTCGTCTCCATGAACTGCTATTTATATTACCTTTGATATCCAATCTTTGATATCATGTCACCTTTGATATCCAATCTTTCAAAACAAATTTTTTGAATGGTGCTCTGATATGTTTTGAAAGTTCTCCATGAACGGCAGGTCCTATCACAAATTGCTCCAGGTGTTAGTAAAAATTGTCGTCTCCATGAATGTCACGAGCGCAGTGATTTTGTTCTCGTCTGCTACTTTTCTTCCAAAACTTTTTATATGATTGGTATCTCTCGTCTTATTCACTAACATAAGTATGTCATATTAATAATATATATAATTAATAAATTATTATAAATAATAATGAGTTCAACTATAATAAAATTTGTATTTTTACTCTCATAATATAATACTTTCATGTTAATGAAAAACATGAAAATATTCAAATTGTCAAGAGATTAATTTTTATATATTAATAATATAAAAAAACTTATATTATCAATCAATAGAATTTAAAAAAATAAATAAATTATAATAAATAGTTATCATAATAAATAATTGTTCATTAGAGTTTAATATGTTCTTCAAATTTTATTGATTGATAATATAAAATTCCTAATTTACATTGTCAAAAAAATTAAATCCAATTCCTAATTTCTTTTTATATGGTTGGGGAGCATAATTCTAGCTCAATAGAAATGTAATGCAAGATACTGTGTAATTATATTTAGCTTATTTATTTAAGATGTATACTATTATATTTTAAGATAAAGGTATGTTTTCTCTAATTTCATTATTTGAAATTGTATATAAAATTGACAGTTAATCTAGACATGCATTTTTTATATTATGATGGATTTAAAAGTAGGTACTTTTCCAAATTATATATGATAAACTTATAAATTTTAAAAAATAATATTTTAATCTAGCTTGTGAGCTTTTTTCAACTCAGTTCATTAATAGCTTTCATTTATTAAATGAGTCAAATTTAATCTTTACTTTGTTTAATTCAATAGCTTGTGAGTTGACTCAATATGTATATATATTGTTGGAAAAAAATTCTCCCACCAATAGAAATTAAACAAATTAACAAAGTAAAGGAACATAAGAAAATTAATATAGTACATCCACAACTTCACTAATCAATCCCCTAAATTCTGTCAAAAAATATAATCACCAATCTTGGAAAAAAAATATCTCTCAAACCCAAAATCACCCAATCTTTCAAAACAATTTTTTCTCACCAAAAAAGTACATGCACTACCACTATTCACATAACACAGCCTAATCTCCATAGTGCCAAGAAAACTTTTAATACAAGCTCTCTTAACTTATATTGCTATTACTCATAGAACACAAAGCAAACTCTCCACCAATATAACATTTGAGAACAAATTTGCAAAACCCTTCACCAATACAACTTTTGAAGACAACATTGCAAATCTTCTTATCAACGCAATTTTTTTGGGTAAAGTTGTAAACCCTCTTATCAAATCAACCTTATAACAACTCCATCATCACCGTTAGTGTCTTTCTCATCACTATCATCCTCCATTTTTAACCTCTCAATTTTTACTCTTTTCCTATATCATAAACAATTCCCAATATAAGTATTTATAGTCCACAACAATTTACATGATAATCAATTAATTTCACATTTAATCTTAATCGTTAATAACTTTCCATTTTAATAAATATCTAACAAATCCCTTCAATATATTTCTCCTTCAAATCTAATCTTGTTCTCCCAAATCTTTCATTTTCCAAATCTTTTCAAATCTTCCAAAAATATAATACTATCAACAATAATCTTCAATTAGGAATTTGGATCAAATCCAACATTCTCCACCTTGTTCCAAATTCCATATAATCTTTTGAAATTTTGCCAATCCTCACATATATATTCTCCACCATTATCATAGATCTTGAAAGACCGCAAAAACTCACATCTTTTGAATTATCAATTCATGATCAAATTGTCATAAAAACTCCACCGTAAATTTAACAATTCCTAAGGTTTGCATTTAATTAGTCGTCAGAAACACCACAAGCAAAGTCAAAACTCACTTTAATACTGGTTGTTGGAAAAAAAAATTCTCCTACCAGCAAAAATCAAACAAATTAATGAAGCAAAGGGACACAAGAAAATTAATATGGTTCGGCCTTTACTACCTACATCCATGACTTCACCAATCAATCCTTTAAATTTTGTCAAAAAATACAATCACTAACCTTTAAAAAATCTCTCTCAAACCTAATATTGAAATACACTCAATTTCATAAAATAATTTTTTCTCACTTAAATAAAATATTTGTACCATCGCTATTCATGAAACATGTCGCCTGACCTCTACATTGCTAGGAAGGCTTTTAATATAAGCTCTCTTAACTTGTACTGTTGTTACTCATGGAATATGAAGCAAACTCTCTACAAATATAACTTTTGAGAACAAAGTTGCAAACTCTTTCATCAAGTCAATCTCATAGTAACATCATCATCATCATCATCATCACTGTTAGAGCATTTATCATCACCTCTCAACTTTTACTCTCTTCCTATATCATAAACAATTTCTAATATAAGTATTTATAGTCCAGAACAATTTACATGATAATCAACTAATTTCACATTTAATCTTAATTATTAATAACTTCCTATTTAAGATAAATACCTAACAAATCTCTCCCATATTTCTCTTCTTCAAATTTCCTCCAAATCTTTTTCAAATCTTCTAAAAATATAATATTATCAACAATAATCTTCAATTAGGAATATACATATATATATATATATATATATATATATATATATATATATATATATATATATATGTGTGTGTGTGTGTGTGTGTGTGTGTGTAAAATCATATTTTATTATTATTTTTTGGTACATAAAATCATATTATATTATTACCAACACCTGATTAGCTTAAGTAAAATCTCGAGTTCAAGTTTTATGAATGGAAAAAAAAAGTAGCATTGAAAGAGTTTTACCCTCATAATAGGTTGACCTGACTCGATCCAAATTAGTTTGAATTCGGTGAGTTTCATATACTATTAGTTCGAAAAAAAAATCATATTATTATTATTGTTGTCGCTATAATTGTTGTTATTATAATTATTATTGAGGTTATATTCTTATGACTATATCCCAACTTATTAAGTTTAAAAGACTTAATTTTGCATCTAACTCGAGTTAGTTCAAGAGTCATATCTCATTGTGAGTTTGAGTAACTTGTGAGCTAGCTCAAGCTATATGAGTTTTTGATGAACTAAACGTAAGCCTAAATATTAGGCTCACTTCTTATGAGCTTGAACTCAAGATCAAGCCAAGTATGAGTTTTAACAAATTTGGCTCAGTTTACCTGACTTTTACCCCTAGTTTGTATATTAAATAAATGCGTTACTTTTTTTTTAGTGTATCTGCGATAATGAGGTTTGAACTTCTAGCATTATACATATTACCTAAACCTCTCATTATTATATCATTCTTACTGACTTAAATGTATTACTTTTTTAAAAGAACACATTACAATTAAATGGTCAATATCTAAGTGATTTATTTTAAATTTAATATCATACTTAATTTTGAGTTGGCCAAGAATTAATGTCGGTAATAACTAATAGTATAACTTTGGCCAAATAAGATTTTCATAGTTTACAACTTTCAATAATTTAATTTTAATATATCGTCAGTATAAAAACTATTTTATACAATTATTTAATTACTTATTGCTACATCATTATAAGTATTTGATTTTTATAATAAATACCTCAAAAGTCACACATATAGTGGGAATGCAGGATGTGATTGGTTGCTAGTATAAAATACTTTAAGCTCATAATATATCAAAATTAATACCCTAAAGTTATTAATAATAATTTTTTTAAATAAATGATACTTAATTAAGAGTAAAACTACATTTTAGTCCTTGAAAGATTTTTATTTTAACATTGTAGTCCTTAAAATATTAAATGCATACACTTTAGTTCTTGAATGATTTTTATTTTAACACTTTAGTCCGTAAAAAATTAAATTTATATACGTTAGTACCCGAAAGATTTAATCTTCTAAGGCCAAAGTGTTAAAACAAAAATCTTTTTGGGACTAAACTATATGCATTTAATCTTTTAAGGAATAAAGTGTTAAAATGAAAATTTTTCAGAACTAAAGTGTAGCTTTATTCTTCAATTAATGTCTTTATGATATTTCCAAGTATAATTTTAATCCATAGATAGTAAAATATTAAATATTGTAAATTTTTGTATAAATAAAAACCATTTTAGATTATATAATTTATTGAGCAGATTTATAGGAATAAATTATATCTTTTAATAAATAATATCTCAATTAATTTATTATATTTTCGTTTGAAATTTTTACTACCTTGTATATATAAAAATAAAATACGATTCTTAATTTAATTTTGTAATTTTTAACTACTTTTTTTTTATGTGTTAATCATTAATTACTTAAAAATATGGATATCGTGAACTCTACGATGGCTCGTGACGAATTTATCCCTTGTAAGTGATGAGGAACGAAATAGTCATTATGATCCTCGTTCAAACTTTAACATATTCACGTATACAATATGAGCCCCTGCAAAATCATTACAAGCACAGTTTCACTAAAAAATGATGAGTTCTTAAAACAATATGATATGGGCTTAATTTGTTTTTTTAAGTAAAAATGTGTTGCAAACATAATCCAATTTTGGAAAAGAATGCAATAACACGTATGGAAAAAAAAAAAGATGTTATAAAATTGGCAAAATTATTCCACTAACTGCCGTTTTAGAATGAGAAGATAAATAAGCTTCCCGCTCCTCTACAAGCCGTCTCTTAACACTTTAGCTCTCCATGTCTTGAACAA
Source organism: Pterocarpus santalinus (assembly GCA_031439595.1). Taxonomy (NCBI): domain Eukaryota; kingdom Viridiplantae; phylum Streptophyta; class Magnoliopsida; order Fabales; family Fabaceae; genus Pterocarpus; species Pterocarpus santalinus. The sequence goes on along the minus strand of CM062530.1, from coordinate 52,446,121 downwards.
CCACTTCAACATATCTTATATTACTAATAAATACATTCAAGTCTGTGAAAAAGATTAATAGTGACCGACCAAAATAAATTAATATTGAAGTAGTTTATGCGTTTTCCAAAAGCCAGACAATGTTTGAGAATCACTCAATTTTCACTTAAAATTGTTGTACTATCTCTTCAAGATTAACTATAAAATATTTGTCAAGATTTCATAGAAATATATAATATAAATCATGAAACAAAAAACCTAGCGAAAATGTTGTTAAAACAATGTGGTTTTGTCATATATATCATCAATGCATGATTGCTGATATTTCTCGTTTTCAAAATTAATCAAAGGGTGGAAAGTTGAAACGACCCATCTTCTTTGTCTTCTTATGTCAAATGGGCAATGGCTCTCCGCCCACGCCAACTACTACACCGCCGCCGATTCCATTGACATATTGGGCGTTCAGTTGCTTTGATGGTTATGGTGCTGCCGCAACTAGACTCAAGAAGGCTCTATTTGAGTGGGGGAGATCTGCGGTGCATGCTTCGAGCTCTAATGCACTGAGGAGGAGTCTCCCTTTGACTGGTGATAGTGCATCCCGAGAATATCGGTGATCATGAGAGCGACGGACATCTACACCCCAATCTACTGGTGTCCATAACTCGGTTTAGTTTGAGTTTGCTGCCATTAAAAAGTGATTGCACACATGCTCCATTTCTTTAATAGGATTTTGGTTTGTCTCTTTCCGTCTCAAGTGTGATGGGCTTTTAACCACTGTCTAACCCAAGTCTTGTGAGGTTGGGGGGTGTGATGGTGTTTGTGAGGGAAGCCCATGCAAGGTTGATGAGGCAGCAGCCTTTAACAGAGAGGTTAAAATGGACTATTGCTTGTCGATGAGTAAAGCACGTGCGGAAACTGAATTAATTGCTGAGGTATGTAGGGATTTGGGCTTGGATGAGCTGGACTTGATTATGATTTTGGAGTGTTTGGAATTAGGCCCTTTGGATTATGATCACATGAAAAAAACCTAATTCCTAACATGGACTGTAAAAATAATCATGTGGATAATTAATCTAACTCTCGTAAGAATAAAGGCAAAAGGGGATGCAAAGAATAGATGATGAAAATAAAGCCTAGTTGAGATATATATTTTTGTTTGTTGTTTGTATAGACTTTATTTTATCGTATTCTATTCTTTATAAGAGAGTTTTGCGAAGTTGTAGAAGCTTTTTTGTTATCGAGATATTATAATGTAATGCCGCTCAAATTTTGATGAATATCGAGCTCTTATTTAATTATTGAAAAAAATCATGAAACAAAAATAAATAAAGAAAAAGTTGAAGAGAAAAATATGTTCTTAATTACTATGCTTCAAGTATTATAAGTTACAAAGAATGGCTAGTACAATGGAGTATACAAAAGGAAATATGTTATTTATACATTGAAAACAAGATATCTCAACTCTCAAGGACATTTTAAAAAGAAATAGAGACATAAAGTTCTAGTTGATGGTGGGTGATGGTGAGTATTAAGAAAGAAAATGCTAAACTTATATTTATCTTTCTCTATGATATTCTTGAGATATCTAATTTTTAGTGTACAAATAATATTTCTCAAAAAAAAAGTGGCTTGATTAAATGCATTTAAAAGCTTGCATTATTTTTCATCCATAGAAACATTTAAGAAGAAAAAGAAAAAGAAGAAATCTTGTATTTTTTTTTCATCTATAGAAACGTTTAAGAAGAAGAAGAAGAAGAAGAAGAAGAAGAAGAACCATAAGACTGCACTCATAGAAGCAATTAAGAGAAGGTTAAAAGTGATTTCAAAATCTAATAGAACTTTATAAAGAGGTGATAGTATTCCTAATATTTCTTAATGTTGGTAAATTTCAAAATATTAAAATTTGATTAATAAATGTATTTAATCTATAACTGATTTTATTGAATGTAAAACTAGATTAGTGAAATAAGTTTGATTAACAATTTTATATAAGTATGAACAAATTGTGCTTAAAATAAATTTTCAGACAATTTTGAAATTTAAAAATTGTTTAACTTACTACTTAAGGAAAGAAATTGATAGTGGATATATAAAAAAATCAAATACATGAGATAATGACGTGTGATATAACTTTTTTTTCAAATGAGCACTAGAATATATATATTACTAAAAAAATTTAAATCAATTTAATTCAAATTAATTTAAATCAAATTAGATTGAATCAATTTTACGTGATGAACTAAACTAATCAAATGATAATATAAAAAAATTAAATTATTTGTTTAAGATTTTGAGTTCAAACTTTAGCGTTTTATTATATTAGATTTGATCCAATGAGCACTGCTAGATGGTGCGAAAATAAAACACACGAATAGCATACGAATACAGGTGGTGGTGTGTGATTGGATACAAAGAGAGATCATAAGCAGAGAAAAAGGAAAGGAGTGGTGTGTCAAAGACAAAACATTACAAATATTACCTTCGTGAAAAAAGTACGAATACATAATCGTACCATTTATCATTACTGTTGATCCAATATACTAAACAAACGTCCCAGGATCCAAATTTTGGGTTACAATCTGGTCAATGTAAGTCTGCATGTATGATTTGTGGCTACTTTCTTTTCTTATTATTGCTAGGGCTGTTTAGTACGTCTGATATGACAAGGTCTTATTATATAAAATTTGATAAAATTTTAATATTATATAGTATTTAATATGTTATTATATAAGATATTATATTATATAAAATATAACCATTAAAAAGATATTATAATAAATATAATTTTTTTCAAATATTGAATTAAAAATTTAAAAATTAATATCATTGTTTAAATATTTATTATGATTATTTTTGTATTATATGTAAATATAATTTTATATTAAAAATTATTTATTTATTACTTTATGTATTATTAATAAATATTTTTATTTTTTGCAAATATAAAAAATGAGAGAGAGAGAGAGAGAGAGAATTTTTATACATCAAAATTCAATATAACATAATATCACATTCTTATATTTGATTATATTATACGTTATATATAATTAAATTTATATTAAATTTTATTTAATAATAATAAATATATATATATTTTAATAATAAATTATTATTTTTATATTTTTATATGAGTTAAAATAGTTACTTTATAATAAATTTTATTTTTAAAATATTTATTATTAAATGTTTTTATTAAATAATATTATCTTTTATTTAGATATATTTTATTTTTTATTTAGTAATTATTTTTCTTTTAATATAATGTATGAAGAAAATATAAAAAGTGAATAAGCCTTTAGATATCAAAAGTTAATTAAATCTAATACAACTTTTATAAATTTAACTAAATTATCTATTATTTTAATATATAAAAAGATTATTATAAAAAAATTTATATAATATATTAACTATACCAAATAATAAATAAAATTATAATATATAATATTAACTTATTTTATTATACCTACTACCATATGCGAAATGCACCCTTAGACCATGTTGTTCAAGTGATATTGTGCACCACATTTGCTAAGTGGTTCTGGCTCCTAGGTCTCGGACACTCCTTCCTTTGAATGGGTTCCATTACCGTTTAAGATATTTTGTTTTACATATTAGTAGTGATGGTAAATCGGGCAGTCCGCCCAACCCGCCAAAAGTAGGGCAACTGAATTAGAAAGACAGACTCAATATTTTGACTTGTCCCGTTTAAAGGCAAGTTGGCGGGTTGACCAGCCAAAAAAATAAAAAATATATATAAATTTATTTTAATATTTTTTATTAGTTAAATTATTTTAAAAATTAAAAAATATATTAAATGAAAAATTTACTTAAATAAAATAGAATAAAATAATTAAATTACATAATTAGTATTTAAATTTAACTTAAATATAAATATAATAAACTAATTAAGGTATATAAATAAATTTATAAATAATAATTAACAATAAATTTATAACATAAAATTTATAGTATAAAGTTCACAAATTAATAAAAGTATAATGACAACATAATTTATAATAAAAATTTAAAATTTTCTTTAAAAAATACTCTTATATCTAAAAAAAAAGAGACAAGATCGGCCCAGGGGACCAACCCGCCCCAGCCTGCCAAAGCCCGCAGGTTAGGCGGGTCAAAAATTTTTGGCGAACTAAATATGTCAACTCAATTCGTTATTTTTTGTGGGTTGAATCCGTTTTGCCATTTGCACGGATTAGCTCATTAATGTAGTTTGTTTTTCTCTATAAAAATAGAAATATTATTTGTACTTAATTTTAAAATTAATTTAAAAAATATATTAAAATATTTTTTAATTATTAATTATAAATAAAATTTAATATTTTTAACTAATAATTAATAGATATTTTAATATATCTTTTAAAATAAATTCTAAAATTAAATACAAATATTATTGTTCGTGTAAAGAAAAAAAAAACTTTACGTCCACAAATGAAGATCATAATACACACAAAATGAAAATTTTGACGCAATCAAATAATAAATCTTTTTAGGTGAACAGAATATACGAATCGAATCGTATATAAATTGCTTTTGCTAGGGGACATGGAAATCTATAAAGAATGGCAATGGATCCTCTGCAGAGTTTTAAAATAATTAAAACAAAAATACGGTACTGAACTCTCACTTATTCGTGGAGTTTTGGAAGAATAGATTTAGGCAGTTTTTCCTTTATAAGGGAAGACTGATGTATCTTTTTTGATTCATAAATATTGTTAGGTTTGTTTATAGATAAAATTTTCATTTTCACAAAAAAAAAATGTAGAGGATCGCCGTAAAAATATGATGTAGAGTATTAAAAGGGCAGAAGATTTTAATTTATAAACAGATGGACTTTCATTTAAAGCTCTATTATTTTAAATCACTTAGGATGTTTGACAATCTTAAAAATTAAGTTAATATGATATAAAATAAAAAATTAATTATATTAATTGATATAAAAATGAACTAATTTTTTTATTAAATATTGTTTGATTTGATAATTTAAAAATTAATTTTAACGTTATTCTTTTTCTTTTTTTATACCTCTTTTTTTGATTATATTATTAAAAAATCAATCTTATGAATAATGGTAGATGATGGTGGCCACGGCAACCAGCAATGATAGATAGTGGTGATGGCAGGGGGTGGATGGCAGCAGCAAATTATGGCATGGGGTGGCAGTCATAGTGATGGATAATGGTGATGAGCGATGATGGAAGGTGGCAGTCGATGGCAATGGGCAACGACGGATGGTGGCGACTGGTGGCAACTAGCTGTGATAGCTGGTAGCAAATGATACAACTAGCGGCAACAAACAGTGGCGGTAATCGACAGCGGCTGACAATAGTTGGCATCAGATGATGGTGGACAGCAAAGGTGAATGATGGTGGATGGCAAGGGAGAATAGTTGACAAGGTCAATAAAAAATGAATTAATTGATACGAAATAAGAAGAAATAAAATTAAAAAAAATTGAGATGAAATAAAATTAATTTTTTAAGAATTGATTTTAAATTCAAATTTATTCAAATAAAAATTAATTTTAAAATATTTAAATAATTATTAAATAAAATTTATGAAAATTCAAATTTCATTATACCTAATTAACTGATTTTTTAACTTGCCAAATATCCTTTTTAGTATATAAAACTCTTTTTTTTTTTTTTCTTTTAAACTAAGTTCGCCCATTGGTCGACATTTGTCTGCGGTTTTGTTTGAATGAATCAATGTTGCTGTGCAATTATTTTATTATAACCATACCCTACTTAGTATGTCTCTATTGAGTAAGCCTCCATTGAGTGAGAGAAAAAAACAAAACAAAATTTATAAATCATGGTGGAGTTCAACACATAAATAACTGTGTATAGCTTCGCTTTAAAAAAAGCAAATTATGTATAGCTGTGGACAACAATGAACGGTGGTCAGTCTAGGTAGCATCACCGTGTCAAAGAAATGACAAGAACCAACCTTGAGCGTTGTATTTTTTTTATTGGTGACTTTTACTTTAGGGCTAACTCTTCAGGAAACAAAAGGGCACAAATTAAGTAAACCCAAAAATTTAAAAATGGGAACTAAAATGTTGAGCCATTAATCCTGCGGCAGCATCTGCCCATGTTTGGCAATAACGCAGCACCAGCATACTGTTCCATGACATGGATTATACATCAAAGTTGTATTATATCAGTTGAAAAAAATAAGCAATACTTTTTTTATAATAATTTTTTTTTCTATCTTTTTCTTAATTGGTGATTATTCTGTGCACAAAATCTTAAAAAATTTAGATAAATTTAAAAATTAAATAAAAATACAATAAACAAGATGTTTAATAAAAAAGAATTTAAATTGATTTTTTAAAAATAAAAATAAAAATGGCATATGTCAATTTTAAACAAATAAATTGAAAAAACTAACCCATATAATTCAATTTCAAGTAGATATATTTTAATTTAATAAAAAAAGATAAATTACATAATATAGAAAATGTCTAATAAAAAATTCAACTCTAAAATCCCAAGCGTTGTTTAATACTTTTCAAGCCATTAATACTTTTCAAGCCATCAGAAAAAGGAAGCTTCACAATCGTCAATTATTGAAATATTTCCAAATCCGAAGAATAAACGAAAAAAAAAAATAGTAGAGGACAGAGGGAATGAATGTGATGTTAGCGAAGCCAATTCAAATAAGAACTCTTATAATTTTATATTAATTTTATACCTAGTTAGTAATATATAATTTTTAATTAATTATGTATATTTTATAATTAATGTAATAATATTAATTACTGTCATATCAATAATAAAATATATAACTAATTTTTTATATAATGTTAATTTTTTGGTCTAAATCAAATGATCCAAAAATCATTAGATCCCTGCTAATTTAATTTGAGTCAAGTGAATTTATTATGAGAAAAATTTCTTAGATTAGGATCTTATGAAGTGAAAAATAAGAGACATTTATCTTTAAATTAATAAATTTTCATCTCTCACTTTTTTTCATTTTGAAAATAAGCTCTCTCTAGAAAAGGTTTTTTTTTCTTTTTTTTTCCCAAAACTTTTGTAGCATTAATTTTTTTTTAGTTTAATTGGTATACACTGATAGTGTAAAAAAATATTACATGAGGTAAGACCTTTAAAATAATGAATGATTGAGTCAAATATTTTTATTAATATGGTAATATATAGTTAAATATTTGTATTAAATATTTTATATTGACAGTATATATAAATTAAATTTATTTATTTATTTATATAACTTAAGTCAAAACTCTTGCTTAAAGACAAACAATCCATCATTAGATACATATAATGATATTTGATCATTAATATATTAAAGTACACAATATATACAAGTAATAATTTAAATATGAAATTAATTTTGATATACTATCATTATAAAATAGCTTTATATTATTATATATTTACATATTTTTATTTATAAAATTTTTAATATAATCAGTAATTAAATAAAATAATTTTACATTTGTAGAAATTTTTTAAATAATATATCAAAATTAAATTCTACAAATATTTGGTACCAAAAAAATACAAACATTTTCCTAAAAGAAGAGAGACGTGGGGGGGTTGGGAACGTATGAAAATGAAGGCAAAGAAGAGAAGGGGCGCTTTACCGGTGGATAGATGGATTGGATAGTGGACAAACAGGAGGAAGAGAGGAGAGAAACGAACGAGAGTCATTGAAAAATAAAATAAAAAATAAAATAAAAAAAACAAGAAAAGTCCTCAAAAAATGGCATTTGCATTGGAACAGACCCTTTCTCTTCTCTGCCATCTGTGTTCCCTGCCACCTCGCTCTTAACCTTTGCCTCTCATTCTCCACTGAACACACCACCCTCTTCTCTTCTCTTCTCTTCTTTTTCTCTCTTTTGCTATGCACACTCACTTCTTCTTCTTATTCGATCTTTGAATTGAACCCGCTTTCTCTCTCTGCGTGTGTATACCTGCATTCTGATCACGTTCACTCTCGCTTGGGTCTAGTTGGATTGTTGAGGATCTATTGGTAAGTTTTTTTTTTTTTTTTTTTTTCAAATGTAATTAAATTTTTTGTTTTGTTCGTAAGTTGTATGTAGGAGTTTGCGTGTTCTGTGTTTCCTGTGTCATTTCTGTGTTTTTCTTTCTGATGGGTATCTGTAATTTTGTCAAAAAAAAATAATGTTGCCTTTTTTGCACTGGCATACATACAAAAGTTGGGGTCCAATTAGAAAGGAATTATGAGGAAGAAGTACTGGTTTTTCTTGTTAGGTGAAGGGGGTTGCTGAATGGGAACTGATGCAAAATGCTGGCTTGGTGTGATGTCACATATAGTTTCCTAAGTGTTGGTTTTAGTTAATTGGTGCCAATGGTTTAAGTATTGTATTAATTCTCACTGTCTATGAAAGTTGACTCTGAGAGAGAGAGAGATTGGAGGGAAGCAAGCTAGCCCATTGATTTCCAAAGCTCATAGCCTCATGTTTCTCGAACTTGGTCTCTCCTTTTTTCTTTCTCTTTTTTTTCTTTCGCTGGCTTTACTATGCATAGAGGGAACATTTTGGTTGGCTCATAATAATCAATTGATGCCTTCTTCTTCTTTTTTTGTTTCTTTTTTTTTTTTGTGGAGAGAAATGCCCAGAATTTTCAACTAGAGATGTTTGTCATTCAGCTCCTGTGCAATTGGATTGTCTACTTGGCCTCTTTATGATATTTTGCTGGTAGCCTGTACTGGCTGTACATGTTTAATGGTAGTGTCTTCAATGGATTTTCTAGGGTACTGGAAAGCCTTACAGTAATCTCTCTCTCTCTCTCTCTCTCTCTCTTTGTTACATATGGGGTGGGAAGTGATCAAAACTGTGGCATCAAGCACTGTAATGACTGCAGTTGATGCCATGTATCTTCTTCTTTGCTTCTCTTCTAAAGTTTTGTTATGTTGGTTTTGGAGGATATCTTGTCATCTATGCTTTTCTTACTTTCTTTTCTGACCTTCTAAGAGTACGAAACAAGGAACTTTGGTTAAGAGCCTATTCTTAAACTGTGTAGCTTGGTTGAACTAGTCTGGATTTTCAAACAAGGGAATTTTATGCCATGAGGTTGAATATGTATTCCCTTTATCATATAGTGCAAAATATTGGAGTTGAAGCTAATATTATTGTGAAACTTCAATTTTATTTTGATGGATTTATTTACCTTTTCCAATTACTATAAACAATTGTGCAATCATCATGATTTAGATTATGTCATTGTTTTCCTTGTCTGAGTGTTATGAAGCTTCCTCATATTCTAACACATGAAATTCTCTTAAATGGGCTTTGCAACTATAAGATCTTATGACCTAGATCTAGATACAGTAAGAACAAAAACATAAATAACTGAGGATCTCTTATTAGAATGCTACATGATCATTTGTGCTAATTTGGTTTTCCTACAATGCTATAAGATCCATACAAATCTTCAAATATTTGATCAGGGCATACATGGAAGCCAACATTGATCTTTGAAAGTTTTTGCCCCAATGTCTGAATTTTAAGTCTATCATGTTTGATTTGAGCTATCTATTCCAATGCTCGAAGATTTCACTTCCAATTGTTTGTATAATTTGAATCTGATAGTTTAAGTTATTAAGCTATTTTCCCTCTTTCTATCTCTCCCCTTCTCTATTCATGTCATTCAGTAGTCTGTTTTACTCACTAACACATGCAAACATTTTAGAATTTAGATGCCATCTTGTATTAACTGGCAAAAGTGGTTCCTTTATAACGTTCATAGCCAATTCGTTTTAGTACTGTCATGTTTTATTTGAGCTGATGGTTGCTACTCCTGTATGTAGTGCAGGCTCTAAAGCTTATTGGATGAAACTGTTGTTGGGGCGTTATTTTTCACAATCTGGACAGTTTCATTCAATTCAAGTTTTCTATATGATAAATGGCTATTATCTAGTAGATATTTTTCTATATTTATTAAAATTATTTTGATACTGTTAAATTACATTTCATATGTTACTGAAAGTTCTCTTTTAGACATATATACCGGTGACATTGATGATGTTGAGAATGGATTTCTTAAACCAGGAGGTAACCATGCTTGGTCCTGAAGCAGAACTTAAAATAAGTTTTGGCTATCAATGCAATAGCGAGAGAGATATCTCTTGCAAGGCTGCCAATGGCTACAAAATCCTTCCTGATGTCCATAGAACAAGCAGTTTCTCTTGCTTGTCTGGTGCTGCCTTAAGTGCAAATGCTACACTTGCCAACACAAACATCTGCAATGGTGTAATAGGAGAAGAAATCCTTCCAAATTTGGACTCTCCTAATTCATTTCGTAAGGTGCCCTCTTTGCCTAGTCTTTCAAAGTTGGACATACTATCATCTTCTCTCCATAGTAGTTTGTCAAACCTAAGTTGCAGTCCATCCACACCAAGTGATATGCTTGATTACGACGCTTGTACATTAAGATCGTTGAGTGCTCCTTCCAGAAGTGAAGGATTTCTTAATGCTACGGAAGTACAAGTAGCAGGAGGAGCTGCTGGTGAAGATAGAGTTCAAGCAGTTTGTTCTGAAGAAAATGGTTGGCTATTCTGTGCAATCTATGATGGCTTTAATGGGAGAGATGCAGCCGACTTTCTGGCTGGTACCCTTTATGACACTATCATATCTTGTTTTAATATGTTATATTTGGATTTGGAACCAGATTCCATCAAAGCTTCTGACAGTGTGAGTTTGGATGGATCCTTTCAATATAAGTTGGATGATAGCCTTAATATTCATGAGCATCAATCTCCATCACGTAGATCATTTTCACATGGGGTACTTGATAGCCTCCAATGTGCTCTTTGTCAGGTTGAGAATGATTTCTTGTACATGGTTGAGCAGGAAATGGAGGAACGTCCAGATTTAGTTTCCATTGGATCTTGTGTTTTACTTGTGCTTCTTCACAGGAAAAATTTGTATACCCTTAATCTAGGTGACAGCAGAGCAGTATTGGCAACATGCAGTACGGATGGCAGAATGAGTGGTAATGAGAGAATGAAAGCTATCCAGCTTACAGATAGTCATACTGTTGACAATGAAGCTGAAAGAGCTCAGCTTCTTGCCAGTCATCCCAATGATCCTAAGGCCATTATAGCAGGAAAAGTGAAAGGAAAACTGAAGGTTACTCGCGCATTTGGAGTTGGCTACTTGAAAAAGGTTGGCATTCTTTTATCTATTTTAGCCAACTAGTTTCAAAAGATTTTGTATAATGATTTTTGGAGAAGCAAAAGTAATTGTTAGAAACCTATACTGATATCCAAGCTACTAATGTTGAGTGGATGGAAGTGCTATTCATTTTTTGAGTTTGCGGGTTTAGGAAACCCGATTATTGCAAAGAATAAATATTTGTCCTACCAAACACGTAGTTTTGATCTTCTTTCTGTTTTCTCCTTGCAGAAAATTCTAAATGATGCATTGATGGGAATCCTTCGAGTGCGTGATCTTATAAGCCCACCATATATTTCCACTCAGCCATCACTAAACGTGCATAAAATCTCAAATTCTGATCAATTTGTTATAGTTGCAAGTGATGGTCTATTTGACTTCTTCAGCAATGATGAAGCAGTACAGCTTGTAGATTCATATATCTTGAGCAATACATTTGGTGATCCAGCAAAATTCCTTGTTGAGCAACTTGTAGCAAGAGCAGCTGATTCTGCAGGTCATTTTCCAAGATCTCATGCTAAATTTAATTTCATTTGCATGAATGTAAAAATTTATATTCTTACCAAAGTGATTCTCACGCAGGTTTCAGCACGGAAGAGTTGATGAATATTCCGGCTGGGAGGAGGAGGAAGTACCATGATGACGTGACCGTAATTGTGATCATCCTTGGTATGAATCAGCGGACTTCAAAGGCATCAACTTGCATCTAAAGGCTCTCCAAAGAAAACTTGTATCTGAAGCTTTTCAATGGATACCTTGGTCAAGTTTTGTTTCCTAGTTTGAAGTTATGATATTCAAAGTGTACATACGTCATTTTAGACCTTAGAGTCGTTAGTTTATTGGATATGTAAAAATTTTGCGTAAGTATCAATGACCATTTTGTTTGAACACACAATAATTGTTAGAAATGCATTTGTTTCGGTCTTGGCGTATGTTATTGAAATCTTCTACCAGCATGACATCATCATCGCCAGAGATAATTTCCTTGCTTGAGTAATCAAGTTTATCTCCGCTGTTATTTTTATGAGTACTAATATCCCTCGGTAGTTAGGGGTTACTATTAAGCTACATGATCAATTTTAAAAAAAATGTTTTAAATTAGTTTATTTTTAAATTTTAGCGACTAATTTCTTAGAGGGTATTAGTACTTTTGCAAAGCATGAGGGTAACGAGGGAGCATTTTGAGAAGTATACATAATTATTATGTATTTTAATTAGAAGAAAATACATTAAAATGGACAGTTAAATATTTATGTAAAGAACTCAATTGTTAGGTAAAATAATTTTAATATAAGATGATTCACTTCATGTTTAAATCGAGAAAAGAGCTAGAAGCATATGAAAAGATGTAAAAGATTATGAAATTTAAGCATGAAGAAAAAGTGCTTCACTTTTTAGCTTTTGGAGCTTAGCGGGGCTGAATAATCTCCAGGTTAAGCAGTATTTTCTTTTTATTGTTGATAGAAAATGAAGAAATATCTTTTAACGTAAACTTTTTCATCTTGAAAGTTTCGATGGACTTTTATTTAATTAATTAAATTCTCAAAAATAAATAATAAATTTTTGTTTTAATTGCTTAATATTTTAAAGTAACCCATACCCTTGAAGAGTGTGAGTATTTTTTGAATTTCTTACATAAAAGCGTATGATTTTGCAATTTTAGATACCTTTTATATATTTTCCCGTTGAGCAATTATTTTTCATCTTCTCGTACTTCAAGCTTCTGATAGTGGGCAACAAAAGACACATGCTTCTTCCTTTAATGATTTTGCACTTTATTTCATCGATATTCGCAATGGTTTAGGTCCACAAGCATATATTCTCACATGGGTGGCTTAACAGGATGAACAATGCGAAGGACATAAGTTTGGCCAAATTTTACCCAAATTTAGAAATTACTCAATGATAGGGGTTCAGATTTTCATGGAAAAAAGATGCATAACGATAACATTCGAGTAATTCTTAGGCATTAGTACCTAATATAAGTATTCGATTTAACATTAAATATGTATACATTATAAAATTATGCGACTCACAATAAAAATGCATCAACTTTTAAAAATGCATCTACTATCAGCTGTTAAATAAAATGTCTAATATAGTGTGGTAAGCACTACCTACATAAAAATTTTCTCCAAACACTACTATAATAGCAAGAATTATTAATGTAATAAATTTATAGGATCCATTTACTTCAAGAGTAAGTTTTGATATTTGAATTTCATCAATACAATAGTTGAATTGAAAATTTTTACTAAGTACATTAAGTATATAAAATTTCGTATAATTTGAAAAGAATTTGATACCTTATCTTCCCATTTTATTTTGACATATAATATGTTTTTAAAAATAGAAGTAAATATTAACTATTTGATTACATATTTATCAATGTCCCATTTAAAAGAAAAAATTATATGCTTAATATCAAAATAATATCACACGATTTAATGGTTAAATTGATAGAATTCATTATTTGAAAAAAGTTAAGTGGAGTAAGTATAGAAGACTCACTAAATGACTCCCCTCTCATTAAATTAATTATTATATTAACCTTAGGAGTTATCTTTCAATTCCTTAATCCTGATGTATAGAATATATAAATTGAATCTTAAGATTCAATTGTAGGATTACTTGACACTTTTGATAGTGATGATGATGAATCCATATTTAAACTTAGCTAGAAATCACTACAAGAACAACAACTACTTATCAATTAGAATAATACATTTGTGAAATTTAAGTTCATCATTGCTTAAACATTTTTAGTTTTGCTCTTGAATATTGATTACTTGTATTCGAGTGTAAATTTTGATAAAAGGAATTACACTTTTTTAGCTACATTTTCTATGTAGTTTAATGAAGGCAATCACACTGGAAATAGGTAGAAGATGATGGTCACTTATATTGTGTACAAAGTGATATACTTTTTTGGACTTAAGGGACTCGAGAGTGTTTCAAACTAAGAGTGCTTGTGTGAGTGTTTCGTTTAAGGTTGAAATTCCACATTGTCTAAAACGTGCTTCTAAGGAGCCTCTATTTATAAAGAAGCTTTATGGGAAGATTCTTTATAATATTGAGTTAGCATTTTGGATTTAGATCATTTCAAGCTTTTCTACTTGTTGAAACAGCTCTGTTGCATGATCAATTTTTGGAATGAGATTGTGGCTGCTCAATATACCAGGATTATCATGTGGTTAAGTTTCTAAGGAAGCTCCCGTCTAATCTTAGATGGTTACCCCCCAAGGCCATTTCACCAAGTATTGATTTGAATAGGGAGGAGATAAACCCTTAAGTATAATGTTTAAGCACAATTCATGATAATCTTGTTATTTTTCTCCCCCAGTTATTGTGCCTGTTATCCTTTGTGGTTCTGTACTTCTTATTGTTCTATTTGTAACAAAGGCTAAGATACGTGGATCCAATCCTATACATCCAACATACTTATCATGCTCATATGCATGACCTACCATAATAGTCTACATAAAGTTCTCATTAAGCCCAACAACAAGAGTCATCACCGTTTAGGCTAAACACTAATATGCATCAAACTAATGGATTATGTAAAACTTATTCTATAATGTCCAAGTAAGAGAATGATAAATTAATACTTTGCGGGCATAAGACGAAGATACTTCTTCCAAGTTACACAACTTGGATTTGCAACAATTTTCTCTTTTCTCGCATTTTTATTTAGTCTAGATGTAAAATGCATTATTTCTTAAATCACAAAGAAAAAGCGAATGTCAACATTTATCACATCTATTGTAATATATTAAAGCTGAGGTCAAGGTTGTAGCACAATGATCTACTACCACCTTATATGGTCTATAATCTTGTCATATTAACTCCTTATTGAAGTTGGTATTCTCTAACTTAATCTTATTACTACATTACATACAGTACAATAATTTTAGTTGAATAATTTTATTTATATATTTGGTATAAATTAATCGTCTAAGACTCTACAAATTGTAACATAGAGTTTAATAATAAAAATTGTTATGAAGTGACTAAACTCTCAGTCGTCAATACAAATTAATAGGAGATTTATACTTTTGTTACGATATGAGACATTAACTTGTCAACATTAAAACAATAGAAACACTACTTGTTATATTAAATCCAATTTAACTATAAAATAAAACTGAAAATTTATTAGAAATAATTACCACTTATTATTGTCCATTAGCTACACCATACAGTCACAAAAATTAATATGCATCT
Source organism: Pterocarpus santalinus (assembly GCA_031439595.1). Taxonomy (NCBI): domain Eukaryota; kingdom Viridiplantae; phylum Streptophyta; class Magnoliopsida; order Fabales; family Fabaceae; genus Pterocarpus; species Pterocarpus santalinus. The sequence continues at coordinate 52,430,737 of CM062530.1, read as the reverse complement.
AACTCAAATATCATATCATTCTCTAACTATTCTACATTAAACCTCTATATTTCATAAAAAAATTTTCACAAAAATTAAACTTGAATATCAGTTTCTTTGCAATTTAATATGTTAAATTTTTAGTGTACCATTAAGAAAATTTAAAATTGTTAAAAAACTAACATTTTCAAATTATAATTTCTATTAGCACTAACATTTTTCTTTCTCTACATATGTCAATTTGCTAATTTAAGTTAGCTTTTTCAAACATAAACAATGTGTATATAACTACAGTCCATAAACACCAATATAAGATAACACATTAATTTTTTATTTTTAACAATGCATAAATAGTTAGCAACCAAAAGACTATCACGAGGACATTTATAAAGAAAGAAAAAAGTCATCAATGGAAAAAAAAAAAGACACATCATTACCAAATAAAGAGCCAATTTTAATTAAAAACCTAAGAAGAAATAATTCCAAACAAATATAACTTACAACTAGTTCAACTAAAAAAGGTGACATAAGTGCAAAAACGAAGGTAAAAGCCAACAAGAGTAAATACAAAGATATGGAGTCAAAAGGAGAAAACTTATTTGAAGATTATATATCTATATAATTTCACTATATTTAAAATAGTCATAAAGCCCATATATCTTTATTTTACCTATATTACTATCCTATCATTTTTTTAATAAATAAATAACATCTATTAGAATCTATTATCCTATGATTATTAGACTTTACAATATTAATATAGCATCTATTAATTTATATCTATATTAAACTAAATAATATCCTCTAATTCACTTTGTTTTGTATATTATCTATAGACAGAGGGGTGCCGAATATAATTACATTGAATATCAGGAGAGGTTAGTATAATTCACCCTATATATATTTATTGTCTCGATTGAATTATTGGTATCTGATCTCTATTATAAAAAATTCGACTAATCCGACCCGACTTGGCAATTGGCCCATTGAAGGTGTAGAGATCTTCCCAATGGAAATTTTTTTTATTTCTAGGATTCGAATCCGAAATCCCTGATTAAAAAATTCAAGTGCCAAATCACTTGATCACCAACCTCCCGTTGGTAAAAAATAAGATATTCATTTGATAACTTTATTTTCCTGCATATTATGCGGGTCTAAATTTAGGTTATATAAAATCCATGTATAGCCTCTTTCCATTGGTTTAATTGTTGCAGCCTCGTACCCGGCTTTGCTGCTTTTTCTCAACCATACAATTTGACTTCAAAATGTGCAAACAATGTTGTATCCTCCCATAAAGACACTATTAAAACTACATAAATTGAATTTGAGGTGGATATGATCCTGTTTAGACCGAAATGCAGAATGTCAATAAAGGATAAGTCCTTTTGGTATACGACTGTGACCCCAAAAAATGTCGAGTTTTACTGTTGAATAAAAAATACCGATTTTTCTACACAAATTAGAAATCAGACTATTCACTAATTTATCTAAGTTTAGCGAAAAAAGCAAGATATAACATGAGTGCCATAGTGAAAAAAAGTCACTATTTTGATATGTTCATAAATGAAAAAGGATAATTTTTGGGTTGGGTTTAATTTTAGGATTTAAAGTTTAAGGAGTGATAATATTCTTATTCGATTGTTTAGACTTGGGTCCTAGTCACAGAATACTTTTAAGTAAATTTTGAACTCTTGCGCAGCAAATGAAGACAATTCAAGCGAACTTTACCAATATTCAATATTATCATGATTTAAATTCTAAAGTAGTTATTTCGGAAAGAGCACTACTTATTTATAGCTCTCGATTTAAAATTGCGTGAACAATTATGGACAACAATAATAGTAATGTCTAATCACTGCCAAGGCACTGATTAAGAAATTAAACAAGAAAATTTTGTATTGAAAAGATAAAAGTTTTAAGTTTTTAATATCTTAAATATATGGAGTTTAATTAGTACGCCTGGCAGTGTAAAATTATTTTACATTGTCAACCAATAGAAATAGTAGAAAGTGAAAAATCATGATGGGTCCTTCATTATAATAGGTGATTATTTATATGAGTTGGCACTTTCTACTATTTTTATTGACTGATAGTGTAAAACTGCATTTAAATTATATTCAAATATATGAAAAGTTTTAACATTTTTCTTTTTTTTTGTTAATTCCTTAACTAATGTTCGCATTGATTAACCAAACCCTAATAATAATAATAAATAAATAAATAAAAGACAACTACATTTATTTGTCCCACAAACATGCAACCAAGCGCGGCATGAATCACGCCTTAGCCAGCACCACCCCCCCCCCCCCCCCAAAAAAAAAAACAAAAAAGAGATGTCCTCGTAGTTGGAGAAATGGAGCTAAATGTTGAAAATTATGCAGCTTAACTCACAAAGAGGACAAAAATTTGTTCAGTATTGTTGTTTTACGCATCCCCTTCCTCAGGAAAGTGTGCTCCAAATGAGACCCACCACTTCCTAGCATACGGCCTTTTTGGACAGCAGCATGAAACACAGATTCTTCTTCCAATTTACACAACTTGGACCAGTTTCCAAATTTCACCTATCTGACATTTGATGTCCCACACCATTCTTTTTCTTTTTCCTTTTCCTCTAGTCTACCCTCAAAATGCACTAGTTCTTAAGTCATCAAGAATGCCGAATGTCAACCCTTTCTTTGTCATATTTATAATCAATAACAATTCATTCCATTGCTTCAACTTTGCTGAAACAGCTTTCCTCATAAAATGCCCTTTGCGCATAGTATCCTTTTCAACTGGATTATCAATATCTTATTGAGCCACAACGATTTGCAAATGAGCATAGATTTTGATATGAGATCCCTCATCCCTCTCCACATGGCAATCAATCTTTGGGGGGAATATGAATATATAGATAACAGTGATGATGATATCTACTTTTTTATTTTACCATTGAAAATGTTCATTCCCTTATATCTGAATACATAATTCATATGAATATCAAAGCTACCACGTTAAAACATGATTTACAATTTCGTCCAAAACCAAAGCTAAAACTGGACATTTCAGCTTTGAGGTGCCTGAAGTGCAAAATCAACCCCAACAAAACCAAGGAGAGAAACAATGTACATGCCATGACCACAATTTCCCTCTGTTACAAAATTATCATTCCAAAAGCTATCTCTCAAGACCATAAAGAACAAAAAACCATAACGAAGCAACATTCTCTTCACTCTCAATCCCTCACATAATGGAACATCCATTAGCATTTTCATCACTAAAGATCTCAAAGGAAACCAACGGTCTCGATTGAAATTGATGAAAACTATCTTGGTCTAGGCCTGCACACATGTAGGGTGAAGGAGAAACATAGTAACAAGGACCACCCATTCTTCCCATGGGATACAACCTATCGTAAGCTGCAACATACACCATTGGTGGATAACCAGTTTCTGTATACAAGTAAGGTTGCTGACGTGTGGGGCTGAGATTCACTTGCCCCATTTCGTGCCCCACAAATTGCCCTTGATTCTGGAACCGGAATCCAGTGTGTGCAGGTGCACTGGAAGAACCTGAACTCAACAAGCCATTGCTTCCATTGCTACCACCAGTCTGACCCTTCTTTTTCTTCTTCTTACCAGAACCCCCTCCACCGATCTGGCCGCCCTTGTGATCCTCCGGCGGAGCATGGTCTCCGGCGGGAGACTTTTCCGGCGAGTTCTCCCGGGTTTTTGAGTTGCTGCTCTTGCTTTCTTTGTTACAATTTTCAGCACTTGCACTCTTCTTGTTCTCAGCAGAATGGCTTTCCAACTTTTCTGTGTCTCTTCCTTGGTTCCTCTTCGTCTCTTTGCCGGAGCTTTTCACGTTATTTTCTGGCCAAATCTCGGCTTGCTTACCGGCTCTGACAAGTTTCCTGATAAGGGTCTCAACACCAACACTTCCAGTGACTGTTACTTTCTGCTGTTGTTGGTCTATTGTTGTGGTAAAAACACCTGCAAAAAAAAGTGCAAGATTCTCTTCTGTGTTACCACAAAGAAACAGTGGAGAGCAGAACAAACAACACTGTGATAATGTTGTTTGGTGTGCTGAGAATATATATATGGTAAGGAAAGTGAGACTGAAGGGAAAATAACAGTGCTGGAGCTTTGAAAATATGGTCATGCATGGAAAGAGAAAGAAAGAAGAAAAGCTGAAACTTTGAAGCCAAATTTTCATGCATAGTACTGTAGTAGTATATATACCATCAATGCTTTGCAGAACTTTCTTAACTTTCCTCCTGCAACCATCACAGTGGATAGAAACTTTCAAGAACCATGTCTGAGAAACAGAATAGAGAATGAGCTTTTAGTTAACAAAAGAATATAAATTTGAAGAGGCATAGAAAGAACAAACTTGAGAGAACCAATTCAAAGCACGCTTGATTTCCTGTTTAGAAATCTCCAATTATATATGCTTTGGCAAAAGCTTCTATCTTATTACTTTTGCGCAAACCATGGTTTTGGTGTTCCAAATGAAAATTTGAACCCACTATAAGGTCGTTAACCTGATACTTCAAAGGATGTCCTGAAGCAGCTTCAGCAGGCTTTGAATCCATTAGAGGGTACAGAGGGAAGTGGAAGTGCTTGTGGGAGAGTTGAATTGAAGGGATTGGTAACTTGAAATCAGAGAAAGAAGTGAAAGTGGAGCTTAAAAGAAATAAAGAAAGTGGAAAATGCCAAGAATGTACTTGGTGGTATGTACTCTGTAGGGTAGCAAAGTGCCAAAGGCCAGGATGGATGGCTTATCAAAGCATAATGTGACAGGGACACAAGGACACACTGCTGCTGCATTCTTTTGCCATTGAGCTTGATTCCACCTTCCTTTCTAACAAATTTTATGTTAATTTACTCATCAAATGTGTAATACAGGTAATGCTCAATTCAGAAAGGAAAGTAGGATGCTAGGAACAATGGTGATCTTTAGTTTATTTTCATAGACACTCATGCATTAATTTATAATAATTATATTCTCCATTTCTTTTTTGTATCCTCCCCTAGCTTTCTTGTCTTTTGTAGATGTACTAGGCTATTGTTTATGTGCAAGATATTAGCTTGTTATTGTAGGAAGCTATTTGTTATTCTTCTAGATAAGATTCTTTACTGTAACTCTGTTAACTACAATAATGGATGCTTCTATCATATTTTATCATATTTATATCTCCTTTTGTTAAGATTTTGAAATTTATAGGAAATTTCACTCAAGCCATTGTTAGCTAATGAGCTAAGTTGGATGAGGATGAGGCTAACTTCAATGTTTCCCTTGAGGAAGCACCTATAAAATTCCTTGCATGAACAAACACATGGAAACAAAATTTCGAGGCTTTGACTGTTTGAGTTTGACCACTAATTCTCCCTATTTTGGAAAAATTAAATGTAATGAAAAGAAAATTTTTAATATTATTGTGTTTGTCTACGCACATCAATCAAGTCTATATAAAGAACACCTTCTTTTATTTTTTATTTGTCACTAAACTACTTTGTACATCTGGACATTTCAAATTAGTAGGTGTATTATATAATAAGAATTTTGAAATTATTTTTTCTTCTCTCATTTTTTTAGGAAGCATAAGAATCGGAGAACCAATAAATAATGTAGGACAAGATAAAAGAGCCAAAACTGTGGGTAAAGAGGAAAATGAAAGAATATAGCCCTACATATCAATTAAGCAGAACTAGAAGGGACCTCTGAAAGCTTCCAGTTTGAACTAAAAACACTTCAAGTTTACCCGCTTCACCTAATTTACTACCAAGAAAAGAAAGGACTAGTCAGTTCTGAAAGTAATCCACGAAGAGAAGTGACTGCAGCGAAATCTAGGGTAGAAAATGTCCAATCCGAACTTGATTTGTTCTAGCCAATGCAAGATGACCAAATTTAACATAGCCCCTTTAACGTTGGTTAAAGTGTTCTTCCATCTCCAGTGTCTGCATGCCACATCAAAAGCTTCCCAGGAGGAAAACCAGCATGTCATGTGTTTTCATCTCAGAGTGACATTGACACCCAACCTTCAAGTAATGCATTTGCACTCAATTCGGGTGTAAGAGTTAACACTCTAGATGATATTATTGAGGGGCAATTTGAGAACAAAAACTCTAAATATAATATAAATATATATACACCAAAACAAAAGTATTAATGATTGAGATATTTTCATTTGTTTTAGTAAATATTGTTAGGAATTTTCTAGCTAGTGTTGTTAGAACATTGGTTAAACAACTAAGAGTGAAAAGCGTTTAAAGTTTGTAATAAATTCTATATATTGAAAATTTAAAAATTTTACTTTATAAAAAAATTTTCGCTTTTGATATTTTAAGTAGTGACCTTAGAAAAACTTATATTGTTATGATAAATTTATATTTGACATTATGAATGGAGTATTTAGGATTGTATGGATCGGTACACATAGCCCCACAAATATCCAGCAATCAACCACTGCTACAAAGGTCTCAGACCAAAAAAAAAAAAAAACCACTACTACAAAGGTCATGTAGTACTATGACTCCAGAGTTTTTACCGTGGTGAAAATTAGAGAATGGACAAGGACGAGACACAAACAGCACTCCACAATAACACCATTTCCCCTCCAAAACTGCACTTTTCCAAAGCATGGTATGAGGTAAGCTTTTTTATGATCTTGTAATGGTAATATGGTAGGTGAAGTGAATAAACTAGCCATCAAGAGCCATGACCTTTCCCGCACTAGCTTAACTCGCCCTCCAAATATTACAATACAATGAAACACCGACACAGAAAATTTATTATAAGAAAAATGACTAAACGAAAAATAGAACACCTAACGTCATGATTTGATTCACGATTCACCATATATTATTTCTTTCTTTTGGCTGAAATACCTGCAACAACATGAATTACTATTAGCATATGAAGGTATACTATTAAATGGCGTGTGGAACTACCCATCCACCAACGTCACTGAGCAAATCCAACGACCATGGTTGGCTGTACATTAACTCCAAATTAAATGTTCTTTTAATTAGTAATATTTTGGTAAGCAACTACGATGCTGCTAAGTAACATTCGGGAATTTCGTACACAAAAAAAGGGGTATTTGGGAATTTCAGAATCTTTAGCTCTCGTATTTAACAAAAAGGGGAGCGATAAAAAAAGGAAAGGGCGACGTTATACTGAACCGGAGTACTTGGACTGCTTTAGAGCTTTAGAGTCGCAAACATCAATAATTTAAAATTGCTAAATAGGTGAGGCCCCATAAAAAATTGGAATATAATAAACATAGATCGAATGCAAGCCTATAAGGAAAGGTGTTAGTTAATGATCAATCTATTAAATTTATTTTAGATATTTAATTAGGAACTATAATCTATGTGCCAAACTGATACTAGACTGCAAGTTCCATTGAAATATATCATGAAAAATGAAGTGCGCTGTCCACAAGATAGAGGTTATCACCCAAGCAAATTATTTGAAGCCTAAGCAAAAAAGCTAATGATCCAAATTGAGCCATAAGATGATTTTTTATTTTTTATTTTTGGTCAAGGGCCATCAGATGATTAGATAGCATTACGGCAGTTATTCTTCAATAATTATTTGATTGTACTAGCAAAGGTTCACAACCTCAAACTCAATGAAGTGTCAATCAAGCTCATTTGCATATCCTCGGGTCCATACAAAAGAATTAAAAAAAAAAAAAGAAAAGAGTTACGATAGATAAACTCATTTTGTATAGAATACCGTGTTAATTTATATTTCATCCACCATTAGATGGGATGTAAACCAAATTCAAGTGAATTTCACATCCTATCTAATAATAAATAAAATATAAATCGATACAATATCTCATATAAAATAAATTCATTAACATTTCTCATCAAAAAATGCCCAACTTGACTCACTCCATGACTATCATAAATGAAGTCCTAGGGAGGCACAACAAAATGACTCAAAGGTACAAGGGAAGTTGGCAAAGGTAGAGAAAAAGGAGTAAGAGTAATATTATTTGTAGGCGCCATCTACAATGCTCTTCGCTGATCAAGGAGCATGGTGCACCTTGCAATCTGATGGTGAAATTGTGAAGTGCATTGATATATCAATCACCTATAATACACTGTAATAATATCTAATTTTAAAAAAATTTAAAAATATGATTAAATATATTTTAAAAATTAATTATCATACACTGACAATGTAAAATAATACTGTCAATATAAAATAATTTTACATTGTCAGTGTAATCAAAAAAAATTTATCAATATAATTTTACTTTATCAGTATAATTTTACACTGATAATATAAAATTATTTTATACTGTTAGTATAATTTTACACTATTAGTATATAAAAATTAATTTATAAAAATCATAAAAATTTTATTAGTATAATTTCACTCTGTCAATATAATTTTATACTGTCAGTGTATAAAATTAATTTTTAAAATATATTTAATTATATTTTTAAATTTTTTTAAAAATTAATATATTACTATAATATATCATAAATAATCAGTATATCTATACACCTCATAAATCTCCACCATCTAATGCGCTATAATCACAAGGTGCACTAAGCACCTTGGATTGCTAAGCGCATTGCATACGGGACCTTGTATATCAATATTTTAACACTTCTCTCACACACCTATACAATATATCTATGTCACTTCAATACATAAATATCTTAATACTCAACCATATTTATATTAATATATAATGCCTGAGAAGATGTCTAAACATGTGATGTTCAAAAAAAAATATTTATAAAGTTATATGGGAATGAGCTTGTACATAACATGCAAATGCTTTATTAGTTGACCCAGTAACAATTACTTCGGGTTGGTTAAATAAGGCAATATAGATGAGTAAGTAAAGGAAAACATAACTGTTTTTTTAAGTAAATATAGATTGAACACAAATGAGGGGTAACAGCAAAAGTTACCATCGATTGATGAGTCCCGTATTATAGGCAACAGTACTCATCAAAAACAACACAGAACTAATAATACAACCACATGGAAAATCGTTCAGCGTCTCGAAGGGAATAAACTGCTAGTTGCAACTACGCCAAACTAAAGGCCATTCAATTTTCAGGTACTTTGCCAGTATCCTCTTCAGGTAATAAGTGCTGCTCTTCCTTGTCAATTTCTTCGATCTTAACCTCCTGTGACTGAGCTTGCTTGACATCTCCTGTAACATCCTGAAGCTGCAAAAGCATTCATTGATGTTAGCACATTTAATAATTTAAGTATAACATAAATTGGGATGAACTTTTTAAAACTAACCCCAGAAATCCTCCCAAAGACTTACCCCCAAGTTTCTTAAGCTTGCAGTAACATCCTCTTGCTGCTGCTGAAGGGTGGTCCTCAGGTCTTGGAATTCCTAGTTTTGATTTTATACAGAAATTTCAAAAATCCAATTTAATTTGAAAGAGAGCACTTGAGGGAAAATCTAAAAGCATGCTTACTACTCGTAGTTGCTCCACTTCAACATTAAGTGTTTTCTTAAGTTCTGACAGCTCCTACATGAACAGAAATAAAATGCATCAAGAGTTGCCAGACTACAAAGTTATCACATGCATAAAAAATGAAGCTGAAGTACTATCAAAACTTTGATGCATTTGATTGAAGCATAATTCTTGTGTTTTGACGATATCTGTTTAGATAAGAAGCCGCTTTGGGAGAAGATTAGTTGTTTGGTATCCATTTCGTATAAAGCATATAGTTTTTTAAAGGGGGTGTCCACCGCAGATATTTGAGCAATTGGATAGTTTTTTAACGGGCGTGTCCATCGCAGATATTTGAGCAATTAAATAACTTTGCTACATTGATGCATTTCTTTTAGATATTGTTTGCTTTTTCTTTTCTTTTCTTTTAAGGAGGAGTTCTTATCCTCCTTTCCCTTTGTATTCTCCTTATCTTTGTCCTAATAAATTTCTTCTTTTATTCAACCAAAAAAAAAAAAAAACTCCAAAACAGTTATAAAAGTAGAGTTCAGCAACCATAATAACCAAAAACCACACAAAAGAAACAAAAAGAGGGGCAAATATGTTACCTTCCCATCAATTCTTGAGTTATGACCACATGATGAATTAATGACAAATGAACCCAATCTGAATTAGGCAAACTGTAATGCAAAAAAGAATAAGCATATGCCATGACCCAAGGACAAGGCAACAAGCCTTTCAGTTTTGAAGGCACTCACACCAAACATGTGGCATTTATATGCCAACCTATTAGCATAATAAATTACCACAGATTTCTCGTCAGTTGTTCAACTCTGCTTATCAAAAGTGCCAATAAATGCGTGTTTGTCAACTAGCTATACTTAAAGAAACTGTTAACAAATATGGGCAATAAATCAGAAAAAAATAATATAATGCAGAACTACATGTATCCTGAGTTATACACAAGCAATAAAGAGAGATTTCCAGAACAAATTGCCAGCAAAGAATCACTTCCTACTCAAAACTTCAGATTAAAAGAATTTCCTTGTAGGAATACAAAATGTTTGGTGGTGCAAACATTTTGTAATAGAGCTTATCGGAAGATACTTCATATCCTATATCTTGCTCAATCCTTGTATAACCTTGTCTAACCTAGAGGAGTAAAATAAGGATGGATATGATAAGCTAAACATTATTATGCTAGACATTATTATCACTTTGCCCCTATCACCCCATTACCATCAACTCCCGACAAGGACCCACTACAACCACCATCACTTTGGTTTCAGTTTAGGAAAGCAATTACTTTCCAAGTAAATGTTTTTTTGTGCTACCAATTTTATCTTTCTTGAACAAAAGCACAGCAAATAACAGATAGTATAAGAGTCAACTTTTTCCAATATCCTGCCTTATCCTAGCATTCTGTACTACCAATTGATGCTTAAGTCTTACTAATCCGCATGCTTATTAAGGAGGATATGATATGAGATACACAATGATGTATCAACCTCCATGAAGCACGATCAGACATGCAACCATTAGCATATAACAGAGATATGTAATATACCTGCTTCTGTCATCAGATATACAACTATTAGCTCTACGGTCCACAAAAACGAAAAATTCTTGCTTCTCCTAGAGTAATTGCTGTTTATAATTCCAGAACAGTGGGTGCAAGAAAAGCAAGCACATGATGTCAGGCTTGACATCATTTGACATCATTTATTTTTCTTGTAAAATATTTATAAGGAAGAAGAGAATAGTACAAAAGAGGATAGGAAATCCACTGAATCAAACAACACAAAAAAAAGCAACACTAGAACCTAGGAGATTGGATCTGATGGATCATGTAACGAAGCATATCAATCTCTCTACATGTCTGAAAATGAAACACCGCTACAAATACCACAAGCATAACACCAAAGGTCAGCTAAAAACAAATCCTATTCCAAATGACGTCCAGAGTTGAAAAAGTGCTCTAAAAAATTCTAGCACTTGTCCCGCATCAAAAACCCTAGAGTTAGAAGGGGAAAAGAAAACACTTACTCTAGGTAGAAGTAAGAACTCTACTATGAAAATTCACTATTTCAAATTTACCCTGTTTGCTGCTAAGTTACCCTCGTATCATTGCAAAGACTTGGGATCAGATCAACTCATCCGTTTCCTAGGATTAGGTTAAAGAAGACAGAACATTCAAATGCTTTTGTAATATAAATTTAGAAGCACCCAAATTGATTTTGAAGGATTGTAACATGTAGCTTTCCTTACATCATCTGATAATTTGGGCTATTCATTCACATATTATATAGTATCAATATTAAGTATGTCTTGAAAGCCCCCACCCCTGCATGGGGCGGGTGGTGCTTCTCTTCCTTTTACAATTTTTATACAAATTATACAATCCTGCAAACTTGACAGAGTCTATTGCTGTTAAAAGTATAAGTTAGGCACAAGACAATGGTGAAAGAGAAGCAATATGCCCTTGAAGCAACCCAAGGGATAAGAGGAGCCTTCACCCAGGCACTCAACCCATGCATCCCAGGACATGACTTAGCTTTGTTCAGAGTTTTTCTTTAAGCAAACACAAACCACTCTAAAACTATGAATAAGTAAGTACCATAAGAGAAGATCAACACATGAATAGGGAAGGAAGAGTCTTTACAAAGAAGTAGAATGAAATAGAAGAGGGAGATCAAGAGAGCTACATGAGCATGACTTGTGAGGATATGATTGAGACTTCCAAACTTGTCATAAGATGAAAATTGAAAACTACATCCTTTATAAAGAGAATGAACTTTTTGTAACTAATATTGCAAAATTGCAGGCTTCTTCGTATCATACTATAAAGCAGTGTTGTAAAATGTATTATAGATTATTTGAAATACATACAGTTCTTGTCAGTGAAACTCAAGGATGCACCCACTTCCAGTTCCTTACACCCACCCAACTAATACTTAAAAGCACTGATTCACCAAAGTTAATCTTTGCCTCCTATTTGCAAAAAAAAATAGTTGTTCCCAAGAGCTCTCGACAGTTCTACTGTTCTAGCTACTGACAAAATGGGCAAAGAACACTCTCAGGGAATTAGTGAAAATGAAGCATAAGAACCCCTTCATACAAAACCATAAACCAAAATGCAGTTTTTTCTGCACACTGAGATCGATCATCACTTACATCGCGATAGACCTTCACTTGCGTGTCTAACTTTGACCTCCAACTTTGCAAATCCTAGGAATAGACCAAAAACAAAATGAATAAATAAACACACAAAAAGTTCAGCAATAGTAAGAATTGAAACACACAAAGCAGTAGAATTAGTAAGAAACTGTTTAAAACCTTAACTGACACCCCACTGTGAACCAAGGAATTTAAAGGTAAAAAGGGGGAAAAAATCACCTGTTTCAAACTCTGAATTCTGGTGAGAAGCTCCGATCTGGATTCATTTAGTTCCTGAGAAGTAACAATGCCAACTACCATTAAAAGTACACACACAACCTACGATTTTAAAACTGAGTGTTCGAATTTCCGTGAACGCACCGCAATTTTAGACGAAATCGGAGTGATGTTATCTTTCTTCTGAAAACAAAAATAAAATTAACTAATTAAATAAAAAAGGCTGGGATGATTAATACTTAATATATAGTTAATAAAGAATTTTCGGAAAAAAATCGGAGATATTGGGAAATTGAAAAAATGGTGAGACGGCAGAAAAGGAGACTGACGGTGGAGAGAGGAAGAGAAGGCGCGGCGGAATCAGTGGAAGCCATTAGGGATCTGATCAGAAAGAGATGGAGAAGGGTTTCTTCTTTCTAGGGTTTTGTTGTGGGATTGGGTTTGAAATTGGAATTCGGAAATGGGGGCAGCGTGTGGGTTTTGTATCTGCTGTGTCGTGGTGCGGGTGTGGGTGTGGGTGTGGGTGTGGTGCGAGTGAGCTCCTTATGAACAAGTACAACTGCGGAAGGAAGAAACAACGTTAGAAAAGTGTCGCAAACAGACAACACAGGGACTTAAATTTTGAATTAACTGAGGATACGGAGGTGCTGTTGGGCGGGACTATCACAATTTGCCAGCAACCAGTTCCCACCACCAACAACCCTATTTTGCATCCCCATTTATTTGCCGGCTAGGGGGTATTTTTCAATTTATGTTAGCTTATTTTGAATTTAAATTAACTTATTATTGAGAGTCTCTTTGAGACAGTTTCGTTTGAAATATATTGCTAACATAATTTGTTTCTCAGTCATACTACCTAGCATCATCTTTCAGGGAAAAATGAAAAGAAAGGAAATGCTATCAAGTTTTAAAATAAAAAATAAAAAATAAAAAATCACATGCTGTTTCATGGTAAGATAAACTCATTAAATACGATAAGTAGTTATGTAAGATATGTAAGATTATAAATTACTATATCAAGGAAGATCCTGTAACTTAAATTTAAGCGCTGATGTTTTTATGAATGAAAGGTCGACTATTCATGCATTGATGCATAAATTATAGCTTTTAAAATATAATATGTGTTTAATTCTCAAATAAATTCTATGAATCATATTAAAATCTGCTCACCCATTACATAAAGTAAAATATTTTGTTGGCAAAATTTTTGTTAGAACAATGTGATGTTATTTTAAATATTGATTGGAAGAGTTATCTCTATTTCTTTTATTACTTATCATATTCTTTGAGTCTTAATCAATTTTGACAATAATTATGACAAATAATTCTAAAATTATGTAGTATTACTTACCATAAATTCCGAATTGTCTTAGACAATCAAAACTTTGTCGTAAATTTTTTTTTGTCAAAATAACCTTGGGTGACTGTTGCTTACCAAAGCAAAAATAAAATAAAATAAAATTATTTTGAAAAATTGTATAAAAAATAACTATATATATAAGTAAAATAGATTGTAATGTGTAATTATTACATGTAATAATGATTTATTATATAATTTATTAGAAAATAAAGATTAATAATGATGACTACTGACCTTTTTATTTTAGAGAAACTTTATTTGTATGTGTTATAATCAACGCACAACGAACACCTATGAGTAATAAGAGAGATGTATTGTAATAAAAAAAATTGAGAAAGAAAGCATAAGTGTAGCTCACCTTTGGATTTATAATGCATACCGAATGTATTTGGTTTTTACATCCAAATATCATATCTCTTTATTTTATCAACTTTTTGCATATTTTGCCTTTGTTTTTTTAATAATATACCCTTATTAATAGTATTTTTGGACAAAGTATTCTCAAATTTTAGAGAATTTAAAATACAAAAAATTTAAATACTTCAATTTAATTCTCTTCATTTGTTAAATTTCTTGTTTGGATAAAGTAATTGTATTACTTCATTTACAAAATGCTTTATTTGTATAATGAAATTATATTATATTCTTTTTCGACAATTGATTGAGGACAGCAGGTGGCAGTCATTGGTGGGCAGTCTAGGGGGTGATTGGTGGTTATTGGGGGCGGTCGACAGTCGCTAGTGGATGGTCAACTAATGATGGTAGACTTATAAGAGGAAAAGGTTAAGAGATAATAAGTAGAGAAGAGATGAGATCTTAAAATTTTATGTAAAGAGATACAAATTAAAATTTACTCTTTTAAAGTCTAAAAAATACCTCCTAAAAATACTTAAAATTTTAAAATTCTTTCATATTAGGGCAAATTACACTGACCTCTCCTGAGGTCAGTTGATATTACACCTAAACTTTCTTAGATTTTAAAATTACATCTACCTCCCTTCAATCTAACACCGTTAATCTAATTTTTGAAATTCCCCAATTACCCTTAATGACAAAAAAACCCTAAGAACTCACTCATCTTCTCCATGTTCCCCTTTTCCATTCCTCCTTCCTCTTCACCCTCCATTCCCGCATCTTCACTCCCTCATGGTGTTTAAGCTAGACCAGCAACGGCGTGAAGGGGCGGAGAGGAGTCGAGGCTATGCTGGTGACGCAATGTTGGTGGCGCTCCGAGCGCCGTTTTTAAAGATCTACAACAAGAAGTACTGGCAAAGGCTAATGTAGTGCAAATGATGATAGTGGCATGAAACTCGCATGACATAGGCAAGGAAGGTAGAACAACATAGGTACTATTGAGGCACGACAATTCTTGGCTCCTCGAGTAGCAGAGATGGCAAGGCTGGGGCTAAGGCAGCATGGGTGGCTGAGGGCAGTGGAGAAGAAAAGGGTTGGAGCAAATTTGTTCTTTTTATTCTTATTTTCTATTAATTTTTATTTTGGGTTTTAAGTTTGTCTTAAGCGAGCTCTAATTTAAAAGTTGTTTGCTTTGGAGTTTTTGGTTTGTGATTGTCTACTATGAGATGACTTTAATTTGGTGGGAAGAAAAGGAGATGTGCAATGTTGTTACTAATAAATAAGGGCTTTGTATTTTCTTTTCAGAATTTGTAAACTTTTAGTTATTTAATTTTTATTATTGATGTTTGGCAAAACTTGTTTGCTGAAGTTTTAGATTTGAGATTGGTTGATTTTGTTGATGATATTTGGTATTTTTTTGCCCCACAATTTGATGATTTGAATGGTAAATGGTAGTTTTTCATATATGAGATTTGAGATGGGGAGTTTAATGGGGCTATGGAAAAAAAGGGAGAGAATGAGTGAGCGTGAGAATGGTGGAGGTGATAAAATGGTGATTTGGGATAGTGTTGAAGTTGCAGTGAAGAGTTTGATGTGAGGGGAAGAATGTTATGGCAATATAATCAAATAGGGTATTTAATAAAAGGCATATAGGACATTTCTCACGTATTTTGAATTTTTTTTAAAACTGTTAAAATTTAAAAAGTTTTTTTAACGTGATTAAAATTTAAAAGTTAGGTACAATTAATGGAGTTAGGAGTTTGTTACCATTAAGGGAGGTTAGTGTAGTGTCATTAAATAAATAAAAGGTGTTGTGAGTAATTTTAAAATCTAGAAATGGACAAATGTAATATAAATAGACCTCAAGAGATAACAAAAAGAATCATGGTTATCGAATTGCAATTCACAACATGAATCACTGAGGCTAATTTTTGAATTGTGAATCATAAATCTTATCGAATCATAAGATTTGGAGATACAATGAAAAATTACTATACGTATGGCATATCATAAACAAAATGATATTTTAGAATAAGAATTGACAAAATCCATAACACAAAGTCATCACTAAAGTCTCAAAAAACATAAAGTCCCTCGAGTGCTAGCAAGTAGCAACTTATAAATAAGCTAATAAAAAGTAAAAAATGACCAAGTAGTCCTTAGTCCTCAAGGCCAAAGTCATCGCTTTCAGTCTATTCCTTCACCATCTTCCTCGTCAGTCTCACCACCACCATCTCCCCATTCCTTTTCTTCATTTTCCTCTATCAAAATGCCTTTCCCTCTATCATTGTTGTAGGCATCAAGATCTTGTGGACCTAAAATTATAAATAAGTAATTAAGTGAATATATTATAGGTGCATTTGTTAGTGAATTTTTGAGCCAAAAAATTCACTTTTTTAATTAAAAAATCACTTCTCGCATATTTGGACAAATTTTTTAAAATAATCAAAATTTCAAAACAAAAAAACTATTTTACGCTCTTTAGTAGAAGTTGAAAAGAATGACTTCTCAAAAATATTTATTTTTAGCTTTTTTCAAGTTTTATAATTTTTTTTTTAAAAAATATGAAATAAATGCACCCTATATCATGTAAAGTAAGTCACTAAAGTAAAAAGTAAGAACTAAGATGTAAAATAAAACTGTAAAAATAACTTTAGAATTGCAGGTGCTAATTCTCTTTATCTTTTTACTTAAACTTTCTTCTTCAATGTTGAAACACTCATCTACATCCATCCAAGAGTTCCCTTTTATTAGGCAAGGATCTTCTCATTTAGTGATCCAGTCATCATCAGATTTAAGATTTAATAAGCAAATAAGATCATATGTATCTTCTTTTGCTTCCCTGTGCTTTTGTCTAATCTCAAGTTGAAGGTTGTATTTAACAAACACAAGCATTTTACCTTTGATGCTCTAAGTGGTTTCTCCTTTAGAATGAATTTGATAAAAAATGCTCCAATTCCTTTTGCACCCCAAGCATTACAAGTTAGGACATGGATGGCTAATGATTGTAGCACTTTGCACCCTTCTCCAGAAATATTCCGCCATAAAGCCAGCAAAAAGATAAATAAAATAAACAAAGTTAACTATTAAGTAGTTAATTACTTGTTAAATAAAGCACATAATTAAATGAGTAATTACTAGGTTGCTTCTTATCTTTCTTGTTGCAACTGCGAGGTGATATCCAAAGAGATCCTTAGCCTTGTGAAATTTCTCATTTTGGATATCAATTTTGATCATTGTCTCAATTTCAGAATATAGTTTGTCTCATTATTTGGACATACCTTATCTAATGTTTTGTACAAACCCATCTTGAGCTCAATATCTGCATTAAAGTTTTCATCATAATGAAACCTATAAAATTATTTAAAGAATATTTAATAACAATAATAATAAAGATAAAGTAAGTCTTACATAAATACATAAAAATATAATTTTTCCTTAAAGAAATACTTACTTGGGATTAAGAAAATTTGTCGTCGCATGAACAGGCTTATGGAGTCAATAGTCCCAACACTTGTCTATAATCTTCTATATCTTTTCATGCCTTTTTTCCTATATTATGGAGCCTCTTTGCAATTTGTTCGTATCCCATTCTTAGCTTCAAGTCACCATCTGCAAGCCCAAGAACTTTCACAAGAGGAGTCAAACAATTCAAGCAATACTTTAGTGCATTCCAAAAGCACTTCTTTTCAACCAAAACAATGTTGTCCACAATTTTAATTTCAAGCTTAGAGGCATAAGCACTCTTATCCCACTGTGGCAATGCAAACATAGATCAAAGCGGAATCTTTTGTTTTGAAATACAATCCATGGTTAAAATGACGTAGCAAACCTTATTATCGTAGGGCTTGCTAGGTCTTTACCAATAACTTCTATATAGATTTAGCACCCAAGTAAGCTTGTAAATACATGTTGTGATTCTTTTTTTCTTTTCCAATGGTATCTTGGAATATAGGAAGATCATAGATTAATATCTTTAGGCATCAAATCAATACAGTGGGCTGCACAAGTTGACGAAAAGAGTTTCTTTCTTTTTTCATTAACTTTTCCCTTGCAGATATAAGGGCTAAAGCATGATCAGTTACCACCTGAACAATGTTTTCTTCCCCAATTACCATCACCATATCATCAACCAATTCAAACATTTTATTGGCATCTTCAATGGAACCATTGGTGTCAATAGATTTTATAAAAAAAAAGGTTTTATAAGATTGTTTTATAGAGAAATTAGTAATTGACCTAGCTTTTCCATTAGTCAATCCATTCGACATTAAAGTACAACTAGTTTTTTTTCCATTCAAGTTTATATTTTTCCAAATTAGCATGCACAAGATCAACTTCTTTATTCAAGTATGGGACTCTAACTTCATGGTTTCAAACCTCTGCCATATTCACTAATTGATTTCACCATATTGATAAATTAGAGACTCCTTACCAAATTTAATGGCAATGTATTATCATATATGCTTCTACAAACATATTTGACGACTATATCTCTATCTTTATCCATTAATTGCATTTACAATTTATTGTTTCATATTAGCCTTAGAGTTACTCCCCCTTTTTCTTTAAAAAAAAAAATCCATGGTACCTTTTTTTTTTCATGAATTATGCTTTTGACTTCCTTTATTATCAAAACACTCCATAACATCTTCCTCAACCTTCTTTGCATTTTCTAAAATTTTTTACCTTTTCTGGTGCTTGATCACATGGAATAACTTCCTTGTGTATTTTGACTAGATGATGCTTAATTCTAAATGCTCCACCCCACATTTTTTTGGACAATAGTTACATTTAACATGTAACCTTGCATCAAGAGACTTGCAATTCTCCCAAGTAATATTGTTTTTCACCTTTTATTTTTATCCATTCATGATGGTTAATGAGGAATTGAGGATTAAGAAAGGGAGAGAGTGAGTGATAAGAAACATAAAAAAGATGAAGAGGAGAGGGAGATGATAATGGCTTACAACAAGAATGAGAAAGGGAATGACATATGTTCCATCTAAACTCTTAAAAAGTGTGCATATGCAGTTGTGCGATTCTACATTTTTAGGTGTATATACAATAAAACATTAGGTGAAAAAGAGGCGAAATGTCCAAAATGCACCATTTTGCCACTTTTTTCTCAAAAAGAAAAAAGAAAAAAAATGGAATTTTGGGCTTCGGATCATGTTGTGTCAAAAACGAACTGACTTCATAATTGGTGTGCAACAGCATGACCCATGAGTGCAGCCGCCACACAAATCATTCTAGTTGATGTCAATACACGATTCCAACATGGATCACTTGTTTTTGGTGATTTTGGGTGTAATTACAAGCATGTTTTGGTTCCTTTTTGTGATTTGAATTGTGGGAATTGAATCGCATTTGATCGTTTGATTCACGGCTTTGACGCATGTGATTCAATTAGGGATGGCAATGAAGAATTTCATTCGAGGATATCCATGGGGAGTTTCATGTTTAGATCTTTATTTTCAAGGAATTTTTCCCTACGGAGATAGAAATGAGGACTATAGATCCCTGCCTTAAGCCAAATGACATATTTACCTCTTATACAATAGTGCACATTTGATGTACTGTAGGGTATTTTATTCATTTCAAAGGCAACCTTATCTTACCTTGCTTTGCATTTTTTCTCCTTTATTACACACACCCAATCTTGTTGGCTACAATGCAAATGATATAGGTCCATTAACCATTGCCCACCCATGTCCAATTTATTAAAATCAAAATTTAAAAGCAACAAAAGAAAAAATCAAACTATGAAATAAAAAAAAAAAACTAATCAAAATGTGAAAGAACCCTCAACTTATTTTACTCAATTACTCATTTTCTCTTCTCCTCACCATCACTGCCCCCATCCCATACTCTCTTTGCTTTACCTCACACGAAGTTCAAAACCAGTTAGTTGCCTCTTCCTCACAACCTTTTGGTTGTCATTGCCTCCCTTTCCTCTCTTTTGCTTGTGATCATCCACTCCTACCATTATCTTTTACTCCTCTCTTTGATGTGTTGTTCTTTGTACAGTTGTCATGCATAGATGCCCTTTGCTCAACCTATACTCCACTCTACCTTGCCTAGGTCATCCATCATTAGTGAGATTTTTTTCATTATAATGATGTAAACTTTTATTAGTGTTGTATATTTAAGACTTGGATCAACCTTGTTTAATTATTTTTAAGGTTTCCTTTTATTTTTTAATTTTTTAGGATAATTAAGTTGTTTTTGTATTTTTTATGTTTTTAAATATTTTTCAAGGTCCCTATAAATCCTTTTCTAGGGGGGTTGGAAATCGAGGATAGGGAAAAATTTCTCCCCAAAGTGTAGATTGAGAACGAGGAGCAAGTTGGAGTCTTACAATGAGGATTAGGGGAGTACTGCTTGCCCTTGCCTTGACTGATTGCCATCTCTAAATTCGATGAAAAACAATTTCAAAATGTGACATTGCCAAAATGAGTAAAGGACAGTTATGCCTTGTACCATGAAAGAGAAAATCCGCAAGGTACAAGAAAACGTGTTCGACAAAAAGGAGTCATGACAGCTGCACAAAGAATAACACATCAAAGGTCATATTAAGCTCTCATTAAAGCAAGAAGTCTTCCACCATAAGCTATATACTTGAAGAGAAGAACCATAGGAGCATTTTAGTGATCTCGAAAAGCTATGTGCTTATTGTATTATTTTCTTAGTGAAAATTTTGTAGTACATACTCTGAGAAACACTTTGTGGATTTCTAGTAAGTGAAGTTAGAAGAGTTTGTAAAATCGAGTTGTAAATCGAGTTGTAAATCGAGTTGACTCACTCATTTCTGTGTAAACTCGGGTAAACTCACTCAAACTTGTAAATGTCACGAGTTTACCTCTGAGTTTAAGAGTTTGTCATGCGGCCCATTAAAAGCCAAAACGACATCGTTTTGAAGGTGAAAAAAATGTTGCTTTGATCACTATCCATCAAGTGCATTAAGGCCCATATCTTTAGCCCTCATTTGTGAACCCTTGTAGCCCTTGAGCGCTATTTTGGAACTCTCACTTAGTCACTTTTCAACCTTCATCTTAGAGAGCTCGTGTCATTGCACGCCGTCGCATGTCTCCTCACAACTTCCTTCCTCATGTCCATGTTGTTTTGTTTGCGCCATCCACGCATTCCTTCCTTGTGTTCACACAATCATGCTATTCTATTCACGCTGCCGCATGTCATCATACATCCCACTCTATTTCATACCGTTGTTGGTCATTGGACTCTTCATGACCAAGCTTTTTTCGCGCTGTCAGGTCTATTTCAATTTGTTTCAACTCTCAAGTTCTGCTGTTGAGTCTAAAATAAGAATATGTAATGAGACAATTGTGACTGCTTTCTTTATGACAAGGGTAGTTTATGGTGGATTTCTACTTGTGCTGTCTAGCTTATTTGGTTTTTGGCTTGATTTCTTTATAATAGAATTTGGATTTGCCAATCTGCTAATTTAGAATTTTTGATGTTATATTTTGTGTATGTTGGCTTAATTTTAGATGTTATATTTTAATTATTGTCTTGTCTTTGATTTGTGTGTGCTGGTTATATTATTTTGGTTTGCATTTCAGGATGTTTGAAACAATTAGGTCAGGGATATGGTCTGAAATTGTTTGCATTGTGTGTGCTTTTATCATGGAGTTGTAAATTTGTAATGTATTCATGCTTAATTTTAAAGTTGGTGTTCTATTTGAATTTCATTTTTATTAGTATGATATATTTTTTAAATATTATTTTAATATTAGGTAAACTCTTATGAGTTTATGAATTGAGTTTACGGAGGCTCCATCAGTTTATTTAAACTCTCGAGTTTGATTACGTTGGTAACCAAAGCTTTTTTTAGTAATTGTATCCGGTATATTATTTGTAGATATCTTATAATTGTATGTAAGATTCTACATTTCTAGAATATTATAATCTGTGTATGTTGTGTAGAAAAAGTTTTATATTACCTAAAGACTTAGAATGTGTTTTGGTTGGAGTGATTTGGGGTGGAAGGAAAGGGAGGGGAAGGAAATGGGGTGGAAGGAGCCTGATTTCCGTTATTTGGTTGGGATGAAAATGTGAGAAGGAAAGGTTAAATAGTGTTCTTCCCTCCGTGGGGCCTGTGTGAATAGTACACAATTTTTTTCCTGGTATATCAGGTGAAAAAATGGGGGGGGGGACAGGGTGCATTTTTTATTTTTCGATTTTTGCCCTCTTGACCTGAGCAAAAGAGACGTGAGATGAGATGATGATAATAGAGAGCAGATTAGGGTGTGCAACACTATTGAAGGTATTGCATGATCCTTCCTCTCTTTTATCGTTTTTTTTTTTTGGCCTTTAAATCAATACTTTTAAAAATTTTATCTAAACAAGTTTGTTTCCTCTATTACTATATTATTAAAAATAAATACAAAAAAATTCCAAAGTACAAGCTATGTAAAATTTTAAAATTTCTCGAATACTAGCATTTTATTTTAAACAGATATTTTATTTTAAATAGGGTATTAAATAATAGCTGAATAATATTTTTAGTATTATTTAATTAATAAAATATATTTTTAAGTAATATTTTTGAAATATTAGATTAACTAAAAATATTAGCTTTATTTTAAATAATTTTGAATAATTTATTTTATTAATATTGGTTTGATCTAATAGGTTGATATTATTTTAAGGTGTTAAATTAAAATAGTGAAATTTTTTATTTGATATTAATTAATATAATTGACATACCATTTCTAATAACATAAAAGTAAAATTATCATTTAACAGCATTACCTCTTTCTTTCCTTTCACTTTTCTATATAAACAAACAAGAGAAAGTTATTTTCCTTTCATCTTCTTTTTCTCTTATTTTCTTTTCATCCAAACATAGCTATGGAAAATATAAATCCACTCTATTATCTTCCATTCAACTTCTTTCCTCTCAATTTTCTTCCTTCCAATTTCTTTTCTCTATCCAAACACACTCTTAGTGTGTGTTTGATTTTGTATCTATAAAATTGATTCTTGATGAAATTGAATTTATCAAAATTGATTTTAATTAATAATGATTTTAAAGTAAAATGATTTATGTTTAATAATTTGATTGAAAAATGATTTTGACAAAACTAGAGTTCTTTGAATAATGTTAGTAAAATTATTTTTAAATATATAATTACCAAAATGAATATGAGATGTTGATGCTTATTCTTTCATTTTGACGTGACATATGTGCCTTTAGTTGAGGACAAAGTTGAAAGTTTACATGAAAAATATTTCATTAGGAAAGTGATAAAATCAAAAGTAACTATTAGTTGCTTCTCCTTAAACTTGATTTTGGAACTATAATTGATTTTAGAACAAAATATCCAAGCATATTTAAAAAGCATAGAATCACGTTAAGTAGCTATTGAATGAGATTTTGATAATGGGAACGTAAATTCAAACATGCAATTAATTCAATTCCTTCTCAAGTTCTCTAATGCGATCAAATCCTTTATCACGTTTTATGCCAGCATAACTTATAGTAATTCTTGCTAAATATTTTATTGAATGAATCGGCAGTTCACATTTCACAAGCAATATTTTTAGAATGTTTCATCAAATATTATTATTATAAATCACTGAAAATATCGCATTTCAATAATAGCACCTAATTTTATTTTATAATTATATAGCTTTGGAAAAATCTCAAACGTAAAACAAACAATGAATTCGTGATAAAAGTGTGATGCAATTCAGACTAAAACTACTCAATTATACTTCCATTAAAAGGAAAGCGATGAAAATGATATTAAATTAGTAGAGGATATATATAATTAGATGAGTTCGTTTTCTTTGGAAAGGAGCTAAACAAATCAACAAAAGCAAGCAAAAGGCGAAGCAGCAAGCAGGAACACAGCCACAGTTCCTGCCTAGTTTCACTTTAATCATACAATTTATAGAGTTTCAATAATTTAGATAGTCTACTCATTCAAATTAAAGTCGTTTTATGCTAATTACAAATATTATTGGAATGATTGATAGTAAATTTAAACACCACAAAAGTAAAATAGCCGTAGAGGGACAATGTTCCATGCACGGACACAAAATTCAATACAGACACAAATACTCAATTTTTTTATAAATTTTTTCAAGAGAAAATATTAACAAAAATTTTGGAGAATAAATTAGTTCCTCAAAATTTGAAAGTCTATGATTAGTCCTTCACTATTTAAAAAAAGGGAATATATTAATTCCTTCGTATAAAATCCATATAAATCCGTATTGTAAAAAAATCTGTACAGATTTTATACGAAGGGACTAATATATTTTTTTTTTAAATGATAAGAAATTAATTATGAACTTTTAAATCTTAAAGAACTAATTTATCCTTCAAAATTTTTATTAGGAACCAAGATGGATATTTAATCTTTTTTTCAAAGATTTTTTTATTCTCTCTTTCTCAATAAAAACAAACAAATGTTAAGAATTTAATTTCTGAAACTTCTACACTTATTAGACACGTGGTAACTATTTTTTTTCTTTAAAATGTAACAGATCTCGTTTCACACCATGTCAAACACAGACATGACTCATAACTCGGAAGTCAATCATTACAGCTCAAAAACAATAAAAGGGATAAAACGCGGTTAGTAAAGTTATTAATTATATTTTCAGATGCTTTACCAAAAACTAAATTTCGATGTATTATGATTGTATTTTAGATAAAAAAACGGCCGTCAGTTTTGTACTTTTGTTAATTTATGAGCTAGAATTATCTTTTAAGAAAAAATAGGTTGAAGAAAATATTGATCATCCTCACTTATTAAATACTTACCGAATTACTTAGAGATAATCTCTAAACAGATAAATTTAATAATTGACTTTAAGTTATGAAAATGTATGTACAAATTTATTTGCTTGGCTATGAGTTAAATAAACAATGCTATTTGAAAGAAAAATTAATAATTAAGACAAAATTAAGATTTAATTATATTTTTAGTCTTTATAATTATTTTAATTTTAATTTCTTTAAAATATTAATTTTTTTATTTTTTTTAATATTATGATTTTAATCCCTATCATTCTAAATTTTGTTCCTTTTATATTCAGAATGTATATTTAATCTTTATAAATATTGAAAATTTTATTTTTAATTTTTACAAATAAGAATTTTGATACTTATAAATATTATTATTTAATAATGCTAATTAACAGCAAGACTAAAAAAATAATATTTAAAAAAGAGAGATTAAAAGCTAAATTTTTTTTTTAGAGAAATTAAAATTAAAATGACCTATGTTTATAGAGTTATAAATATATTTAAGCATCAAATTAATTATATTATTTTCACAACCTTGGTAAACATAGGATTCTTTAATTTCATAGCAAAAAAAGGAAAATTCTTTCTTCGTAACAAAGGAAAAGACAAATTATGGCTCAAAAAAATATATATATATATATAGAGTAAACCAAACTTGGCAAGCAAATTGCCAAACGTAAGTAGTAGAAAAAGACCTGTGGAACAGCCAGAACAAGCTTTCTTTTCCTCTTTCTTTCCCTCCGAGTTCCGAGTGGAGGACTCACTCAGTTGCAGAGCAATGAGTCAGGAATCGTTCATATACAGCTTCGTGGCTCGTGGGACAATGGTGTTAGCTGAATACACCGAGTTCACTGGGAACTTCCCCGCCATTGCATCTCAGTGCCTTCAGAAACTACCCTCTTCCAACAACAAGTTCACCTACAACTGTGACCACCACACCTTCAATTTCCTTGTTGAAGATGGTTATGGTAATTCTTTTTTTTTTTTTTTTGTCTTTTCTACATTTTTATGAATGACATGTCTTGTTGTTTGGCCTTCCCCTGAACCAAAAATGAAAATTGGAGTTGAATTGCTATTTGCTAGTTTTTAAGTGATGGATCTAGTGTTGGAATGGATGTGACTTTGTTGGGGGTCATTTAATTGGCATAAAGGTTTCATCTTTTGGGTTTTGTTTGGATTTTGAATTGATTTTCCATTGTGGGTTTTTTCTTGCCTTTTATGGGTTCCTCCTTTTCCTTTTTTGTTAATTTTTTGTTTGATTAATGAAGTAAATCAAGAAATGAATGAGGAGAAATAGGAGTTGGGATCTTGAGGTCTAATTAAGGTTTGTTGATCAATTAAGATTTATTGATGTAGAAAGGTCTTTGTTTTTGTGGTGCATGTTTGTACCATTAGACCGTGAACACTGCTAGAAGTATTTGCTTTTGGTGACATTCATTTATTGTTCTTTTTTAAATTACACGTTCCTTATAGGAACATCTCATTTCAATTTAATCTTGTGCCCTTGTCCTTCAGTAATCAGGCATATTGATGGGACATCTGATAATTTTGTCAATCCTTTAGAAATAGTCATGTAACAAAGTCTTCAAACAAGGCTTATCTTGTGGTTGTGATGAAGTTGTGTGATACTTCTAGAGTTGGGCTTAGGCTGCAATAGAAATGCATGGTCAATAGGCTCTTTGCATGACTGGTGACACTGCAATTTTTATTTCTAAATGATGTTGCCTAGCTCTCTGTTCATTTAACTAACAAACAATGCAACCTATACATATAATATGTTTAACTCAGGTTGGTTTTTAATCTGAGATTTGATGTTGCAATACAATGAGCATTTTGAATCTTTACATTTTGGCTTTCTTTAAACTGCAGCTTACTGTGTTGTTGCCAAGGAATCTGTTAGCAAGCAGATCTCTATTGCTTTCCTTGAACGTATGAAAGCTGACTTTAAGAAAAGATATGGTGGTGGAAAAGCAGACACTGCTATTGCAAAAAGTCTGAATAAGGAGTTTGGGTATACAAATTTTGTTCTATACCCTTGATTTTGTTGTTGACATCTTAATGCTCGGTTTGACAAATTGTATAGAAAATTAAATAACATGGGTGCACTTTTTCAGGCCAGTTATGAAAGAGCACATGAAGTATATAATCGACCATGCAGAAGAAATTGAAAAGCTAATAAAAGTCAAGGCACAAGCTTCAGAAGTGAAAAGTATCATGTTAGAGAATATAGACAAGGTACTGTATTGTTTAAATAGGGAATTGGAAATTCTTTTTTCTGATGTTCACTAATTTCCTAGTCTAATTTCACTACAGATTCTGGCCTAACCTATAATCCATCAGCAGATTTATGCTAATCTCTCTTCAAATTAAATGCCAGGGGAGAGGTTGGGGAAAGAAAATAGAAAAAAAAAAAAAGGGGGGGGGGGGGGGAGGTGGATTTGGTTTTTTGAGGGTTGTTATGTAAATGTTAGTCAGCAGAGTGCTTTATTGCAGTTTCTTGGTTAGTGCCCAGGAAAAGTTTTCTCTCTGCCTCCTGATACTTATATATCAGAAAATTTTAAGAGTAGATTATTTTTAAAGCAATGCAAAATGCTTGAACGAACAATATGCTTCTATACTTGCTCCGTCCTCACCCTGTCCATATTGTTTGTGATGACTTGCAATGGCAGTTTAATGATTATTCCTGTAAATATTTGGGTTATAGTAGAACTATTTGCTTTTACCACCATTTCTCTGCTGTTTGCACACTAAATTTCCTTCCAATTTTTAAAACTTGCAATGACTAAATTATAACTTACTAGGATTCTGTATAATCATTAAAATTTTTCCTTGCTTTGTCCTGTATGTGTCACCATTGTTTGTTTCCTAACTCATTATGTTCTATTGTAGTTGGATGCAATGATTGCAATGTTAGGAAAGACATCTTAATACTTCCACACCTTTGGTTTCATTACATGTGGTTTCAGGCTCTTGATAGAGGAGAAAATCTAACTATACTTGCAGACAAGACAGAGACATTGCGCTCACAGGCAAGTTGACGAAGGTTAGACAACTATCGTTTTGAATCACATGCTTTCTAAGGCTGAAGGGTTTCCTAATTTTCAGGCTCAAGACTTCAGAAAGCAAGGAACACAAGTCCGTCGGAAGATGTGGTATCAGAACATGAAAATTAAATTGGTTGTTCTTGGAATTTTGTTGTTTTTGGTCCTGGTTATCTGGCTTTCTATTTGTGGTGGATTTGACTGTAAAAACTAGCAATGATTGAAACTTGAAAGTATACAGATAGGTTTTTTAAAATGGTTTATAAGTGGCAATTTAGCTAGAGAATCAACTCAGAAGGGGGACTTTGGCAATTGGAAAAAATTTCCTACCATCTTTTCTGGTTGATAATGGTATACATATTCTTGAAAATTCTTGAATAGAGGAAGAGGGGGATGTTTGTGTATCATGTGATGGACTGTTTGATCTGCAACAATACAATTGTAATTGTTTCTTTTCTCTTAATTTTTAATATAAAAAAATGTTATTAACCCAACTCATTCTTGTACTGTTGAAGAACACTGATGAGAATAACCCAGAAAAGAAAATTTTAGGTCCTTATTGCTTAAAGTTGGTCCAAAACGAAGCGTAATATACCTGTGCCTGTCAACAATAAACAAAATTTGGTTCAAGTGCCTAAAGTTGGTGAAAATTTTCATCATCCCATATTGTAATGGTAGCATTCATCCACTGCCAATTTTATAGCATAAGGGCTGCGTACCCATTATGGGTTCTAACGATATCTTCTCTAATGGAGTAATTTTATTTTTTTAAAAATTTTTCAAAACTGCATTTAGTATAAAGAGGGTATCCATTTCGTACTTATTGGTGAGTTTGTATCAATACCTTAAGTTCAAGCCAACCTTGTCCTCAAGTTGCCATAAACACAATACACTAGTTGACAAGCAATCACAATTAGCATTTCCAAATCTCAAGTAGTTGATAATTCTTCCCTCTATTGAAGCTCGGATCCAATCGCGTTAGTGTCTCCAGTTCTCCCAAACTTGCATGAATTGTGCTATCTAATTGATTATATTGCAGTGTAAGAGCACAAAGCTTCCTCAATTAGGTATACCAGTAAGCTTATTATAACAAAGCTGCAAAGCTGTCATATTATGATCAGAAGCAGCATAGGCTCGTGTTTATTATTATTAATAATAATAATTTATTTATTTTTTTAAAAAAAGCATAGGCTCTTGTGCTTCCATTATGCATGCTACATTGCTATATGTATGCCTTTCTCCTCAGGGCCATCCATAGCTAGCCAACAATTGTTATAGTGTCCATGTTTTCTACTTGATTATTGGCGAGGCATTTTGGTCTTGACAACTGATAATTTCCAATTCCAACATTGCTGTAGCTAACATGAACTTTTGCATTTGATACAACCATGACTTCCCTGTAATGATTAGTCTACAAACTCCACTACCGGTGTATCTCCAGTACGAGTCCTCGACATAGTTCTTGCAACACATTCAAGCACAATCTTTTCAATGATCATCCTAAGAATCTTATGATTGTCAAGGGTTGAGGCACCGTTGACACCATTTTTTTGTCTCTCAAAGAAAGCAGTATTGATAGAAATCCTCCTCCAATCAAGGAAAAAGACTCCAATTTTTTTCATTCACATTCAAACTCTACAAATTAAATATCATTATTCTCTTATTTATACACAATTAATATGATAAAATTTTGCAACTAATTAGAAAATGCCTACCTCTAATGTTATCTTCTAATGAGTTCGCATCAAACCCAACATTTATGTAAAATATCATGAAGGAAATTGAAGGAGAATGATAAAGCGGAAATAAGGGGCTATTTAGTTTGTATTTTATTTTTATTTTTATTTTAAGTTTATATGTGTTTTTTATTAATTAAAAATGTTAATTTATTTTTATTCTATTTCTTAAAATTGTATTAAATGATAAAAAAATAACAAAATTATTTTTAACTGTTTTCTTCAACAAATCATAAATACAGGAAAAATAAAAATAAAATGATATTTTTGTAATGATTAACAACAATATAAATAGAAAACAAATCAAAAGCTTTTCTTTTTTGAAAGTTGAAAAACATGAGAAGGGGTAGAAACCACTCTCTCTCTCTCTCTCTCTCTCTCTCTCTCTTAAAAAAAACTCAAAACTACTTCCTCTCTTTTTCTAAAAGATTAAATTGCTTCCCCATGTCCCCCCACACCACCCCCAAAAAAAAACACAATGAGGGTTAACCGTTGTAGACTATGAAATAAGATCCAATTCCATTTGGCCCACGCTCTTGGCATGGAACTTTGACCCATGATGTGATACTCGATGCCACAAGCTGTGGTTGGAGGGATTTCCTGCCTCTTCAGAATCGCATTTGGGTAAGTTGAAAGGAGTGAGTTCAACTATCAGGAATCAAAGACCCCATGCCCTCCCCCCACCGACAAAATGACCGAAAAAAAAAAAGCCACAAGCTTGTACCTGACTTCCTCGAAGATTTAGTCCCACCACAGACATGATGAGAATATATGGCCCAAAAAAAAAAAAACATGGTGAGAATATGATAATATATATTAGATATGAGAATATGTTTAAATTATGCATATGAAGGTATCAAAGGTAGAATAGACTTTGTGCACATTCGTAAATGATTGTAAATTATACACAATTTTTAAAAGTATTGTTATTTATAAGTCAAAAGTGAACCCCAAGAATAAAACTATAGAAAAAGAAACACAAAATATTTGATAATAGTAGAGAGGATAACTTTGTGTTTTTCCACAATGTCTATTATTAATATCTACTTCTTGATTACCCAATTTTTAAAGGTTTAATTGTTTTGTAGGTTCTCATAGTCTCATTTAATTTTTAATTAAGTCCCTATAATTTAAAAGTTTGTAATCAAATTTCTATATTATATAAATTTTTTTCAATTAAGTCCTTAAAGATAACAACTGTTACAAAAAAATGAAATATTCGTGAAATATTTCATCTCCATCTATTTCTACACCCTCTTTCCTCCCACCCTCACTGCCCAAACTAAGCAATAGCCATCCCAAACCACCATCCTCACCCATACCCCCTATTGGCACTCTCACATCTTGCGTGTTTATGGTGGTGACCTTGTGCGATTGCTATAATCTGGTTTATCAGTGGTGGCATTTTGGGTGTGAATGATTCTATTGGTGAGAAAGGGGCTGATGGGGTGCAGTGATGCATATAATAAAGAGGAAGTAATAAGTGATGTTTGAGGAGAGAACAAGAGAGTTGTGGTATAGAAGATATTGTTTTTATTGTTGACTAACATTGAAGTTTGATGTACTCAAATTTATTTTTTTAACTGTCTGCTGTGAAAGTTAGTCTTTTAATGAATTCTCAAGATAGAAATGTTTATCCAATTAATTATAACTTCAAATTTATGGAAATGAAGAGCCTTTCACCATAGAAACAATTTTTAGTCAAATTCACTATCGTGTTACGAAACATCCATGTAAATTTGTGCTTCAACTAGTCCATATCCATGCACTATTATCTTAAGCATTGCATAATGTTGGTGTGTGTGGTGGTGGTTGTGTATTGTGGTTTAAAGTGGTGGTCATGTGGTGTGGTTTATGTTGGCGGTTGTTTAAGGTGGTTTTGAGGAGAAATACTTACATGATCCGGCAGCACCATGTGGCTGTGCTCCCGGACCAATGATATAAGTGTATTTTCTATGGAATCCATCACTAATACATAATTCCATACAAAATACACTTATATGATTGGCGGGGAGCATAGTCATGTGGTGCTCTCAGACCATATAAGTATTTCTCAATTTTGAGAGGTTGAGTTTGCTGGTGAAAGAGGAAGAATGAAGAGGGTGATGATGGTTGCCTAGAGTATGCCACATTAAGTGGGGTGCATTGTACTCCATGCTATTTTTAACCATAGAGTTTCATTCTATATATGTTAAACGGTTTAGATAAATGTTTGTTATGCACCTGACTTTATCATATGCACCATAACATTGTCAAGAATTTTTTTTCTTATAACTGTTACCTTTAGGGATTTAATTACAAAATTTTATTTAATGTAGGAATTTAATTACAAATTTTTAAACTATAAAGACCTAACTAAAAACTAAGTAAAATTATAATGACCTATAAATTAATTAAACTATTTTTAAAATCTTGAAGAAACAGAATGCAAGATAAGCAGCATAGCTACAAACTTTGGATTGAATGCCTACAAACGTGCAAGGCATGACATGAGCTCCAATTGTTCTTATGGTTGTGGGTAGTCAAAAAAAGCCAAGCTCACTAGAAGACAATGAGAGGACTTATTTGCCCCATTCTTCGTGGATAGGATAGAGGTAATAAAAGTGACATATATAGAGCTTAGTCTCCATGACTTCATTCCTTTTGCACTTCCTCATAAAGCAAGAAACTGACCACTCAATGAAAAGAGGAGTGTTATTTATATCACTCTTTATTGCAGACATTCAGACACCCAGAGATAAGATTAGAAAAAAAAATTATAAAAAAAAAAGGAAAAGTGAGAAAGCAAGAGGAGAGAGGAGAGAGATAGATATAAGGTATCAAAGTATGTCAATTGGTAGTATATATAAAAAATATTTCTCCAATAAAAAAGAGCATCATAGCCCATGCAAGAACAGAATGGGCTTCAGCTACAGCGCAACGCCGCGCATGATTGATGAGACTGCGAGCTAGCTGTAGAATTTCTCTTGTTTTCCTTTTATGGGCATTTTCTTTTGTTATGTACATTGCTATAAGTGTCTCCAGAAAATTGATGATAAGTGTCTTATCCTTTTGAGTTTTGACCAGAATAAAAATAAGGGTCTTATCCTTGATTTAATTTTGTGCCTTTTCAATTGGTTGAGAAGGGACGGTTGGATGGAAGGGACAAGCATTGGAGATCCCATGTGAATTGTGATCCAACACGTTGCTCGGAATCATTCATGCCTCTGGCCAACAATTTTGGGTCCAATGCATCGTAGTTTGTGTAAATATCTTAGGGGAAATATTTGGGGTATGGAGAATTTTCAAAGTAGATACAAATGAAAGATTCTTTCTTTGGCAGACAGAATGTGGAAATGTACTACTGGCTTTTCATATAATGGAGGTATTCGATTTTGATGAGAAATGCTTCCGTACATTCATATCATGCCTTGTTATTTACAAGCATTTTTTTTTAACTTTTTTTTTTTGGTAAGTACTAAATTTTCTTTTGTAACTTATAATTGGAGGCGGAACTATAATAAAAATATTGGGAATAAAATTAAAAAGTTGTAAAGATATCACGTAAAAATAATCACAAAAGGATAGTCCACCTCTCATCATGGGATGGAAAAATGTGCAAAAAGAACAAACGTAAAGCACATATTGGAAATGTACCAAATAAAGGAGATATTTAAAATATAAATAAACAATAATATTATTTGAACATGTATTTGGGGTAGATTTTTGACCTTTTTACCAATCTTTTTCTCAATTATCAATATTTTGAACTAAAGTTACCAATTTTTTCTACTGAATTATCAACTAGCTACAGCATACAAATATCAATTTTTTCTCAGTTATCAACTTTTTAAATTAAAATTATCAACTTATTCGACTGAGTTACCAACTAGTTGAATGCAAAATATCTTTTAATATTATACTATAGCTGGTTGGTAATTTAATCGAATAAATTGGTAACTTTAGTTTAAAAAGTTAGTAACCGGAAAAAAAAATGGTAATGTGTCAAATGTGTCCGTTTTTGTGCGTTCAAACAACATAACTCATAAATAAAGTAAGAGTAGTCAATGGCCTCAATACGCACACTTCAGACTTCAGCAATGTTCTCGGAGTAAGAATTTTTTGAGCGTTAGGAGTTTCATGTTGTTTAAGGATATAATCAATAAACTTTTATAAATATTTGAATAATCTTTTTTTTATGAGCTAATTTTTTGGGTTGATTTTAGACTCATTCAATTTTTATGATAATATTAGAGTTTATTATGTGTTAATTATTTGGCACTTGTAGATGTTTAATCCTACAAATTTTACATTCAAAATATCCAATTCTAAATGTAAGAAGGATGTGTTAAAATCCTATATCACTTAAAAATATAACTAAAATAACTTTTATAAATATTTCAACACCCCACTACCAAGAGTTTTTAGAGTTGACTTAGACTGCTTGAATTCTTAAGATTAGGAGCAAATTTTAACTATTCATTTCTCTTCTATTTTTCTTTCTCTCTTCTCTTTCATCTTTAAAGCTAATAGATCAGATCCCTCATCTCTTGCTTCTTAATCGACGAGAATGCGAGAACTTTTCTGTACTTCATTGGTTACCTGATTGAATAGAGGTTCTTGTACTTAAGGTGGGGGAGTTGGATTCATCCCACACTCTACTTTTTCATTTCGCCACCTAAGTCTCAAAATCAATTTCTTAATTACTTGTAAAAGCAAAATGAAAATGCGTACATCAAATAGAGAAGTCCTTGCGCGTGTTTAGGATGAATTATCTAGGTTGACGAATTAAGATGCCAGCCTCAAATGTATTGCTATTTTGTTGTTGTTGAGTTACTACAAACAAGATAGAATCTATAGGATTTATCGGAATTAATATTAGACTTGCTCTAACATACTCTTCTCGAGTTCTGGATTAGAACTAGAATCTAACTCAATCCTAACAACTAGTTCAAGGAGAGGGATTTTTATTTTTATTTTATTCTTTTCAAATTCTCATAAATGATAATTTAGTCATATATTTAGTAATTGTGAAACTTGGCCGAAGAAGATCTATATTAGATTTTTTGGGTATAAATAGAGATAGATTGTATTTAGAGAATATTTAGTAAAATATAGTGTTTTGAAAAAAAAAAAAAAAAAAGAGAGAGAGGTTGAAATTGCAATGTAACACACAAATTCTTTAGAATTTGTGTTGGTCACTGCGATTTCTATAGAAATCGCTATACCGGTGGCAAATTCTTAGAATTTACTATACTTCATTGAGATTTTAAAAAAATAATAAAAAAATTAGTCAATCTCTCCTATAAATAGAGTGGTATTCTGTTGGAGTGTTTGCAAATTATCAGTCATTGCTTAAAAGTGAGTATTAGCTTGAGAGTGAGTTTTTGAGAGTATTGAGAGCATTTGAGAGTATTGAAGAGTATAAGATAGTTTCAAAAAAATTGAGTAAAAAAAATATAGATAGTAATATAGTTACTACTATTGTATATTTTAATGGTTCTGTTACAATATCTAATGAAAGTGTAATGTTTAGTTATGATTATCCTGCATAGGTGTATCTTTCTGAAAGTATATCATTAGAGGAGTTAAAAGTAGAGCTTTCTCAAAACATAAATATTGGTTTTCAAAAAAGAGTGAAAAAATACGATATAGGTGTCCAATCTCAAATGTTAATAGGATTTTAAAATTTCGAGCAGTTACAATCAATAGTGATAGGGATATGCAAGTAATGTTTAGGATGTATCGTCAATATCAGATTTTCAATGTAGTCATGGAGTTGTATATTGAGTTTGAAAAAATTATTGCTCAAGCAGGTCCTAGCTCATATCTGGCTAACCAACATTACAATGAATTTGTTCCTAATGCAAACCCGATAGGTGGTATTATATTTTGTTTTGATAATCTTCACTTCAAAATTAATATATATTTATTTTATTATAATTGTTATTATTATTTATTATTATATGATATGCAAAGTATGCTCTACACTTACCTCTTATTGAAAATCCTGTGTATCAGAAATATATATAACCATGATCTTTATTAATTATTATTCTTTTTAGTATTATTGTTATTATTTCTATTATTATTATTACTATGATTAATATTACAATTATTATTGTTATTATTATTACAAATAGTCTATTGGTAATAATAATAATAAAATAATAATAATATTGTTATGATAGTAGTACTTCTACTATTATTATAGTTAATAATATTACTATGATTATTTTAATATTATTATATTAGATATTATTATTATTATTATTATTACTACTACTACTATTACTACTTCTACTATTATTATTTGTATTGTTATTATTATTATTACTAATAGACTATTATTAATGTTAAGAATAATAATAATAATATTATTATTATTATTACTATTACTACAATTAGTAGTTCTATTATTATTATTACTACTTCTACTATTATTATTATTTCTATTATTATTATTACTAATAGACTATTATTATTAATATTAAGAATAATAATAATGTTATTAATAATATTACTATTGTTATTAGATATTATTAGTACTATTATTTTATTAGATATTATTAATATTACTATTGTTATTATAATGATAATAATGTTATTATATTAGATATTATTAGTATTATTATTGTTATTAGTACTATTATTATATTATTATTAGATTACATATTAGTAAATTACTATTATTATCATTTTAAATTGAATTATTATTTACTCTTTATTATATTATTAGTGCTGTTATTATTATTATTGTCGTTGTTGTTATTTCTTTTATTATTATTATTATTATTACTATTACTGCTACTACTACTACTTCTACTATTATTATTTCTATTGTTATTATTATTATTACTACAATTAGTATTTCTATTATTATTGTTACTAATAGACTATTATTATTAATATTCAGAATAATAATAATGTTATTAATAATATTACTATTGTTATTAGATATTATTAGTACTATTATTATATTAGATATTAATAATATTACTATGATTATTATCATGATAATAATATTATTATATTAGATATTATTAATATTATTATTCTTATTAGTACTATTATTATCATTTTAAATTGAATTTTTAAGTACTCTTTATTATATTATTATTATTTCTATTACTATTACAATTATTATTATTATTATTATATGATATACAAAGTATACTCTACACTTGCCTCTTTTTGAGGATCCTATGTATCAAAAATATATCATAGTAATGATCTTTTGTGTTTATAATTATTAATTGTTAGTATCAACACTACGAAGAAGATCTGCCAAGTGTGTTTTCCAAAAAGAGGTACAGAATGTGAAATTAGAGACAGTGAAAGTAATGACAATTACTTAGAAAGGGAATATGAAGCGGAGAATGATGGTGCAGAAGAAGATGATGATGAAATGCCCAACACACAAGCTATTATTCAGCATCCAGAGGATCCTTCATCTTTCATGTGTACTTTGGATCTTGAAGCTATGCATGCACCTGAATTTTCTGAATATGCAAACATGGATAGTGATTATACTGTAGACGACGAACTATTTGTGGGAATACAATTCAGCGATAGGGAGACTATAGTACGAGTAATCAAGAACTGTAGCAGATCTAAATTGGTGGATTACAATGTGTGTGAGTCATAATCAAAGACCTTTTATTGTAAGTGCAAATACTATGACTTGGGGTGCAATTAGCTTGTTAGGGTTAGTCTCAGAAAAAAGAGGGACATTTGAGAAGTTAGAAAGTATAATGGCTCTCACACTTATACTGCGGTGATAATTTCTCAAGATCATACAAAGTTGGATGCTGACATAATTGCACAATATATAGAGCCCATGATATGAGCTAATGTATCCATCAAAGTAAAAGTTGTGATTGCAAAAATTCAATCTCGATATGGATACACACCGTATATTGGAAAGCATGGATGGCGAAGCAAAAAGCAATTGAAAGAATATATGGTGGTTGAGAAGAGTCATATGCAGTTTTATCCAAATGGTTGGGAGCAATGTGTGCTTTTATGAGAGGTTCATATGTTGAATTCGATACTAGTCCACCCTACTATAGCACTAAGGAGCAACTAAATGGTCAAATATTCCATCGAATGTTTTGGACTTTTGGCCCTTGTATCAAAGCTTTTAGACAGTATAAATCATTAGTCCTAGTTGATGGAACACATTTGTATGGAAAATATAGAGACACTCTATTAGTCGCGGTTGCACAAAATGGCAATCAGATCATATTGCCAATTGCATTTGCAATAGTCGAGGGTGAGATTGTAGATGCATGATATTTTTTTTTTTTTTTGCATTATCTACATAGATATGTGATGACTTAAGATGAAGTTGGTATTATTTTTTATCGACATGAGTCAATTAAAGCAGCAATTCAACGTTGCCATGGTCAGTGGGAACCTCCAAGAGCATTTCATATGCACTGTATTAGACACATCGCAGCCAATTTCTTGCGAAGATTCAAGAAGCCATACTTACACCAACTTGTTGTGAGTATAAGTGATTCCCAAATTAATTATCTCTATTGCTATATGTTATTTTTTTCTTTTTATTTTTTACTAACCACATTATGATTTATAGGCTATTCAAGGACGGAATGTGAATTTAATCTTCACTATGAGTGGATGCATCAGCATGGTGAGATTTATACAAATTGGCTTGATGAAATTCCAAAAGAAAAATGGGTTCAAGCCTTTGATGGAGGA
Source organism: Pterocarpus santalinus (assembly GCA_031439595.1). Taxonomy (NCBI): domain Eukaryota; kingdom Viridiplantae; phylum Streptophyta; class Magnoliopsida; order Fabales; family Fabaceae; genus Pterocarpus; species Pterocarpus santalinus. Next base: position 52,391,960 of record CM062530.1, on the reverse strand, counting down.
CAGCGACATGGACAAATGACCATGAATCTAGTCGAGTGTATCAACTCTATGTTAAAAGGGGCTCATAATCTACCAATTACTGCCTTAATTAGAGCAACGTACTTTCAGTTGGCTGAGTTGTTTGCTACTAAAGGTAGAGAGGCATATGCACAAAAAGCTACCGGAAGTGTTTTCTCTGAAGTTATCACGACACGTTTACGAGAAAACTAGGAAGAAACTAAAGGCATGCGCGTTACTATTTTTTCACGCCAACATGAAAGTTTCCATGTCGAAGACCTATCAAACGGATCATAATTCAAAGTTGATCTGAGGGAATGGTACAGTGATTGTGGCGATTTTCAAACAGATCGATATCCATGTCGCCATGCAATTGCTTGTTGTTCTAATCAGTATATTGATTGGCAAATTTATGTGGATGACATTTATAGGATGGACAAAATTTGCAAAGTGTACGCATGGGAATTCGGTGTTGTGGGACATGAAAGTACGCGGTCGCCGTATAATGGTCCGATAATTCATCCTAACCCCCAGTTGAAACGCACAGAGAAGGATCAACCAAAATCAACTCGTTTTCTCAATGAAATGGATACGAGAGAGATGAGAGGACCAAAACATTGTGGTCTCTGTTGAGGCGAAGGACATAGCCATACACAATGTCCCCACAAAAAATGGGTCAACTTCTTAGATATAAGTGAAATATTATTACCCTATATTGGCTAATGTAATTTGGGGTTCTGGCTATTAATTTCAATGAAACTATATTATTTATAACATATGATTGCTTTATTATATTCAACTAGTTAGATTATTATTTCAAATTATTAGTTTATTAATATTAATACTATCATTAGTAGTTTATAATACTATTTATTTACTTATTTTTTATATTTATCTCAATTATTAGTTTTTTTATTGAATATGTTAATGATTGCATTACTAAAAAAAATGTAACAATTATATGTATTTATTAATATCATTTTCTTATATGTATATTTTTTTGTAAGAAACGGCTTAATAATTATATGTTTACTTAAATTTAATACAAATGTTACAATTAGGATTAGATTTACAATTAACTGAAAAGTCATAATCCTTAGAATCCTAGACCATCTCTACTATGCAATTATGAATTTAACTTTATTTTAATATATTTTGTAAGATTAATATTATCTTTATTTTTTAGAATGATTAAAAACTGAAATGACTAATTTTATACTTTGGAATTTGCCAAAAAGAAAAAAAATTAGCATTATTGTTGCATTGAATTAACAACTTCTTACTACTTTGAAATATTATTTTTTTAGGGGTTAGTGTTAGTTAATTATACTCAAGATTATACAAAAATTATACAAGATTAGACAAAAATTGTACAAAATCAACAAAAGAAATCAAACTTACCTTTGTTCAAGATTATACAAAGATTATGCAATAAAAGAAAATAATATTTCTTCTACAAATTTATTACTTTTTCCACTCGCTCCATTATCCGGGGGTGAATTTAACAGCTTCTTGAGTTTATTTCGTAATTTATTTCCATCATAACGCATCCAAGATTTGTGGCTAGATGTCTGCCCCACATTTCTTCCATTAGGCTCATTTCTTCTACTAAGCTCATTTCTCCCACTAGGCTCATTTCTCTCACCACCTTCCTCTTCCTCTTCCTCTCCCTCTTCTTCATTCTCATCCTCCCCTTCTCCTTCTTGTCCCCCTTACTTTGGCCCTTGGACATATGTTGTTATCAAACGTGAAGTGGCTCCGACATTGCCTGTAGCTCTAGGACCCTGAAGTAATTCCATTATTATCTCATTTACAAATCTTGAATTCTCGGCAACTATAGGTACATGCTGCTAAAATTCTTATGGCGGTATCAGTGGAACTGGCTGATACACGTCTCCATGGGCAGTTGAAGCAGCACGAGATCGATTGTGTTGACGTGAGCCAGCATCATGATGATAGTGTACTCCACTATCAACTGACCTTCTTCCTCACGAATGACCTTCATCATCATGAGTTGATCTGGATGATAATGATGAAAAGCTCATTCGACGCGACTCTATCACAAGTGGTCGAGGCATGTAACTGTATGTGTATTGGGGTGGAGGTGAGGGCATATGGCTATAAGGAGGATATTGCCATGGTGCCGAGGGCATGTGGCCAAAAAGAGGATAATGAAGAGGTGGCGGGTACATCTTGGCTGCATATTGAGGTACTTCGGCATAAGGAGGATATTATAGGGGTGGGTGTTGAGGAACCTGAACATGCTCCTGCCTTGGATGTAACTCCCGTTGCTGTGGATCTTGTCGTAGGATATCGGGTGACAAATAAAGACCCATAGCAAACTGAAGATACCAATTCCAATAATGGTGACGTGGATAGGGATCATTAGAGGGATAACCATGTAATATATGCTGCCATCTTTGGTTCCAATGTTGTAGCCACTTCGCATACTTTTCTATCCAATTAGTGCCTTGCGCTCCTCTCAAGTCTTTATTATGATGTCCTAGCAAGCTTTTTGAATTGCTAGGAATTTCTTGTTCCATACCAAACTGATGCATTACACAGTCAACTAAATGCCATTCAATCATCTCAAAGTAGATGAGCGGACTAGTAGTTGACCATAGTGGCCTCTCATTTGCTAAGAAGTGAGGAATAATCTCATCAATGCCTAGCCGATAGTATGGTCGCTACTGAAACTGCATTATAAAAGAAAATTACATTAGTCTTAGCAACTATATTGATTGTTATAGTAATCTCTATAATTTTTTTTATCACTACCTCATCGTGCATCATTTGATCTATCCGCAGCCTTATATTACCCATACGCCTAAATGGAAATTCTGGCGGAAATGATGTGTTTGTTCACCTGTGAAATGTTACATTAATTAGATACACATTTATTAATAATAAATTAAAAAAATTATTAAATTATGATAACTATGCCTGGAAGCTAGAGGAAAATGTGGTGGGGGATTATTAGGAATAGGAGCTAAGAATGAAAGTCGGTGCCATACCCATGACTGTAATAGCTACAAGCAGCCAGTAATTTCCACAAATTCAATGCGCGTTGCACGGCATAAATTTCTATAAAGTATAGTGAGGCAAGCCGAACCCCAACTATACTCGCCGATCTCTTACAAATTTTCTAGTAATGGAAGAAAATTGCAATTGACCACAGATGTGCTCTTATCCGATGTAAGTCGTATCCCCAATAGTCGGGGTAAATAGGGGCGAGTAAAGTACTGTAATGTTTTATTTGATACATTTGGCTCAAAAGCATCTAGTCTGTCTTCACAAAATTGGTCATACAACTAACTTAGTCTGATTGACGATTGGTAAATATCACTTGCATTAGGCCTACGACTAAGAGGCTTTGGCATAAATTTCCAATTCTTTCTTTACTGAAAGATGTGGATCCAATAACAGGTCGACCATCGACGTGGATCCTAAGTTGAAGTGCCACATCCTCTAATGTGACCGTACACTCACCAATCAGAAAATGAAATGTGTGCGTTTCTGGCTCCATCGTTCAACCAATGCACTAATTAATTTGTCATCTATTTCTAAGTGGTCTATCATAGAAACGGTCAGCAGCCCTACATCTTGTACGTAGTTATGTATTTTTATGGCAGTTTCTCCAATTGCAATACTAGAGATATCGGTATTCTAATTTTCTGTTACAATTTTCATAGAAATAGAATAATTAGGAGGTATAAATAAAAAAATACTACTTATACATAAATTAACAAACGAGTTTTAATATGCGATTTTATTTAAAAAAATATTTATCATTAAAATATTACAAACATATTTCACATTTTGATGTCTATTTCTCCAAATTCAACACTCAAGATGACAGTATTCTAATTTTTTATTATAATTTTCATAAAAAAAATAATTAAGAGGCTTAAATAAAATAATACTACTAATATATAAAGTTATATAAACTAATATCTAAACAAAATAAATTACACATATATTTTTGATATATTTCTGATACACAGGATCCTCACCAGAGGTAAGTATAGAGTATACTTTATATCTTATATCACAATAACAGCAATAATAATAAACAAAATAAAAACAAATATAATAATGATAATAATAAACAGATAAATAAATATTACTCCTTCATTTCGAATTTTCTCCAAAATATGATTTTCTAATTTCAATGTCTTATCCACCATTTTTGGAACAAAATATATTTTCTCTATATTAACTCACTATCTCTTCACTTTTTTTTTTTTAATTTTCACAAACTGCTTAATTCAACTCCTTTTTTTTTTCTCGCATTCACTCTTCGTTTACACAAAAAAACTCAACTCTTCATATCTCTATCTGTAGATCAATTTCTTCACAATTTATAGAGGGAGTTGAAAGTGAGGATTTACTGTATACATGTGAGACGGAAAGTATATAATTATATGAGATCACTTATATAATTGTACTAGGACATGATAATTGTAGCTCCGTATAAATTATTTTCTAACAAAGTACTACATTGCAACACATCACCACAATTTTGGGGAAATTGGGGTGATGTGTTGCGATTTCTATAATTTAAAGTATAGAAATCACAACACATAACCCCAATTTCCCCAAAATTGTGGTGATGTGTCGCGATGTGTGGGATGTCAGATAAAATCATTACACATCATCACAATTTTGAGGAAATTGGGGTGATGTGTTGCGATATGAGTAAATCGGAATGATGTATTGGGATTTCTCGAATAAAATTACCATATTTCACTAGTTACCTTCTAAACCCAATAAAACACTAAATATCCCATAAATATCCAATATACAATTGAAAAACCCGTGAAACTTAACAATATTGTTGTCCTTAAAACGCATTAAAATTCACCTTTCCATGGTAATACAATATAGAACCAACTTTAATAGTGCAAGCTACTTCAAAGATTTTTTTAAATGTATTTTCTGGTTGAGGTGTGTTCCCAAAACCATTGCTTATATCTCATTTGAAAAGGGGAAAAAAAAAAACAAAATTTAAAAAAATTAAAACAAATATTTTATTTTGAAAATTGTCACGTAACATTTTAAAATTTTAATTTTTAATTGTTGACTTTTCATGCATTCATAACCTTTCAAGTATTTTTATCTTAATTTGTACATTTTCAAAATATCAAAATCAAAATGTATTTTATTTTTACTAAAATAATTTTTAAAAAATAAAATAGTTTACTCCAAAACACTGATTTTAAATAGGGAAAATCCAAATTTGCATTAGTAAAATGAATTTTTAATACTATTCTTTTATATGTTTATAAATTCTTTTTTTAATCTTAAGCTTATGAGTTCTAATGATAAGAATATTTAAATGATACTATAGTTTTGTCAGCTTTATCTAATTCATTAATAAAATATTTTTATTATTTTTTAAACTAATAATAGTAGTATAAATTGCGTCTAGATTTTCTAAATATATACAAATTGTTTAGTAAATAGATTTCTTGCTTAGTATATGATACACTTAAAAAAAATTATCAAAATTAATTAAGATTGAGTTAGAAAATTATTTTGAAATAACAAATAAGATAAATAGTAAGAACTTTATGAATTTTACATGTATTAAAAATATTTACTTACCAACACTTGGTTAATTTAAGTGATTCAGCTCTTACTTCTTTTAAGTTATATAATTATTATATTTAAATATGATTTTTATTTTATTTTATAAAATTATAATTGTATATTTGTATTGATATATTTTACATTAAAAAAATTTAAAATGAAAATTTTTCTTTAAAATATTTTAACTATAAGTTTTTTTAATAAAATAATTTAATTCAAACATAAATTAAATATTTCTTAATTGAATAAACGATTAACAAATATTTGATTTAAACAATTCTTACAATATACAAGTAAGATAACTACTCAAGGGCGAAAAAGGGATAAATTAGACAACAATGTGGTACCTCATCTAATGTGGCCTTCTTAATCATTCCGCATCTCAAAACTCAAAATAGTTCAGTCTTTCTCATTCGTTGAGTTGAGTCTTTCTTATTCATTTTCAAGCTTGGCCAATTTTCAAAACAGTTTTTTGTTTTTGGTTCTCGATTTTCATAACTTTATTGGACATTGTTTGTCGTATGGCGCTTGCTGCTATACCTCCTTTTGTCGCACACTAGTTAATCTGACAGACAAGATCTGATGGAGTATTCATGTACCTAGCCCTTGAGGGTGCACTCCAATAATTCCACCAAACACACCCAAATCCTTTTCTCTCCGTCGATCTCCTTCATCCGATAACCCCGACCTGCCCCCTCCCCTCCATTTCCCCTTCCCTTTTCTCACTCTTCTACTGCCACCACCACCACCACCGCCAGTGCCGGCTGCCAACGCCACCCTGACCACTCCAACGAAAAACCCGATCGAAGAAGTCATCATCAAAAGCGAGGAGGAACGGTCTCGACTCCTGATTTCAAGTCCCGCTTTGAGGCCGACAACCGCCTCCAGGCGGCCACCGTTGACAAAAACAAAAAGGAAAAATTAAAAAAAAAAAAACGTGATACCACAATCACACCAACAACAAAAAGGACCGAAATTTTTTCATAATCAAAACACAAGAATAAATAAATAACAGAAACCAAAGAGCAGGACGAACAAAAAAGAAGAAGATGATGAAGCAAACAGGGTTAAAACATTCAAGAACAGCATGATTAACACAAACCCAGAAAACAAAACAACAACCTTAGGCCAAAAGGGGGGCAGTGGAAGAGGGGTTTCGATTTGTCACTCTGGTTATCGAAGTTGAGGGAAAAGTGGAGATGAATGTGATGTGAATGTGAACGTGAATGGGGCACGTGCTTGTTGACGTTGCAGGGAGAGGGAAGGTGATGGGACTGGAACGAAAGGACGAAGAAGAAGAGAAAGTGGGTCGGAGGGAAGGCTTTGGGGGGTGGGGGTGTTTGGTGGAGTTACTGCAGTGCACCGCCAATGGCTAAGTACGTGAATACTCCATCAGATCTCTTCTATCAAATTAACTGGCGTGCTATACTCCTTATTTATCAAGGAGTGTAGCAGCAAGCACCTCGTTGCAGCAAGCACCTCGTTGTATTAACGCAAACATAGCTTAAACTTCAAGTGAGTTCTCCGCAGTGGCTTAGGATTTCCCCCCTTTTTTTTTTAATATCGTATTTAAAAGTTGTATAATTTATTAATATGTATAAAGTTATGTACAACAATATAAATTTGTGCACCAAACATAAAAATATGTTAAATCATGTTGTTTTTTTTCTCTTAACCACCAATATCCAGAGACTCCAATTAATCGAGTCAAGCTGGGTCAATCCACTATAGGATAATATTCTTCTAACATTAATTTTTTCTATCCATAAATCTCAAATTCAAAATCTTATTTAAAGGAAACAAATGTCAAATTACTTAAATCAATTAAGTAATAATAAAATAACATCATATTAAATCATATATTTTATCATGAAAAATTCTATCACTTTCCTTTTCCATTAGTGATTTTCTTTTAATGACTAATTAGTTTTGGTGCATGTACGTATGTTGAAAATCTGATGTGCCAGGTATTGGTATAATATAAATTTATGTAAATAATTATATTACTTATTAGAATCATAAGGGTGGACCCTAACACAATGTAAGTTGTCTTAAAACTTGGAAATTATGGATTCAAATTTCAGAAATAATCTCTTTGTTTATAGGAGGAAGGATGCATATATATCCTTCTTAAACCTCACTAATTAGAAGAAGGAAGTCTTGTGTATTGGACTACCCTTTTAATGATATTACAATAATCTTTTATTGCTAACAAGAAAAAAAAAAAAGACATTGTCATTTTGTTTGTCCTTGCACTAAGATTGCTATTTAAGAGAAATGATATTTGTACTTACAATTTTAGATATTATTTAGAAATGATAGTTGGAGATTTTAGTTATAAGTGGTGGATATAATAAGTTAACTAATTAACGGATATTAAATTTTTTTACTAGATTCACTAGTAATATAACTGAAATCTATATATTTATTAATATAATATTCTCTATAATTTCTAATAAACATATTCACTAGAAATACAACTAAAATTACCAATTATTTATATATAATTATTCTCTAAGGGTGAGTTTGATAAGGGATAAAAATGAAAAAAAAATTCATGGATGCCCCCTACCAAACTCCCCATAAGTGTCTAATAGTATACACTTAATTAATATTCAAATAATATTAATTGTTATATAGAGATATAATTATATCAAACCATTTAAAAATAGAAAAAAGGTATTTGAACCCTTTTTTCTTGGAACACACCCAACATTCTTTTCAATCTCTCACCTCTCTTCCTTGTTTTTTTTCCTTTTTTTCTTATTCTTTTTTCTCCTGATCACTCTTCATGCTTCGATCAACGCATCTTTTTAGTGCGTTCATGTATCATTTTTCTGAAAAAAAAAATTTGAAATTAATCTAACAAAATAGGACTTCTTGTGTCACATCAATTTTTCTTATCATTTCTGGTCATCCACCATGCATGACAAGAAGTTGGAACCAAAGTCACATAAAAAACTTGATATAAAAGAATCCATTTCACCCGAAAAAGCAAATTTATCATTACAGATGAGATCCTCCTAGAAAATGATAAAAAGAATCAAATAAAGAAGGGATCCAAGTCATATTATATTTATAGTACACAATGCGAATATTTAACACACTAGTTTAGAACAGCTCAACTTTTGGAATGGGTACAAAGATTGGTTACAGCACCACACTCAAATTAATGACATTCACTCTTTAGTTTTCACCATTCACCAATCAGAGACTACCCCACCTATCAGTAATCAAAGCACAAACTCACCTACCCAATAGACAAATCAATGTCACAATCACTTTTTTGAATACATAGAGAAACCCATGCATCCCCCATGGCCACCGTGACAGCACCCATGCTAGCAAGGTACCGCTGCCCGGCCTGCCCCAAAGTCCATGCATGATGGGATGGGTATAAGTTGTTGGATACACGCATAACTGTATATGTATATATATATATATGCCTGCATCTACATGTCCCTGACTTCGAAGGAGTTCTTGTTCTTGACGACTATGTCATACATGTGCATGGACTTGAACTTGTTGAAATCTTTTGGGAGGGAGATGAGGTGCACGGTGGAGCGCTTGTGGAACTGAAGAAGTTCAGGATCATCGTAGTAACGCTCCCACCCCAGTGATCTCAGCTTGCCTTCTAGCACGGCGTAGGAGGTGATGACCTCATTGGTTGGTGTGTGAACCAGAACCTTGCGCCTTGCACTCGACGCGTGCCGGCTGCCACCGTCTACTGCCTCCGCCCCTGGGTTCTCGATAAGCCGGACCACGCCGTTCTTGAAAACCCAGACGCCAGACATTCTTAGATTCCAAGAATAAGAATGAGAAGAAAAAGAAGAAGAAGAAGAAGAAGAAGAAGATGGAGTGTGCGTGTTTTTGAGGGCTCGTGAGCTAGCGTAGAGAAGTGTGTGCTGGTGAGCGGAGAATAGGGTGTAATATATATACAGGTGAAATAAATGATGAGGTGAGAATTTTAGGCTTTGTTTGAATAGGGGATGGTGGGTGAATTATGTAATAGAATGGAATAGAATGGAGTGATACAGAATGAATTAAAATAGAATAAAAAAAAAATTCTCATGCTGTTGTTTATATATTGAGAGATGGAATGAAAGAAATTTTACTCAATTATATGGGACTATGTGTGAACGAGATGGAATTAAATGGTAAGAATCGGACGTTATTTGTTCTTATTCTATCCCATCTTTTGTTAATGGAAAAAATTGTATTGTAGAGGAAGAAAGTGAGCTGTAGAATAGATTTTGGTAAGAAGCTACTCAATCAAAAGAATGTTATCAGTTTTTTTTAGTAGAAATTTTGGTGGTTGTCAGAGAAAATATAGTGATAAAGCTTATTTGTTCATCTAAAGATTTTTAATTGTATCAAATTATTCTGACACATAATTTTTTACTAACATTTTGACTGCTAGCAAATTTCTTTTAATAAAAAGTCATTTCATTCAATTCCAATTGTGTCCATATCACCACATTTTGAGTACCCAATGAAATTGGATGAAACAAGTTCCATCTAATATTATTCTACTCTATCATTATTTTAAAAAATCTAAACAATAAAACTAAATTTATTTTATTCTTATTTCATTTTATTTTATCCTATTCTACCAATTTAAACTTACCGTAAGTACTCGTCAAAAAAAAAAAAAACCCTAAGAGGATTTTAAAATTGGACGACTTGTAAGAGGGCTTTTTAATGTATGGATTGTATTATTTGAATATAAAAATCCACGACATTTGTGCAATGTTTCTAAGCTCTCCCATGAATTAGCATATGGTACGTCTATTTCGCTTTGACGTCTGCTTTCTCTCGCATCAGCATACGGAAGAGTATGTGATATATAATATAAAAAAACAGTAGTGGAACGTTTGGATGTGAGTAACGCTAAGGTGGGACCCAACTCGTTAGAGTCCTAGGCTAGTTGTATATTTGGGGAAGGGGTACTTGGGGAGCACGCTTCCGTCGACTTGGTCTTAATTGGATTGAAAAATGATAGGAAAAAATAATTGATTCGTAACTTATTTTTTATTTTTAATTTTGTTATCTAATTATTAAACATTTTAAGTTTATTCTTTAATTTTAAAAAATTAAACATATTTATTTTTTCATAAATTATATTCATTATATTGAAGAAAAAAATTCTATCTCATATTTAAATTAATAAAAATAAACATAATTTTTTATATTATAAATTATATTTTTAAATCTATCCCTTAATATAACAAACAATATATGCAAAGACGTTACAAAGAGGACGGCTGTGTTCGATTTTTAAAAATTAAAGGACGGATTTAGAATATTTATTATTTAGAAAATAAATTTAAAATATTTATTAATTAAAAGATAAATTTAAAAATAAACAATAAGTTTAAGGATAAATCAATTATTTTTGCCAAAATATTATTTATACTCATAATTGAAACTCATTTTATAAGATTTATTAAGATATTCTTTAATTATTGATTGAAAGAAAAAATGTAGGATGTACTCTCAATTAAGGGTCTAGAGACACCTTAATGAGTTCCATAAAATGAATTCCAACCATAAATTCAGATGACACAATTAAATTGGATTAGGAGGGAATCCTAATTCCCTTAACCATTTGCAGGGTCCAAAGTATTATAATCCCTCTTAGAGAATCTTTATTTTGTTTGGAAGAGAGACTTATTCTAGAACATAGTTGGGGAATTGATAAATTGTAGATGTATTCATACAGCTAGTGTCATAGATGACGCTGTCTGCCAACTATGTGTAGCGTAATGTATACACAAGTGCATCACAAAATTGTACGATAAATCTTTACTAAATATATATGTGTTGAGAGAGAATGTGGAGAAATATATTTTGGACTTGAATATTTGAATGTGGTTTCGGAATACATTTTATTAAGTAGAAAGGAGGATGCTCGCGGCACGGTATACATAAGTGAATAATATGCTCTTTTGAAAAAGCTTTCCCATGGTTTGTGGGGAAGGATATGTCAAGAAGTGCATGGTGGAGACGGGGGACCAAATAAGAAAGGAACTGTGTGGAAAATAACAGTTGTTGTTTTTCATTGATTAATAATTAATTAGGAAGTCCATGTACTATTGGGGGAGGCTTAATTTCCTGGCATTTGCTTTATGTTTATCCTGCCTAACCGGCTATGCCGATCGTTACTTTCGGTAAAAGGGACTTCGTTTGCCTAACAAGTGTTGACTATTCAAAATTCAAATCGTCAGCCTTCAAATATTATATTACTATAATTTGCGTGCGGGACATTGGATGGTAACAACGAATGATAAACTCCAGAATTAATTTTGATGTTTTTACTGTAAAACTTTTTTATATGGTCATTTAGTAATAATCATTCTATTATTTAAAATTATTTGATTTTTATAATATTTTTTAAAACAAAATTATACATATAATAAAATATAATTAATTAATAGCATAAAATATTTTTAAATAATAATGTATGAAACTTAATCTTATAATCATTTTGTCGTTTTCTAACCAAATGCTTAAGTTGACTATATGTGTTGAAAATGTCTATATGAACCACATGTCTATATATATTGCAATTCTACTCCCCTAAGTAGGGCAATAGGGTAGGTAGAGAGCTCCTGTATATTTACAAAGACAAATATTATTTGAATCCGTAATATATATATATATATATATATATATATATATATATGAATCAGGATTAAAAATATTGTATAAATAACATCACTCATTTACAAATTATAGTACTTAGTTGTTAGCGCTTCCTTGTATACATTTAAATCCACGTGTAAACTCAAGCCCTAATCCTCCACTAGCAGGATTGGAGAAGATAATCTCAGCATCTAACGTTGAACCTGCAAATAACTCCATGTAGGAGAGTCGGTAACCAATCAAATATACATCAAAACTCGGGCTCAAATGTAACCATAGACAGACTCGTGCAGTTGTATTGCATCTAAGAGGAATAAGACATGTGCATAATCAATTATTACCTAAGTACTGTCAACATACTTTTAACACGTGTGGTTTACAAATTAAGTATTTGTCTTATATCTGTTGATCAGACGTTTGGGAGTTCTAGGTTCATACCAATAGAATTTTCTGGAAGATGAGGAAATATCCATGAAGGAGCAAGCACCACAACTTGGGAGTGAATGAAAGTAGTGTTAGATTCCAACGCCTTATCCCACACAACCAAATCAAAGTTGAGCTGTCAAGTTGCAGTCCTTTAGGGCACACATTCTCTTCAGCAGAGCACCACGGTCATGATTAATGACCGTGCTTCAATTTGCCGTCTCCTCATTGTGCCACACGGTTTCATTGACTGGGAATCTGGGTTGCTAACTACCTAGACCAAAATTGCATTAATTAAATTTGATGGACTTTTCTCCTTTTGACTATTTCGCGCTCAAATTGCTTTTATACCCATTGGACCACATGAGTCTCTTCAATTTGTTATGCATGTTCCCGTCAATTAGTTGATAACTACATAAAATTCTATCAATTCAAAGTAATATATGAAAGCATCAATAATTCGGTTGGTTTTGATATTTACATTTTTAAATAAAGTTTTGAGTTCAGCTTTTGTGAATAAAAAAAAAAATTAATGTTAGCATAATTTTATCCACATTATAAGCCGATCCGACTTGAGTTAAATTAACTAAAATTTAATAAATTTTGAATACTAATAATTAAAAAAAAAAAAAGACAAGCAATATATGTAATACTCATGATTACAAGCAGCTGACAAGCCCCATTGAAATATCGGACACTATTTTTATAATGACTCTCGATTTTTCTATTTCACTATTTTGCCATTGTTTGGTTTATTCACTTTTAGTTTCTTATATTATTATGACTTTTTATATTTTGTCACAACAAAGTTTTTGTTTTTATTTAGAAATTACTCACGCAATTTTAAATCAAGAATAATGATTAGTTAAAGCCCTTCTTAAAATAGAGACTTTAAAATTTAAACCCTGAAATCATTATATGCAAAGTTTGTTTGGATCAGTCGCAGTTCACTTCCTTGGCAGCTAACCACTTTTTTTGGGTCAAGAAAGTTTCTTTAACAAAGTTATAAACATGATATATAAAAAATTTAAATTAAGAGTTAATTTAAATTATATCCTGCACACAAATAATAAATAATAACCAAAACCATGAGCTGCCATCATCACTTGTTTCTACCACCCATAATAGAACTGTCCCCATATGATAATTCGGGCTAATTAAGAATCCTCTAAACTAATATTGTCTCTAAAATAAAAAAAGTGAGGAAAGATCACTTTTATATCAATAAATTGTATTGTAATCATAACTTACTAAATAATTGAACAATGAACAATAAATATTTCTTATTTTCTCACTTTACATATAAGTTTACTTTGGAGAAGTTTCTACCACAATTTTACTTCTCAGCCTGTAAAACAAAATTTCCCGTGTTGAGCTTTCTTGATAAGCCATTTCAGTGTTACCCATTGTTTTTGGGATTTTGCCCATACTATGTGCGATAAAGTTATTCGGAGAACATATCCTCAGCTTCAAAACAGCAACCTTTCTGAAAAATGCTTGCTTATTTAATCCGATGTAACGTTGGCTCCACAGTATATGGAAAGCTTCCTCGAACAGCACATGTTTACAGCAAACCGATATGATTGTCCCATACGAGAGCCAAAATCCTGGTCCTGTATTTAATAAAACAATTAGTATACTTGCTGGTATGATCAGCATCCTTCTAGATGCATGTCATTCCTCATTAACCTTTCCTTTTAAAAGAAGGGCTATGCATCCATCCAGTCACTAATTAAGGGAGTTTTGGCTACGGCTTTGCGTTATGTTAACATAAAATTTAATCGCTTGTATATTTTTATTTTGATTTCTAGTATGATATAAATCATTAATTACAAGAAATTTGATACAATTATCATAAAATTTAGTCTTTTGGCAGTCTAACCATCAATTTTATAAACATACATAAAGGCTAACAAAAAAATGTTTTCTCATATATCTGCAGTTTTCATAGTAAAAGTAAACGTTGATAGAGAATGACCAATGAAATAGAATTTTTATTAAAGTTCTAGTTAATTTGTGAATGCTCTCAAATGTACGGCAGACACCTCTCTCTCTCTCTCTCTCCAACAGAAAATGAAAATGAAAATGATAATGATAATGAGAGTAACTACAATAATTCATCCTCATTCTTCGATATTAATAAAATACTAAAACTATTGTATATGGCTAAATAAATAAAGAAAAAAGAGAAAATTAGAGAAAGATTAATCCCTAAAATTAATAATGCCATTTAAAAATATACGTTTTCACATTTATGAAATCTAATTACACATATATTAAAGGATTTTGAATGCAATGGAGTGGTTGAGCACTTTTGAATTATCAAAAAATCAAGGGGGCGGGGGGAATTTTAGAAAACTCGACCAGGATGCACCACTACTTTTCTTGTCTAAAATTATGTTTTGGTGCAACATGCATGTGATGAATTTATAATTATATATACGACGCCATCTGCAGTGCTCTTTGCTGGTCAAGGAGCATGATGCACCCTGCAATCTGATGGTGAGATTGTGAGGTGTATCGATGCACTAATTACCTATGATGTACTGTAGTAATATTTAATTTTAAGAAAATTTAAAAATATAATTAAATATATTTTAAAAATAAATTATCATACACTAATAATATAAAATTATACTGATAATATAAAATAATTTTACACTATCAGTGTAATCAATACATTGATAGTATAAAATTATTTTATACTATCAGTATAATTTTACACTATTAATACATAAAAATTAATTTTTAAAAATTATAAAAATTTTATTAGTGTAATTTTACTCTATCAGTATAATTTTATATTATCTGTCAATGTAATATTATACTGATAATATAAAATTATTTTATATTATCAATATAATTTTATACTGTCGATATATAAAAATTAATTTCTAAAATATATTTAATCATATTTTTAATTTTTTTAAAAATTAATATATTACTATAATGCATTATAGATGATTAGTATATCGATATACTTCACAAATCTCTACCATCTGATGCGCTATATTCACAAGGTGCACTAAGTACCTTAAACCAAATCACATTGCAGACGGTGCCTATATATACATGTGAAGTGGATATGCATGTCCAGAGACATATCAAGAAATGCTAAGTTATTTGATTATGTCATATAATTACGGAAGCGTTTACGTTGGTCCATGGATCATCCATGATCCAAGATTTTTGCCAATCATCAATCGGTAGAGGTTTTGTAGCATCTGTGCGTTTTATGGTGCATCTTAGGAATCAAGGTGCATCATGCACCACCTTGATGCAAAAGATAGGATGAAGGGTGTTTTGATGCACCTGACATAAGTGAAGCACATTAATTTCTGTTAATCTCTCTTGTAATTTCACTTCGCTTTGGGTATGGCTATTGTCAACAGGCATGGAGTGTGGTTTTTAGGGTGTAAAAAGTTTATAAATTTTTTTTCCTAATTTTTATAGTACTTTACTGGAAAATTAATAAAAGGGATTAGCTTATATCGTTCTTATTATTCTTCATTTTCTTACTACTATTATCGTTGTTGTGTTGTTCCTCTCGTCATCTTCCAAAAGGTCCTGTGTAGTTTGAATGGAGGATTGGGTGGTTGGGGTCCTTGGGGAGGAATAACATAGGAGAAAGCACAAACCAATTTCCTTGTCCACCTTCACCAGCAAACCACCACAAGCTATGGCCTCCTTCTCTATGACCATCGTGTGCAACCTCACTGCTTCTCTGTGTCACACTCAACCTTCCACCATCATCCAGTCAACCACCTCCAAGCCTGGTTAAACTTAGCCACAAAGACCATCATCAACTACCATGCATCACTTACCCAAACCCACTCGCACCACCATCACTTCACCTTGCTCTGCCTCAACCACCGCCACTGCCACCCATTCTACATAGTCAACTTGTGAACCACCATGAGCCACCATCTCCTCCTCAATGAGCATTGCGCACGATCCTATGGCCAATAACCCAACAACTGCTTTTGTCACAAGCTTTGCCGAGTAATCATCCATGGTTGCAGGTGGAAAAGGCTTTGGGAACCTTAGGGGAAACTCAACTTTTCATTTATTTTTTAAAAATTTAAAATTACAAAAAATACACTAATTTTCTATGAGCTTGATTGTCCCTTTTATGCCCATTAATGTATTGAATGATCTTTTTTTTTCATTGATTCACCAAGAACTTGAGAAAGTTTTGTTGGTTATTATCCCCCGTACACCAACAAAAAAAAAAAATAGAAATGGAAAACTTTACAATGTATTATCACTTATTTACTTCATGGATACACTAGCAAATCTTGAATGTTGGATCACTTAGTCCGTGGTACACCTTTGACTCTGAAGTGCATGCTAAACACCGTCTTATTAGTTGACTTGTAGTCCATGATAGTCCTCTCAATTATATTATTACTCTAAAATATCTCATTGCATTATGACCATCAAATTAAATTTTTAACTATCCAATGGTTATAAAATCCTGGATCATGGATGATTCATGGATCAACATAAACGCTTCCATAAATTTAATATAGAATTAGAAACCTATTACTGACTGGCCTACACATCGCAGAGAATGTTAGTTTAGATATAACTCTTATTTATGGAAGCGTTTACAATGCTTCATGGAGCACTAATGCTCCAAATTTTTTTTTTATCTCAGTGATGTACCATAGAACTTTCTCCTAAAAGTCCATCGATGCACCCCCAACTGCTTCTCCAAAATTTCTTGCCAGTCAACCCTCCTCTTCCTTACAGTCAATGGTTTTGAAGGTGGCTTCTCCAAAATTTTCAAAACTTTTTTTGCTAAGTACCACCATTTCCGTTCAGCAGCCACCATTATTATCTGCCTAACAGCCATTACTTCCATCTAATAGCCAAGTATTCCTCCACCAAGCCCCTCTATTCGCATCATTGAAACTAATGCTTGTGGAGGTAGGGGTTGAAACCAGGAAAATAGTGGGGAGGGACTTGTGGTGAATGCTAGCTGCACATGCTGCAACTACAGCGAGTAACAGATGGAAGAGGCGGTGGGGTGGGTGATGAGGGAAGAGGTGGTGGTGTTAAGTATTGAGGTTGGGAGAGGTGGGATAACTATGGTGGATAACTATTGAATAAATCTAAACCGTTTGTATTATTTTAATTAATATTTGATGGTTGTAAATGTTTGGTATATTATAGTTTATAGTGATCCATGGACCAATGTAAATACTTCCCTTACTGTAATGATTAATAGTAACTTCAGTAACATATAAATCTGACCACGGCAGTTGAGAAGATGCTACAATGGTATGTTTCTGCCTAACCATGCTATTTGAGTGACGTAAGCTCATAAGAACAGAAAGTTACATTATTTCAATGTGTTAAGGTGTTCACGGGAGGTGTTGAAGAAAATGAAAACTAGTCCAATCAATTGAGGTTGCAAGGGTTGAGTTGAGTTAGGATTTAAAAATTTTTTTAGTCAATTCAAACCAACCCAACCCTATCGAAATTGGGTTGGGAAATCGGGTTTACGGTTCTGTGATGATAATTCTACCATTTCACACTCCCCTTATAAACATATTCTGTTAAGATTGTTGTTTAAGACTGGATTAAGTTTAATTATCAATTTTTAAATCAATAAATATGAGATAAGATAAAATTATGCAACCATATGTAAAGCACCAAATGTTGGACAGAAAAAAAAAAAAAAAAAAAGCCTCTGTATAAAAGTGCTAATGTTTAGAAAGAGAAAAAAAGATGAATGTATGAGATTGATCTGCTGGTTAGCCATCTTAAGGATTGTCGTCGATTTCACTACAACATATAGGACAATGGTTTTTTTTTTTTTTCGGCGATAACTACAGCATGTAGGTTTCACATAAGTTTATTCTTTATATATCTTAAGTTTACAATAATTAAGCCCTTTTTTCGAGTTTATTTATGTCAATTAGCTTCCGTCGTTGTAATGCAAATTCTTATAAATGTATTAACAGCATGTATTTTGTTTGTGCATGCATGTCAATTTCATTGATTTGTATGTATAATTTATATTTATTCTTGAGATAATAAACACTTTGATCATTGAAAGAATCAAAATTTAATAGATTAGTCCCTAAAAAAGATTGCTAACATTTTGAACTCTAAAATTAAAATATGTTGTAAGAATTTAATTCTTTCGTTAATTTTTATCCGTTAAATGTCATGTTGTATCTTACCTAAAATTAATTTAAACACTGTCTTTCAATAATACATAGAATGAAGGTAGACATTACTAAACAAAAGGATTAATGTATCACGACATGATTTCTTTGGACAATTAAAGTATATGTGTTTGATCTTTTAGAGACTAAGATATTTTTATGAAAATTTTTTAGGGACCAAAGTGTAGATTTACTTTTTATTCTTTAAGAGGTTTGAAACAACACTAAGTTTATTGATTACTATTACTATTACTATTACTATTGGTGAGTGTTATTAGTTGAAAAAATAATTTTAATGATTAAATATGTACATAATTATTTTTTATAATTGATTATAATAAAATTAATTTTATGTTTAAATATATCGGTTGAAAATTAATTTTTCAAATAATATATTTTGCCTTAATTGTGTAAGAGATAGTTTAAAAGCCTTGGTAAATATCTTAAATTTTGACTAAAAGAAAAGCTTTTTAAATAATCAATTTTTGGTTTAATATACAATAATTATATTGTAACAAAATTTACCAATTCTTTTTAAACATATTACAATGTACTCAAAATATTTTTTATAAAAAAATAGTTTGTTCAGAGGTAGGTTGCTAGATCCTGGGAATTGGTAGAACTCTGAATGTTATAGGGACTCTAAGGTTGCTCAAACTCAATGGTTGAAAGCTGAGATCGGTGTTCCACAGTGAAGGGGGTGTATTTGCAAGGACTTCAATGCTCAAGTCAAGGAGTACAAGAGATACTAATGCAAAGGTGCATTTTGCATACTTGATAGCTTCATGCTCCACAACTCTAGGAAGCAATCTCGGGATCTCCTAATAGCTTCTGCTTATTGGTGAGCCCAAGATATGTGACAGCACATTGATCGTGGGCAGTTCCTTTTTGCTCGTGGTGGCATCCAACATTCCCATCCTTGCACCACGTAGGGGACTAAGCTTTAGCCTTATTCACCAGGATCTCCAACTTGGGCTTAGCTCACCCAAGCATGATGAGCTCAATAATGGGCTCGTGACATGGGCTCTAGGATCCTAGTCCGGAATAGTATCCTTAACTCGATTTCGTGGTGATACCTCGGATGTTGAGTTTAACATCTTAACGCTTGGTTATGTCCATGGAGGTCAGATGCATGCCTTATGCCTGAACCGATGTTTTCTTAGGATGTGTCATTTCTTCTTTTGATGTGAGGTCACATCACAAATCGCATCTCTTTACCCCGAGAAGACGCCTGGCGTTTTGGTGCCTCGTTTTTCGCACAACCATCATTTGAATTAGGAGGATATTACCATCGTGCCCCTAACTTGTCGATGCAAAAAGACAAGATTTTCTCTTTCGCGACCTTTGGGTTGTGCGATAAGGGGTGTCACAGCCCCTATAAGTACTCTTTTTTCTCCTTCTTCACTTCCTTACCATTTCACTATCTACAACGTGTGTGCAAGAAAGTTACTTCAAAAGACAAGGGGGAGAATTTCACAGAGGGTCCTCAAGGCTTTTCATCATCCTTCTAAACTTTCGACATTACTAAAGATATGCTTCTTTTCTTCACTATTTTGCTTGCTTTAGCACTTGCAGTCTACTGAAATGATAAAATGTAGTTTTGTGGTGAGGGATTTGGTTCCCACCACTTTATTTTTACCATTCTACATCGTAGGAAGGGGTGGTTACTGCCCCTGGCTCTTTTGCTTCCTTTTCTTCCGCTACTCACTGGTGATTTAATCCTTTAGTGGGGAAACCATTGTAGGTTCTTTCCTTCCCTTTTCCTTTTGTTTATTTCCCAAGTTTCATTTTTCATTCTGGCACTTAGTGGTGGTTTCTCTATGTAGGTCACCCTGGATCCGAAAATGGGTAGAAAGCAAGTACAAAAGGTCCTCATGTATCTGTCCTCAATTCACTGGTCTACTATCAGGTAGAACCCAAGGTTCTAGGAATTCCCTCTGTTGTGACTTCCAAGTTCCTTCAGTCTCTGCGGGAGGAGAATGTAATCACCTTGGAGGGTGAGTACGAGGAGGACTATGCCCTAGGGGTCCTTGACGAGAATGAGAAAGTATATTACATTAATCATGGACATGGCTCGAACTGACTGTGGATGTATGACATCCTCATCTCAAAGCTCAATGTCCGGATCCCATTCACCAACTTCTAATTCTCTATTTCAGAATCGACCTTAGCTCCCCTCCCAACTTCATCCAAACAGTTGGGCGATGATCCAAGGTTTTGAGATCATTTGCGAATATCTCGAAGTCCCGCTTTCCCCAACGTTTTCTTCCATTTCTTTACCCTCACTTGACCTAACAGAGGGGGATTGACCTTAGGCTGGCTTTCTTTCTGAACCCATGTCAATAGGAGGGTGTTCCTTCTATTTGGAGCTCCGGAAAGAAGAACTCACTAAGGTTAACTTCTACTGGAATAAGAACTTTGAGGCATCCCGGATTGAGGCTGACGATCATACACCCAAGGAATGGGTTGTCATACAATTCTTCATAGAGAGCTTGGTGAAGGATCACCTTAACTTGAAGGGCATTGTTAGCGTAGAAGCCGAGGTGGCTAGGAGATATTTAGGTCCTTGCCCTTTTCCCTTTAGCATTCGCCTTGCTTTTATATTTATGCTTCACTAATGACTTATGTTCTTTTGTAGACAAAATGGCTCCAAAGTTTGCAATGACTGAATTTTGATGTCATATTTTGAAGAGCCCCGATGAGGGAGATAGAAGTAACAGCCCTAGGTTCACAGGTTCTGGGGAGCCGGAGTTCACGTTGGCCTTGAGATTTTCTACCTCGAGATCTTCTACCCCAAGATCTAGCCTCAAAAAAAGTAAGAGGGGAAGAAGGTGGCCAAGGCCACAAAAGCCATCGAGGTCGAGGCTGACGTCTCTCTGACATCAAAGGAAAAGTTGGAGTTAAACGTCCTGGCCAAAGGCTTTCCTTCCACAATTTATGGATAAGGAATTGATGACTATGGCTTGCCTCGCACAGCTTCGAGTAAATAAAGATAGCCTATTGGAGAAGTTCTAGTGGGTCGGTCCCATGCTTCTGAAGTCAGCGGCCATTTTTTGGTACTCGAAGTCGGTGGTATCCTTCGAGATTCAGGCTCAAGCTGAGAATAAAGACATAGAGGAGAGCAACATTCTCTTTTGGGATAAGAAGGCAGCCATGGAGAGGCTTAAACAGGAATTGGCCTCCAAGATTGAGGGTCTAAATAAGCAAATCAAGACCAAAGACCAGTAATTGGAGGTGCTAAATGGTCGGCTAGTGAAGCTCAAAGCTAACTCTGCCAAGGAGATTTCCGATTTGAAAGATGAAATCAAAAACATGGAATGACAATGGGAGAAGTCGGCCTTTGAGATCGAGGATAACATCTTAGTGCAAGCCAAGGTGATATGTCCCAAGGTTGACTTCAGTGAGGTCGGGTTAGACAAGCATGTCATCGATGGACATATCAAGGTCGTTCTTGATGATGAGGATGAAGAAAGTGGAGACCAAGAGTCCGAGCCGGGCCAATATGAGACTGACCCTTGAGGCCTTCTTTTTATCTTTTGATAATTTATATTTTGCCTTTTCGTGGGCTTTTATGTAATGAACATTTTCCGATTTTGACGGTAGTAATGAAAATATGACTTTGCCAATTATTTGCGTCTTTATTTTGCTTTCTTTTTTTCACCTAAGTTAAATAACTTGAAAGGAACTTTAATGGCTTTCCAATTGGCTACTAAATTCGCTTAAGTTAAAACTTAAAGATTAGAGTATGAACCAAGGTTATAAACTTAGCTATCTCCGAGGTGGTGATGCACCTAGATTAATGCAAGTAATTTCGAGGTCTTTTTGTGACCTGGATTTATTTTGGCTTATGTTTACTTAAGGGTTATGTGTCATTTTTCCAAATTGCAATGTGACTCAGATTTTTAAGTAATTATGCCTGAGGCTTTGGACTTGGGTTCCATGTATCTCGACTAAGGGTGGTCATTCCTTTAGGATTTAAACAATGAATTAGAACAACAATAAATTGGATAAATAATAATTTCATTAATGAAAATTGTAGATTATGCATGTAGATTGAAATAAAAAATAAAGTATAAGAACATCACTTGGCCCACAGAAGTCCTGCCTAATTAAAACCTCCTTGGAAAAACTCAATGGAACAAAACGCATGATAGGAAAAAGAGTATGACAACTTGGCATGGTTTACATCATATAATTTTTTTTTTGGAAGGTTCAAGGAATTCCATGACCTCGGATCCCGACAAAGTAGAGAGCTTGAAAGCTCCTTTTCCCAAAATTTCAACTACCTTATAAGAGCCTTCCTAATTTGCGACGAGTTTTCCCTGCCTAGGAGATGGTGGTTTGATGTTAGCGCATCGGAGTACCAAATCTCTTTCTTGGAACTTTCGGGGAACACGGATGGAATTGTATCTATTAGCTACCTTTTGCTTCAACGTCTTTTCTCGGATATGGGTCATCTCTCTGGCTTGGCCTACGAGGTCAACTTCTTCACAGAAGGCTTAAGAACTCACAGTTTGGAAGGCAACCTTCTGACTGGGCTCTTCGACCTCTACTCGAATCATAATATCTACCTGGTAAATCAACTTGAAAGAGGTTTCACCCATTGTTGATTGTGGAGTCGTCCGATATGACCATAAGAAGCTATTGTGCTCATCAACCTATGCCCTCTTTGCTTCGTCAAGCCTTTTCTTTAGTCTTCAGAGCACTACCTTGTTAGCTACTTTGATTTGGCCATTGGTTGGGGGTGTTTGATTGAAGTGAAGTGGTGCTTTACTTTATAGTTGGTGATGAAACCTTGGAACTTTTAGTCAATGAACTCGGTTCTGTTATTAGTTACTACAGAATCCAATATCCTGAAATAAGTGAAGATATTCCTCCATGCAAACTTCTGAGCTTGAGCCATAGTGATAGTGGATAACAGTTCTATTTTTACTCACTTGGTGAAGTAATCAATCACTATGATAAGATATTTTACCTGTTCCAAGGCGAATGGGACAGGACTTAAGAGGTCTATGCCTCACTTACTGAACTGCCAATGGGACATGATTGTGGAGAGCTCCTCAGTTAGGGTGACATGGAAATGGGCATGCTACTGGCACTTTCGACATTTCTTCACCAAATTTATGGAATCTTTAATCATTAAGGGCTAATAGTAGTAGTAAGACTTCAAGGCCAATGCATTTCCTCCAAGGTGATGGCCATATGATCCTTCATGGACTTCTTCAAGTACAAAGGAAGTCTGATTTGGACTTAGACCTTTCAACTATGTTTGAGATAAACCTCTCTTGTATAGTTATTTTTCAATGATAGTGTAATAGAAGGCTTCTTTACTATCCTCTTCGCTTCCACAAGGTCTTCTAGCCAGGTTCTATTCCACAGACACTGAATGATAGGAGTCATCCAACTTGGAAATCCTTCAATGGTTAAGGTTGAGAATGCTTCTACTATGGAGGTGGACTTCAGCATTTCTTGGATCAAACTGTTGTTATTCTCCCCTGGCTTGGTACTAACTAGCTTGAAAATGATATCGGCCTAGGCATTTTCTTCCCTAGATACGTTTCGAACATTGGAATTGTCGAGCTTCTTCAACAGGTCTTTGACCTTGCCAAGTATTTTTATAGCAACATGTCCTTGGCTTGGTAAGTTCTAATTACTTGCGACATATTTTGGGACTCACTATAGATCGTAAGTCGGATAGCACCCATATTAGAAGCAAGCTGGAGCCCTCGTATCAATGCCTTGCATTTGGCTTGGTTATTAGAAACGGAAAAATCAAACTTTATTGAAAGTTTGACTATGATCTTGTTTTCTTTTTCCAATATCACTCTTGCACCGCTTCCTTTGGCATTGGAAGCTTCGTTTACGTACAACGTTCATCTAAGTTCTTGGGATCTCTGTCTTCAACCATCTCTGTTAAAAAATCTGCCAAGACTTGGGCTTTTATGGCCATTCTTGGCTCATACCGGACATTGAATTCCGAAAGCTAACCCGACCATGCAACCATTACTCCTACCAAGTCTGACTTTATAGGATTTACTGAACTAGCTAGTCAGTTTTGATCATTATCGAGCATGCCTGAAAATACTGACGAAGACATCAAGCGGTAAGAACTATGGCAAAAGTGACCTTTTTCCAACTTCTGATATCAGATCTCGAGCCCTTGCAATACCTTGCTTATGAAATAGAGAGGGTATTATTCCTTGATATCTTCCCAAACCATAGCATCGGCTATGGCCACATCACTCATGGAGAGGTATAAATACAATGGTTGGTCAGTTTCCAGCTTGTGTAATATCGGCGGGATGGAGAAATATCTCTTGAATTTAGTGAACATGGCTTCACATTTTGGTATCCATTCAAAGGCATTTTGTATCTTTAGCAAGGAAAAGAAAGGAAGAGCCTTTAGTGTAGATGCAACCATGAATCTAAAAAGGGATGCTATCCTCCCTGTCAAGCACTGAACTTCCTTTATGGAGGTCAAACTTTTCATCTCCAAAATTGCTAGACATTTATCAAGGTTTGCCTCAATCCCTTGATGTGTGAGCATACAGCCCGAGAATCTTCTAGTCCCGACAATAAAAAGCAGTTAAAGACAGCCCAAAGGTCAGAGAGAAGGTATCATCTTCTTTTGTCTTCACCGGCATATCATCTATATAGATCCCCATCAAGATGTCGATGTGTTCGTGAAAACTTTATTCATCAATTACTGATAGGTAGCTCCTGCATTCTTCAGTTCGGATAACATGACTTTGTAACAATAATTTTTCGTTGGAGTAATGAATGTTGTCTTTTCCTCATCACAAGGATGCATTGGGATTTGGTTGTATCTCAAGTATACGTCCATAAATGATAGAAATCAAAAATAGCATCCACTAACCTATCTATATTAAGCAATGGATAGAGATATTTCGGGTAGGCTTTATTCAAGTCAGTATAATTGACGCGCATCCGCCACTTTCATTAGAGTTCGATAACATGACAATGTTTGACAACCATGTCAAGTAGATGATTTCCCGGATAAAACTGGCATCCAAAAGGTTCTAGACTTGCTCTTGGATAGCGATGGCCCCATTCAGGCTCATTTTTCTTCTATTTAGAGCAACTGGTCATGCCGTAAGAAAAATTTCTAGGCGGTGACACATGAACTCGAGTCCTAGGCATATCAGTTGCTGTCCAAGCGAATAGGTCCACAGTGGACTTGAGCAGAGCTATGAGGTCTTGCTTCAACAAATTCAAGATAACCTTATTGATCTAGGTCATTTGGCTAGGCTCTTTCCTAATCTAAACCACTTTTAGCTCTCTATTGGCTTTGGCCTTCTTCCTTCCCTTATCTTACATCTAGGTCTACCAATGTGGCCTTCGATAAGCTTGGAGGTCGAACTTTTTCCTTATTTTCCTTTTCTTCTTGGTTACTTGTAAACTTACATTGTATCATTTATGGGATGCAATTTAATCTACCCTTACACTAGTTCTTTCCTCTTTGTTCGTGAAGAACTTCATCGTTAGATAGGTAGTGGATATTATTGCCCCGATCTTATTTGAGATTGGCCTATCCAAGATAACATTATACACTGAAAGGCAATCAATAACCAAGAAGTCAACTTTGGTAGTTCAAGTTCGACGTCAGGTTCCCAAGGCCAAATAGAGGGAAACAAACCCATCTATTTGGATCTTCTCGCTGGAGAAACCAATAATCTCCTCTTTATAAGTTTGAAGGTCGGAGTTTTTGAGCCCAAGCTTGTTGAAAGCATCTTGGAATATGATGATGGCCGAACTACCTTGGTCCAAGAAGACCTTTTTTCCTTCGATGTTAACCATCACTGCCGAGATGATCATAGGGTCAATGTGTCTTGGGATGACTCCTTCTAGGTCGGAACTTGAGAAGATGATCTTGGGTATAGGTGGCTTCCGCGTTTCCTTATCTCTTCGATTGACAAACTCAAAAACTCTTGAAGGTACTTTTTGTAGGTAGACTTTGTTGTGCCACCTTTCACAAAACCTCTAGTAATGACATTGATGATTTTGGTGATTGGCTCATCCTCTTCATTGCCTTCTTGAATTCTCTCTGGTTTTAAGGTCCTTTAATGTCTAAGGTTCCTTTTCTCTTCATCCCTTGGTGGGGAAGCTTTTCTCTTCTGGGGCTTCCTTTGTTAGGTGATTGCTAATCTTTCTTCTCGAATCAATTGTTCTACAACATCTCAAAGGTCATAGCAATCCTCCGTCTTATGCCCGAAACCATTATGATACTCACAAAATAAGGACCTTTTGGTTTAGGAAATTTCTCTACCTACCCAACTTCTTTGTACAAGGGACACGTTAAGGTGAGTATACTCATGGTATCTTCTGACCCTCGATAATCGTGCCTCTTTCCTAAGGCGCTCCTCTTGGTGGGCGCTCGAATTCTTCTCCATTTGGTTTTTCCTTGAATTATAGTGGTTTTCTTTATTTCTTCAAGATAAATATATTTTTCGACCTTCATTTGAATCTCATCCATGGTTTTGGCTAGGCACTTAGATATTGAGCCCTTGAAAGGCCTAGGTCGTAGCTCATTAAGCAAAGTAAGGACTACGACCTTGGTCTATAGCTCCTCTACTAAATGTCTCTGTGTTGAATCATTCGAGAAAATCTCGGAGCAGCTCTCCCTACCGTTGAGATATTCTCAACAAGCTAGAAACTAGTTTCGGCTTGAATCTTTGAGTTGTGAAATAAGCCAAACACCATGACGTGAGGTCCGAGAATCTATCGATGGACCTCGGGGGAAATGAATTGAACCACTTGAGAACAACCTTCTTCAACATGATATGGAAGGCTTGGTATTTGATATGGTTGGAAGCTCTAGCTAATGTCATTCTTGATTTAAAGGCATCCTTGTGCTCTTGGGGGTCGCTGCTACCGTCATAGTGCTATATGTCAGATGTAGGCTTGAACCCTTTGGGAAATGTAGCCCCCATGATGTAGTTAAAGAATGGCATCTAGTTGCCATTCTCAGAGACCTCATATCGCTCTAGATGGTGCCTTAACTGTTGATCTAAACTCCTTACTTAGGGGGACCATAACTCGAAGCACTCCACATGATGGTGTACATGCATACCCTAGGGTTCTCTCAGGGTGACACTCTTATCATTTTGATGGTGATGGTCATCTTAAGGTCGAGCTTCCTTACTATGACTATGCTCCCTATCATGCTGGGGCTCATGTTAGTCTCGACTTCTATGTTGTCGACGGCACTGCTCTTAACATAGTCTCTTTTCTTCAGCTCCCGCACTTATTTTAGGTTCTGCTTTAGCTCTTGAATACGGTTGGCTTGGTCCCACATGATGGACGCCATTTCGATGAGCGGGTTGGGGTTTTCCCAGTGTTGTAACTCCACCCTAGATGTTAGGACAATATCCAGAGGTAGGATCAATAAGCAGCGGGCTATTGTGTTCTATGTATTATGCTGATCTCCGGCATTTGATGCCAAGTCAGAAGCTGTCCAGCCATCCACCTACTCTGAGTGGTGTGATTGTTAGTTATTTACGAGGCCATGTACTGCCACGTGTTCCTACCTTTGATAAGTTTCAATGGCTGTTGGAGATGCCGTGGAATAATGAAATGCAGCCTCGAGTTTCCCATAGACAGCGCCAATATTTGAAAGTGAGTTGCCAGATCCTAGGAACTGGTAGAACTCTGGAAGTTATAGGAACTCCAAGGTTGCTAGGACTTGACGGTTAAAAGCTGAGATTGGCATTACACGAGGGAGGGGGTGTACTTGCAAGGACTCTAACGCTCAAATTAGAGAGCAAGAGATGCAAACGCAAAGGTATATTATACATACTTGATTTCAGTGATTGGCTACTTATTTATAGTGGGTAGTGGATGAGAATGAGGAGTGCTCCATGACTTTGTGAAGCAATCTTGGGAGCCCGAGATACACGACAGCACGTTGATCGTGGGCAATTCTTTTTTGCTTGTGGGTGGCATCCAACATTCTCATCCTTATGCTAGGTGGGGGAATCTTATCTATATGAGTTTCGAGTTGGGCCTTAGCCCTATTCAACAAGATATCTGACTTAGGCTTAGTCGGCCCAAGCATGATGGACTCATAACATAGGCTCTAGGATCCTAGTCTGGAGCATAGTTATCAGAGAAAATTAATATTTTGCCAAACATTTAAATTATAGGTTAAATTGGCACACTATGCTAATCTATTTAGCAATAAAAGTGAGATCCAAAACTATAATATGGCTTGGTTTTTGGTACTCTTAATAACCATCAATTAATTTAGTGGCTATGTTGGATAGGACTTATAGCCTTTCAGTTCCTTTGTTTTTATTTATTTATTTATTTATTTGTCTCTTTTCCTATCTTTTTAATCAAAATTTGCCATATATACAAGGTAGCTTCTCCTTTGCACTAGACTTTGTCAAGATGCATTGTAATATTTTTCTCTTTCACCCCCAATTTGCCTCTCTCAACATAGCCAGTTGCATCAACTCCTCACCAACCACCTCGACCCTTTCTTCCATTGAAGAACTGACCGGGGTCTCCAGTATTGAGTAGAACCACCTCATTGTTGCCGCCCAAGTCCGCGACTCCATTCTGACATCAACAACGTTGAACTGCTCTACGAGATCAACCTCCTTAGCATCACTCATAGCACTGCTGCCGCGTGTCACATTGTCGAGAACATGCTTGATGACTAGGGTGCTTAGGAGTTTACATGCGCCATGAAGGATTTTTTGCACATGAAGAAGTCCTTGAGCTTGTGGTGGACTCAGTGGCGGATCTTGTGTTAGAGGAAGGGCGGTTGAGGAACATGCAGAGATTGTTTCACACCAAACTGTCTTACATTGCCACGCCCTACCCATGTTATGTTTTTTGGTGTCACATTGTGCCCCTGTTGTTTCAATAGTGTCTTTTGTGCCTGCAAGTATTAAAGGTAGTGGAAAATTCTATGGCAGGAGTTAAGTAAGATTAGCATTTCAAAGGGGTTCATTGAGTGGGCTTATGAGATGATCCTGGTGGTTCTAACTCTATGGATACCATTATGTATCATTGTGGTTGGTCATGTTGGAACCACAAAAATCCAATTATCTTTGATGGTGTTGCAGTATTTAAAGTCATATAAAATTTAAACTCAATATTTTTGTGTGAAAGATTAATAAAGAAGAGCATATAGACTATAGCCCTCTAGTCAGATCAATTCAAGATGAAGAGCATACAGTGAGGACGAGGTTGGAAGTGGGGAAGGGATAAGGGGTGAGAGAGAGTTTAAGATAATTTTAGAGTATATCACAAGTCTGAAAAGCATGGATACACCATCACATCCTAACTTTTAGATTACAAGCTGTGCAGTTTACCTAGTTAAGTTAGGTGCACTATAGCCTTCGCTTATAGACAATTATATGGATAGTTTTATAAATGTTGGTTTAGGAGGAAAAAAAAACTTAAATGATAGTGTCATGTAAATATACAAATGTCAAATTCTAATTGAAGGACAAAAAAGATGACAAAGAATTTCAATCTAGACAAACACATGCCATGCCTTCTACTAAGACAGCTAGTGGGATACTTGACAAGGCTTGAATCCCCATTAGAGGCTTTTTTTTGGAGGGGGGAGCTATAAATCCCCATTAGAGTTACACAAATATATTTATTTGTTTATATACTAATAGCTTCACATCTCTTATTTAGTAGAGTAATGTTATTGTATATAGATTATGGACATTAAGAGTAATACAAAACATTCAAGTGAGAAAGTCATACAAAATGTTGTATCCCTCTATCTCTTGGATATACATTTTTAATGTCCATGCATCATGTATGTGTAAATAACAATACTCAATGGCAACGAGCTATAATTCAAGCAGCACTTTCCTTAGTTTAAGCGACAAGGGGTTTGTTGGTATTGGGTCAAAGGTTCTATTCTTATTTATCCATCCATTTACCTATTTCCCTTTATCTTCACAAGGAGCTTCCAAAAAAAAAAAAATACTCAATTTAATATGGGGTCCATTTATTTAAGATTTTGAGAGAAGTACTTTTTTAGAAGTAGAAGCAGAAACAGAAGTAGAAAGATGTTTTGTATTTAAATATGATTATAGAAGTACTTTTTATCAGAAGTAGAAGTAGTTAAAGTGTTTAGATATGACATATATAAAAGTACCTTTTTTTTTTTATAAAATTTCAATTAAGGACATAGAGAATCATTTTTTAAGAAATATGTTCCGATAAATAATAAAAATACTTCTCCATATGATAAAATTTTTAAAAAATATATAATTATTTTATATTCTTTACTTTTTAATTAAAAATAATTTAATTGGATATATAATTAATAAAAAAATACATATATAAAAAAATGATACATATATCTAACTTTAATTAAGTAAATTGTATAATTAGTATTATTATTAAAAAATTAGTCACAGACACGTTTCTCTTTTTTTTTTTGAATATTTGTGCAGAAGGCCCTATATATTAATTTATCACAAATAATCTTTAAATTAATAATTAAAAAAATTCTAAAAAATATTTAAATTGATAAACATATGTCAATGCTAAATTTAAAATTATATATAAAAAATAAAATTCAAACTTGTCTAAAAACTAAATATATAAATAAAACTAAGAGCATCTTCCAACAAGTTATTATTCTATTTTTAATTTTTTAAAATTTTAATTAAGAAATAAAAATAATTAAATGAAAATTAATTAAAAATCTATTATTTCTATATATTTAAATTAATTCAAATAATTTTAAGTTTAACATATTCAAGAAAATACAGCAAATGATAGCATGAAAAGTTAGTTCCATAAATTTTGCTCATTTGTGTTCAACTCCATAGGCATGCGACACATGTATCTGCTCAAACATGATATTGATATGCTGTTGATAAACAATAGCATTGCAATTATTTATACTAAGGGTAATGGAAGAGGGAAGGGGGACGTGAAGGCAGCAAGGATAGAAGGGTAAATGAATAGAGGAATGAGTGGAAAGAAAGTGGGTTCGAATTTTTAAGAGCAATTGTCTCTCTCCACTGCTTCTATTTTTAATAGAAACTGGTCCCTAATTATTTTTAAAAAAAGTAAAAAAATTAATTATTTTATATTTCCATTTTTTTTTTAAATCACAAACAAATAACCTATTTTTACTTCAAAAGTATTTTTTTAAAATTTTTTTAAAAAAAGTATTTTTTTTCTACTCATAGAAGCACAAACAAACAAGCTCATGAACATATTGCTTTTGATTTGATTGGGATAATGTGAGCAAACATCATTTCTCTACAATAATTTTGGTGCTTGGCCTCAAAAGAGGAATTTGCCCCCAAAGTGGTTTTGCCAAATGATCATACAACATTTTGGGCATCTTAAGGCCCCGCTTAGGTATATGAATTTATTCTGCATTCTACTTGGAGTTAACAAAATCAGTGGAAAATCTCGATTGGGTTTACTAAGTTATAATGTTTTTTTTTTTTTTTTCAACGAGCATATTTCAGATATGATAATGCTTCTAAATGGGCAGAGAAATGGATGAAGGGTGGGGGAATTTCTGGTTGAAAAAGAATAGGATTAAAGCTGCCGGAGAATGCTTTGTTTGCTTGCCTATTGTTAGGTTTTTGCCAAATTTGATTAAAAAAATGGAATGAGCGAATTTGTACGTTGATTTTGAGAATAAAGTACTAAACATCCGGAATGCAGGATCAATTCTCTCACATAAGGCCATTTTAAGTAGGGAATTTTTCTATCATATTCGTTTTTACCGGCAACGAAAATATGGCTAAAGTTCATTGATTTCTAATTAAAAAGTCATTTATACGATGCAATGAATGTAATTGTTGTTGTCCAATGCTTTATGCTTGCTTTATGCGGACGGTGAATGAAGGCAACACGATTATTTTGGCACGAGTTATCTTTCTGGTATATAGGTCATTTCAACTTTTATATCTATATATGGTGTGAGTATTTTATTTAATAAATAAACATTTATTATATGGTTCAATTTTTCAGATAAAATTCATATTAACAATGTAAAATTCTTTATATTATCATTCAATCTTGCATTAAAATAATCTCAATTGTTGAGTTCACACAATCACATGGAGAGTCAAATTCAAGGTATCATTTTTTTTTAAATGAGATATTAATACAATTATTTAACAATATAAAAAAATTACCAAAAACATGTTGGTTTGAGTGAAAGGGGCTCGGATTCTTTAAGTATGAGTTCTTAAGTTGGATTCCGAGATTCATCTATATGAAAAAAAAAAAGTACTATTGGGAGAGATCTCTGCTTAAGCACGTAACTATACCTCAAAAGATGTCTCTCACCTGTCGGATGAAGGGATAATCTAAGAAAAAATAATATAAAAAATTACATAATTACATAAAATGTATCAAAAGTTACCTATGTATGTATAGGGATTGCTAACCTCCACACTCCACATAAAGGTATGTAGTTTAGCAAGCTCCATATTTTGTGTTAGAATAAAACCCAACCTTCTCTTTTCTTAATCAATATACAATTCCCTGTAATCATGTAATTTGATTCTATCTACATTAATTGCTTTTATAATTTTTTCTCTCTTCTATTTAGTATTCTCTCTCCACTATTGTTCTTTATGCAAAAAATATTATTATTATTTTTCATTATTCTCTTATTTGAATAATATATAAGTAACTAAAATTAAAATTTAACTAGTATTATTATACTTTCAATAAATATATTTTACTAATTTAATAAAATATTTTTTGTAAATTTTGTAAAATATTAAAATAATATTAAAATTCAACTATTCAAGTAATATTAAACAATTCACATAATATATTCAATACTAATTCATGTATTTTTTATTATTTGAATTCGTATTTTTTTATATATTACGCTTTTTTGAATATTTCTCAAAAATATTATTGAATACTAATTCATACTAAATATTATTTGAATTATCATGATAAAAAACACATGAATCAAATTGAGTTTTTATACTTACTTAAACAATTCACATGTTTTTTATTTGCCTTTCTAATTATATTTTATTATCTAAAATACAAAGTGAGTTTTCGTGACTCAAATCTTGTACTAATTCTTGTACTAAACTTCGTACTAATATTATCATGAAGTTAATGCTGCTTTTATCATGTATCAAGTATTGAAGCATGAGTTATTTGAACATTGATTTAATTGTATGCAATTTTCTTAAAAAATATTTTATTAAATAGTAAAATATATTTATCCAAAGTATAAGAAACTAATCAAATTTTTAATCACTTATATATTATTCAAATAGAGAATTATGTTATTTTAATAAAGAAAAAGAGTAAAGAGAGCATGTTAATTAAGAAAAAGGAAAAAAAATTAAAGGAGTAATTAATATAGATGGAATCAAATTATAGAATTATATATTGATTAAGAAAGGAGAAGAGTGCATTTTATATCAAAAACAGAACCTCCACATATATGTAGATATGTACATACACACACACACACACACACACATATGTATATATATATGTATGTATAAAGGAGATCTATTGCACTGATATAAGATTGACATACTTACACCTTTAATAACTATTTATAGAAAATAATTCTTATCAATCCAACTATTGAATTATAACTACATATCATGTAGATCATTTAATTTGTGCCAATTTCTTTTTTAAAAAAATGAACATCTTTAAAGATTTTATCAAATAGTTCTTTTTTACATATATTTAAGGAATATTTATTAGGTTGATTTAAATGTATATAAAATGTGTATCAAGTGATTTTGGATTAATTAATAAGAAATTTTATAGAATAATCTACAATATATAAATTTTCAATCCAACAGTTAGTTTTATAAACAAGCTTTTCAAAAAAAAGTTATTTAATGGTGCAAAAAGTGAGTTTAACTAACACCGGTATAATTAGTACTCATCCATATATGTATTTGTATATATTTTTTTGCTTAATTTTTGCTAATTGGCTGAGTAGTTGAATGAAAGGCATGTTAGGAAACTATTCTAAATTTAAATTGATGGACTTGGCTAATGTAAAACACTAATGATCCAAAGTACCAAATGATTTTGTTGAGAAAGGGAATTTGTTTCTCAATTATAGGTTCCTAAGCTATTAAAGAAAGCACTTGGTGGGCAGATCAGTTAAAACTAGCTCAGTTAAAAGTTAATCAACTAATCAGATCATGAAAAAGGACATTGGCAAACAATTAAAGGCTAATAAGATGAATTGAAAATTAAAAAAAAAAAAAAGAAGCTGAAAGGCTGTAAAGATGTGGTAAAGAAAGATTATAAAATACTTAAAAGTAAAGGCAAAGAAAGTAAAAATGCATGAAAATAAAAGCGGAAAGGTGAAGGCTAGAAAACAAAGTGTAGAGAATGTAAAGATAAATATAAAATGGACTTGTTTTTTATTGATGTGTTGGATGTAATATATAAGGCTATTTATAGATACAAAATTGGTATTCAACACTAAATCCCATTAGCCATATTCCTACACTTGTTTGCACATTCAACTTAGTGGCCAACAAATTTAGCACTTATTAAATAACACTACCTCAGCTAACATGGTTCATAGTTATGTCCAGATTCAATGTAACCATCAGTTGGTGGCTTAACCATGTATCTTATTTCATAGAGAGAACTTCCCACTCTTTGTTGCAAATTCTGACTATTGCATTTCAACCAATTTCCTCACTTTCTAAGCTAGAATCACTTTCCTCAATTGCTCCTATTTTATAGGAAGGGGTTGTGGACTTAGTCAAACTTCTCTCTCTAACTACTAAAGCATGTTCCTTCAACCAATACCCAAAACTAGTTCATGGGTTGCAAGCCATCAAAAGGCCTGAGGCCCAATATGAGGTTTGGTTATCAGCCGTCATTAGCTATCAAGCTCCAACGTTTGTAAACAAGGGTTCATAAAGGTGGTTAAACCTCATTATGGTCTTAATTACAAAAAATAGGAGTCTTAATTATACACTTGACTAAACCTAACAAGGCAAAAATAGAAAAATGATTGAAATAGTATTAAAATGACATTTTTTTATTAAACATGGCAATATGGGTTAGACCCATCGGGCTGATCCACTCAACCAAAATTTTTGACGGGGTGAGGTGACATTTTCAACCCACAAATTTTTTCAACCTACATGATCCGTTTTGCTTGACCCGCAAGTTTAAGCAAGGCGAGACAAATTTGACTTGCAAGTTGTCTTTTTTTTTTTTTGTCTTCATTTTTTTAATTGACACTATGTAGAACATTTTGGCCAAGATGCCTATGCACACTACAATACACTCACTTCACTCACACATCCAAGACACCTCCCAACAAAGACAAAAAAATATAGACAGTTCTAGAAAATGACCCAAGAAAAAAAAATACTTCCGAATAAATAACTACTAGTACAATGTTTAAGGCATGCATCATATGCAAAATATGTGCTCAAGACCTCATTGTGGAATGTGGGTTTCTTAATAGTCTATTATGGATTTATGGTTAATTTGTAAAGCGAGGATTTATAACATTTATTAATGCTTTATTGCTTTGAGATTGATTTATATTATTAGCATATTATGTTTGGATTTGAATATACATTTGGCAATTTAAGAATTTTTTGTAAATTTGTATGAATATTATTTTATTGCATTTAGATAAAAATTCCTTTAATTATTTTTTAAAATTTTTAAGATGGATTAATTTACTTAAAACAAAGGGATTTTTTTGTAATTTTTTTATGGGCCGACCAACCAACTCGTTAACCGGCACAAAAAACAAAATGGGTTGACATGCTCAACCCATATTACTAACATGGGTTGCTCATCCCCACCCAGCTTAAGATTTGCCATGGGTGGGTCAGGGTGAGGCAGAGCCCATTTACCAACTTACAACATCAATGCTCTCATTTGGGACTTTCTGTTGATATATAATAATGTCATTTTTATGCTCGGATCATTTATTGGGCAAAGCCCACAACTGCTTCAGCCACACTAATACATCCAATGGTGCCCAACCCACAAAGAACAAATATCTACTTATACAAGGGAATGAGAAACCACAGACCAAAAAAACAAAAAAAAAAAAAGGGGGATTAGAAACCAAGAGACCTGATAACACATAAGGAAAGCACATTGCAAGCACCCAGCAAGGTCAACAACCAAATCAGGGCAAAATCAGGGAATGAGGTTTAAAGAAATAGGAAAGTGAGGAGGTGTGTTAATCTATCATAAGATTTGTTTCCAATTTGTGTTTTTGATTTTATTTTCCCCTTCCATTATAGGTTTTAGATTCTCTACATACTGCTGTATTGAATGAGTATATGCTCTCAGATTGGAAATATATATAGCCTTTAGGCTGTGTGATGGAAGTTTTACTAAGAAATTTGCCTATTTTACTCTCACATTTTTTTTCTTTTAATTTCTTATCTCTGGCCATGTTTCTTAACCTCTTTACTTATGGCCAATTAAAATTTGGCCAAATATTTCATCTTCTTTAGATAAATTCAAACCAAATATTCTTTAGCAACACATTTCACATTAGTCATCAATCATTATCTATTAAATATCGATTGGCTATCATTTATCAACTATCGGTTGAAGTCATTCTTCGATTGACTGCTTTCAATTGTTGATTGAATCTGTTTCTCTGTTGATTGCTTTTAATTATTTGCTACTTATTCTTGGCTAATTGCAATATGCTAACCTCCACATCTTTATATGGAAGTTAGCATACTCTATATTTTATTTTAGATATAAAAGTCACTCCCTTATTTCTTGAATTAATTTAAAATTTTAGGCACTATTGTAATTTTGTTCTACTCACTTTAATTATTACTCTAAATTTTCTCGTACCTAATTAATATTCACTTTTCACTATTTATTTCTACATGAATATTGTTCTCTGTTTTTATTTATTTATTTTTCTCTTTCTTAAATATTAATAATTACAAATTTATGTAATATCATTACATACTAGATACATATATTTTAATAGTAGTTCAATAAAATATTTCTTCATTAAATTCATAAAAATTCTTTATAATTTTTTTAATTTATTTATATGAAGTGATATAATTTAAAAGATTAAATAATTCAAGAACTTTACAAGGATTGAACACGAATCATTAAAATTGTATGTTTCGTTTTTGTTTCTTTCCTTTTTGTATTCTGATGTATCAAAAACAATTTGTATGTAAAGTTAAGAGAAAAGCAGCATGACATTGCTTTTGTGAATTCTCATTTATTGATTATGAATTTACGCTGCAATTATATAATGCCTTATATAGTGATATTACGTAGAAATTCATTATTTGTTTTGTAGAAATTTATACCTCCAATATAATTTTATTACAATAATATGCAATTATATATTATTTATGTAAGAAAAATAGAAAAAAAGAGAATAATGTTCATGTAGAAATAAATAGTGAAGAGTGGTCTTACCAAAACCAAAGGAAAAAAAAATAAAAACTAGATATTAAATAGGTGTGAGAAGAATTATGATAGTAATTGATGTGAATAGAATAAAATTATAATGCTACTCAAAATTTTAAATTGATTCAAGAAAGAAGAAAGTGATTTTTATGTCCAAAGTAAAATATGAAATTTGCTAACTTACACATAAAAGTGTGGGGGCTATATATATAAAGAATGTATCATATAAGAGGGTATGTTTACTGTTAGAGATGAGAGAAGCTCTCACATCCCTTAGATCAATTTTAAAGGTCAATATTAAAATAATATTTTAGTGACTGACATGACACTCTTTCTACTACTTCCTAATACCGCCTCTCTCTCTATTTTCCCTGTCCTGCTATTCCTAATTGTACCGCGCCGATCATCAAATTTTTCCTTGCACAGTCATCGTCGAATTTTTTATCTTGAGATTGTTTCCCAATAAAGAGCAAGAGTAGTGCCTCACATTATCACCATATCACCACCATTATGTGATTTCATGGCATCTGTACTCAATCTTGTAGAGAATAAGGATTTTAATAATGACACATGAAATGGGTTTAATGGCATTGAGGAACAAAAGAGTTCCCATTCCTCGTAAAAGTCGAGAAAATGGTGATGACTACTCAAGTGCTTCTTCCTTTCCTTGAGATCTTGGCTTATCGTGATGTCTTTAAGCAGTATAATCTATGTCATGTTGTGCTATGTGTTCGGTCAGTTATGCTATGTGGCCTAGTCAAAAGTGCTATAATTTAGACCCTTTGCGTTGATAGTTAGCTAGCTTTTGAGGATCTGAGTTCTGACCTTATATTAGTAGGTCTGTGTGTAAGTAATAGCATGGTACATCTGCTATGGCCCTGTCTTTTTGATCTTTGTCTCATGTATTGATGAATTTCAGACTATATCTTCAGCTCCTTACCTACATTTGGCGGGTTAAGCCGCTTATTGGAATTTATCGAGAAAAAAAAAATCATGTAGGCAGCGTACATACTAAAAGAGTAAATGTAACATTTCATTGCTGTAAACCGGATTAATTTATAGCAGTTTACAAACGTGAGCATTAAAATAAAAGGATTTAAATATTTATAAATTATAATAAATTCAAGAGCATTAGATATTTCAGTATAGGAAACCAATGACACCTGCTATTAAATAGCATAGAAGCCTTTGTTATTTGTGAAATAAAAATCGTTGAAGAGAGAAAATAGTTTATGTAAAGTATTAAATCATTGAATACTCAAACTTTTTCAAAAGGAAAGTTTTGAATATTGGCTTGGGAGAATAAAACGACTGGTAGTGGGTGGGTTGATTCAGAACTAGTAATTCTTAAGAAAAAATGAATTTGATCACTTTGAAGTTGATGTATATAATTAACACTAACTTAAGTATCAGCAAAACATTGCAAAGGAAAGAAAAGTAACAATGAATAAATTTCCTATTTACATGATTGTGGATGAGGGAATGTGATTATGTAGGCATTGATTACTCAAGTCCTTGTCTTTTATGATCAAGACAAGTTGAGCTAAATGATAGCAAGCACAAAATACAATAGGCCACCTCACGAAAGTTTAACGCTGGGAAAGGATCGAAAGTGAATAAGAGGTTAACACTCGTTTATAACAATAATGGATAGAGAAAAATTGACTGATAGAGAAAGTGAATATTGTGTTATTTTAAGCACTAATATTAGTTCAGAGATGCAGTCTGAAAAAAATATCATCACATGTCATACTCAAATATCAAGCATCGGCCGCATTTAACCTGGGCCTCGCTGGTAGAGGTCCACCGCGGACCCCTTCCTCATTGCCGTTGGATTGGCGTGAGTTTCAATAATGTGTCAGAATTGCACATCGGGTAACCGCTTAGCTAGTCTTTAATGAAATTGCAAAGTAGCCCCGGCCCCGCCCCAGTTTTTGCGCGGTTCAGGTTTTCGCGGCTTTTTTGTATGTTTGTATACTTGGAATAAAAAGGAGACGGAGCAACTATACTTGCGTAAGCAGTGGAATGAGGAGCTCGAAATTCATTACAATTAATCCCTGTGCGGAAGGTGAGATTATCCTTTGTTGATGGTGTATTATTTGTGAATAGAATAAATTAAGAATTAAGGTAAGTAAAATAAAAAAAATTAATTAAGTGTTTTAGGTAATAAGAAAATAGCTTAAAAGAAAGTAAGGCCATGCGGATTCATCAGCAATAGGCGGAAAAGTTCAATAATTTTCAAATTTGTGTATCACTGAATTATAAGAATGACCAATATATAGAGGAAATTTTTTGGTACATTTTTTTTTTTTCAGTACATAATATATAGAGGAATCGTAGAGGTAAGCATGGTTATTTGGAAAAGCAGACAATTCAAAAAATTAATTACAAGAAAAATTGTTAATATTTATAATTTCAGCGGGACATATAAATGGCAGGACCATCAATTCGATAAAACAAAACTTGGAAGATATGAAAGGAGACAATGGCTACATCCTGGTGTTTAGGATATTCAAGGCCTGTTTGGTATGCTTAATATTATAAGGGCAGATAGTATAAGGTCTGATAAAATTTTAATATTATGCAATGTTTGATATGTAACTGTATAAAATATTATATTATATAAAATATAACCAAAAAAAGAGATTATGGTAAATATAATTTTTACTTAAGTTTATGCATTTCTATATTTATTGTAAAATGTATGAATAATAACGAGTAAATAACCTAATAAAAAGATATTTAACATTTGCTGTCCTCTGTCAACAAGATAAGAGGGATAAATATAAAATTCTTTTTTGTTACGTGCTTTAGTTAGCATGACGTAAATATCTCGTTTTGTGATGTCTCTATTTGAAAAGTAACACTAGAAAATTGGAATCGAATAATAGAAGATCTTCCAATATGTTTGAGAAAAACAAACATAGGCTTGAGACCCGTTTGATTTCGACTCCATGGAGAACCTTCAGCTCCCATACATATATATATATATATATATATATATATATATATATATATATATATATATATATATATATGTATGTATGTATGTATGTATGTATGTATGTATGTATGTATGTATGTATGCCAAACTTAATGTTGTCATTAAATATATATGTAAATGTCCCTTAATCATGTACTTTCTTTTTTAATTTTGATTGTGTTGGGTAAATACTATTATAATGGATTTTCGATATTATGTATACTTAATTTATTCAAGTTTAAGAATTGTTTTTTTTTTGAGAATTTTTCTCTTCTTTTTTGGAAATTTTCTTTTTCATGGTGAATGATGACTAGTGATGAAGATAATAACAATAAACAATTATATCACAATATTATGTATGTACTCATAATTTAATGTTTAGTGTTGTATTTATCGTTAATTTTTTAAAAAATGTAGCTTTTGGTGATAATTTTTTTTAAAAAAATTATGAGAGAGTAATTTAACGAAAATAATGTATATTAATTTATTTATGGGTATTTTATGT
Source organism: Pterocarpus santalinus (assembly GCA_031439595.1). Taxonomy (NCBI): domain Eukaryota; kingdom Viridiplantae; phylum Streptophyta; class Magnoliopsida; order Fabales; family Fabaceae; genus Pterocarpus; species Pterocarpus santalinus. The sequence continues at coordinate 52,350,220 of CM062530.1, read as the reverse complement.
TATTTGATTTCGTGAATTGATTGGTTTATTTATGTTGTATTTTTGTGAGAATAAAAATCATATTATTTTATTATTATTTTTGGTTAGGCCATCACATTATTTAGATTTAAGTCATTTTAGGGGGAGTGAAGTTCATAAAGTAATGTTTCAAAATGGCTAACGAAGCATAGCAGTATTTATACTGGGTCAAAAACATAATTTTAGTGACTTATGAGGTGAAACCAAAAAATAAAAGAAACTGCCAATAGCATGTCAAAAATACGGGGTCCACCAAGGACCAAAACTTTGCAAGCCCCATCGTAAAAGCCACCATCAAGCATCAGATAATGTGAGTTGTCAAGAGCAATTATGGTTTTCTGATACAGAGTACCATTAAAAAAAAGGCCAGTTCTGTGGCGCACCAGGCTAAAAATGGTGCATCACCCCATGTGGATCTAATGATGAGGATCAATGGTGCTTGCATACAACCAACAATCACCGATGCACCATAACATTTTCATTTACTATCTCTTTTTCGTGGAAGCCCGTCCTCTTCCTTTCTCATTGTTGACCACTAACCAAAACCATGCATTTGTAGGGAGTGCCAAACAAGTGTTGAAGGAAATTCATCCAAAGGAAGCAATTACTAAGCACCAATCAACTCACTCTAGATGGCCTAGATCGATGCTCACCATCACTAATCTCCCTTATGTAAAAACAAAAATCACAGCCTCAAGCATAAACAAAAAAAGGAAAAAACGAGGGGGTGGGGGGAAGAAGTATTGCTACTGTTTCGAACCTAGATACACCATTCCTAATTTGTATGAGTTCTAACCCCTCCAAAAAAAAGGACCGAGCACCTCTTAACCATCATGCTGCCTTCCTTTTGTAGCCGCGACCTTCACCGTCGACTGCTCAGTTTGACAATAGCTAGAGGAAAATGGTGGAGACGGCGGTGCTGTTTGTGGAAGAGATGGGTAGATCAATGGTGATTGGTGATGATGGCTGCGTGGTGAGGCTTCTAAGTGGCTCAAGGGTGCGTCGTGGTCATGCTTGTTGGTGGGGTAGTTGGGCTAGGTGCGGTCATGATGCTGCGGCGGCGATGGTGGTTCGAGGGCTGACATTGTGATGGTGGTGGTGGTGATGGTTTTTGGTTAAGAGTTTCGGTGAGGATGGTGGCTAATAGAGAAGTGGGGAGGTAGAGTAAGAGTTTTATAATAAACCATTGATGGTTAGTATATAAATAAATTTTTAAATCTTGGCCATTAGATATATGGTATGTGGTGCACCATATTTAGCCTGGTGCACCACAGAATTGGCCAAAAAATTATAACTGCAATCTGCAAACAATTCAAGTTGTTTCAATAGGATAATGTGGTACTCTATTTTGGGCACTTGAGTGTAAAGAAATTCTAAAATAAAAATTATGTTCATAGAAAAATATTAAAATAGCAACTGTATACATCAAAAATGCCAAAATAACAATCGAAATATTCTGCTCTCCATAAACTTTCCCAATTCTTCTTTTCCCTTTCACATGCCTTCAAATCTGTACATAAACAGAATATCACAACATTTCACTATGTTAGTGATCATAATGAAGAGATACATAAAACTAATGATCAAATAGAAATAGCATAAAAATATAATACCTATAATTATGTGGAGAATTTAGTAGGACAATTAGGACTATCATGATATCCATATTGTCTGCAAGCTTTGCAAAGCCTCTTTTTTTTTTTTTTTTGCAGTTATTGTTCCATTGCCTTTTATTTTCCTCCTTTGAGTCGCTTGCCACTACCTTCGGTCTTTGAATATTGTGGCGGATGAATTTCAATAGAATGAGGAATATTAGATCCAATAAAGGACTCTAATTCTTCTTTCTTTCCATGCATAGAATCACCTTTCGTTTGAATCAATTGCTTCTCAATTATAAGAGCTCCATTTTTGACAAAAAGTAGCTTCTCCTCACATTGCCCAGCCACATGCATACATCTAAATAATCAACCCTTGCATCAGATATTAGCTTGTTTACCATTTCTGATTTAGAACAATCATCTAATCCATCATTTTCAACATAAAAAATCAGTTTACTAGTAGCCAATTTTGTCCATCTATTTACAATATAACTACTTGGTATTTCATTTAATCCTTTTCCTTTCAAAACAAAAAGTATATGTCGGCATGGAATTCCTTCAGATTCAAACATCTTACATGAACATCAAGCAACATGATTTGAAACATCATAAATCACTTCTCTTAGCTTGCCATTCACTTTATTATTATCAATGATGGTCAAAATAGATATCCCTTCTTTTTCCTTCTTTTCCTCAACACCACAATCCATACATGCAACCTGTAACTCATTTTGAAAAATGTAAAAGTTTTCATGAGTGTAGACATATCTTCCATGATTCTCTAAACTTCAATTAGTCTTTATTTCAAGTAGAGATTGAAGTGTAACATTATCGGCAAGTAATTCTTTATGCCTTTGCTCTTCCAATGCAGAATCAAACCTCATCCAAAATTCAACCAAGCTAATGTTACTGTTCAAAATCTTTCCATAAAATGAGTTTGCACTTTTTGACCTTGAAGTTGTCCTTGAAATTCTTGGCAAAAACAAATGCTTAAAGTAAGCTGGTATCCACATGCTTCGGATGTCAAACTTATGTGAGAGCCACTCATTTTTTTTCCAGTCCAAAATTAGTGATAATTACTTTCCATGTTGACTCAAATTCATTTGATGTTTTTGAATTCCAAACACATGACTTGAATTGATTATTAAAATCACTATTACTATTCAAAGAAACACCAACCTTCTCAAATAATTTTTTCATTATATGCCACATGCAAAATCGATGAGTAGAAGAATAAAAAATACTCTCTCTTGCAACTTTTGTAGCTAGATCTTGATCTGTTATTATTATAATTGGCTTGTGCCCTCCCATTGCTCCTAAAAGTTTTTCAAACAACCATTCAAAAGAATCAACTTTCTCAGCTGCTAAGAATGCAGCTCCAAAGGTGATTGACTGCCTATGATGATTTATCCCTGTGAAAGGTGCAAAAATCATAGAATATTTATTTGTTTGATACGTGGTATCAAATGAAACCACATCCCCAAACAAAGAATAATTTTTCCTACAAAGTCCATCGGCCTAGAAGACACTTTTTAGTCAACATCATATGTATAGTAAAATGAAGAGTTCATCTCATACTTTCTCTTGAAATTATCAATAAATACATGAGCATAAGAGTCTACGATCAATGCCTTTAAATCCCTTGAACAATTTTGAAAATCCCTTTTAGTGCATCCAATATTATGGAATCCTCCAACCTGTTCTTTAATTAAGTGGTATACTTTTGAGGTCCCAACATTTGCTCTATTATATGAGTGCAATAAATTTTTGTGCAAAGGATTTACTTTTCTTGCTGATATTAAAAAATGCCTTTTTCTTGGTGAAGCAAGTACATGTGTGTGGCCTTCATGAAACCTCACTAGTTCACATTTTCCATCTATGGTCATCTTGAAAACAACTTTTGCATTACATCCCTCTCTTGTAAGATTTCTCTTCCTAGTTTTTGGAGCACTTTTTTCTTCAATCAACAAATCAGCTTGAAGTGAAGATGCTTTTTCACTTTCTTGAAAACCTTCTTTTGAATAAATAAAATACTTCCAATGCTTTATGCCATTGCTATCTTTAGTCTCAGATGAGTTATGCACACTAAAACCAATGTTATGTGCATATGTTTTATAAAATTCTTCACCTTCTTTTAAAGTATCAAATATCATTCCTACTAGAGGCTTTAATTGATCATCGCAAGTAGGCACCCATTCATTTACCTAAAATAAATAACATCTTTATTGTAATAATAATTATAAAAATAATAATATAAAATATCTTATTAATTTAAAATTACCATGTTGGCTTGAATGTCATATGCTTGCATGCGACGCAAAACATTGATCCTTCTGGCTGTTCTCAAACTCCATAACGTTGTGTTACATCTAAAGTCTAAACCTACTTGATTTAAAGCCATTAAAAAACTATTAGGAAAAAAATAGTGGACCAAACACATTGAATGAAACCATTGTATAGAATGAAAACACAGGCAGATTCTTAAGTGGGAAATTTGATTTTGGGATCATATGGTGACTAAATCTCAACCATTGAATATTCAATCTAATAGTTGAAATTAGTTAAAATTAAGGTTAAAGTTTATATTTTAATATCTGTAAAATAATTTTATAGGAACTTTCTCTAGTTTACCCTTGTTTCCCTTCCTTCCATTTTTACCTCTCACCACTCTTGGCCAGTCACAGCTCTGCCACCACTTCTCCACCCTATCGTTCTGCCCCCTCCCTCTCCCGTCGACCCTAACCAAGTCAAAATCTTAAAGAATTAGAATGGAATCTAGGGATGTAAATGGGTTGATTTGGATTGGGTTTGGTTTGGACTTTAAATTTTTTTCCAACAAATCCGAACCAAACCAATACAATTAAAATCAGGTTGGTTTGGTTCGAGTCATTAGATTGAAGTAAAAAATAAAAAAATTATATTGTTTTAAAAAGCTATTTTTATAACTAACAATAATATGTAAAACTTGATTATGATATATTTAATAATGATATAAATAGATAAATTTCTTAAATAAATATTAATAAAATGATAAAAATGACTGTGTTACTCAAAACTTAAATGCAAAACTTTGAAACATTAGAAATTTAAAAAAAAAATTAGTTGATCGGATTGAGTATTCGGGTAATCATATTAAAAAATTATAAATTTAAAATCGAATCAATAATAATTTATTTGATTTGATCCTACCTTGAAAATGAACCGATTACTGGAACCGATCCGAACGAATTTGATTGGTTTGATTTGGATCTTCGGATTCGTTAGATCAATCCAATCCGCTTACACCTTTAATGGAATCAATAGACTCACAAACAACGAAGTGACAACACTATAGAGCCAGTACCCGCACACCACCGTTTTTGCCATTTGCACCTCAAGGTCTTCAGATCTGCAACTAGTTGTTTCAACCCATGGCAAGAAACCTATGTTTGTAGTGTACTATTATTAATGTTTAAGAAATAAATTTTATTGACATATAAGAAACCTACGTTTCCACCTATGGTAGGAAACCTGCTTTTATTAACTTTTATTTTATGAGTATTATTCCTATAGTAGGTGGATGTTGTCGTCTCGTTCTCCTTATCGAAACGGCAAAGCCATCACACTAATACAACAGGAGCAAGAAGTTGAACAAAGACTTGTAGCATGCTTTCATGATCTAATCGTGGGTGGAAGTGGTAGAGAAAGGGGGGCACCCCAGGGAAAAGAGGCAGTTGGAATAGATGAAAGAAAATAATAAGGATAAAAAAGTTATTTTGTCATTCAGTCCCCACATGATCCTAAACTTAAATTCTCCACTTAAGAATCTGCCTAAAAACACAATGTCTTATGCTTTTCCCAATCAAGAAATAATGATTAGACAAATATATTATAAGAGTTTAATTTACATATATTGAAAATATAAATTCAATTTAATATGACACATTATTTAACTTAAAATTAATCTAAATTTCATTTTTTTTTTTTAAAATCACTCTATGATAATGGTAGCAAATGCACCATTTTCTCCTAAATTTTCTAAGCTATTAGTGCTTCTTCCTCGCTGCTGAAACTAGTCTTCTCTCCTCGTTCACTTTCCACCCCTTTGTGCACTGGGTATGATTATCCTCTGCCCTCTTAGGTGTGTGTCTTCATTCTCGTGACTCTTCAATTGAATGTTGTCTTCTCTCCTTCGCTTTCTTGTTTCGTCTCAGACTAATGAATCGACCGTTCAGGCCATTGCTGGATAAGGTCCAAGCCATGGAGGAAGGAGCAAGGAGCAAGGAGGAGAGCCACAAGTGCGCCACCAACTACCAGATGTCGCATCGCTGCAGCTGGGCGGAGTTGCAGGTCCGTTGTTAGTGGTTAGTTCTGGTTGCGTGTGAGAGAGGAGGAAGGACAACATCTCTTGCCACTAGTTCTCGTCACTGCGTCATAAGGAGAAAAATGGTGTTCGTCCATAGCCGGACCCGGCCACCTTTGGTGTTGCTGGTACTCCGAGAAGAGAAAGGGGGAAAGCAACAGGAAGGGGTGGAAAGTGAAAGTGGGGGAGGGATCGGATATGAACAGTAACCATCATGAAAAATGAGGAGAAAATGGTTATTTTCTAATTTATTAAATTAAAAATTTTAAGTCACATGATGTGTCGTATTTTAATTGATTGACTGCATAAATTAAATTTATGCTTTCAACAATTAAACTTATATTATAATAATTGAATAATTTAATTAGGTTGAGAAAAGGACAAGAAACCTTACAAACAGCCTCAAAGATGGTGATATGGCGATAACGTGAGGCACTGGTCTTGCTCTTTATTGGGAAACAATCTCAAGGGACAAAATTCGACGGTGATTGTGCAAGGCAAAAATTGATGATCGGCACAGTACAATTAGGAATAGTAGGACAGGGAAAATAGAGAGAGAGAGATGGTATTAGGAAGCAGTAAAAAGAGTGTCACGTGAGTTACTAAAACATTGTTTTAGAGTGTGTTTGTTAAAATTAAAAAAAAAATGATTTTAAAATTTAAATTTTATATTTAATTAAAAAAATGAAAATTATTTTTTTTAAAAGTTATTCTTTTCAATTTCTCCAAAAAAAAAAAGTTGAAAAATAAATTTTTTTGAGATTATGTTAATTTTTAAAAAATTAAACAAAAATACAAAAATTTAATTTTTTATGCAAAAAAAAGTGATTATTTACCAAAATAATTTCAAACAAACACACATTTAGTCTTGGTCTTTAAAATTGGTATAAGGACTGGGAGAGTTCCCTCTTATCTCTCACAATAAACGTGGGGAGAGAGAGAGAGAGAGAGAGAGAGAGAGGGGCATGATCCAGGGTAACTGCATTACTTCTACACCAATATCTAGCCATTGATTTCATTTTAATCTAATAGTTAAAATAATATAATTTAACAAAGAATGAGAAGCGTAGATTATAATTTTAACGACGAAAGAGAAATCTTGTACTTAATAATTACATATAAGTTAAAAATTATAACAGAAACTTTTAGTGAAATAAAATTTAAACGATAATAAAAAAGACTTTTTTATAATTATTGAAAAATAATAAAAATAAAAGACGTTTTTATGGCTTTTTATTATATATTTTAATGTGAAAAATATTAAATATAAATATCTATTAAGCACGTAGATAATTTCAAATAAAAGATATCTACGTTTTTAACAAACAATTGAAAAACGTAATTTTTATGCCATTTGCGTTAAAACTTATTTACGTTTTCAATTAATAAGCATAATATCAAGTTGCAAAAAATATTTACATATTAGTAAAAAAATGTTACATTTTTTTAACTTATATAATCTAATTCTCTTTCTTAATTAATTATCAAATGCAATATTTCTTTCTTTTTATTAAAACTATAATATATTATTCTCTTTTTTCATTAAATTGTATTATTTTAACCATTAAATTAAAATAAAATCAATGGCTAATAATTGGTGTAAGAGTAAAGCACTTACACTGGTATTATTGGATCCTGCCTCATCTATGTATGTACACGCCAAAAATTAACTTAGTTGAATATGAACTATCAGGCTAGACGGTTCTATTAATAAAACTTTAACTGTGGGACAGTGCAGTACGATAATCCTTGTTTATAGAGCAATTAAAGTTAAATAGTTAGAAAAATATAATTAAAAACTTGTTAGAATAAAAGGTAATTAGTGGATAAAATAAAATGATAGGAACTATTTATTTATTTAAGAATTCATTAAAAAAATCTGACAAAATGTTTAAATTTTCTAATATTTCTCTCATTTATTTTTTCTTGCAGGGGGGTAGGGGTTGTACAAGAAGAGAATAAAAGAAATAATGGTTGCAAATTTTCTTTTTTTCTTTTAACGTGCCTATTATCTGATGGTCATAACTTTAGGGAATCTGAAAAAATCTCTAGTGTCTTCATGGGCATAAAATAAAGAATATGTGTGTGTTAAGCAACGAAACGTAGGCCAAGCTTACTTTTCAAACTTTCCTTTTACTTCTTATCTTTAATGGAATTTGAATATTGAATTGACAATATCCATATACTATCTATACAAAATAAGTAATGGTATTATAGTCTCGGGTTACCATAAATTCTGCATATAATAATATCTCAACTGCTCAAAAATAATTTTTAATTATAATATATAAATATTATAAGAATCACTAGCTCATGTATTATCATCTGTTAGGTTTATTATACACTCAAATCTATACTACCATTTTTCATATAAAAATTGAATCTTGAAATTAATCACATGTTACATATGGCTCATGCAACTTTTTTTAATTGTGTACAGCTGGTAGTTAATTGGATTGATCTACTTAACCCACCAAAAAAGGCAAGTTGGGTTACTGTATTCAATCTGTTAAAATTTTTTAACCCACCCCACTTAACCTATAGATTAAGGCAAGGTGGGCAAATTTGACTATCGGTTGCAATTTTTTTTTTTTTGGTTAAAGAAAAAATAAATAACACATTTGGTTAATATTTATGTAATATATAATATTGGACTTTGCATTTTGTTATAAACTATGTTGTTGTTGATTATGCTTTGTGGACTTTTTTTATAAGCTTTTATGCTTAATTTGTGATGTTTTCTTATTAGTCTATTATGGTATGATTTGTGAAATGTTGATTTTTTAAATGATCTATTACTTTGTTATAATTGATTTATCTTATTAATCTATTGTGTTTAAGTTTTGATGTAAATTAGGTAATTTAAGATTTTTTTTAAGTTTGTATGGACATTATCTTATTGTTTCTAGATGAAAATTTTATTAATTATTTTTTAAAAAAAATTTAAACTTTTTTAGGTGATTTAATTCATTAATACATTCTTATTTTATATTTTATTTTATTTTTCTAATAGGTCAACCTGCTAACTCACCAACCTATTATGAAACCGTTCAAATTGACATAATTAGCCTATATTTCCGATACGGGTTAGCCCGCTCCACCATATTTTGGGTGGGTTGGGGTTAGATGGAGCTAGTTGATTCGCTTTGCTATCTCTAATGCTATATAATAGTAATAAGCAATTCTTTTATTTTATGTCTCTTTCATATGAATGTCATAAGCAGTTTTATTTCTAGTTCTATAGCTTCTTCTAATTCATTATCTATACTCTTATCGGCTGAAGATGAAATGATAGGCGTCTTAATTACAAGTTTATGGATAAGTTCCTCTCTTTTTTTTTATAAAAATCTTTTTTTTTTGGGTCTGTATTCTATAAATAAATATTTTTTTAGGGTCAGATAAAAAATGTTTTTGTCTTTGGTCAACGTCCGATAAAAAATGATGACGGCTCTTTGAGCTTAGTTACTTACTCCAGTAAAGCTGTTAATTTGGCTTTGATTTTAGAATAAACGTCAACGGGTGAGGTGTTCGTAGACATCTCATTGTAGTTGTGGTCAATGACAATACAAGTGCGAACTAAAGCTATGGTGATTTATGTGTCCAATAAATTAACTTTCTTCCAACTTCCAAGAAGGATGGGACTACCTTTCATAGACTATATTATATGACTGGATTAAACTGCAACATGACTATTACTATTATTAAATTTCTGGAGCAAGTAACTAAGCTCACAAAGAACCCTCAAGAGAGAGTCAAATTATTTAGACAAACAAACTAATCACTCCAATACTTTATTTAGTAGCACACACAAACTTTCTCCAAGCCATGCACATGCAGCCCAAAGAGATCGATCATTTACATGTCCCTAACTTCGAAGGCGTTCCTGTTCTTGACGACTATGTCATACATGTGCAGGGACCTGAACTTGTTGAAATCCTTAGGGAGGGAAATGAGGTGCACGGTGGAGCGCTTCTGAAACTGAAGAAGGTCAGGGTCATCGTAGTAACGCTCCCAACCCAGTGAGCGTAGCTTGCTTTCTAGCACTCCGTAGGAGGTGATTACCTCGTTGGTTGCAGTGTGAACCAGCACCTTACGCCTTGTAATTTGCCCACGGTGGCCACCGCCTACCGTCTCCGGGGTTGGGTTCTCGACCAACCGGACTACGCCGTTCTTGAAAACCCAAACCCCGGACATTGTTGTTGAGAATAAGAAAGGAGAATTAGTGTGCTTTTTGAGGGTTTGTGATTGCGAGGTAGGGTAGAGAAAAAATGTGTGAACTGCGGTGGGGAGAAAGAGTTTCGTGTGTGTGTATATATATAGGCGAGCGAGTACTTCGTGGGGAGAATAAGTCAGGGTTTTTCAAAAAAAAAAAAAAAAAAAAAAAATATATATATATATATATATATATATATATATATATATATTTATACACTATCATTTATTTACATATTTCTATTTATAAGATTTTTAAAATAATAAATAGTTAAATCAAATTTTTTTATTAATATAATAATATATGATTGTATATTTATGCAAAACTCTTTTACATTAATAATATATCAAAATTAATTTTTCTTTTTTTGGTTATTAAGCTTCAAGAGGAAATTTCAATGGATAGCGATTTATTTGAGTTTAATTTTGATACTTTGCATTATAAAATATTTTATATTGTTAAGATATTATCCTTCATAAGACTTTTAAGATAGTTATTGTCAAACTTAAACATTTTTATTGATATAATACAATATATATGATAGATGATTGTATAAATAAATTAGGTTTAATTTATATATACTGACAATGTAAAATTTTTTTATACTGTCATTCAATTATATGCTGCTATATAAGCAAACATATATGGCCCTCACTTTTACTACTTCAAAAGTCATGCAAATAGAAGAATATGATTGGAAGACAGTCAATGCATATAAATTAAATTCTTTATTTTTCCAAAATGATCATCTATCTTATTCAAAGCTTAGGCATCTTATGTGTGTTAGTGGACGAAATGGCCCCGCCATAAGAAGAACTTATTCTCCATTTTACCACTTAAATTAACGCAAGAAAAACCTGGTTGGCTTTACTAATTACGTTATTTTTTGAGTGGGAATATATCAATGATGTTTCACACTCGGAAGAAATTAAAAAAAAAAAAAAGGATGAGGAAATTCTGTGGCAAAAGAGAAAATGAATTAATGGATGGAGAATATTTGTTTGCTTATAAATTATTAGTTTTATGCCTTACTTTGATGATAAGTTGGAAACAGGGAGTTTTAATTGGTTTGGAGAATAAGTCCTGCCTGATTAGGAAAGACGGATCAGTTCCCCTCTCGTATTTATTTGTTCCCTCTCATATTTAAGAGTCTCATTATTCTAGTTTAGTGGCAAAGAAAGACATGCAATCATTGTTTTTTTTCATTGAAATATCAAATTATGCAAAAATGATTATATGATTTCGTAATTAAAGTAATGTTGTATTCTTCTAATAGAAAACGTTTCATTCTAATATTATCCACTGTGTGAATGGGTGTTAAGTTAGTATCGATGTCAAAAAAAATGGACCAGACTCCCGGTAACTCTATTGATCTTGTTTCCAATACATAGATCTCTGAGTTAACTTTTTAACCTTATTATTAAAATTGTAGATAATTTGTTTAGCTTTCCTGAAAATTAAGAATGATAATTTTTAAAGCTCTTACTCAAGATGTGGCTAAGATATAGAAATAGTGTCAGATGACAATATTGCTAGAATTTAGAAACTAGGTCTAAAGATAGCTCAAACATTAAATATGAGTCAAACATCATAGAGTTAAGCCCAATATATATATATATATATAGTAAAAAACACACTAATCCAAAATTAAAAAAAAAAAGAAGAGAAGTTCAATTCTCAATAGTCATCCAAGAACGTGAAGTCAATAAGTAAAAAGAACACTTGAAATTTACAAGGATCTACAACGTTTATGACATACATTCCTCCTCATCTCAAAGAAACAAGTAAGGTAAATTCACTTGAAATGCATAGAATCAAGTATGGCTGACTTCACAAGAGAAGTGTTTAACCAAGCAGTCTCATCTCTCAAGTGTATAGGGTAAAGTGTTTCACTCAATTCACCTCATGAGGAATTACATTTCTGTAAACTTACTTATCTTCTATTTCTCTATTAACACATACACACACAAATCAAAACAACTTTATTCAAAGTTGTGATGAGACCAAGGTAAGGAAAGAAAGTAGTGCGGATATGAAAAGTTAAAATTCTATAGAATAGAGGAACGTATGGGAGGAAGTTAAGTCACGAGTGTAAGAATTCACTTTATTGCATGTAATGCAATTCTCTTTATTCCCTTTTCTTTTCCGTCCTTTTCTTCAAAATTGCCACCCTTTTTTCGCTATTTTTTTTTTGGCCACATTTTCCTTTTCTTTTCTTTTTTTTTTTAAATATTTTCTTTTGACTTTTTTTTAACCGATTCTTTTTTTTTTTTTCTTTTCACCAATTCTTGCATCCCCACATTTAAATGTTTGCATGTCTCAGGGTAGAACCTCAACACTTAACTTTAGAATATACCTCCAATGGTGAAACCAATGCTCCTCTATTATCTACGATTGGATTGAATTATGGTTTTTTCACTTTAGACTTTTAATGTACTAAAAACAAAGAATGGTCAATAACAACAAGGTATTTATGCAATGAAAAAAGGAAAAAGTTGGCTTTTAGGCCAAATTGGTTAAATGAAGAAAGAAAATGTCTTTATCATATTTATGTAAGCATTTGAAAAATGAAGAAAAAATCAAAGCGAGTTTTAAAGTGAGAAAATTCCTGAGTGAAAAGCACACAAAAAAGAATAGAATTGTATAAGATATATCCATCCATTTCTATCAAAAGCTCACAAGGTGTTTATTTATTACAATCAATTTAGCAAACTTATATCCATTACGAAGCTTGCAAAAATTCAAGTGGAAGGACAATAATGCAATCTTGTCATGAATCTTTAACTCAAAGTGTCTCATGCTCAAAACCTTAACAAACCTCAAATTTCCAATGGAAAGTGATTAAAACAGAAAATTAATTAAGAAAGTGTAAAATAAAAAGGGACAAATAGAAACAGTAAATAGAATAAAAAAACAAAAAATTAAGATTCGATACCGAAAGCACTGTTATAAATTAGCAAATAACCAACGGATTTTAACAACGGTACAAATCCACCAGTATTTTTGATGGATTTTCCGTCGGTAAATTTTTTGCGAAAAAAATTGACATCCAAATTTATCGATGGAATAGATAATTTGTAGACAAACCATTCAATAAATGTTCTCCCCTAACGGCATAAATTGATTATCGATGGATATATCGTTGATAATATTTTACATTTCAATTTTAATTTTTTTAAATTTAAACATTTCAATAGTTATCAATCGAAAATCCATTGGTAATTAAAATAATTAATTACTACTTCTTTAAGTTATCAACGGATGCGCCGTCAATAACATTTTTTATTTAAATTTTTTAAATATTACCAATAAAAAATTCATCAGCATTTAAAGGTGTTACCCTTTAAGGCGATTCATTTTCCATATTACAACAAGAATTTTGTCGATAATGAGTGATTAATGAAATTATTTGTTTTATTAATTCATTACCAATGAAAAATCCGTTAATAATAATAAACCAGAACATTAAAATGTGAAATGCCCCTTCTTCTTCCTCATTTGCAATTCTCTCTCTCTCTCTCTCATCCCCCCACATGGCCATTGGCCACTTCACTGCTGCCCGAGCTTTCATTTCACTGATGAAGATCATCATTGTGTTTGTGGTATGCTGTTAAATATTTTAATCGATTTAGTTTTTTTGTTTAGCGTTTTTTTTATTCTATTTCTTTACTTAAAGTTTTTAGTTTCTAAATTAGCTAATTAATATTTTGTTGTGTTGATTGTTAAAGATCTTATTTGGAGCACTTAGAGTGCTTGTTGATTGGTGTATTGAGTGATTGTAGTGTTTTAGTGCATTAGATATGTACATCGTACCCCCTTTTTTTAACTTTATGTTTTCTAAAAATATTAGATATTTAAATTTTCTATAATAGAGTTCTAGGATAGAAAAAGGAGGATAGGATTGCACAACTGAAGAAAGGCATTGAGTTCCTTATCATTGTTTAAATTGTGTGCTATGGTATTGTGCACTTGCATGATGTAAAGTAAGGTGATACGCTCTAAAGCAGTTTTTAGGATTGACTTATTGATTTGGATAATTGTATGTATTTGTTATTTGTGTTTGGTTGATAAATTAATTTTTGTGGAGACTCCTAATTTAAGAGAAAATTGCCCAAGTTTTTTTTTTTTTCATTTAGAATGTTGGCATTTAAATTAAATAATTGTTGTAATTAAACAATTAGTGGAGAAGCAACTTGAGGAGGCGGATAGAAGGTACATGGAGCTGTATTAGCGATACGACAATGAGAAGAAGCAGTGGATACAACACATGCAGTCTATGGAGCAAAGAATGATGATGATGTACAACTACTTCCAACAGATGCAGAGTGGCAGTTCATCATTCGATGCACATCCTCTATTACCTCCACGTTGTCCATACGACCACACACCCAGAGATTCGAAGGGCATTTCGAATATTGATGATGATCAATATTCATAGTTTTTAGAATTTTTTATTTTTTTGGAATTTTACATTAACGGTTTATATTTTATTTATTCTTATATTGACAATTTTTATTTTAATTGATAGTCTATATATCTTATATTTTATTATATTTTTAATTTTTAATTATATAGTTCTATGTTATATGAATAATTAACATAATAATTTGAAATATTTAAATATCAATTTCAAATTTTAATAATATAAATCAAGAAAAAAATTATTTGATTTTATTGATGGATTTTCTGTCTGTAATATTTGAAATGCATTATATTATTTTCCGTAATTACTTACGGACAATCCATCGGTAATTATAACCATTAAAATATTATTTTTCTTTTACCGACAAATAGTTCGTTGGCAATTATAAATAATTCATCAATGTAAATTTGTCATTGAGGGTTTCCGATGCTTATATTACCAAAACTTTTGTTACTTATACTGACTAATTTTTCTGTCAGTATAATTAGCAAAATTACTGATGGAAATGTAGATTCATCAATGATATTCAATTTTTTTTATTCCTAACATGCGAATCACCAATGGATCACATCAATTGGTAATTCCATTGGTAATCAACGCATTTCTAGTAGTGATAATCCTCAACAATGGTGCCAAAACTTAAATTGAGTATTGAGCTCACTCAAATTACAAAAACTTGTAGTATAGAGAGCAATGCACCTCGTCTCTTACAGAATCATGGTATAATTTAATCTAGACGGTGGAGGATTTCACCACAAAGAGTGTAATCAATAATCTAAAGAAAAGAAAATCATATTTTTGGACAATAAATCCAAGAATTCATTGAAATATATGATAATCTGTCATAAAGTACAAACAATGCATCAAATCACAAAACATGTGATTAAGTTGAATTAAACCGAAACCTTTGTATTAGAATCTTCATTTATACTAAAAGAGCTCTCAAAATTCAACTAGCAATTAATTTAGTAAATTTGTAATCACAAAACCTAATTAGAACTATGCTAGCATGAAGAATATGAATGCATCAACCTAGGATTCAAACCTGACATTCTTCACATTCATATGATCAAATCCAAATCAATTAACCTATCAACAAGAGTCTAATTTTCATCTTAATCAATAACTCAAAATCAATCATTATCAATTAAGAAACTCAAGATCAAGAAAGAAGAAGAGAAGATAAACACATTCATATAGAGATTCAAATTCAACAAAGCACAAAGTCTAAAAAACAAACCACGTGTCTCCTCTAAATGTCTTGGATTGATTATAAGGTCTCACACCTCCATGGATGCAGAGAGCTCGGAGGAGAAAAAGAAAATTCTTGTAGAAGAAGAGAGAAGTACAGAATCTTATGAGAAATGCTACTTAATCCCAAAATTAACAATTGAATTCAAGACGTCCTATTCTAATTTGCAACTCCTCTTAATATAGGCATTGCCCTAATTTTTTAATCTTCTTAATTCTCTCCCTTAATTAGACTCCTCATATACCTTATTTTGTTTGACATGATGAATTTATGATAAAAAAAATACTCCATAAAGTTCTCTATAGCATATTGCATACTTTAGCTGATTAATTGACCCCAAAACAACTTCTTTTTGGAAAGTAATCTGAATGAAAGTTGAAGCCATATCTTGTAGGTTTCAAGTGGCACTAACTTGAATCTTATCTGACCTTTGTAGCCCAAGATTTGGCCTAATTAATGTAGGCTACTTAGGCTCTTGTGACAACTCCAATGACCTTGCTTCCAAGCCAAATTCAACTACCTATACCTAGACCTCTTAATCAATACTTGACCTCTGATTAAAGTTGTAGACAATTGTCTTAACTTTCCTACAAACTAAGAAGCGGTTTTTTCATAAATCTATAACTCAAGATATGACCAAAATATAAAAATAGTGTCAAATGACAAAATAGTGTTGGATTTTAGCAATTAAGCCCAAAGAAAGCCGAAACATCAAATGAGTTAAATACCGTACAATTAAACCCAACAAATGATTAGAATATTATATATGATGGTTCATCATCATATTAAAAATCTAGTTATCATATAAAAAGATCTTCATCAAAAGCCCGATACAAGTCCTCGGTTGCCGTCAACATTAGCTTTATTAGTTCTTCGTTCTTTGTGACATTGGCATCAACAATGAATTAACTACAATCTATTGTGACCGTTCACATTGTCTCAAATCTCACTTTCCATGAGTGTACCGGGTAACCTCTTCCCAATCCCTATAATTTCATACTTTGTTTATTGGGGATGGAAACAGCTTAGGTGGCCTACCAGGGCCTGCAGCTTGGCCTAATCTGGCCTTTTTGCCTTTTTAATAATTAAGTTAGGCTTGAACCTTTTTATAGACCTGTTTACTGAAAGAGGCCGGGTTTAGCTTCTTTGCAAAGCCTATTAAACACTTTAGGCCCACCTATTTATACCCATATGTATTCATTGTCTAAAATTTAACTTCACTTCAAAATAGGATTTTGTACACAGGTCTTGAAGGTATCTAATCATCGCTACCACTGAACCAAGTTGGATTGTTGTGTTTAGGTGTGCTAATATATTTATACCATAGTTATATTGGATCCTTATTAAAAATACTTAATCAATCAAATCCCTAACCTTATCTATCATCTTTATTCAACTGAAATAGGATTCATGACCAAGCAACAGCCGCACTTCTCATTTCAATCCCTAGGGTATGTTCATGTGAGTTATTAGGGAAAGGAAAAGGAAGGCACCAAAGGAAAAGAAAGGGGAAGGGAAGGAAAAGGTTTTAGTCAACTTTATTCATAGTTTAAAATTGATAAGGAAAAGGAATACAAGGCTTATAATTTTAACATTTATTAAAGTAATTGAGTGTAGTTAATATATTTTATAATAATATTAATTTTGAAAAAATTTGGAAAATATTATATATATTTTGTAAATTTAAAAATATTTGTTTACAAAAAAATTTTAAAAATATTTCCCTTCTACATATTTTTCAGGAGATAACAAATTTCAATGGAAATTGCTAAAAAAATTAGGAAGGAAATATAATTTCTATAAAAAACTAAAATAAAATTAAAATGAATTAATAAAAATAATATTTTATATTTTAATAGGGATAAGATAGTGAATTAGATTTAAATCTCAATAAAACCCCCTAATTTAAGGAAATCATAAAATAGGAATTTAGAAGAGTTCTGTAGTGTTAGTTAAAACCCTCTTATGCCTTACCCACCGAAGAAGTAAAATTTGTAAATAAGGTATAACTCTATAAACCTTTCCTTTCCTTCCTATTTCCTCCTAAACCAAACTCACCAACATACCTTAAGTCCAATCCATGGGCATGCCATCCACCACTGCAGCGTTGCTGTCCACATCATTTACTGCTACAACGTTGCCGTCCACACAGTCCAACGCGCCGCAGATCTAACTTGAGCACGTAAGAAGGGCATATCACTATGTGGATTAGCAAATGGGATTTCAAATGTTTGGAATAGTAAGCAATCAAACCATCACGAACAAACCCCTTGTGGCCAAATCTCCACAAGCACTTGCAATGCATTATTGAAAATTTGTAACTATAAGTACCGAAATCTGCCAATTTCTTTTTGCAAAACTGTTCTTGTTTATTGATAATAAGAAAAAAAAATCTTCTATTCCATTCATTTATTGTAACATGACTCACCGTATTTACTGTTATATGATTCCTTGAAGTGCTTTTTCTTTTTCTTTTTCTTTTTCTTTTTCAATTCTTCTTCTTCATGTTTATTTATTTATTTTTTAGTATTTTTATGTGTGTGATTATCAAAATTTCGAATGAGAAAGGTTGATGGTGTGGCATTACTGGTGACCTAAAAACCTGTGGATCAAGTATCGGTCTTGGTTTAATAATGTTGTGTTCACCATTTTGACACTACCTTGCTTCGACTTTTCAATAGAAGACAACATTCTTTTATTTCAAAATACATACCACTAATGTTACTTTTAATTAATTTTTTTTTTCAAAAAAGGGACTATGGCATATGTATATAAATATATGAAGGCAATGCCAAGGACTTCATTCATGTTTTTGTGGCTATGAAAATTATCAACCTGATAGTAAATAAAGGGGAAGGATTGAAGGAAGAAAAGACTTCCTTAGAATATATGAAAGGCTAGGTTAGATGGCTTCTGAGGTGTTTTGTTTAACAAACTTAGAAAACAAACTTCACGCCAGGCAATGCCTCTTAAATAGGCCACACTAGGTTAAGAAAAAGGCCTCTGACATAGATAATAGGCCAGGTTTGAGTCATAGGTCAGGCCAAGCTCTAACCCAATGTTTTTGACTTAGGCCTGACCTATTTAAAGCTTGGTGATCTAACCTGTTTTTACCCCTATTTATTATCCAAGATAAGAGTTCAAAACATCTCCCTCCCATATTAAGGGAGAATATTGCATTGTCATTAGTCAGTTATTCCAGTTAACAACCAGTTAGTTAGTTGCCTACAACTCTATATACTTGTATATAAACTCAACATAAGTTAAGTGAAAAGTTCATCTCTTTCATCCTGCAAACACTTTGTTCTAGTATATACCGTAGTTCCTATCTCATCATTTACAAATATTGGTCCTCGTCCTTCCACTTATTCATTGTAATATAAGAATGATCCATCGTACCCCGCCAGGCGACCTTTATACTATAATCAAAACCAAAACAACTCTGTAGGAGTAGTAAGCTGAAAGGGACGACACGCGAGCGCACACAAACACAGTTACATCAACGTAACTTTAATCAATTGTTATATCATTAAATAACTTTTTGTTACTGTAATTTTTTATAAAACCCACCATTGAATTAGAAATTTATATTTTATAGATCATCTATGCAAACTTTTATATTAATAAAAAATAGTTTGACATACTTTTTATACACTTCAAAATCAACGTTATATATATGTTTAAAATATACATAAATAAAAGCTATTTGATTATACTCTTATTACTATTCAATTTCAATAAAATTTAATACAAATAATCTTTATCATAGATAATTGTGATTTAATGATTGGATCGATAAAAAATATATCGTATAGAAAGTTATAAGCGGTATAACTATGTTTAAAGTTATATCAGTATAGGTTGATCCTATCATATATATATATATATATATATATATATATATTTGAATAAATTAAACAATATGAATAAAACCCTCATCATTTTTTTTCTATGGGTACGTATTCCTCTCCCTATTAGCAAAGAAGGAGACAATCCTCTTGGGACGTAGTTAGTTTTACCATCCCAACTAATATTCCCTCCAATAATTGAATTAAGGCCCTTTCTAAAGCTGAAATGTGCCTTTACTAGTTACTACTATACCAACAACGTTGTTAGTAAAACCCTCATCATTTGATTGAAATATTAATTCAACCGAAATTAATATTAAAATAAAATATTCAAACATAAACTTCTTTATTAACATCACTTTCAATAAAAACTGGATTAGTAAAATCAGGCTAGTCTAAACACAGGTATTTATATATGGGCGCCCGTCCGAAGATCTTTATGCAGTAATCGAAACTATAAAAGTACCCTCAAGAAAGAGTCAAATTATTAAGACAAACAAATTAATCACTCCAATAGTTTATTTAGTAGCCCACACAAACTCTCCAAAGCAGGTACCCACACTCCAATTCCATGCACAGGCCATGAAGCATTACGTTTCCCTAATTTGGAAGGCGTTCACATTCTTGACGACTATGTCGTACATGCGAGGTGACTTGAACTGGCTGAAATCCTTAGGATGGGAAATGAGGTCCACGGAGCCGTATTTGTGGATCTGAAGAAGGTCAGGTTCACCGTAGTAACGCCCCCAACCCAGTGATCGCAGTTTGCTTTCTAGCATGTCGTAGGAGGTAATCACCTTATTGCTTTCCGTGTGAACCAGCACCTTGCGCCTCCTTGCAATTTGCCCCTGGTTGTCACCGTCGACGGCCTCCGCGGTCGGGTTCTCGACAAGCCGGAATACACCGTTCTTGAAAGCCCAAGCCCCAGACACTCTTGAGACTAAGAAAGTAGAATCAGTATGCTTTTTGAGGGTTTGTGATTGTGAGGTAGGGCAGAGAAAAATGTGTGATCTAGGGTGGGGAGAATTAGTTTGCTTGGGTTACATTATTGTTCGACTGAATTATATAAATGACTAAATTAATTACTCATTGATCTTATGTATGTATATACTAAGTTAGATCAGTTATAATAAGTTATTTACCAAACATGGCTACATATTTTATTTTATATGATAAGTTAGGGTCGCCTGTACATTAAATTATGTAGATTCCATTGGATATAATATTTTATGCACAATGCAGGTCAACGCAAGCTCCGGCGCACCCACTTTGACTGCACATGCATGTATATGAAAGGTTAAATAAAGATTAGTTTTCGTGTATAGGCCGTGAGAATATTGTAATGGAGTCATTGATTTAAGGATCAAATTAGGATTAAGAAATTTAAATTGATGCCATTTTATACGATATAAAAATTAAATTGTTGTTAACTTAGAATCATACTTTGGATTAGACTTAGTACATTTTTAGATGGGGTTTGAATTATATATACTTTGGATTAATTTGGCCTCTTCAAGATTTTTTTTTTTTGAATAACTGTAACTTTAGGTTGAGGGAAAAGCTTGCCTAATATAAGATAAGAATCTGCCTCTAGATTCATCGAGCATTTATAAAGAAATTTATAGATCACGTATCAATAAATGAACCTGAGAATCAAACTCAAATTATGACGATACATAAATGGAAAGCCGACAGGAAGCCAACCCCTATCGGCAGAGTGACACAATTCTTTAAATTTTATATTTTTCTTTAAAAAATATGATTAATTATATGGTTCTTGGACTCCAGTTATTACATTTTACATAATGTAATATTACTTCATTTTTGTATTAATATAATTTATTTTGAAATATATATTACAGAGTATCTTTTAGATTTTGCTTCTTAATTTTAATCTTTTTATGATTTAACTATATATAATATCTAAATCCATGTATATCAATTAGATATTGGATTTTCTGAATCTGACCTGATCATTAAGACTAAGTGGAAAGAAATATTCGAGTTAAAAAATAAAATAAAATAAAATTTGAATCCTATAAAATCTCCTAACTTGTACATCCAAATACAGTTATTTGGCACGGATCAGCAGCAGGCGCATCTGGTGTAGTGGTATCATAGTACCCTCCCACGGTACTGACCGGGGTTCGATTCCCCGGATGCGCATTGTGCTTTTTGCATTGAAGCCTTTTGATCAGTTTAACACTTTTAACTACTATTCGTTTCGATTTAGCACAAATGCCCAGAAGTGGACTTTGAATGTCGCATGCTTTCACTCGGCGTCTGCTTATGCCCAAAGCTCTGTAACGCTCTGTGAATCACGGGAAATTATTTCATACTCCGTAAGTGCTAGGTAGACTTATTATGCTCGTTCCATACAAATTCTGCCGCTTAAATTGTGGGATCCACCACTTAATAATGTTAACCATAGTTAACTATTAAGACTGAGAAAAAAAAATAACAATTATATCTTTCAAATATTTACGTCAATAAGATATTATAGTTTAATTGGTATGTATTGATAAGTTCTAAAAATAGGAGAAAATAAAAAATTATAATCGATATTTTATTATAATAAATAATTATTTATATGAATTAATATTTTTTATTATTTTTATTGACTACCAATATAAAACTCAGCAATTTAAATTAAATTTAAAAAATTATAGTCTGTTGCTCTTTTTTAGTTTTATAATCTTCAGCGTGCAGCAAAATTAGAAGGCCAAGTGCTACAGAAGGAGTTGGGCATTTTGTTTTCCTGATCAATAGTGTGCGGCAAAATTAGATGCCCAAGACCTATGGTTATTAGCTTGAACTTGGGGCACTCAAACAAACTCTATGCCCCCGACCAAAAAAAAAAAAAACAAACTCTATGCCAGAAACAACAAACACTCATTCCGCATGCCTTCATCCCTGAAACTTTCATCCTCTCGCACGATGGAATCAATGAATGCAAGAATCAATGAAGATTTGATTTTTGTTTGTTTGTTTGAGGGATTGGAGGGTTATCCATTTGCTCTTGGCAGAGGTAAAGAGACATGGTTGGTTGGTTCTTCTCTCTCTCTCTCTCTCTCTATCAATCTGAAATTGGGATCTGTCTTTTTCTGTGTACTAAACACCTGCAGAATGAGTTTTGCGAAGGTCATAGATCTGTGCCCAGGTTTTTTTTTATTTTTTTGTTCCTATGCTCAATTGAGTGAATTGTTAATAAAAATTTTGACGATATTTTAATTTTATTATGGATACCATTTTTTGTAAAGAAAAAAGTCTCTTGAGAAGTTGAATTTTATTTTTGGATTGCGTTCTTTGCGAAACAGCGGTGATGAGAGCACTTTTTGCGAAAACACAGTTGCAGGGAATTAGTTCAGTTACACGGTGAAGGAGAAGGGAGGTCTTTTTCTAATTTTTATAATAACAAAAATAATTAACTATAGTTAAAGACTTGAGTTAAAGATATTAAATAATATGTATGAAAGGTTTAAATAGTGGTTCCCATTCTTAAGTGGCAAAATTTGTATGGAAATATGGAAGAGCATAAATCCTGGCACTAATGGAGCGGACGATTTTAAAGTGCTCATTCTCCGTCACAACTCCTCATGTATTAAAGTCCATATGTGTGGTACTGAATGGGACCGTAGCATTGTTGAACAAATCAAGTGGCGTAATAGATAATAAGTTTGGTTCAATTTTGCGAACAAGGCATGAACTCAAAAAGAAAGAAAAAAAACAAATCATTAAACTTATTGTCACATAAAATTTTCAAATCACATTGAGAAACGCAAATGATACATGTAGCAACAAAAACTTCACTATCCTATACTTGAACACATACACAAACCTTATATTTATTGGAAAAATTTTCAATCAGCTTCATTTCTCACCCTCGTCTCTCACCTTTTTTTCCCCAGCAACAACTAGTAAGTATAGGGGAGGTGTATGAATTTAGATCAAAGTAAAATGCTTCTTGGAAAAAACAAGTGACATCCTTCATCCAACAACGACTCTAGAGCTTCAATGCTGCCGAAACTTCGAGGGTTGCGGGCCTTGAGGAGATATCATTCCACCAAGAATTAACACTTGGACGAGAAGTTACAAGGCTGGCTTTAGGAGTTCTCATCAAGTGTATAAGGAATGGAATGTGGTGCATATCAGCCAAGGTGTAATGATATCCAGCAAGATATTTATTTTTGGACAACCTTTCTTCATAAACATCTAGAACCTTCCCCAGCTTCCCTGCTTCAGACTCAATAATTTGCTCGTTAGTAGGTATCCCATATATGGGATTAATTACTATTTGGTTGATGATGGCAGAAAGAGGGGCATCAAATTGGTGAGCCTCCACGTCCATCCAGGTATCTACACTGGCAGATTCTACAAAGCTGTTGGATCCAAGGAGATCGAGTCCAATGTTCTTGTGTTTTCTTGCCAAATAGCGGTTAATTGCTCTTGATTCTAGCCAATGGAAACATATTATATAAGAACTTGGAAAATTCAATTTTGACAAAGCTAATCATCATTAACGAGTAGTTCAAAAGATAATCTCACCAAAGAGAGTGATGTCACCATCCTCTAGTGCCGGTATCTGGCCAAATGGCTGTCAAACACAGGACAAATAGCAATAAACACACTTTAATATAAGCAATTCTTAAATGCTCTGCAGCAAGAAAAATTTATTGCTCTGTAATATTTAGATCCATAACTTATAAAGCTGAAATGTTGAATTGTAAATGATATATAGTAATACTTCCTTTTTGTTTTTTTTTTTTTTTTTGAGTGCACTTGAGAATTTCTCTTTTAGCATTTCAGCTAGACACCAGAGAAATTGTGTAGCATTTAATTTGATTGAGACGTTTATACTTTATAGAAAGAAAATGAGTCATTGCCAATTTTTTTAGCTTATAAAGAACCTCCTTAATGCTAACTGATCATAGAGGCTACAAAATTACCCAAAGTCAAGAGAGGTGAATATGGATAATGGAGTTCTTACATTTAAGGAAAGATAAGGTTCTTGTTTGTGGTGGCCAGCAGCAAAGTCTATTGGCACAAACTCGTATGCTATGCCCTTCTCACGGAGACAGAGCAAAACGCGTGCAGTGGCTGTGGAAATTGGAATACCATGAACCTTGATTACCATTGTTTTCAGAATTTGCAATTCTAGTGAAAGAACAAGTTCAGGGGGAAGATGAATTTGGCAAAGCTAGCCCTTGTATTTATATTGTTCAACAAGAACAGAGGCACTTCATCAAAGGTATCGCTGTGTCTGCTCCCTTTCCAAGATCCATTCATGTTTTTTCAACGATGTTGTTGTTTTGCAGCTGAAATACGGTAACTTGCTTTTAGGCAGCAATAGTCAAGCTCGTCAGAAATGCAAGTGACGGTTGTCCTACCTTCGCCTGAAAATAGTTATCCAATCTTAAATATGTATATGAATTAAAAAATAATTAAAAAAATCAATATTAAATAAATTTATATATATTTTATAAATTTATTTTTATTTAATTTTCATTTTTTCTTAATTACTTATTTTTTTCCTTTAATTCGTAGAAGTATAAATAAAAAAGGAAATTAATATTATTTAAATTTTTTTAAAAAATAGTTATTTACAGAAAAATAAAATTTTAAAAGTAGATAATTATTTCGAAAGGGAAGTAACCATTCATTTTCAAAATATTAGGTGCACATGTTGTAATTCATTGTCAAATTCTACTGCACCTAGCACCGAACATACATGTTCCATCGAAAAGTTTGCTTCGATATCTTAGCATGAACCAATAAAAAGCCTCTTAATCTTATCTCTAGTCATGTTATAGCCAAGAAGATTTACCCTTTGATTGGTTGAGAAGAGAAAATTGGAAGAAAGAAAATAAGAACCATAGAGAGAAGAGAGAAGTACATTTTCTCTTTTGTTAATTGGTTGAAAAGAAAAATAAGAAAGAAAATATAATTATATTAAAATGACTTTTTTGAAACCTATCTCTTATGATAAGGATAAAAAATTACATGAATAGAACAATAATTTCATTGCAAACCATAGGCACTCGTTGTTTTCTTCACTATTGTGCGAAGAAAATTTTTGCCAGTGGAATCCACTGTCTGTTTCCTTTCCTGCTAGTTTTCTTTAATATTCCAAGTGACAAAAAATATTTTTTTTATCCCTTTTTCTCTGCTTCCAAATTCTTTCCTTCTCTTTTCTTGCAAACAAGCGATGGGTTATTGATTCTCTTTAAATTTTTCTCTAGATGTTGAGTGTACACTATAATGAGAAAATACTATGAAATAATTTGGGTGTGTTTGAGATTTGAATTTTAAGTGGAGTGTGATCACCTTTATATTTTCTATTATATTTCTTTAATAAAATATTTGGTTATCATCTTCACCTATAAACGTAGACTATAAGGCAAACCATGTGTTCATTGTGTAATTTTTTTTTTTTTTGAACAAAAGAAATTGTGAAAATTTACATTGCATCATTTACTCTTATGCTTTTGCATTTTTATTTTGTTCTACTTTGTTTGTGTCTTAGGGTCCACCATATTACAACAAACTAGTATAAGAGCTTTTAAAGAGTTTTGGGCAAATTTATTCAAAAATATCTACCGAATAAATTGATTTTCAAATAGTTTGATGGGTGCGAACATTAATTTCAAAATGTGGAGTTGTTCTTGTATAGTGAGGTGTAAAAGTAGTACTTTCTAGCAAGAAAAAAAAAACCTTGTGAGACAATGAAAGATTCTTGATGAGAATTGAAGATGTTGATCAAAAACCAACTGAGATTTGGTCTACGAGGAGGATATAGCAAAATTTTTTCTATTATTTAATTGTGCATTACAAATAATGTATTGCAAGAGGGTCTTTTGGAGAAAATGGTAGCATAGGTATGGGATAAGAAGGACCCAAAAATTTGGTTATCAAGGGCTACTGGATTCCCTACATGGACAAGGATGGGAATTAAAGATCATTATACATAGAGATATCAAATAAGAGGCTAGCTAGAGATGGAGATGATTTTCTAGCTAAATATTAGAAATGAAAATAAGTACATAGGCACCTTAGTACCTAGACCTTACTCGGTATCATCTCTACCATCTACTAAACAAAATTCTAGTTTTAGTAATTTAAGCAGTTCTATCACAATTGCCAGACACAAATGACAAACATTCTCAAAATAAAAGGAATGGAGCCAGATAGGAATTAAAAAAAGATATTGACAAGGAACTCATATATAAGATGGAACAAGGGATGGAAGTAAGCTAAGATAGGCTTCAATTTATATAGGCTTGGCTTGCTTATCAAATATACTACCCTAGCTTGGGCTTATTATTTGACATAATCTTTTCTTTTTTTAAAGGCATAGCCTAACCTTTTTAAAAGCGCAATCTAGTTTAAAAACCTTCTTGAGATTTACTTAATAATAAGACTTTTAAATAAATCAAAAAAAATTTTGGAGTAGGTCAAAAATATATTCCTAACTAGGCCAAAAAGTTTTCTAAATATGCTGAAAAGTCTATTTTTAAATATACTAAAAGCCTTCTATAATCATTAGGTTTTTGAAATAATAATATACTCTAATTTACATGATTTATATAACAATAATAATAACATAGTATAAATAGGTCAATCTATTAAGCCCAATAGGCTTTTTACATAGCCTATAACTCGACCTTTTGATTAAAAAGACTTTTTTGAAAAGCTACTAGATAGACTATGTTAGGATAAGCTTAATATAGACTAGGTTGAAGGGCCCCAATGGGCCACCTAACCTATTTCCACTACTATATGTGATGAGTGTATAATATACACCCATTTAATATTTAATTTGACATGATTTTGTGCTTTAATTATTAGGAAATTAGTCAATTTGCATATGATATTTGGAATTTTGTGAAATTATTGGAACTAATGTTAAATAGCAAATTTTTAGATGAATTTTATGGCTTGGAAGCTTATTTTATTCAATTTCATAAGAGAGGTATTTTCAGAGCTATAATGCTAAATAGAAGAGTTTTGGAGCTTATTTGAGGGGATTCTTGGAAAACATTGTAGTAGAAAATTTGTATTTCTCTCTATGGAGATCGGATTGAGACAAATAAAGATGTTCTGGAAAGCTTAGAAAATGCTCTACAACTTTGATGTACAGTTCAAAAACTAGTTCTTAAAGTTTCTTGATGAAAATCTAATCACAAAATTGAATATCGCTAATATCTTGATACTGTCCAGGCTAACATTTGCCTAGTATTTTGCTAATATCTTGAGCTACAAAAGTTCAATTCAAGTGCTCTTTGTAGCATTGGAAAGATAATTTAATTTTCTGCAGCTTTGTTTCTAGATCGAGAGCAAATTCTACTGAGTTATAGAGCCTGGAATTCAGTGGTTCAATATCAATCTAGTACCAGAATGCGAATTGGGCTATTTTGGCCCAATTTAGATACAACTCAAAGCTATTCAGACCCAACCTATCTGCTACTTGGATCATATTAGATGGGAAAATAATTATTTTGGCCCCAACCACTTATTAGAAAGTGATTTAAATTCAAATCTTGGGGAGATAATTTGATATCTTATCACATCTCATCTCATCTAATAACTCTAGAATTAAGGAGAGAATAAAAAAAATTTTCAAAGTCGTCTAGAGGAAGCTTGATCTTTGCTTATATCTTGGCCATGCTATATTATTTTCTCATCTAATTCTTTTGGGAGACATCGAGGAGGAGCTACGGTTTTGGTGGCTACATCAAGAAGGAAGAGACACATAATTGGAATCCATTCTTCTTCTCTTTTCTCCCTTTGATTTATGCTTAGCATATACATTCAATCTAAAGATTTATATATTTGTTAAATATATTAGTTGGCTAAATACCTTATGCTTGGGTGATGATGTAATTTACGTTGTGATCATGATTTTTTGAGATTTCAAATTTAATGAATTCTTTCTTATTCAATTAGTTTCTATTATCCATTTTTAATGCTATTTATGGATTAGTGACCCATAAATTGATCATAGAGTTATGTATAATAAGAGGAATCTAGATACATAATTGAGATAATAAAATAGAAACCTTAATTCATAATGGTCTAGGAATAGAGATTATGGATTCCATGGGGCTTTGTAAGGGGATTCAAAAATTGGTAATGCCTTTAGTTCTAGGGTTCAAGTTGAAGAATCAATTGAGTTTTAAAATCTGAGGAGGATTTGTGTGTTAGAGAAATTAGGTATTGATTAAATTAGAAATCCCTCTTCATCAATTTATCAGATAGATATTCATTAGATTCAGGATCTTAAATTAATCATAGGATCAACTAGGTGGAATTGGACCTTGTGCTCTTACCTTTGATGCCTTCCCTACTTGTTTTGCATTTTTATTTAATTTGATTTTCTATTATTACAATATTTTTAAATTTTGTTTTGTTAATTGCATTACTCTCTTTGTTTAGAGCGCCTAAATAGTTTCTAAATTTGGGAATTGGTAGTTGGTTAAGTCAATCCTAATGCAAATGATATTTTACTCACACTTTATTACTTGTATGGCTCGGTATACTTGTCGGTGCTCCCATCAAGTTTTTGGAGATTAATTTTGAACCAATATCATTAGTACCTAATAAGGATACTAATTTAGGCAAAATTTTCTCTTCTTTTATTTTTAGGTTTATTTTACTTTAATTTTATTTTCTTATTCTTGATCTTTTGTTATTTTTTGAGGTATTTGGAATGGATGCAATGAATAATTACTATAAAGCTTGGGCTGAGCAGATGGATTAGATGAAGTCAAAAGCAAGGGATCCTTCGCTATGGACTTGTGATTTATGTGGAGGAGGACATATGGATGGTTGTTGTGAGTCAAGTTGTCATGTGCCTAAAAAACAAGCTACCTATATAGGTAATCTTCCAAAATTCTATAATAATCCACACTTTGATATCTATAATCTGGAAGAGAGGAACTACCCCAATTACTCATGGAACAAACAAGGTTCATACCCATACAACCAGCAAAGCTATCAGCATACCGCAATCTCATCACTAGAGGCCATGTTTGAAGAGTTTAGCTAAGTCTGTAAAAAGGTTAACCAAGTGTGTGAGGGGATTATGTTTAAGTCAAGAATGTCATCACTAGAGACCACTCTTGAGAAGTTCATGTAGTAGACTAACGAGAATTTAAAAATTCAAGGAGCTTCTCTTCGAAACTTAAAAATTCAGATTGAACAAATCTTAAGGCAAATGGCAAAAGAATAACAAGGCACATTGACAAGATTGTCAATACAAAGGAGCAATGTAAGGCTTTACTTGGGAGGATGGTCAATCATGTGCAAGCCCAAGAGTGGACTAGTATAAGTCCAAGGAAGATGGGGAAGCCACTCATAAAACTCACCTAGCAAAGGATTGATCTTTAAAGCAAGCATCTATTGAAGCATCCTTTCATGAAGAACGGTCAAATAAGAAGAAGGAACAAGAGCCAAATTGGCATAGATCATTAGAACCTTCACCATTTGATTGGATCTCAAACCTTCAACTATTCAAGAAACAAAATCAGGAAAATCAAATTATTAAAATTCTTGAAGTAGTTATGAAGTTACTGATCACCATGCCTTCTATAGAAGCCTTCAAGCAATTGTGATTTTATGTTAAATTGATGAAGGAGAAAGAAGGGATCAAGATATAGAATCCAGGAATCTAATAGGGAAGTCAAGCTGAGGACTATAAACGAGTGCTTTTTGGGAGGCAACCCAAGTCTTCTTATTCCTTTTTTATGTTTTTCTTTATTTTGCATTTGGTCTTTTTATTTTTATTTAGTTAAGTTGTGTCTTTGTGAACCCAATATTACTTTTGGCAATGGACTCATTGCCTTTGATTTATGAACTTGTAGGAAGACGATGGAGAAAGAAAAAAGGAATCAAGTTTAAGCAAGTAAGCACATGGTTGAAATATGGAGTTGGGGGAGTATATTATGACCTTTTTAATCTTAGTTATGTGCAAAGTGTGCTTCATTAAATCCACATCACATCTAGTCATTGGCCCAAACACTTATCCACCTTAAATCTTTATGAAAAAAGATTGAGCATGGAAGTGAAAATCTTATTTTGGGATCAAATTTAAAAGTGTCAAAGAGGAGAGAAAAAGAAAAGAAAAAGAATGCATTAGCATCAAGTGAATTACCACCCAAGTTATACAAAGAAAATAAGTTTGGGGTTGGGGAAAAAAAAAGAGCAAAAAGGAAAAAGAAAAGTTGTGAATTGCAAAATCAAAAGAAAAGAAAAGATGTTAGAAGTCCAAGAAAACTCCCTCTTGGAATATCATTCAAAGATAGGTCTCATTTGAGTTTTAATTTTCCTTATCATGATTCTCTCATATTTACATATCCCTTTTACCCTTCTTTCATTTATCCATTCACCCTTTAGCCATGTTACAAGCCTATAAAGACCTTTTGATCCTTTAAAAGTGTGCACTACATTAGTAGAGATAGAGATAATGGTTTTGCCTATGGGAATTGGGACATATTATCATCATTATCTATTTGTGCCATGGGGTTGATTGCGGTTATCTAGTGTGCATAGTCTCATCCTAACACCTATCAAATTCATGATTTTGTTATGATAGAATGCTTAAGTTTGAAATCTTCCCTTTGCTAAATGAGCATGCTTGAGTTAACAATACAATGCTTAGAGTATAATTGTTTGATTCATGATGATATCTCTTGAGATTTCTTCCAAAAGGACAGTACACAATGCTTGATTTTATGAAAAAAAAAAAAACACCCCTTGTTTTTAAATTTTCATATTCTTTTATTGCTTGGAGTCAAGCAATAGTTTAAGTTTAGGGTGTTGATGAGTGCATAATATACACTCATTTAGTGCTTAATTTGACATGATTTTGTGCTTTAATTGTTACGAAAGTAGCCAATTTGTATATGATATTTGAAATTTCATGAAATTATTGGAACTAATATTAAATTGGTAATTTTTACGTGAATTTGATGACTTGAAAGTTTATTTTATTCAATTTTGCAATAGAGGTGTTTTGGAGCTAAATAGAAGAGTTTTGGAGCTTATTTGAGGAGATTCATGGAAAGTATTACAGTAGAAAATTCATATTTTTCTCTACAAAGATTAGATTGAGACAAATAAGAATATTCTGGAAAGCTTAGAAAATGTTCTACAACTTTAATGTTCAACCCAAAACCCAATTCTTAGAGTTTCTTGGTGAAAATCTAGTTGCAAGATTGAATATTGTTGATATCCTAATGTTGTCCAGCCTAACATCCACCTAGCATTTTGCCAATATCTTGAGCTGCAGAAGTTTGATTAAGGTGCTCTTTGTAGTGTTGGAAAGCTAATTCAATTCTCTACAATTTATGTTCAGACCAAGAGCAAATTCCAAACCGTTTACTAGTTGCAAAGCCCAGAAGTCAGCGGTCTGATATCAGTCTAGTTCTAGAATGTGAATTGGGCTATTTAGGCCAAATTGGGATACAATTATGAGTTATTTGCACCTAACCTCTGCACCAAATATGCGACTTGGATTAGATTAGATGGAAAAATGATTATTTTAGCCCTAACCCTTTATTAGGAGATGATTTAAATTCAAATCTTGGTGAAATAATTTGATATCATATCTTATCTCATCTAATATAACAACCCTAGGATCAAGAAAAGAATATAAATAACTTTTCAAAGGAGTCTAGAGAAAGCTTGATCTTTGACTATCTCTTAACCTATCTTGGTCATCTTTGACTATCTCTTTGCTATGCTACATTCTCTTCTCATCTAATTCTCTTAAGAGACATTAAGGAGGAGCTATGGTTTTGATGGCTACATCAAGGAGGGAAAGACATATAATTGGAATCCATTCTTATTCTCTTTTTTCTTTAATTTATGTTTAGCATATACATTCTGTCTATAAATTTGTATTTGTTAAATATATTAGTTGGCTAAATACCTTATGCTAGGATGATGATGTCATTTATGTTGTAAACATGATTTTTTGAGATTTTCAATTTAATGAATTCTTTTTTGTTCAATTGAGTTTCTATTATGCATTTTTAATGCTATTTGTGGATTTGTAACCAATAAATTGATCATAGAGTTATGTAAACTAAAAGGAATCTATGTACATAATTGAGACAATGAACTAGAAATCTTAATTCATAATTGCCTAGGAATAGAGATTATGGATTCCATGGGCTTTGTAAGGGATTCAAAAATTGGTAATGCCTTTAGTTCTAAAGTTCAAGTTGAAGAATCAATTGAGTTCTAAAATCTAAGGACGATTGATGCACTAGAGGAAGCATGTATCAATTAAATTAGGAATACCTCTTCATTAATTAATTTGATAGATATTCATTAGATTTAGGAGCTCAAATTATAGGAACAATTTGAAATTGAACCCCCAGTACTTTTACCTTTGATGTCTTCCCTATTTGTTTTTCATTTTTATTTTATTTGACTTTCTATTATTGCAATTTTCTTAAATTTTATTTTGTTAATTGCAATACTCTCTTTATTTAGAATGCCTAATTAGTTTCTAAATTAGGAAATTGGTAGTTACTTAAGTCAATTCCTGTGTGAATAATATTCTACTCACACTTTGTTACTTGTATGACCTAGTATGCTTGCCGATGCTCCCATCAATATGAAACACGGTGGCAAATATGTTGGTCCTACATATGTTTTGGATCACCGAATGGTCCTTAAATTTAGCCATTAAATCAAAGAAAAATTAAATCAATGATTGAGATTAGTAATAAAAAAATATCCTAAATAATTTATTGGAAATTAAAAAAATATAATATAAAGTCAAAATAAGAAAACTACCCTTAACTCATCTCATCCCTTCTGCAGCCCTTCTACCCATGGTACGGTGGTCTAAAACACTAAACCATCCTTCATCTTCCACTGTTGACCCCACCCACCCTCAAACCATCCCTTAATGATGGAAGGAACTTTTCTAGCAAAACAATGAGGATTATTATTTGATGCTTTATCTTGATTTTTGGTTTCTACATAAGGTGTTTCAACTTAGGGTTTGTTTGGAAGATTTATTTATAATGACAAGTAATGGTCAATAATGGAATGGAATGGAAAATATGGGAATAACATGGATATATACATGCCACATCCTTGTTTGGGAGCTTGATGGAGGAAGGAAGGAGAGTTTTGGTACTCTTGTTTGGGAGTTCAAAGGCTAGTAATGGAATGGAAGATTAGAATACTCCTATTTTCTCAATAAAAAATAATTGTCCCTCCCAAACCCTCCAATTTGGGGGGACAACAAATTTAGTTTTTTGGATGGCAAGGAGGGTTCTTGTTGTTGTATATATATGGGTCATAATGTGTTTTAAACTTAGTTTGTCTATGTGTATTTAGCTACGGAAGAAGTTCAATATTGCTCATGAAAATAATTTAATAAATATTTATATATGATGGTACTTAATTAGTAAATACCTTATCGTATTGAGGTATTGTGGACTTGGGCTTTAGTTAAATACACACGCGCGCGCCCCGCCCCGCCCCGCCCTACCCAGTCTCGTCTTGTCCGCGCGTGTGTGGGCCTGCGAAGCTTTTACTATCTGTACAAATTTTATTTTTAATTTTAACCAAATTTCCTTTTTACCGTTGCAGCTCTTTAATACTCCAATGACTTTTTTTTTACTGTTATCCAACGACTCTTTTATAATAGCTATTTCTTTTCCCTATACAAAACCTACTACATGGCACAATACTATATACAAAACAATAATCATCTCCTCATTCTCTCTCTTCTGTGCAATAGAAGCTGCCCCCACTGCTTCTACTGCTTTTTCTGCCTCTTGCAAGATCTGCTGCTCAACATACCAGGACTGTCGTGTAGACGAGTTCCTGTGGAAACCCACGTCTAATCTTGGAGGGTTAACCGTTAACGCCATTCCACTGAGTATAGCTTTGGATAGAGCAGAATTAAATCCTTAAGGGCAGTGCTTTGCACGATTCGTGGTAATTTTGTTCTACTACTTCTTATTATCGCTGTCATTTTATTGTTATTATTTAAAGCTAAAATACTAGTGTTCAAAATAATTTTTACAACACTTGTAGTCTCTCTGTAGCCATTCCATGCTTTCCTCACTAATAACTCCTAAACACGCATTTGTAAAATTGACCTTGTCATTCATGATACCCCATTGCTTGCCATCCATCCAAACACTACCTTAGCTAGTGCAAAGTTTAAATCTTTCTATGCAAACAACCATGGCCTCCACCACAAATAAAAAGAACCATTGGAAGAAGAAATGAGAGGGTAAATGTCGCTTTGATCCTATATCATGCTTGAATATCCTCCTATCTTCGGTATCTAGATTGCTCACACTCGCAAAGGGCGGGTGGAAGGATAAAGCTGCTATTATTGTCTAAAAACACAACTTATCTTGATTAATTTTCTCTGCACAAATGGTGAATGATGAGGGCATAGATGAAGTGGCCTGTCAATGTAGAATAGGGAGCAGCGAAAACGGCAGAGAATCAGGTTGATAAGAAAATTGAGTTTGAGGGGAGAGAAAGAGAAGGGTGGTGGTTGAAAGCACAAATTAAAGATAAAGAGAGGGTTAATTTGGTAATTGAGAGGTGGACCATCAGATGGTTCAAAACTCATGGAGACCACCTTATCTCTCACCATGAAACACAGGCAACTTCTCAGCCAGTAAGTATTTTCCTTCTAGCCATTATATTGGTGTTTACGCTTTTAAGGCTATGAAACGAATAAAAAACTTGTCCATTCTTTTGTCATTTTTGGCAGGTAAAATTTTCAACATTGAAAAAAAAAAAAAAAATTACACATTGCTTATGCAAAGTAGGTGCATAGCAGAGTTTTGTTTATTAAGCCCACGCAACACAAAACCCCGTATCTGATGGCCTTTTATAGGCTGAGGATCTCATTTTAATATTAATAACTTAAATCAGAAGAAACCAGAAACGTGCAGATCAAAGCAAATAGAAAGTAAAAAACTTCAAAAGTGACATAGCTTAATTAAGCTTATTTAAGTCAGCTTCATTTAACAACGACCCTAGAGCTTCATTGCTTCCGAAACTTTGCGGGCCTTGAGGAGATATCATTCCACCAAGAATTTACTCTTGGACGAGAAGCTACAAGGTTAGCTTTAGGAGCTCTCATGACGTATTCAAGGTAGGGAATGTGGCGCAAATCAGCCAAACTGTAATTATCTCCATCAAGAAATTTATTCTTGAACAACCTTTCTTCATAAACATCTAGAACCTTCCCTAGCTTCTGTGGCTCAGACTCGATAATTTGCTTATTAGGAATTAACCCATATATGGGATCAACAATTATCTGGTTGATGATGGTAGAAATAGGGGCATCAAATTGGTGAGCCTCTACGTCCATCCAGGTATCTACGCTGGCATATTCTACATAGTTGTTGGACCCAAGGAGATCAAGTCCAATGTTCGTGTTTTCTTGCCAACAGCGGTTAATTGCTCTTGACTCTAGCCATGGGAAACATATTACAATAGTACTTGGAAAAATCAATTTTGACAAAGACAATATTTTATAGAGGAATGGTTTAATTTAACATCAATGGTTTAAAAGATAATCTCACCAAAGAGTATGACGTCACCATCCCATCCTCTAGTGCTGGTATCTTGCCAAATGGCTGTCAAACACAGGATAAATAACAATAAACATATTTTTATTATGATAAATTCTTAGATGCTGTAGAGAAACAAAAGAAGAAAAAGACACACCTGTCACTCTGTCATATCAAAAAAAAAAAATCATGGCCTATAATATACAGTGGTATCCTGTAAAGCTGATATCTTGAGTTGTATGTGGTACAATGTAACACTTTTTTCATTCGAGTGTACTTGAGAATTTCTCTTTTATCATCATGGCCTATGCTTTTTTCTAGTTAGACACCATTATACCAAAGAAATTGTGTAGCTTTAAATTTAACAGATGTTTATAGAAAGAAAATGAGTCATTGCGAAATTGTATACTTAAAAAGCACCACCTTCTGCTACAGAGCAAAACGCGTGCAGTGGCTGTGGAAGCTGGAATACCATGAACCTTGGTTGCCATTGTTACCAGAAAATGCAATTCTTGTGAAAGAACAAGTTCAGGGGCATGATGAATTTGGCAAGGCTTGGCCTTGTCTTTAAATAGTACAACAAGAACAGACTGACTTCATCAAAGGTATCGTTGTTGTGTCTGCTTCCTATTCTAAGATCCATTCATGTTTTGCCGGCAATTTTGTTGTTTTGCAGCTTTAGAGGTAAATCAAAATTCACTCAAGGATGAACCCCGATTTTATATTCTTGCCAAATAAAAAGGAAAAGAAA
Organism: Pterocarpus santalinus; assembly: GCA_031439595.1. Classification (NCBI taxonomy): domain Eukaryota; kingdom Viridiplantae; phylum Streptophyta; class Magnoliopsida; order Fabales; family Fabaceae; genus Pterocarpus; species Pterocarpus santalinus. Next base: position 52,313,210 of record CM062530.1, on the reverse strand, counting down.
AAAAATTACTTTCAAGTTCTGTTATAAAGAATTGAACTTATAGCACTTATTAATTGTGACATGCCCCGCGAAATTGTTTTTCGTCATATTTGCGTTTTGTAATCCAAGATAATCCATTAACGCATGCAATAGGAGTTGGCTAGTGGTGGTAACCACATAATGAAGAATTCTCCCCCTCTCTGATTCGAGTTTAGATTCATGGTTATACCATAAAAGGATAATGCTTCTCCAGCACTTATTCAATCCAGCACTCAGAAATTCAGAACCCAGCTTATTAAGTTCTTCTATCGATCTGAGTATTTGGTTGATTTAGCAGCTTTCTGTCCAGTGCAAATTGATGACTGAATTTGTTTCCCTTTGTTACGCCGCAATTGCTAGACTATCTCTTACTGGGAGAGTGCACCTCGGAAAAATTAAAGAAATGGTACGGCTTTTATCCATAACTCTTCTTGAGATTATTTTCTGTCTTCGTATGGTTTTTGATCCGAAGCTTTTTCAAAATAAAGAAGTTCACGAATTAAAGACTGACTATGAGATTTGTGTAATTGCAGGTGTCTAAAATTATCAATCCGGAAGTTGGCCCTTTTTTCCCCAACTTTTTTGGTCAAATCTATAACTCTTCTTGAGAATCATGTTTACCGGTAGACAGAGGAATTGCCACCCATAAATTTGCTGGCACCCTAACTCAAAGAAATGGTACGACTCAGGACGATATATACAATAAGAAATACAATAAGAAAAACCGTTGTTCCATCGGCCTTTAATTGAACGAACCATCAATTTTAATATATAAGTTGAATTGAACCTATCATAATATATAAGTTGGACAAAAGGGGAAAAAAAAAATTTTAAAAAAAAAAAGAGTAAAAATCGCCGTGCAGCTTCATCAGCAGCATAGCACAATTTTGCACCCCAGAACATAAAACAACAAACTCTTTCCTCGTTTAACCATATAAATGAGTTGTTCTAACTAGAATTAATCACAAATACAAAAGGAGCAAAGATGTCAAGCATGCATGTCATATATAACATATAGAGATAAACATACAGTGATGAGTATGTTTAAACATCTTCAAGTTCAACAAAGACCAAAAGCAACCTCTCAGAAGGTAGTTATACTATACAGCCGACAAAAACCAGCACAGTAATCCCAAAAACAAAAATTAAAAGTAAAAAACTTAGAAATCAAATCCACCAGCATCATCAAATCCAGCATCGTACCCAGCATCATAGGCGCCCGCGTCAGACACCATGTCCCCAATCAAAAGCCCACCAAGGGCACCGCCAAGCAACCCGGCTCCCAACCCCATTCCAAACTTGTTCTTACCCGGTTTCTGAGCCTGCGGCGGGTACCCATAGCCGGGTTGACCCGTATATCCATAACCCTGTTGGGGAGGGTAGCCATAACCCGGCTGAGGAGGATACCCATAACCATAACCCGGCTGAGGCGGATATCCGGCTGGCGGATATCCGTACCCAGCCGGATGTTGCTGGGGCGGCGGGTAAGGTGCCGCGTATGATGCGGAACTAGATCCCGTCGCCCCAGCAGGATAAGCCATCACTGGCTCCGGCTTCTTTGAACCCTCCGGCGGCGGAGGGTAAGCCATCGCCGGCGATGGAGCATAAGCAGTCGCCGTCGCCGACGATGACGACTTCGTCGCCGGAGCAGGAACCTTATCTCCGACTTTATAAGAGAAATTCAGGGAGCCCTTGGATTTACCCGAGGGCTTCCTGACCTGGTATGTGACTTGCCGGAAGTTGCTGGTGCCGCTGTCGCTGCCGCTGGAGTTGTCGAGGAGTTCCTTGAGGGGGACGTAGACAGTGCCGATGACGGTGTCGCCGAGGGTGCGATCGGAGACGATCTTGATCTCGAGGGAGAGGCGGTTCTGCTGCGCCAACGACTCGTTATAGGTGAACTTCATGGGAAAGTTCCAGGTGGGGCTTCTGCCGCCGTCACGGTGAACGTGCGTCTTGGCCTTCTGGGGGTTGTAGGGGTCGCCGGTGAGCGAAACGACGGCGTATACGTCCATCTTGGAGAAGAGGTTGACATCTTTGAGGTCCTTCGCTGATAAGATGTTGAGCTCTAAGGTCCTGTATTCCATTGTTCTATTGGTAACCAACAAAACAATGAACAAGAGAGAGGAAATAAGAGAGAGAGAGAGAGAGAGAGATAGAGAGAGAGGGGGATAGATATTTAGAGAGTGTGAGACGGGTTTGGGCCTTGGCGACTTTGGCACGCAAAATAGCAATTGGAAATTTCGATCTGATGTTGATGTTGAAGTTGAAGTCGATGGTGATGAAGATGCTGGAGGATGGAACGATTCTACAATGAATAAATGAATTTATCTATAGTTTGGAGATGGGCGAAAAGGAAGCAGTAGAAGAATCTTCCAGGTTGTGTTGACGCGTTACTTCTATATTACTATTCTCCATTATTTTGACGAGTTCTATATTACTACTCTTTATTTTTAGCTATCCTTTTGTTGTCTAGATACATCTAAATTCTGAAAGGCGGTACTGTATTATTTATTTATGCTTAATAGTTAAGCGATTTTAGTCTACTAAACGAAAAAGTTAAGAGATTTTACTAATTAAAGATATTTTCCGGAAATTGCTTGATTTTGATTTGAAAAATAAGAAAGAATTCTTGTATAGCTAGAAATTACAGTTTAAGGTATAAATTACAGATTTTTAAATTTAATCTAATTCAATCAAATTTTCTAAATATCAATCTAAAACAATAAAATAACAATCAAAATCGAAAAAATTGGCATCATATCAGTTCTTATTTTTTTTTAAAATTGATTAGATTACATTGAATATTGAATTTAATTTTTAAAATCTATCAAATCTAATTTAAATTGAATATAATTTTTTATTGTCAAATTTATATTTTATTTATAATAATTTTAATTATTAAATTATTTTTTATTTTTTATTTTATTAACTTAAATTTATTTTATTTTATTTTACAATATTTTGAACTTAAAAATTGATTAAATTGATTTAGCTAAACAAATAAAATTAAATTTAAATTAAATTAAATTTAAAATTTAAACTACATCAATTCAATCTAAATTGACATAAACTACATTGTTCACATTAATTAGCCGTTTGATTGCAATTTGATTACCACCTTTGACTAATGTTAATATTTTTATTAAATTTAATTCTTTACACTGTCAACATAAAATTATATAAATATCTAATTATATATTATTATATTAATATAAATATTTAATTTAATTATTTATTATTTTAAAACTCTAATAAATATAAATATTTAATTAAATAATAATATAAAATTTTTTATATTTATAATATATTAAAATTAAATTTTTTTCTTTTATTGAGTGAAGTTAGTAATTTGATGGACCTTGAATTATAGGATAATTAAAATTGTTTTAGCAACGTGAAAAGAAATTAATTATCTAGCGCACTAGCGGGAAAGGGAAGGAAATTGTTCCCGTCTTCGTAAACATTAATTGCACCTCATCAAGCGACGTCTTGCGTGCATTTATCATGTCATGTCATCACATCATCTACGTCGAAAGAAGTAAAGAGCACAAACGCGGGCAAGACCGCGTGTTGCACGCGGCGCTTTGATTTTGGGACATGTTCTATTCCATTCCATGTAAGAATCTTAGAACTCAGAGGAAGAAGCACGCTGCGACCCAGATCGACTGAAGGCAAAGAAGTACCCTTTTATTTTTTTTTGGGCGGAGCATATGAAAAGTGGATGTTTCCACTAAGTTATTGGAATACTTGTCAGATTCCAAGTTACACTTGCCAATTGCCATTGCTATTGACCCCAAAAAAAAAGGTCATGGATGGAAATAACCTACACAAAGAAAGGCGGCATCAGGCATGGGCATCAGGTGCCTTGTACTCATCAATTTTATTTGTAGAGCCTCTTTGCATTCTGATCGCGATTATCAAACTCGAACTTGTAGCTTTTTTTGGTCAATTGACTTGTAGAATCTTTTTTTGTCATTGCCCCGGAGAATAGACTTTATTAAGATATAAAATTATTTATATTCTTCTGCCAAATATACCCTCAATTATGGGAATCAAACAACTCTATGCAGCTGAATGACTGAGGCATCGACTCATCTGGATTTTTGTTTTTCCTTTTTTTTCGTCCACCTCATCTGCGCTTTTTTAAGTCAATCTTCCATTTTTTTGTCATTTTTTGCTCTCTTTTTTTCCCTTGGTCAAAGTCTTTTTTTTCTTGCTTGTTTTTTTGTCAAAGACTCTTTTTCTTGTTTGGTGTGGGGCATTTTGTATTTTTGGGGGGGGGGGGGGGAGAGAAGGCGGGGGTGGGGGAATTGGGGGAATGAGGTGCAGGGCCCAGGATCGAAGTCTAACTGAACTCCTCACTCGACAAAGCATGCAATTTAATGGCCCATAACATACTGAGTTCATGTAATGGGCCTAGCCTTGAAAGGATCTTTACAGATTAAATTTTAAAATCACGTCCTGCGAAGGTTTAATTATTTAAGCATGCGTTTGTTTATTATTACATATTTTCGCGCGCGCGCGCGTGTGTGTGTTAATTTATTTGCATTTTCACCAGTATGGCTATTGTTTATTTATTTGACATTCAAATATCTTCTGTTGATTAAGTCGGTGACTATAAATGTTTATAATGTTATTATTTGATTGATTGATTGGGAAAATAAGAAAAGATAAAAAAATATTAAACCTCACAAATATATTGTATATATTTATAATAGTGAGTCTTTTCTTTTCATAAAAAAAAATGTATTCTCATATTTTTTGACTGTCATAATATTAGACGAATTATTATTTAAAATATTGAGATTATTATTTTCCTTTTTATAAGTATTGTTTTTGGACTCGGCTTTCGAGTCCTTAATATTTATTAATTTACAAGCTTGCTTTCCTGCTTCTTTGACTCCATTGTTACCTTCAAATTTACTTACAATTTTTTTTTCTAACTAGCACTTAAAGTAGAGTTAGGCTTATAATTTTAAGATAATATCAAAATTTACCCTATGATTAATATTAGATTGATATTAGGTCACGAGTGTGTTAAATTTACTTACAATTTGAGCCATTTCTGCGAGTATTTGTGATTTTCAGTCTACATATTTTAAAGTTCGAACATCACATGTGCACTCTTTGGCTCCATGGCTCCGTCCCATAGGGGATCCAAGAGATGCTATTGAATTATTGTAGAACTTGTCTGGCATCCCTCGGCAACTTTCTGCTTCTGTGTTTCTTATTTTTGGCTTTTGACCCTTCCTCACCATGAGAGAAATTGTATTTATACATAAAAAAAGTTACCTAATGAGACATAGTTAGTGAAAGAAAAAATAAAATAATAAACATTAAAAAATATATAATAGGCCCCATTACTTTTCTATCTAGTTCTTTTCAATATATCAGTTATATTATGTACAAATATCACATCTCCCATAAAGCCTCACATGAGAAAAAAATGCCTGTCATCAAAATCTCCTTCTTTTATGTGTTGATGGGACAACCAAATCAAATGATTTTATCACCAAGTGAAACCACCTAGGAATGACAATAGGGCGGGTTGGGGCGGGTTGGGGCGAGTTTTAGCTTAACCCGAACCAGCTCCTCATCTTATTAAACAAGTTTTAACCCATCCCTACCCTATCTACGGGTTTTGACTTTCAAAATCTAAACCCTACTCACAAGTAACCCATCACAACCCGTATCCTACCCATCTCTATTCACTACTCTTTTTAAATATTTAAAAAATTATTTTAAATTTTTTATATGAAAATTATTTTAAAATTTAGTTTGTATTTAGGGTGTATTTAATATGTATTTGATATAAGAGTTAAAAATAAAGTGAAAATTTTCATATTTAGTTTCATATAAAAAATTGCATATTAAAACTTTTTTATATCTATATTTACTTTCAACCAAACACAATACTAGAATCATAAAAATATTTGGAAAAATAATCTTATACATATATAAATTAAATATAAATATAGGACACGGGTAGGATAGAGGCGAAATTGCCTTGAATCCGAATCCAACTCTACCTGCATCTAAACTAGTCTCAATGCCTACCCGCCCCGCTGTGGGGTGGATTTAAAATCCGACTCGATTGAGTTAGGGTGGAGTGGGTACCCACAGACAGGGTAAAATGACCTGATAACCAATTCAATGCATGCAGGTAATCTATCGTCTTGATGTGACATAAACCTATCATTAATAATGATTTAACTTTTCTAAAATATAATCCACGTCAAAAATTATTTTTTCTAAAATATAAGCACATTCTGAATAGGTAAAGTATTTATTATAATAATCAACAAAAAATTTAAAACTTAAAGATTTTATAAAATATAATATTTATATAATCAATTATATATATAATAATTTAATTTTTTTATGTTTTATTAACAATCGATTGTATACTTTGTCTTCTAAAATATATTCCATATTTTAAAAGATTCAAATTCAAATATACTCAAACATGATTAATTGTAGTGGAAATTAACTGTAATTTAAGATAAATTTTATTTATAATTTTGAATTTGCTATTTGGGAGAATTTTACTCAATTACTACTCCAACTCAAAATTGTGTGAATAATTAAATGTAACATGGATGGTGATCATGGTAAAGGCATTATTATTACTAGTGGATTGACATATTTTTTATTTTTATATTTTTTTATTATTTAACTTTCTTAACTTCTATTTCAACTTTTCTTAATTTTCTTTAATTTTAGTTATTTTAGAAATATCAAATTTTAAACACCAAGAAGCAGATGAAGAAAGGAAGTTACTTCATAGGGATAAAATAGTTCTAAAAAAGTGACCAAAAGTAAGTTATTCTTACCCAACACCTTTCTATAGGAGTAGGGATAATAATAATAATAATAATAATAATAATAATATGAGTAAACCCTAATATCCTAAATGGACACATTGGTAGTTGACAAAAAATAATTGGTCTTTTGATTCCTGATAAGTGCAAAAATTGGATATTTCGGTTCATAACTCATTTATAATTAGTAAAGAGTCTAATATGGACGTAAAATAATGACTACAACTTTTCTAACCTCCTCCCATGTGACACCTTCTAAACACATAGTTTGCATAACTTGAAAACAAAAAACTAAGTACAATGTTGTAATCTATCATACACAGCCCTAACCTTTCGAAATAATGTGTTTGCAAAATTTTTTAAAGTTATACAAATTATGCATTTAAAGGGTATCAAATAGGATAGGATTAGAGAAGTTTTAGTCATTATTTTACTTCCATATCAAACTTTTTATCGGTTGTAAGTGAACTAGGGACTAAGCGTCCAATTTTTGTCATTATTAGGAACTAAAGTACCTAATTTTTTCAATTATTAAGAAATACAAGACTAATTATTTTTTTTATCAGGGCCAATGTATCCATTAAGGACATTGCTGAAGCAAGTTTGTGACAACGTACGTGTTCACGGTGACATCTTCATTTAGTTGATTTTCTTGATGTTTGTTGACTCTAGACAATTTCAGAGACTTTGTGATTTGAAACAACTTGGCTAAACTCATGGTTTACCTTAGGGCACTAGACACTCGTTTTTGAGCATTCGCTGGTGTTCATTGGCTAACCGACAATGCTACATATTGACATCATTAAAAAAAGACAAGGCCTAGAGCTTGGTATTGGACATTCCAATGTATTGAGAGCAAAACTTGTTGGATTACTATATGATATTGTGTGGTTCGATAAGGTGGAAATAAGTTGGATTATGCTTTGTTTTAAATGGGTTTGACCTATATTTTAAATATATAGCATAAGTTTAAGACTATTATTTGATATAGGCTTTTTTTTAGTATCTAGCGTAACATTTTAAAAGTCTAGCATATTTTGAAAGTCTATCCAAAAGCCTACTTGATAATAAGGCTTTTAAATAGGCTAAAAAAACTATTCTTAAATAGGCAAAAAAGCTTATGTTATTATTAGAATTTTTCAAATAACAACAACAACAACAACATCAATCATAATAATAATAATAATAATAATCATTATTAGATAATATAGCTTGGTAGGCCCAATAGATTCTTTTTTTATAGCATGTATCTTAGCCTTTTGTTTAAAATGTTTTTGTTTTTGAAAAATTTTGGCCTAAATTATTTAATAAATAGGCTAAGTCAAATTAGGCCTAATGCAAGTCAGGCAAAAGGTCCTTGATGGGCCACCTAACCTATTTTCATCCCTACTGGCAGCTTTGAAATTGGGGCTATCGTTAGAGTTGCATATGAAGTTTTTGCTATTTTGTCTTAGAGATGGAAGGTGACATTTAACCTTGGTTGTTGGTGATTTGGAGATTTGCTACGTTTGTTCTTTTGATTTTAGTTAAGACTTTGCTTTTGCTTTGGATGGTTAAGCCTAATGTTAGCTTCTATCTTTGGTGGTTAAGATTTTGGATTTTGCTCTACCTTGGATGGTTAAGCATGAGGTTACCTTCTGTCTTAGGTTGGTGGTTAAATTTTAGTCACTATATGGTATTTCATGATCCACTTGTGCTTTGAGTGGTTAACCATTCATAATTAGTTTGTACTGTTAGTGATTAAACTTTTGTTATTATTTCATATTGACATTGTATCCTTGATTTTGAATAGGAGTTGAGCTTCCCATCAGTTGTTCTTGGCCAAGCTGGCTATATGCTAAATATTTACTAGCTACCAACTTGTGGGCTGGGTGTGTGTCCCCTAGCAAAGAAGAATCTGAAGTAGAGAAGAGAGCATCTAGAAGCATGGGAGTGATGAGTGAGGAATGATAGATTTGTTGAGATTTGGTAAGGTATTATTTTTGTTATTATGGACGTATAGGGCTAAGGGTGAAGTTTGTTATGAGAGCAAAATATCGGTTTGTTACATAGCTAGAGGGTGCATAGGTAAGAAAGAGAGATTGTGTGTGCCTTTGCATAGCAGCCTGATGCATGTGGATTGATGTTGTATATATACACCCAAATGTGTCAATGGGAATTTGTTTACTTGGTTGGCCTTTACAGTCATATATTGTTATAATTTGAAATCAATTTCTAAGTTCCATTACACTTCACACTTAAACTTTTTATTGTTTGTATTTGTATAAGCTATTCATTTATTTTCATCATTATTAAGTATATCGTAATTTGAATATTATATTATTCTCAGTTGTTATAAAGATAAAAACATAAAAAGTATATAAATTTTTACATTTTATTTTAACTTAATAACCTGAATTAGATTAACCCAGTCTAAATTTGCTGTAAAAAATTCTCAAAAACCAAGTTACACTAAATTAATTAATTTTGATTAATTCAAATTTATTTTTACTTTATACCCAACCCAAATCAACCCATTTACACATTTTTATTGAAACCAACCCATTTACACTTCGTACTTATGATTTGTGCCAGTTTTCGTCAAATCCATTTAGCTCAAAACGGCGGTGCCACTGTCTACATGTATAAATTTTCCGCGAGAAGCGTGCGGCACCTTAATTTAATGCCATCTGTTATTTCCACACCACAATGTTCACATTTATACTACACTTTTTTTTCTTTGAAAAAAATAAAGGTGAAGGAAAAACATGTAGAAATGTATGTCGTTTTATTGTTTTATTATTAAAGAAAATAATGTATTAAACAAAAATGATATATGAATAACATTGTTTTTAATTGAAATAAAATACAGAATGGAAGGGACTTCGACTCATGTATCCAGTGGCCAGCCATGAGTTCCACACACCACTCAACACTGTGGGGTGCTTCTCAATTAAAAGTGTAACTTAGATTAGGCGTTAATATTTTAATTTTTCATGCACTGTTTTTACTATATTAATATAATTTGTTGGTTTTGAACCAAGACTTGGACTGTGATCCACTTTGCATTTTAGATAGAAAGAATCAATTGATATGGTTTCTTTTTCTTGATTTTCTGAAGCAAAGAAAGTTGTTTCGCCAAATGATTTGTAGATGCTCTTGGATATATCATTTTCTTGCATATGTCATTCATTTCTTTTATAGAATCTAGCATGCTTTTATCGGATTCGGGAAATAATAGAAAAATTTTGTCAAGACATATCAAGGAATTTTCTAGTGCTCGATCTTAAGAACTATAAAAATTTAATATATTTTTGAAGGATTTTTATATTATGCCATTGTCCTATCAAAGAGTCATGATTAATCTCGCCTGTTGTCTCTTCTTCAATTTTCCATCTGAACCAGTTAAAGTGGGCAATTAGAAGTTTAATTTTTAATATTAATTCTCCGACAAAGGAAAGGAAACAGAAAAGCAACAATTATCTGTTTTGAGGTGAACCGTGGTTTAAACCCCAAAATTCGTTGGAGCAACTTCAACCGAAAAAAAAAAAAAAAAAAACATACCCAAACATGTTTTAATATGAATGACTGAAACAGGATTTAAATGGCTGAAACGCCAATCCAAACATGCATTAGATAAACGACTACCAACCTGCTTCTTTTAACATGAATCGCATGAAGATAACGATCACTTTTTCGTTATATAGTGTAAAGTGTAACCCCCTTTTCCCCAAAGTTGTGTCCACTGATGGTGGTTCAAGTTGATAAAAGATACACTCTAACTGTAATATAAATAATTGTATTTGTAACATAATTCGTTATATAATGTAAAGTGTAAATTAGTACCTACTACGCTTAGTTAGTTCAAGTGGTTTTGATATTTATTAATTTTAAATAAAATTTTAAGTTCAAATTTTGTGAATGATAAACAAATAAAGTGCTAAAAGAATTTTAACTCTATAATAGACCGATCCGAGTTAAGTCAAATTAGTTAGAATCCAATAAATTTTAAATATTGACAATTTAAATAAAAAAATATAAACTTCTATTTTTATGAATATAAAATATGAATCTTTACTAACATAAACTAATATTATACATGCATCTACAAGTGATTTATGGGTGTATTTTTTTATACTTTTTTTCAGCAAAAGATCAATTTTTTCATTGAAAAAAATTAGGTCATATATTTGGATAAATTTTTAAAAATAATCAAATTATCAAAAAAATCAATTTTAAATTTTTTTAAAGAAGTTGAAAAGAATAATTTTTTAAAAAAATAATTTTTAATTTTTTCTGTTATATATAAATTTAAATTTCAAAATCTTTTTTTTAAATCTAAAATAAACGTACACTATATTTCTGTTAATTTTTCTTTCTTCTATGTTGTAAGTAAGTAAGTTGCTTTGAATACTGTAATTTACATTTTGCGATGCAACAATAAGTTGCCGCTAGTTCTCTTTTTCTTTTCTTTTTTTTTTCTGCTTGAATTTAATTGGTTTTCTCTTTTTCACTTGTGTCTCGAATATGTTGGTTTATAAATCCATGCATGTTTTTACTATTTTAATTTCTTATATCAAAGTTTATGAAAAATTGACTTCTTCATATAACACTTCTATATCGATATTCATAGGCTTCTAGATCTTATTTGACAAAATGTTAATGAGATGAACGAAGTACGCAAATAAGATCTTCAATCCTTCAGCAATGCCAATAAACTTTTCAAGAACTGATGGATATAGTTTGCTTCTATATCCAGAAGAATGACCTCAGAAGGGCCCTAGAAACTAAATTTAGAAGTCAAAAACAGTTGGATGGATTGATGGATATGTTAAAGGTGACACCAAGGCAGTTTGGTTAATATTAAGTACATTTTCAAATTAGTTTATTTGTATTAAAAATATTTTGAGTTAAAACCTTATAAGAACAATTTTTTTTTCAAAAAATCTTTTAAAAAATTGATTATAATTTAGTTTGGTTATAAAATAAGTAAATCCAAACGCACTATAATAACATGTTTGAGAAAGATTAAATTTTTCCACGAACTTTTTTCCTTGAACTTTTTTCCTTTTTAAATGCAGCTTTGAGTAGATTGTAAACTGTTTAGGTACAGTTAATTATAATTTAAGATTGTTTTTCTTAGCGTAAAAATTGATTATAATAAAATGCTTTTAGTATATATTTTAGTTATAATCATAATCTGATTATTATAATTAGAATTTAAAATCTTTAATCAGACACTATTTTATGGAGTTGAGGAATTAGTTTTAAATATATGTAAAATTGAAGATAATTTTTTTTATAGTTGATTATAAAAAATAAATTATATATATATATAATTAATTATTAAATAATTTTTTAAAGAAATTAATTCATATATATTAACTGGATAAAATAATTTTATACTATTATCTAATAGAAATATAAAAAGATTAAATTATATTAAATAATTACCTATTTAATTTTTTTATATTTTTATTAAATAATAATATAAATTATTTTATATTCACAATGTTAAAAAAAGCTAAGATCTTTCTAGTTTAATGTGATTTTCTAATATAAAAATAAGTATTTTTTTAAAAAAATACTTATAGAATTTTTTATATTATTTATTTGTGTTTCTAAAAATATAAACGTAGAAAATAATTAATTTTTCTATTTTTTTATAAGCAAGTAGGGAGTTATTTTTTTCAGAAGGAAAAATAACAAAAAAGAGAGAATATTATTTTTTAAAATTAGTAATCACTTTCTTCCTACTTAATTATAATTTTATTTTTAAAACTTTTAAAAATTACCATTCTTTTTTCGCTCTCGTTCTCTTTCTCTCCATATCGTTAATTATACTTTTATTAAGTAAAATATTTCTATATTTATCATATTTAAATAATTTAATAATTTCTAATTTTGATAAAAAAATATTCAATCATATTTAAACATAAAATATTTTTTCTTTTATTTCTATTTCTACTTTTTAAAAAGTACTTTTCTAAAATCTTAATCAAATAAGTCATAATAAATTATTGAGTCAAATATAATTGAATATTTGTAATAATATATAATTAGATATTTATATGAAATTATTTTAGAATTTAATTTTTATATAGTATCAATATAAAATTTTTTTATAAATATTTAATTATATATTAATATATCAATAAAAATATTTAATCCAAACATTTATTAAATTTTAAAAGTAAAAATATATAATTAAAAGATAATATTAATTTTTTTATACTAATAATATATCTAAATGAATCTCCAAAACTAAATCAATCTCATTTTGTTATGCTATTCGTGGAGCAAAATTAAAGTCTTTCTTTTCTTTCTCTGAGTAGGCAAATAAATAAATAAATTCTCTATTTTCTAGTTTTCCATGCAAATATTATTTTAATCTAGAAAGACTCGCAAAACAAGATTCTCGATCCATAACAGATAAAAAGAAGAAGCATGAGTTGATTTCTTCATCCCTAGAATCCCTCTGTCCAATTATACATTCTAAGGTCTCTCTCCTTTCTTTAGATAATAAATAGTTGTCTGCCTCGGACTCTGCTAAATTCCTGCAAAGCTCTCAAGTCTTCAATCAAATAAGGCGCCAACACAACAACAACAACAACAATAACCCTCTCTCTCTCTCTCTCTCTCTCTCTAAAGCACCCAATGTCTGCTCCCTTCTCCATTGCCTCCTTCCCCATCCTCGCTTGCCGGTACGATCCCAAACATTCCTGATTTCGGCGAATTCAAACGAAACCCTAATTATCTGAATGGTTTTCACCTTTTTTACTCGTGCCGTTTTTTTTGTTTTAATGGGTTTAAAAAGAACTTAGATTTTAATAACTTTGATAATAGAACGCGACAGCATAGTTTGATGATTCTGTGGGTTGCAGGTGGTAGTTGGAAAGGGGAGGAGGGGGGTGGTTATGGCAATGGAGGAGGGGGAGCCGAGCCAGCTGAAGAGAGCGATGATTGATTCCTCCGCTGGTGCTATTTCGGGTGCTATATCACGAACAGTTACCTCTCCCCTCGATGTTATTAAGATTAGGTTCCAGGTCAGTTTTTTTTTTTTTTTTCAGAATTTTCAAATTGATCCTTGTGTTTTCTGAACTGCAGCATTTACAGCCACTTATAAGGGGGTTATTGTTGTCATTATTATTCTTCTTGTTATTTTGGGGAAGATGTGTTGTGTTGGATTATGTATATCTGAGATTTAAAGAGATTAAAAAAAAAAAAATGCTTTTAAGCAAGGCCAGGGACAAAAACCTGTATTGAATTGAGAATAGGAATATTTTTTATAATAAAGCTTGCCTCTTCTATGCTCTAGCTCTATTTGATGATGATGTATAGTTTGGAGAGAGTTGTGGAAACTTCATTAAATGTGACCAGCTCACAGCATGGAAGTTGGAAAAAGCATTAGCCTGATGGTTTGGTAGGTGGTGGTGAACTGTGGAATCTGGACAATATTTCAGTTGCATTGGCACACCAATTTTTCAAACTAGCATTTATGAGCCCCCCCCCCCCCTCTTTTCTTCTCACTCCTCCTCTTCTCTCTGTTGGCTGTTTCCTTTCTTCTCTTTCTGCCGCTTGTTTTCTCTCAGTAAGCATGTCTTTCCTTCTATCCTTTTTTTTAGGAAGATATATCTTTCTTTGGAAAAGATTTAAGCCATGTAACTGTCAAATTTTTGCTTGAAAGTAATTTTCAAATTTTAATTAATGAATAGCATAAGTTAGAGAATCAACTTCCAGAGTGTGGCATTTGTGCCATCTCTGTGAACAGTGGGCTTGGTTATGGTAGTCCGAGCTAATTTTACTTGACGTGATGTTCTCTTGCTGTTAATAAAATTTCTTCTTTTATCAACCCCGAAAAAAAAAAAAATGATGTGATGAGGCTTACTTATAGTTTAACTTGTTGGTAATTTTAAGGAATATGACCCTTTGACTATCTAGGACTTAATTGAGTGCAATCTTGGATTTCATGATTTACACAATCTGGTGTGAAATATATGGAGTATAATGTGCTTCGTCTGCCGTAGGTTGGGAGATTCTGAATATAAAGCTAATTTTATTATAAATTTGTGGTTGGAAATATGGTTCCATGTCATTATTTTCCTTCCAACATACCTTAGGGCTTACAGAACAAAGGGTATATTGACTATTTAGGAAAATTATGTTCATTCATGGTCATCAAAACATTTTCAATTTACTTGGTTAATATTCCAGGTATGTCAGTGATCACCATTATTTTACTTAAAAAATTATGTGATCTCAGAATCATTGCATTGACACAGGGCTGGCAGGCTGCACAATAAGAATTGTCTGTATGTAATGTTTTCAAATTTTGCATGAGATATGGGATTCTTGGGTTCATGGCTGTTTGTTATTGCCTGCTCCATTATCAAGGCATGCAGTGAGCTGAAGACTGTTTTTCACATTTATTTACAGGTTCAGCTAGAGCCCACATCTTCATGGGCTTTAGTACGCAAGGAATTGTCTGCTCCATCAAAATATACTGGCATACTTCAAGCAAGCAAAGATATTTTTAGAGAAGAAGGCATACAGGTATAATAACTAAGCTTGTACAATTATTTGAAGAAGGCATACTGTTGTAATAACTAAGCTTGTATAATTATTGTTTAATTTGCCTCCTACTTTACTTCTTTCCATTAATTCTGCTGCTGCACTCGTATTCCCCTTGAAATGTTACCAATCAGCTGTTGGTGAAGTTAGTTTATGTAATAGTGCCTGCATTCTTAAAAAAGTCTCCTAGAAGTTTTCTATCGGCCATTTTACTATGGAAAAATGTGTATTACTCTTTTTCGTTTTACACATTACAGGGTTTTTGGCGGGGCAATGTGCCAGCTTTGCTCATGGTTATGCCATATACAGCCATACAATTCACAGTTCTACACAAGTTGAAGACATTAGCCTCTGGTTCTTCCAAGACAGGTGTTCTCTTTCGTATTTCAATTGTTATTCCTTGGCCCAACATATTAGCTTGATGGGCAAAGTTAATTTCTCTCCTAGGTGTCTACTAACTTCTTTGTGTGGAATATCTAAAAACAAAACCTTGTTTGTTGGGAATTAGGTGGGGTTTATCACGTTATTATCAGTTATTTTCAAAATTGTGGGTCCATAAGCTCTTCATGTTAATTATAGTATAATGCTAGATTTCATTTTGCTAGTTTATTTTTATAAGGCACTTTCGGGGAGGATGTGGTCTGTGGCATAAACACTATATATGCAACCGAAAGCTGTGCCCATGTGTACTTTAGACATATGAATTACTAGGAAATTTCATTTTATAGGTTTCTGTTGTTCACCGCCTGCTTTCTATTGTTGCAGAGAATCACATTAATTTAAGCCCTTATCTATCCTATGTGAGTGGGGCAGTAGCTGGATGTGCAGCTACCGTAGGATCATATCCCTTTGATCTTCTCCGAACCATTTTAGCTTCTCAAGGTGAACCAAAGGTATGAGTATTATTAAATGAGGAAGGTTGCAAGACAGTTTTGAAGTAAATTAATGTGATCTGTATTAGTTCCAAAGGCCAGGGAAGGAAATTGCTGGCATGCTCTTTAAATACCCTCCTGTAGTCCATTCAATTCCCCCCCCCCCCCCCCCAAAAAAAAACCAAAAAAAAACAAAAATGATTATGATGAACCTGCCTTCTCAGTCCTTTGTGCATGAAAGTTTATGTTGACATTATGCTTTTTGTACATCTTTTAAACCAATTTTAGGGTGGGGCTCTTCACTTTTGCTTCCTTCTTGTCCAATTATTGGTGTTCCCAACAGAATTTGTCAGATCATATCATTTATGATTTTTATTGGCCTAGATGAAATCCTGAAATTCACTGATCAAATGTCTGGAGGGGCTCCACAGCAAGGCTGTTTGTTACAATGGCATTAGATAGTCGTCCAAATCTGTTGCCCAAGTTTAGGTCTTAAGGGGTGGCAGGGTTATATGATAGATTATGACCCTAGTCCCTAGCCTCAGATGCAGTGTAAGATTGTATCTCAATAATGACTTGTATTTATGTTTCACCCCGCACAGAGGTGGGAAAATAGAAAGAAAAAAAAAAAGCTCAGCTCCTGGCTTTTGAAGATAGAACTTTTACTTTGTGAATGCATGATATGAGGTTGTTTTGTGGTCCTTGTTGAGTTAATTCTTGTAGTTATGTTGTGCTAATATTTTTCAATCATCTAGGTGTATCCAAACATGAGATCAGCATTCATTGATATTGTCCAAACTCGTGGCTTCCAAGGCTTGTATGCTGGATTGTCACCAACACTAGTTGAGATAATACCTTATGCAGGCCTACAATTTGGCACCTATGATACGTTTAAACGTTGGGCCATGGTAAAAATTTCAGTCCTTTATTTATTTATTTATTTTTAATTGACATAATTATGCAGGCTGCATGCATTGGATGCCATTTGGTCATTGTGAAACTATAGTAACTAGAGCTTGTTGGCTTTCTTATATTTTGCATTACTGGTAATTATAGTCTGTTTCCCCCTTTCAGTGCCATAATTTTTCAATCTTGGTTGAAGTGAAATAAAATCTAGAAGAACTAGAATGAGATGAGATGCATTGATAAGTTATTCTGAATCCCTTTGGGTAACATGAGCTTGTGTTTAGTTAGGAGGGTTGCTTTTTTTGTGTCTTACTTTTTCAACGTATTTCCTTTTGTATGTGTTACCATTCTGGACTTCCGGACATTGATTCTATCAGCTTTACATATGGAAGTCATTATTCTTGCATTAGCTATTTGCACTTACAGAGAAAGCTATGCGGCAATTTTTATTGGTTTTAAATCTTGAATCTGAGGGTTAATCATATTCATGCCTCACACCTTGTGTCAGGTGTATTTCAGCTTGTTTAAAATAAAATTTGTATGGAAATAATAGCAGAAGAGAAATGGAAACATGGAACTATGTCATTACAAATTTGGTTCACTTTAAAGTTGCACAGAGTTGGATTCCTTGACACAGCTGATAAAATGCTTTGTTTTTAATTTTGCTTTATATTGGGCGATTCTCTCATATTGTTCATTCATCATGCATATTATGTGAAAATTGTAGGCATGGAACCGTCGTCAATACTCAAACACTACTGCAGAAGATAGCCTCTCTAGCTTTCAGCTTTTCCTGTGTGGGTTGGCTGCTGGAACATGTGCTAAGCTTGTTTGTCATCCACTTGATGTGGTCAAGAAAAGATTTCAGGTAGATTTTAGAATCTTTAACAACCCCCCCCCCCCTTCTTTCTTTCTGTCTTCCTCCTCCCGCAAGAAAAAGTATAATGTTAAAATTTATGTTCACCACATGCTGATTAAATGATGTCTCGTCTATGAGGATATAGTTATGGATCTCCATTCTTTGTTTGCTGCAGATTGAAGGTCTACGAAGGCATCCAAGATATGGAGCACGGGTTGAACATCGTGCGTACAGAAATATGTTTGATGCCATGAAACGGATATTACAGGCAGAAGGTTGGGCTGGTCTATATAAGGGCATAGTCCCATCAACTGTTAAAGCTGCACCAGCTGGTGCTGTAACATTTGTAGCATATGAATTGACATCAGATTGGCTGGAGTCTATTTTGACTTGATTTTTAATACTACAGAGAAGGGGAGAGAGATTTTTGGTGATTTTTTGTCTCATTCTTTTGTACTTTCAATTCCCTTAGTATATGCAGGAAGCACGAGCTATATGCTAATTTGTTTCAACTATGGAAAAAAAGAAGGAGAGAGAGATAAAAGCAAAGATCTGGCATAGTGCAGCTTGTCTTACCGTCTACTTTATCTTGTTGGACGAATTAATTGGGTTAAGATTTGGCACTTTGTTCCAGAAACTGAGTTGAGATTTACATATGCAAATGCAAAATTTGAACCTGATTGACATTCATCTTAAAAAAAAAAAAAATCATCTTTCTAGATTCAGGGTCCCCTATGGTGATTCTTGTGTATTGTTGACAATAGATGACAGTGGTTTCAAATTTAAAAAAATAAATACATAAATGTGTAATTAGAAGAAAGTGCCATCGTTAGCTAAAATTGAAATACTATCATCCAATAAATAGACTAAGCAAAATGCTAAATGCCAATGGAGCACTACAAGTATATAATATTTTGATTTCTTTCGTAAAAAGAAAATAAGATCCTTAAGGACATGAATCTCCTATAAGAAACATGGCTAATCGTCCACAAATTTGACAGAAATTAGAAATTGCAGAGAAATACAAACACACAGCATATCTTGCAAAGCAAAATCTAAACTTGCTCCCGTCCTTTTAGAGATTGAGGCTTGAATAAAAAATTGTTGTGAAAAATGAACAAACCAAAACCCAACTGTTGGGTTACATTCCCTTATTGCAACTCACTCTCTCCAAATATTATTTCCATGACAACAACAAATTCAATTGTGGATATTGCAATATCCTAACAAAATCAAACTACTTGGGCCCAAGCACCTCTTAATACAATCAATTACAAGTCAATAAAGACCTTAGGTCTGACAACCTTTGGCGTTCACTTTCCTGTCAAAAATCGCTACCATTTTTCAGCGGGCAAGACTTCCTCCACACCTCAAGTCTATTTAGCACAGCCCTTTGTCATACATAAAAGAGATAGCCATGCTGGTTAAGCTATATATATTTATCTTGGCGTTTTGTTCTTATCTTTAGTGCTATCTTCTGGAGGTTGTGATAGGAATTGCAGGATTTTCTGAATCTGCGCAACATCAACCTGGAATTTTTCAGCTATCTGGTGGATCTCCATAGGCCCATTGTGATCATCAGCCTTGCCTTCATGCAAGAGGATGATATGGCGTAACTGCGCTATATTCAAAGTGCCTGCAGGAACTGGCCTTTCCACATAACTGCCAGAATCTGGCTTTGTATTTCGCAATTTCGGCATAGGCCGATTGTACTTTTCAACCAGAAAGGCCTGTAACAATATTATCCAACTGTAAGATGAGATTGCCTCAGTAAAATATTCACTAAAAAGCAAAGCTTAATGGAACTATTGCATAACATACAAGACAGCAACCACAAACCTAGCATTGATGATGAGCAGTGCAACAGGGTAAGATTTGTAAAGGTATAAAGGTATACTACTATGACAAAGTATTTTACGCGGGTAGGCTCTTTTCTGCACTTCTCATTTCATCTGACAGGAGATGAACAAGCCAATATACAGAAACAGGATTTCCTTGGTCTTCCATGCCAGTAATACCTTCCTCTAAGCCAGCATACAAAGATCAACATTCAATCATACTCAATTCAACCCTTGTACAGTTTAATTCTGAAAGAGTAATGAACAAAACAATGTCGAAGTTGGAGTTCTAAGGGGTAAACATTGAAATCAATTTGGATACATTACACACGTCATCATAAGTTCACAACATTTCTACATCAACTCCAACTTCATATAAGGAGTAAAAACAACATCCATAAACTCACCTCACCCATCTCAGCTTTCCCTCCAGGCTTTGACGTAATTCTACCAACCATTTGACCAAGCATAGCATCAAATTTGGGATCTCTTTCTTCCAGGATGTTGTCAAAATTAACTCTTGGACGACCATCTTAAGCCAAGAACAATAATAACACTATCAACCACAATGAATTATCATAGTAGCATCATAAAACCTTACACAAACACCAAAATCGTAAGCAATATCAACGTAGCCATATTGCAAACACAAATTAAGATGAAGGGAAACCTCACAGATATCACAATAGCTACAGCTAACAAGACCACGAAATCTAGTGGGTGAAATCCACTTCTCACTCAGTTTCATAACACTTTCAACCATCCCACAATTTGATCGTAACAATTAAACTGCAAATTGTTTTTTTTGCCCCCTCTCAAACTCTTCACTACCCCATTTTCAAGCATACCCAATAGACCAAGATATTAATTCCAAAAGCAAAACTTTCAACTGAATACTAATATTCACAAACACCGACATTCATTATTGGTCTGATTCATCAATTCCCCAACATTGTACAACACATTCTAAGGAGGAAAAAAAAAAAAATTCACTAGTCACCTCGATTTCTGAGCTACCCTAACTTTTTCCGTTTTCTAACAAAGAAATTATGTGAAAAAAGAGCATATTTTTTGGCACAGAGAAAGACTTACCGGCGTCAAGTGCGTCTTGCTCGCCGGCCCTTGAGATCTCCGATGCCTTGCCGGCGGCAACTTTCGGCGGCGGTCGGCGATCGACGGCGGGCTTCGGCTTGGACAATGATGAGGCGTCAGACGTTTGGATTCTTCCAGATGCTCGACGAAATGCCTGACCCATCAGTTATTCAGTATCGTACGCACGCCAAACGCGGCCTTGTTTGTGGTTCTTTGTCCCTCACACACACTGTGCGATTAAATTGGAACTAATAGTGATTAATTGATAAATAATATAAAGCCCATCTCAAAAGAGAAAAACCTTGCAAAACCCTGCTGGCTGTTAGTCCTGTTTAGGGGTTTTGGACAGAAACACCAGATGGAAGAGGAAGATTCGATTTCCAAAAACATGAATTTGTTAAAAGGTTACGAAGGAAAAGTTAAAAAGATAATATACCATTTTGGTAGCTGACAAAAATTTTGGGTATAAATTAATCTTTTATAATTTAAAAGTTTATTTGTAATCTCTCATTATTAAAAATGAGATATATTAGTTTATTTATACAAAAGTTTTAAGAATTATATAATTATATAAAGAGATTAATATATTCCTCATTTTAAATGATAAAGAATTATCCATAAATTTATAAATTTTTAAAAATTATTTTTTTTTTCAAAATTTTTATCGAGAATCAAAATAGATATTTTATTTTTATTTTTTTTATTTTTTTCTCAAACCATGACATAGAGATGTCTAAATCAAAAGCTAATCATACAAATCATTAGCACAAATGATTTGACAACTATTTTTTAAAAGTAAAACAGTAAGTTTGAGTCTTATAAATAAAATATATTAATAGTGAGAGAAGTTTAGTTCATAATAGCTTGACTTGTCTCAAGATAAATTAGTTAAAATTAAGTAGATTTTAAATTAGTTAAAGTTTTTTAAATGTGTATTTTAATTAAAATAAATATATCATTTTTTTCTTAACTTAGGATTATGTGTAAATTGACCTTCTGAGTTTTTCTAAATATGTAACCCGTTATCTTAAACATTCTTAAATATATACTATTTTTATTAATAATTGATAAAAAAAATTAATAGAAGAGTTGATTTATACATTAAAAAAAATTAGGGAGGTTCATTTGCATTTTTTTAAAATATAGGGGTTAAAGTATATATTAGTTAAAGGGACAAAGTACTTTTTTTACTCTAAATATAATATCATAAAAAATTTTAATTTAATATACATATTATACATATTTTTAATTTTATTTCTATCATTATTAATGTAATAAAAGAAGATTTTAATTTAAATTATGCGAATTATAAAAATTAAATTTAAAATAAATATAATATATAAAAGATAAATGAAAATCTATAAGAATAAAAAATAAATATATATTTTTAGTTTGTATATTTTAGTTTCGTTTTTAACTAATTTTTTATAATCTTTTTTTTCTGGGTGCAGCGGAAACAGAAAAAAGCTAATATCTAACAAACCAAGCTAATCAAACATCTCAAAAGGGAAGGATAAGAATCCCAAATCCATAAATCCAACACATCTCTAGACCCAACCTTGGCTAGCTATTCAGCACATGCGTTCCTTTCTCTTAGTGTGTGACTGACTTCAACATCTAATTTACATGCACAAGACTTTGGATGTCTGCAATAGGATGTTCCTGGTATGGTTTTGATTAAAAAATTTATTTAATCTAAAAAATAGAATATATAATTAGATCAGTTTAGTTTACATTTTAAATTTGATTCAATTTAAATTAAATTTTAGTAATTTAGATTAGATCAATTTGATCTATTTTTTATAAAAAAAATTTAAGTATAGAATATTAATAACAAAAAGTAACTTAAATCAATAAAATAAATAAATAAAAACAAAAAGTAAAATGACTCATGTAATATATATAAAATAGTATTTTAGTGAAAAAGACACATAAATATTAAAATTATACGATAAATTAAAATTATTTTAAGTAAAAGTATAATTTAATAATAAAAAGTATATTATATGCTATTAGTCGATTTGGATTGGATTGGATCAATTTTAAAAAATAAACCCAAAAGATCCAATCCAAGCAGTTACCTATTCAATCCAAATTTTTATAATTTTAATTGGTTTTTTGTTTTTTTGGTTTTTGGATTGATTTAGCTATTTTTATTTGATTAGTTGGATTTAAACACCCTAATCTACAACTAGACATGCAAATTGATGATGAATATTAGTCGTATGTGTTTGTTTTCACATTTGTGAACTCAAACCCACTTTAAAACTTAGCAACTACATTTTTGCCATTTTGTGTGGTTGTTTGGTGACAAGTTTGTAGCCATTTCTACACCCACTTTTAATCACCAACATAGTTTGCCAAGAAGCAAGAAAGAGTTGCTTCTACGTTAACTTTCCTAATTTTGTTAAAATCACCTTTTAGATTAAATTAAATATAAATCACTTTACTTTAAAATTACTTTGAACTAAAATCAATTTTATCAAAAATTAATTTTACAAACACATAACGAAACATACACTTGATGCCGGTGGTAACCAAGTTAACTACCATCTTAAAGTTTAAGTGGCATACTAGCTTCTCAAGAACTCTACTTCATTTTGGAATAAGACCCTTTTTGATTGACCAAGCAACTTAAGAGCCCTACAAGCTGAGTGCTATTCTTGTCCCTAAGCAAACCTCCAAAGCCAACTTTCGTAACGGCATTGTTCAAACTACCAAAAATATTGAGCTTCGAGAACCCACATGAGGTAGGCACTTCCAGTGCACAAGCCTTGGTTCACACACATGTGGAGATGCATGCCCATAAGATTGAACCATATCAAAAATCAAGAAACGAAGAGTCTATTTGGTTTATGTTTTCAGTTTGTTTCCTGTTTTTCAAGATTTGTTGAAGGAAACAATGAAAACAAGAAAATTTCGTTTCATGTTTTTGTTATTTCCTTCATAAAATCCTGACAAACAAAGACTAAATTGAAAACAGAAAATAAATAGAAACCAAACAAAACCAAATTTTTCGCAAAACCTTATGCAACTCCAATTCATCGGTTACAACTGTTGCAGTTGTTACAGAAATACTTACTTATTTATGTAGGGTTATAATGACTTGATGAACTTGATAATCCAAACCAATCCAATTAAATTGGTTTCAGTTTCTTTGTACAATTAGGTCGCTTTAATTCAAACTCAATCCAAATATATTAATATAGGTTCAATTCATGGATTCATATTTTGACTTGATCATGTAACCAACTATTCTTTTTAAAATTTGTTCCTACTCTTCCAAAGCTCTGAGTTCAGGTGTTTGTAAGTAAGTCACTCTTCCACGTCTTCTTCCTTATTGATTTAAAACCTTCACCTAGCCCAACAATTACCTATAGTCTTGCACTATACCCTTGCATCATTACTGGTTGATAACTTGTGAAGAATAATAATTTTTCTCCCATATTTGTGTTTAAATTGTTTAAGTTTTATTTTCAAGAACTATTTAATTTAATTAATTCTTAATAAATTGAATGGTTGGGAGTTAGTGAAAATGCAACTTTTATTCATATAATTAATAAAAATTCTCACTTGATTTGTTTTGATATAGGATAGATATAGCCCCTAGGAAGAGTTAGGGTTCTTTATGCCACACTTTATTTCAAAAAGAGGTTTCTCAATTGTGTTGATGTTTCCAAAACCCTAATCTCTCATTGATACCAAAAAAGATATAGCCCTTAACAATTGCAAAATGAATACAATGCAAAAGATTTGAAGTAATACAAGAGAACATCTAGCAGAAATTAGGAAAGCCTCTGGAAGCAGCATGGATGTGTAAGTGTTGAAGCATTGGCGTCAAAGAAGAAATATTACAAATATTTTGTAAATCCTCATTTTAGATGCACCTATACCCTAAGGGTTATACTTCGATGAAAAGCGAAAAAAAATTTGCACCAGTGCAAATCTGAGGTGGCCCAGTAAAAAAAGCCCATGTGGAGCAGCTTATGGTGAGTCGTATTTTTTGGGTTCCACATTAAAAACTTCTCATTCCCCACTCTCTCGCAACTTGGCATCACAGATCTCCCCACTCTCTCGCAACATTTGGTTCGTTTCTCTTAATCTTGGAGAGGAAATCGGCGCGTAGATGACGTCATTGCCAACGATGAAATCAAAGATGGCGTCACTGTCGTAATCGTTGTCATTAAAGGTGGGGCCATACCATACACAGAACTTGAACAAGCTCAGAAATGCTCATCTACTTCAAGTTTTTATGGTCACTTGATGGAAAAATGGGAAGACTCGGGAACCTAGGTACCGTTTTGGGTTGAAAGGCCATGATAAGCACAAAAAGATGCAAATGTTGGAGAAAAAGGGAAGTAGGTGTCAACCAAGTTAGTAGCTTTTTTGTGATGCTAACAAATCGAAGCAATGTGGGGGTATGAATAAGAAAGGAAGATAAAGAGAAAAGGCTTGTTTTTGTTCTAATGGTGAAGAGAAAGAAAAGGTGGAATGAGGTGAGAGACAGTTGTAAAGAAGAGAAAGGGGAAGCAGCAACATGAAGGAGAAGATGAAAGGGTGTTTATTATGAAACACAAAAAATAAGGTCCATCGTAGGCTGATTTAATAGAAAATGACACCTCAAATTTGCACCGATGCACAATTTTTTTGCTTTCCATCGAAGTATGAGCCAAATCCTAAACACTAAATGGATCAATATCTATATATATATATATATATATATATATATATATATATATATATATATATATATATATATATATATACACACACAGAGAGAGAGAGAGAGAGGCAATGGGATAATCATAATTTCAGAGATTATGTGGCTTAGGAATTTAGGGTACTTGAGGAATCAAGATCCATTCTCTGAAGTATCATGTGGTTTTGTCAATTAGTATCACTTTTCAATTGTTTAGGTTCCTTTTTTTTCTATGGCTTGCTAGATTTCTTTAGTTGTTAAGGTGATGAAACTTGATTGAACAAGTCATTTATTCCTAATTTCTTTAATTTGGTTCTAGGGTTCTTAATTCTTTCATAGATCGCAACACATTGATTGATTTTTGGTGTTATGTAGGTGATTGGGGAATGACTATATAAGAATAGTCACCATAATAATTACTGTAAATTAAATAGAATTCTAAGGATAGTAGTATTTGATTTGTGTGATGTAACATCCCAAGCTTTGAGCTTTGAGGGTAGACTAGCATAGGAGGAAGCTCGTGGCCAAAGCAAAAGCAAAATTGTAAATAAGGGCACCATAGAAAAAGAAGGGACAAAATTATAATTATTATATTATAATGACAAAGTTGTAATTAAAGGTTTAAGATTGTAGAAAGAGGCAATCGTAGAAAAATCCTAATTCTGAGATTTTGTGGCTCCCACAACATTGGTAGATAACTAAAATACCTGTAATAACTTTGAACTAAGATTTTCTACCCACAATTATTGAATAACAATGTAGGATTACTCATACAATGTTGCAGTATCTCGAGTAACTTAGAATACCTGAATTGATGGCCAAATATCTTGAATTAATCCTCAAGGGTTCTATATTGTTAGTGGATAGGAGTGTCAGTTAAAAACCTAGGATATGTGGCTAGAAACTAGCCACACAAATCTTCTTGGTGGCTAAAGATGAGCCACTCAAATTTTAGCTTAGGAGAATTTAAATTTTGTTTCAAATCCACCAATGAAATTTAACCTATCAAACTTATGTAGTAAGTCAACCAAGCTTAAGGAGTAAGCTAACATATCCCTCTTACTCTCTCTTCTCATTTTCGGCCACCTCCCCATTTCTTTCCATTTCCATTTTTTTTCCTTCAACACCACCATGGCTATCAGCTTCAAGCTCATAGTTGATGGCCTTCTTGGCCTCAAAATATCTTGTTCCTTTTGTGAAAAGTAATTCTTATCTCCTCCTCTACAAAACTCCTATCTCAATTTGATGATCAAGCATCAAATGGAGTCTTCCCACCTTCATATAGGCTACTGCCATGAAGGGAAAGACAAGCTACGAGTTGATCTTAGCCTCTTTGCTTTCATAGTTTCAAGAATCTTGAGGTAGATAGCTCAAATTCTTAACTTTGATGTCTTCTAAGGTTATGTGGCTGATGAGGTTTCTTTGTGTCATTCTCTATTTAATCTTGTATGGTGTTAATATGACCCCTTTCTAGAGAGTTGAGATTGAAAAATTTGGTTTAGGCTGAGAATAAATCAAAAGACCAAGAGAAAATACAAAATAGAGAAGATGTAAGATGAACCCTAATGATTGTCCTATAGCGAATAGTATTTCTCAACTTGTAGAGCTCAAATTTAAGTAACACTAATTTTAGATCAAACTAGAATTAAAGAGCAATTTCACCTATAAATTATAGATTCATTGGACTTAAAATAAAATAGTTATGATATTCGAAAGTTAGCTATTAGATTTCACTCTTTGTCTTGATCAGAGTATGATGTGAGGGGCATAACTCACCTTATATAACTTTAAATTAAGTGAAATCATTTTGTTTTAGAAAGCTAATACATAGAGAGACATGTCCATAACATTTTAGAATCAGATCATGAGTAAATTTTTCCTAGTAATTCCTTGAAGTTAACCTATGCTCTATTTGGGTGGAAACAAGACAGCTAATTTGGGGAGCTCATAACTTGAGCTCTTCTTACCCAATTGGAATAAAACTTGTTGGAATGGAAATGTGGTACAAATAAGTACATGTTGGTACAAATTTTGAATTAAAATGATGAAAAGTGGATTTTTAGTGATTCTCTAAGTTTAAATGTACAAGTCTATCTTAAAATAAGGTAGCCTTAAGTAAAACCCTAATAACTCAAGTTATACACTTCAAAATTTAGTGAAACTAAAAAAGTTTAAAAATAGACAAATAGAGCTACAATCTAATAAATTTCTAGATTAAAATGAAATTTTGATGCAATTTAAAAATACATGACAGATTTAAGGTAAGCAGAATGACTTAAGAGTTACCTTGATTTAGAGGTTCTATAAATATGAGGAGTTCAACGACCTAAATATTTACGCAAATTCCATATCAAAGTGGTGTATGTTGGTATAATGTTGATGATGATTATAATTGATATGATTAGCTGGTTGATTGAATACACTGCCTATTTTGGGGACCTCTATGTTTCAGCTGGTATATTGTCAAATTTTCGACAGAAGTATGTGATGTGAAGCTATGAGTATGTATGTATTATGTACATGGAAATCATGCATGTAAGAATGTTTAAAAGCAAGATTTGAAGCATACGCATAAGTGCATATAACATATTCATGCATGGTTATGTACAAGAATGAAAAGGATAATAAGAACTTGCAAAAGGACGTATCGAGCCTTCGCCTTATAGTGGGCCAGGGCGAAACTATCTAAGTGAATCACTCGGGCAAGCCCTTGAACAAATTTAAGGGAAATATGCTCGTGTGAGAGTTAGAGAAAGTAAACCCAACAATATAGGAACAAGCTCGATCTTTAGAAGTAGGCTATTACGCAAAGATTAGAGAGGCCATTCACCTTCAAGGGACCAAATACAGAAGTTCAAGTTACGAGTTAAAGAAAAAGATAAGAAAATCAAGTGCACTTGTATAAGTTAAGTATGTGCATTAGCATATGCATTATTAAGTATCTTATTATGTTACAATGCCATTATAGTTATACTTGAGATTTTATTGTATTATGACTATCATGCTTATACTATGAAACATGCTAAGTGATTGTTAAAATATAACCTACTTTAAAAAATACGTTTTCAAACTTAAAATTGAACTAGTGCCTATGTGTACGTGTCTACGTTTTTACAATAAATTGAAGTAGTTGGAATATTTATGATGACACTTTATGTGCTTAGTAGATTGAGTATACCTACTAAGGACTTAAAGTTCTTAATATCTGTTTGTATGTTCCGTAAACATTCCAGTATATATAGACTAGACTTCAAGTTTGTAGCAAATATCTCGGGATATTTACAAAATGCAAGATTTGGACTTGAGCCCAGTTCGGAAGGCTAAAGTGGGCGGCCGATGGCCATGAAATGACTATTGCAAGTTGAGACATGCCCTATATATGATATTGGTCAAGCTTCTTAAAAACTGTAATTCTTTTATTTTATATGTATCGAATAATTGGGATTACAATCCTTATTCGATAAAGAAATATAAAGTCTTAAGAGCCATATATTGTATTTTGTTATTTAAAAGTCTTTCATAGCATCCATAGCAACCTCTGGATACAACCCTATGACTCGAGCATGACGCATGTGTTTAAAGGGTGTTACATATGATCATATGAAGTCTTGTACTGAACCTTAGGACAAATTGGGTAAGATCAAAGATTAATTTATCTAATTTTTCTTAAGAGGATCATTATATCGAGGGATTCAATTGTGGTTAATTTTGGGTAATTCAATCCTAAATTTAATTGAAATATGATTTGGATTACGAGTAGGTAACACATGATTTGGGAGCTAAAGTAAATTCAATATCCTAACACTTGTCCTTTCATTTACTATTCTTTTCTTTTATTCACGTGTGGTTTGTTCTTTGCTTATTTTATTTTGTATTATTATTTTTATTCTCAATCTTGATATATTTTATCAGCTAAATAGTAATTTTTCTTTACGAATTGATACTTGATTTACAATCAAGTGAAAACGGTACTCTTTTACTTTCTGTTTGTTGGCACAATTTACTTGCTGGAACCTTAGTCTAAAGTGGTTAACACAGGTTCTTGTGAAGGTAAAAACTTATGCTTTTATTACTTTAACCTAATGACCTAAACCAAACTAACTAATCTTTGATCGAATTAAATTTGACTAAAAAGTTTTTAAATAATGAAACAAAACTCACTTAATTATTTTTTTGACTAATTACTTAATTAAATTTATCGACTTAAATTTTAATTCTCACCCAAAATAAATCAATCTATGAGAACCCCTAACATATTGTCCTACCATGGAATGATTGTTGCCTATGAGGATGAAGCCTAAGTCTTTTTATAAGAGAATTGCTTTGATTCTTATTAATTGAACCAACATCTATTAATAAGAATTCTTATCTTTTACTTTGAAAAATATAAATTTACATATCATATGCATGCATTTTCATTTCCCGTAATCTTATAATGTAATCTAATAAAATAGGTTAAGCCTTACTTTTCAAAGTATTATCTCTATTTTGAAATAATTATTCTCTTTTAAAATTTTATTTTTCTTTAAATAATTATCCTTTTAAAAAATCTAGATAATATTAATTAGTCTTTTTTTTTTCAATTGTCTATTAAATAGAGGAGAGAGAATAAGAGAAAAACGATAATTAAGGAAGAAAGGATCAGTAAGGGTGGTTTGTTAAAATGTACCTAAATTTTTCTAAACTTCAATCATTTTTTTTTAATTCATATATACATTTAAAACTGGCCAATTATTTTCAGACAGAGGTAGTAGTTCACGAAAATCAACAGCAGCCAAAACAATCCTGTGAGCTGGTTTGATGGGCTTTCCTGTTTTCTTTTTTGGTTTACATAAAATTCATTTGGATTCTATCATAATACTAGGTCTCTGTTTTAATTAAAAATTCGTAGGTTAATTATTGCTATTTATGTTACGTTTACCTTACAAGCATCTGTTACACATGCGCTCACACACTTTAAACATATTATAAAAAGCATTAATTATGTCTTACAATATGAAATTCAAAGGTTTATCATTTACACGTTCAATTCCTTTTAAATTATCTTTTAGAAGGCACCAAATGATTAAGCATTAGTTATGATACAATCAAGGCTATCAATTTAAACTTTGCCAAAAGGGAATATTGTGAGATTTGTAAGCAAATTACTGTCAAAGTGAGTCACTTACCACGAGTTAAGAAAAAAAGAATCTGATTGAGTTGCTTCCATTTCAATATTGATGATAAAATATTAATTTGACTTATTTATATGATTAAGTTAAATGAGTTTGTCCACAATAATTTTTTGTAAAAAAAAAAAAAAACTTTTTATACTATAGACCAATTAAAATAAAGTTTACTGTAACTTTGGTAGTAGATTTAGATAAATATTTGCGTTTATGTCACCTGCATTTTTTATGCATGGTATAACTTTTATTTTTTTATTTTTATTTTTACAATTTATGAGTATAAAAAATCACTTGATCTGGAATATGAATATAAAAGTATTATCACTAGTATATACAATGCCATTGAAGGCTGTAAATATAAAGCCATCAATATTGTACTTAGCAAGAACATTATACGTAACATAATCAACTAAAATTTGAGCTCAATTAGATTGTGATCCTATCATGCTAATTCAAATTAAACTCAAAAGTTCGTGAGTGGCTAGAGCTTAATGAACAAAACTCCAATTGTAGAGATTGATAAGCTTAATAGGCAAAGATAAAAGTCGACTTCAAATCATGTAATTGAATCATTAACTTTTTATCTACATAACTTCTTTATTTCACATATATCATTGTAGTCATTGTAGAATGTCATAGACTATATGTATGTAAAGTGAACTAGAAGCTCAAAATTAAGTAATTTGTGAAAGAGTTAAAATCTTCAACTCAAAAGTTTCACTCATGAGTTTATTGATGCATTAAGGAGTCAAGACAAGTCAATTCATGATCAATTTGTTATCCCAGCAAAATCTCTCTCTACATCTATTATGCTAATAATCTCACAAGCCACGTGTTACTAGTCTTCACGCACCAATATTGCGTGTTGGCGTTTCCACCACCCTAGTCTGAAAAGGACCAAAGTGTCCCTCCCATCTCTCAAAACACTCTCTCTCCAACCTCCTATATTATTTTTATTTTTATTATTATATATATATATATATATATATATATATATATGATATTTTAATATAATTCAGATTATATTTTGGGTTAACATATTATATATCTATTATTAATAGGTGTTTGACCTCCATTTAGACTGAGTCCCACACTCATCCGATAATAGATGGACGGTATATCAGTTTAGAATATGAGATAAATTATATATAAATAATTCCTTTTATATATATATATATATATAAGATACGGTTTTTTCATCTTTCTACCCGTTCTCCTAAACCTTTTTACCCTCACTCTCACCCTCACCACCACAGTCCTCTCTAGTTCAATTGTTGTGTTAGCGAACACTTAGCTTCCTCTAAGCAGGTACCGCCTTTTCTCTCCTTTCCCCTCTCTCTATGTGATCCACGTACGTATAGCTTGGTACATGTGTCTAGGTGCCTTTCTCCTCAAAAATTTTGCTTGTTCACGTTTTCTTTGTTTACATTTTCAATCTGCAACTCTGCTAATCGATGCGTAACCATGATGATCCTTTTTTCCAGGCTACGATAACATAGTCTCAGAGCTCTCTTCTCCTTCTTCTTCATTTTCGACCATGGAGGTATAACATAGAGAATCTCATTTCATTGTTTTCTTTCCTTTCGCTATGTGTAGACCCTATTGTCGTGCTTCTTCTCCTTTCCTGTATGATTCTAATGCACTTGTGAATGCTTTGTCTATTTGTTTGTGTTTTTCCACTTTGTTGTTTGATATTTGTTTTTATGATGTTGTTGTTGTTATTATTATTATTATTATTATGCTTTTATTTCATTAGTGATGGTCAGGTATGGTTTTTCATCTTTGAATGTTGCTGATTTTCTGGTGGTTGTTTTCACTTTTGCCATTCGAGAGTTATGTGTAGTTAGGCATTTGGTCATGGAGTTTTTGACTTCGGATGTTTGCTTGCAACTATTTCAATTTTTGGGTTTGGAAGGGGACCTAGTTTGCGGTTCCGTTTTGTATTGCGTTATGTTATGATCCTCCAATTATTTGTTTCCTCCCATAAATATCTCAACTCGATTTTTTTTGTTTAATGTACTTGTGAGTCGAGTTGGTTCGGCATGGACTTGGAGTAATTTTTTATATTTTATATTTCTAAATAATATGGAATTTTGACTACAAGTAGTTTTCGTGCGCATGTGTGTGCGCGTGTGTGCAATAAAATTCTCCATTCTTGCTAATAGGAAGGTGTAATAATCAATATTATGTACATGGTTTTATCATGCTAAATACTTTCGAAGGTTTGTGGGCGATCTTGTGCTACGTACTGTGATTTCTTACTACTTTGTTTGTTGTATCAATTTATTATAAACGTATATTAAGACTGATAATGTAAAATAAGCACACTGTGGTGTCCAAACTTTTTTTGTACTGGGAGTCTTAGGAGCAGCAAGAAGTATGCTTTTGTTTTTTTGATATTTTATTTATTTATGAGTTTAAATGATATCTATTCATACAGTGTTAACTAATAGAAATAGGGAAAAGTGAGAAATCATGGTGGTTCTTTATTGTAATAGATAATTATTTATATAAGTTGGCATTTTCCATTATTTCTATTGGCTAACAGTGTAAAACTATTTTACAATGCCGGTACATTTAAATTAAACTCTTTATTTATTTATTCATCTTGCAGGTGAATGCTATTCTAACAAGTGGCCCCGTGAATTGCTCGACAGAGCAAGCACCCGAGGAATCACTTTCGCCACACCATCCTAATCATTATGATGCTTTTAGTGTTTCACAGAAATTTCCTCAAGTGGGTAAGCGGTACCAGGCTGAAATTCCGCCTCTAATGTCGATATCAAACTATTACAAGCTTCAAAAGAATCCATATGATACAGAAAGCACTGTCCATGGTCCTGTAATAGGATCAACAATTCCCTTATTTTGGACTGAAGATGAAGTAGATTACATGCATGAACCATTGAAACATGGAATGCATGAGAAGAATAGAGGCAAAGGCCACTATCTGATTCCTGGGTCTTCAAGTAAGCCCTGGAGTGAAAAAGAACAGGCCATTTTCATCCTTGGATTATATATATTTGGGAAAAGCTTTGCTCAACTTAAAAGATTTGTTGGCAATAAAACGATGGGAGATATACTATCATTTTATTATAAGAAATTTTATAAGTCTGGCAAACATCAAAGATGGCATCGATGCAAGAACTCGAAAAGCACAAATTGCATTTTTGGGCAAAAAATTTTCCAACCGCCAAGTCAACAAAAGCTTTTGTCTCGTCTACGACCCAATGTAACACAGGAATGCTACATTACAATACTCGAGGTATGACTAAGTTTATGCCCATTTGATTCCATCATTTCATGGTATTAACAACATAAACTAATCCATGGTAAATACTTCCTTATTGGCTCCTTAATTATTGTGATAAATGCCAAGCTTATTAGCACACATTATCCTTGTCCTTTGCATCTTCCACAGACCTAGAATGTGATTAACCAATACCTTTATAATTTATGATATATTGAATCAATATGGATTTAATATTCACAATAAGAATTTGTTGATGTTGAGGGCTAAATGCCGAGCCAGGTATATATATATATATATATATATATATATGTTTCTTTTTTCATTTCCTACAATGTCTATGTGATAAACAAGAATTGACAATCTAATTGAAATTTTTAAAGTGCCACCATTTGATCTTAGCTTGAAAACTTAATCGCACTATTATAAATCTTGAAAAATCATTGCCTCATGGACCCTACTAGTTGTGGAGATCAAATCCATCTCATCTGATCAGCTGTATATATATTATTAAACTTCTACTTATTAATCACTTGGAAATGTGTTTTTCTCTATTTCAAAATTCAACACTTCAGATGTTTTCTGACCAAAATATTCAACTACTTGGTAGCTGTCCTGGTTATATGCCGAGTCAAAAGTGGAACTAGAAGATTATGTTTTAGCTTTAAAGGCTTTAGTTGGGCTCAATACTCTTGTTGAGGCAGTTGGAATTGGTAAAGGGGCAGAAGATCTTACTGGCCTCACTGCAGAAAAATTCACTAAGGTTCTTCCAAAAATACCGGTTGGGAAAGATTGCTCAAGACTTACACATAGAGAAATAATAAACTTTCTAACACATTTCACTTTAAGCAAAGCTCGATCCAGTGATATTTTTTGGGAGGCCGTTTGGCCTCGTTTACTTGCCAGAGGTTGGCACTCTGAGCAGCAACAACGTAGTCATAAATATGTAGTTGCTTCTTCGTATAAATTGTTGTTCTTTGCCCCAGGAGTTAAGAAGTTTTCAAGGAAACTAGAAAAGGGGACTCACTACTTTGATTCTACTAGTGATATCTTGGAAAAGGTTGTTTCAAATCCTGAGATAATTGAGCTTCCGACAATTAGTACAACAGGAAATGGGTCGGTAGAAGCAACAAAATTGGACTACAAAAATTCACCTGATCAAAGTTGCCATTATCATCACAAGCCAGAGAGTCCACATTGTAGTACAGCTGAAAAGAAATTTACTATTGTGGACACAAGTATGGGTGCTACAAAGGTTATAGAACTGAGAAGCTTACCTGTTAGAGTTGAAAAGGCTTTTGCTTGCATGCATGTTTCCGACGATGTGGATACTCACGAGGAGCAAGCAAATGCATCACGCATCGTCGATATCATGTGCTTGCATAGGGTGAAGGCTCATAGTACCATTGCCAGTAAACTTATAATTGGGAAGGGGGTGCCTTCTCACGTGAACACCAGGAGAAAGATCACTAGGACCAGATTACCAACAACAAAATTGCTAGAAGCTTTAGAATCTGAAGAGTACCCAAAGGAGAACCGGAAAAGAAGGAATTGTCTTCAAGACAATTCGATGCCAATACCTTCACGGCACAAGCGCCCAAAAGTGGCTAGTGAGACTTTTCGTAGCAGTGCAGAAGATTTCCAAGTGGAGGATGGATCAAATGTTGCATGTGATGGCAGCAGGAAGTTGTGAGATTTGTAGCTCTCAAGTTTGGTGAAGCTTGTAGCATGTTGGGATCCATGTTTCGGGGGATTAGAATTGATTTGATCATTTAAAATTAGCTTTTTTCAATTTTTGATATTATTTGATTTTTAAGAATTAAAATCAATTCTTATATCTAGAATTGATTCTTGAATAAGTGAAAATTTTTTATTTTATATCGTAATCACTTTTAGAGAAATTACCAATATAAATCACTTTATCTCAAAATTAATTCTAAATAAATTAATTTCAATAAAATGAATTATGTTTAAAATCAATTTTACAAAAATAAAACCAAACACACCTCGTTATGTCAAAATTGATTTCTTGTTTTCGATAATTTTAGACAACATATAGATGAATAAGTTTACAAACTTTTCATTTGCTCAAGTTGACATTTCATACTTTTTGTTAGATAAATTTTTATTGGGAGTTTTTGGGTCTATTTTGTTAAGATTCTAAGAGAAGTACTTCTTAAAAAATAAAAATAAAAGTAAAAATAAAAAATTATTTTATATTTGAATATAATTATATAAGTACTTTTTATCAAAATTAGAATTTATCAAATTGTTTGGTTGTGATAAATATACAAGTACTTTATTTAATAAAATTACAATTAAAGATATAAAGAGAGATAACATGAGAGTGGAAAGAGAGTGGTAGTTTTTAAAAATTTTAAGGATAAAATCATAATTGAGTGAGAAAAAGTGGTTGCTAATTTATTTTAAGGAATAATATTTTCTCTCTTCTATTGTTTCTGCTTCTGGAAGAAGCAGATAGAAAAAAGTAGAAAAACTGATTATTTTTTACTTCTGATTTTTTTTAGAAGTACAAATAAATAATATTAAAAATTTTATAAGTATTTTTAATTTTTGTTTTAAAAAAAGTACTTCTTTTTTAGCGAGAAGTACAAACAAATGCACCCT
The DNA here is from genome assembly GCA_031439595.1 of Pterocarpus santalinus. Classification (NCBI taxonomy): domain Eukaryota; kingdom Viridiplantae; phylum Streptophyta; class Magnoliopsida; order Fabales; family Fabaceae; genus Pterocarpus; species Pterocarpus santalinus. The sequence goes on along the minus strand of CM062530.1, from coordinate 52,276,509 downwards.
TTATATTATAAACTCGTTACTAGAAATTTGAACATAGTGCGAATGTGCGATATCTTTGGTCTTCTGAAGTTGAAATGTTATGTTTTGTTCTCATTTCTTAGTTGCAAAGCCATTCTTAAATCTTGATCAAGGTTGCAAAAACTTACTACTTCCACCCCATGTCCCTAATGATTAAGTGATTTGTCAATGTCGCATTGTTTAAATAAAGCACACAACAAGCCTATGGAGATCACCGCAGTCTGCATTAGTTTGCTTTTTGTTTCTTTTTTAAAATAATAATTAGAAATCATCCTTGAGGATGAGATTTTGAAGCTCATAATTCTGTCATTGATCACAGAAAAATGAAAACGGATCTTAACAATAGGATTTTCCCCTATTTGGTTATGTTCTCCTTGATGTCTTTACATTGACTATAATTATCTGCAACACATGCACATAAATAAAATAATTTTCATTCATCATTTTTCTATTTTAAAAAGAATATTTTAAGCAAACTCATTCAACTTATTCGCAAATATAAAACAAGCTAAACTAGTGTTTTTCTTATCAATATTGAAAGCAAGGCAATTCGATTAGATTCGTTGAACCCCAATTTATGGCCATTGCCTCACTTGAACTATACTATTCCTATAAATCTCATTTTGTTGATCTTTGTACATGTTTAAATTGATATCTCGAAATGGATTATATTTAATTCTTAATTATTAGTTGTCTTCTTGAAAACAATTTAAAAGGAAAGGATTAGCCGATGCAGGTGGCAGGGTCATGGGAAGGCTATGCTATTTAATATCCATCTTAGAAGGTTGGTAGTTGTGAACATAACTAATTCTGCTTTGATTTTGCATTTTATGGTGCTTTCTGTATCTATTGGTGTTATGCTGGATTAGGAGAGTATGGTTGTTTGTATTTTTATGTCATGTATTAATTGAGCTCTTGTAACCGAGATGATCTATTTCTTAGATGTGTAGGACCTGAAGTGGCGTTGAACACTTGTAACTGAGATGGACTGTCTTCTTGTTCTCTTTGGCTTCTCTCATGTATGTGAGAGTTTTGAGTCATGTTTCATTCTAATTACAAAACAAAGGAAGGGAGTGATTATTTTCCACTCCTATTTAATTAATTTTTATTTTATTGCTCTAAAATACTCTTCTTTTTCTTATTTGTTGATCAAAATAATAATTTAAATTAATTACTTATTATAAATTGCGATTTCATTTATTTTTTTTAAACTATTCCTATGTAAACAAATTTGTAGTACAGGTATTTATGAATTACTTGCTTACTTTTATTATTTATATTTAAATGTTAATTTTTTTTCCAAATTCTTCAATAAAATAATTATTTAATTTATATAGCAATGAGTGTTTTAGAAACAACAGTGAGTAATAATTAATAACAATAAAGAAAAAATTAAAAATCTTATTATAGAAAGAGCATATTTAGTATTTTACTATTTAATATTTATATATATAGTTAAAAAATTATTGAATAAACATATAAATCAAGAATTTATTGATATTAATTGCTTAATATTTTATTTTAACTCTCTTTTTTATGAAAATTAAAGTAACTTAATAAATTAAATGAGGCACATATTTGATTAGTATATATTGTTAGTATGAAAATATTTATATTGGTATCTAACAATTTATTGCCACATTATTTTAGAGTTTGATAATGCATGACACATCAAAAGTATTTAATAATATGGCAATATATTTTTGGTCAAAACCATACCTATTTTCCTACCAAAGATAATTCTATTCAAGTTGGATAGAACCTTTACAAGCGATCAAATCTCTCTTTTCCAAATTTTAACATAACTGCATAATCAGAGATCAAAACTAAGGCCTTTAGTTAAGTTAGAACAACCCCAACAAGAGCTATATATTTAGTAAAATTTACTTGAAGATTGCCTTAATTGCAATGTGTAATTAAAAATTTATATTACATGGAAATAAGTGTAATAAGTATTTCATATCTCATATGTATTATAATAGTTAAAAATTATAACAAGTATTTGACTACTCAAGTTCTCTAACAATAATAATATTTAATTATAAAATTTAAAATAAATTTAATGACCTATATTATTAAAATAAATTTTAATAATAAATTTAATTAGATACTAAATTTTATTAATATAATTATTTTATTATTCTATTTTTATTTTTAATATTATTTACAAATATTTTTGTTTGGATTTTATTTTAATATATATACTTCTTTATTAATGACCATGTGATAAAATAAAATTATATATACATACTAATATTTGTAATTAGGCAATATACTACGGTAACAATAGGCTTTCTAACGTGGATTAAAATACTAAGATATATCAAGTCAATTGGTGATACAATGAAATAAATTGTTGATAGCATATATCCAAAATTTATAACAATAGATGGAGGATGAAGAATATCTTGAAAGATATCAATACTCACTCCTTAAATGATGTTGTTGAAGAAATTAATTATTACATATTTCATGTGATAAAGATCCAATAAAAGAGTATATAAGCTTACATGAGATGGGCAAAGCAACTAATAATATAGTTGAACAAGATTGAGTTGGCATTAGGAATTATATGCTTCTTAGAAACTAAATTTGGTATTAAGAATTTATGCACCTAGGAAAGTAAATAATAAAGAGGAAAAAATTACATGAAGTAATGTCGGTACAAAAATTCTTATCACATGAATAATTTTTTCAAGAAAAAACTAACATGAACTTTTGTTTTGAGAAGAAAATAATTTCCAATAAAAGTGTGCTATACAATGAGAATAAACATTCGTTAATGCCAACTATTGAACTATATGAGGATCTATTTTTCAAAATGAATATTTTATCATAAAAAATATATGTTACATTATTAAAAGTAACCTTAACAAAAAGGTTGGTAGTTCTTATAGTTGAAAGGATGAAAAGTACAAAAATTATGTATAAAAATATTATCTACAATTAAATATCCAATAAACTCTCCTAATGTAATTACTTTTGATTTATTTCATTGTTTTTTCTTGCCATATCTAACTTTTAATTATTATCATAACTTTTTTAAAACAGTATTCTTTTTAAAAGAATTTATAAAAAAATTAATAAACTAGTACAATGCACGGGAATTATCTATAGCATTAATGGATGATAATATTTTTTTTTTTTATTTGGCACAATTACATGCAACATTTACTCATTCTTCAATTTAAAAATATATGGCACAAGTCTCCCCATTAACTTTATAACGTGCGTGTTGTGAAGGGGTTTCCTAGAGCATCCTCTTATCTAACAGATGAGAGACTAATCTTCCAAAGTACAATTATGCACTTAAACCCCCTCACTCAATGATATTTTTTTCATATATATAAATTTTAAAATCAAATTCAGGATCTCATGCTTAAGAGATCCACTCCTCTTCAACCCAGACCAATTAGCTTATTGGTTACCACCAAACAATTTGTCCCATACGTACTACATAGTAGGTCTTATTAATACATTGTAAAAATTTTCCTTAAGCCTGATAATACCTTTCTATCCCAAATAATATTCAAAACATTCCTCTATTTCGTTATTTACATACAGAAATAGATAAATCTATTTCTCTATTATTTTTTTTTGGTTGATTTTTTTCTATTATTTTGTATGATAAATATATATTTAAAATAATTGAAGTTTAAAAAAATAATTTTTCTAAAGAATATTCTAATATTTTATTTTTGTAAATTAAAAAAGTACTTTTAAAAAATTAAACAAATACACACTTAGAAATTTAAATTATTAAGTCAATTCTAAAGTTATCAATTTAGAATGCGTTTGTTTTATTTTTTTCAAAAAATCCCCTTTTAAACTAAAAGAAATCAATTTATTTAGATAAATATTATAAAACAATAATAAATTTTAAAAAATTTGTTTTCAATTTGTAGTAAAATCTCAAAAAAAATGACCCATTAAAAAAAATTCATTTTCAACTTTTTTGTTATACAAAAAATTCAAATTTTATAATCACTTTTTTCTTCTAAGTCAAAACAAAGACACCCTTTACCTTTGGTTAGGTTAAAAGATGGTCACAAACCATAGCCTAGATGTGAGAGGAGAAAACACAATCATCAAAAGAAGGGACATCTTCTCTACAACCCAAACGAGTGTCTTGATCATGTTCATACATTACAAAAACACAATTTCTAGTGAGCTTCACCCATCTCTGTCACTCACAATCATTCCTCAACAAACATGTTTAACTCCCACCATTATCAACCCTTCCTCTACCTAAACCTCAAAGCTCTCATCATTGTCTTATCCCAAAGAAAATCACCACTTCTTCTATTTTCCCTCAATTTCTACACAACCACCACTTCACAATCACACTTTTTCCTTGTTTCCTACCTCATCAACAACCTTGGCTTCTCCCTACAAGCTGCTCTAAAGGCCTCAAAACGACTTCGTTTCAAGACCCCACACAAGGTAGATTCAATCTTTGCTTTCTTCAAGAGCCTTGGATTCTCAGATTCCCAGTTAAGTAGCATTGTTAGGAGGGAACCCCAATTATTCTCATGCAACCCAACAAAAAGGTCTTGCGAAAGTTTCAATTTTTAGCCTCCAAAGGTGCTCCAAGCTTTGATATTAGGATGGCAGTGACCAAGAGCCTTAATTTTTTGACAAGAAGCCTCGAGAAAAACATGGTCTCTACTTATTAATTAGTAAAAAGCTTATTTCAATTTGAAAAGAAAGCCCTTTGTTACATAGTTCCCAATTTCTTCATTGATGATTGCTTGACACAAAATGTGAAGCTTTTGGTTGGTGAAGGTGTCCCTGACTCCACCATTGGCTATTTGTTTCATACTTAAGCTACTATGCTTTTGTCTCATGACTTTGGAGAGGTTGTAGATGAAGGTGTAGGATAACATGGTCCATCCCCTGTTTTGGATCATCTCATGGTCCACTATTTTTGACCATTGGATGTTATTTAAATGGTTTATATTAAAAATTATAATAATTATATAAAAATATAAAATAAAATAATAATATTTAAAATTACAAAATTAGCCATCTCTTAACTTCCAATCTCCTTTCTAACCACTCATCTTCTCCCCCTTCATCCACATTCACCGTCACCACCCACACAAGCGCACCGGCAGTGGTGCCCTGCTCTTTCCCCACCACTGCCTCCTACATCCCTAGCTCTGCCCTATGCTCCTCCCTTTAGCCCTAGGTGCAACCCCTCTACTCCCACTTGTGCCCCTTCCCATCTCATGCTCCACAACCATTATGTGAGGCCCAGTGGTGTTTACCTTTAGTATTCCAATTTTATAATCAACCAAAATATATTCTCAAGCACAAAACCCATTACTCCAGTTTCATACCCATTCACTATAATGAGTTTTTGTAGCCAACTACATAATAAGGCTTCAAACTTGACACCATAGTTCAGCAAGTTATAAAAAAGAAAAGAAATCAATTTTAACAAATATATCTTTAAATTAGAAAGACAGTGAAAGTGGCATTGGAGTTTGTCGTTCAAAGACCAAGTTCTGAATTTTTTTCTTTTTTTGTGACTAGTCAGGTTTCTAGGTTTTGGGCAAATTGGTAGAACATTGGTCATGATAGGTTAGAAAGTAGACACGGAGGCATAAAAGTTGCCACCACTGGAACTTTTTATTATTAATCATGATTTTATAAAAGTGAAGATGGTGAATATTTTTAGCGGGTATAGCTGACAGTGGTCCATCCATCGAGATAGGTAATGGAAGCTTGTATGATAAAGGTGGGTGAAGGAAGAGAAGAGTAAGAGTTAAAATTGAAAATTTGAAAATAAAAGAAGGTTAAGAGTTAAAATTGAAAATTTGAAAATAAAAGAAGGTTAAGAGTTAAAATTGAAAATTTGAAAATAAAAGAAGGTTAAAGTGATAAATTTTGGAGCTGAGAAAATGGACCATGTGATGATCCAAAACATAAGTTAGACCTTGTTAGCACCGACCATGGATGAATTGGAGGGATTAGAGTTTGACCCTTCAAAAGTTAAGTTTGTTATAGCATTGATAGCCAAAAGGGTTGTGACCAAACCTAGTTGGGATGCCAAAGTTGATGCCTTTAAGAGATGGTGTTGGTTTGAGTAAGTAATATTTGAAGCATTCTTGAGGCATCCATGATGAATGTTGTCATCAATGGATAAAATTAATGGATTGATGAGGTTATGGGTCAATCAGCTAGGCTGGTTATAATATATCTAGTGATTTTTGGATATAGTTTGGAGAAAAGCATTGTTCCTAGGGCTACTATTGTCCAATACCTACAGTTGAAAGGTTTGAGAGACAAGGGTGCTAGCTTAGGTTCATCATTTGTTATGTCTGAGAAGTTGTTCCTTGAAAGGTATGTCATGTTTATAAAGAGGAAAGTTATCAGCTATTTAAATTGTATTAGGAAAATATGAATGTTAAAGGTGAATGGAGCACAGTGGCATCTGACGGTTACCAAGTTGTTAACTCTTGAATACATGTTTTTGAGTAATTCATCCATATTATGTTTGTTAATCACAAGTGAAGTGCTTGTTTTATTTCATCTCACTGGAGACTACAACTAATTTAGCTACCTTGTTTTGCTTGCTAACTTGCAAGTATTTTAACTCTTTTTGTAGCATTTCATTTTTTGTATCTTTGGTGCTTGTCAAATGGCAATGCTTCTTTTAGAATGAGTTTGGTGAAAAGATTTTTTGTGGGCTTAAAGCTGTGCTATTTAATATATCAAAAGGTCTCATAAAGGAGTTGTTTCTCCCAAAGTTTGTGAAATTTAAGTGTGTCAAGGTAGAAGCTCTTGATTAAAGGCAAAATGTAAGATTTAAAATAGGTTTAAATATATTTTTGGTCCCTATAAAATTAGCTAGTTTTGGTTTTAGTCCTTGACAAAATAAAAATTTGGTTTTGATCAAAAAATATCTTAACATACTTTATTTAGGTCCTCACCATTAGTTGGTCTCCATTAACTGATGATGTGACTAACGAAAGTCTATATCACACTTGTCATATTACTTATTTTTCTCCCCCTCATCTACTCTTTCTTCCACATCACTTATTCCTTTTCCTACATCACCCACCCTCTCTCTCTCTCTCTCTCTCCCCTCCTTCCATCACCATTACAAACCATCGTCTTTCTCTCTTTCTCAATCACCACCCCTCGAACAACAATACAAAACCCCCATCTCTCAACCACCATTTAAACTAACTTTATTTTGATTTCAAAATTTCTTTTCTGACCATCTAGGATTCTCTCTTACATCCACCAACTCTTTTTTCTCCTTCACCCAACCAAAGGTGGGAGTTTTTCCCCCTGAAATGGTGTTGAATCTTCAAGAAGGTGAGATTTTTTCAACTAAAGGTGGAATTTTTCAAAGGTAGGATCTTTTTGTTTTGGTTAGTGGGGCAACATAGAAGAAAATGAGGGGCAACATCCAAACCTTCTTTAACATATCAAAAGCAAAAATAGAATTTAAAAAACTTGAAATTTATCTAAAAGTCCAAAACAACATAAAACCCAGGTGCAAAACCCAGAACTCAAACAACAATGAGTGGCAAAACAACAAAATAGAACCCAACAGCTAAAGATATAAAAAAAAATGGAAACTTTGGAAGATCAGCTCAAGAAAAATGCAACTAGGTTAAAATGGTTGCTGTTGTTGGTGATTCAACTTTTTTTGCTTTTTCTTTTTCTTTTTTGCAATTTTTGTAGTTGTTGTCGATTGAATCTAGAGCTATGTTCTTTTTATTTTGGGGTGGTTTAGACAAGGATAAGGCTTGTATTTTTGTTGATTTGATTCACAAGAAGATGTTGCAATTTTGGCTTTGTAAGTCTAGGTTTTAATGGAGGTATGAAGAGAGATTGGGGAAGAAGATGGATTGGGCTAATGGGTAGGTATGTGGAGTGGGTCATGTGCCACTTACATGACACATGCAATATTTGAATGTTATAGTGTCAAGTGTAATAAATGTGCCACATATGTTCTGTGATGTGGACTACTGTCAGCCACATCATTAGTTAATGGAGACTAACTAACGACGGGGACCAAATTCAATCGTGTTAAGATATTTTTGGATCATAACCAAATTTTTATTTTGTCAAGGACAAAATAACATGTGAAAATGGCTTGAGACTTTACTCTCGAGTATTTAACTTCCTCCTATGAATTCAAATATGTGTAATTTAGTTTTATTGTTTTACTTGAGCTTATTCAAATTGAATAGTTGTCATGTTCAAATGAAGATAATTTATTTCTAATTGAAATCTATTGTTTCAGAGGCAAATGCTGATATGAATGTTATTTTGTTGCTTGTTAACTGCTTTATTTTGTTTGCTAAAGGTGTATTTGTGAATTGAGATTTTGGAAAAGAGGAGAGGGAAGGGAAGAGTTTGAAGAATAAAATGAACTTATGATTACTCTTCGAGCCCTTCCTTCCCTCCTTTCTCTTCAAAATCTCAACTCATAAACACATCCTAAGTTGCAATTATTTTCACTATTTTGATATGAAAGCTTTTAGTCACATTGAGAATACAGCATTTCATCCCTGTATCTTTGGTGCTTGCCAAATGAAAACACCTGTTTTTTTTTTTTTTTTTCAATGAGTTTGGTGAAACAAAATTCTTATAGGCTTCAGTTATGCTGTTTAATCTATTAAATTGTCTCATGAATAATATTGCTTGCTTGTTCACACCATAAGTTATTTCTTAGCTGTTCCTCCTGAAGTTTGTGGAATTACATTTGTCAACCCCTTTGCTTTTGGTCAAGGCAAAATGTATAATTTAAAATAACATGGCGACAATCGCGTGTGTCTTTACCTCAAGTATTTAAATTCCACCAGTGAATTAAAATATGCGTAATTCAATCTTATTATTTTACTTGAGCTGCTTCAAATTTAATAGCTGTCATGTTCAAATGCTGATATGAATGTTATTTTGCTGCTTGTTATCATATACCTGGTGAACGTTTTGAAATTAATTTATACGTTATGTTGACCAATGCTTTGTCAATACTTACCTGACATACATTCATGCTTCTTGTTAGTTTACTTCTGGATGAGATATTTTTTTCGAGCCCTCTTTTCTGTATCTGTTTGTTAGTTTTGTGGAGTATACTTTAACTGATGAGGTATTTAAAGTTATGCCACAGTGATGTTCTTCATGTAATTAATTAGTACATATTGTAGACTCACTAAAGTGTTATAAGATTGGCTTGTTGCATAAAATTTTAGGCTTTCCACCACAATAGTTTGGAACCATGAAGAGATAATTCAAGCCTAGACCAGTACACCTGTATGCTTGCAATTAATGCCATGAGGGGAAGGCGTCGGAACTTCTGGGCTTGTTGCCAAGATTTCCCTTCCTTTGTATGGCACTAAATGTTAAACTGTTGCTTCATAATGGAGTGACTGACTACAAATTGCATGATTGCTTCGAATGTACATCCTTATCTGATACACTTCTTCAACTCTTAGCCTAATGTCTAATATATTTTACGATGTACTTCAAGATTCTTTCTATCCCATTGAGTTATTGTTCTCAATCTTATAAATCAGAATACAAGTTTCAGCTGGTGGCAGACTCAAATGAGGTTTGGAAGCCAATTTGGCACTTCATTTGCAGTTTTGTTTTGGAATTTCATCATTGATTTTGTAGTTTTAGGATATGAGTTGTGGTCATAATAGCATTTGTGCTCCAATTGCACTGCTAGGAAAGAAGAATACATGAGAGAGAAGAATGAATTATGCTGCAATTCAAAGCATGTTTTTGCTGCAATTCAAAATAATTGCTATTGCAGATGTATAATGCTAGACGCCATCCATCACTTTATATCTGTACAATTTTCATCATTTGAGTATAGTTAATGTCATCTCGGTTTTTTAGCATAGATACCCTCTTTCATCTCAAACTCCTACAGATGCGAGGTGATCTGGCTCTGAGGGAAGCGTATCAAGCATTTTCCACCGTAGTTTGCATTCTAGAACTGTTCCTGAAACATGGAAAATGTTTAAGTTAAATTTGTTTTGTTTTTTAGATTATTTCAATATAAAACATGAAGACCGCGGCATGTGGCATCAGTTAAATTATTTAACTGGTTGGTGAAATCTATGTGACTCAACCTACTAAAATCAAGATAACAACTAATTAAGACTCTTTTATAGTGGCCTTTTTTTCCTTATAACATTTTCGTTCCATATTTTGACATCAATTTATAAAATCAAAGCTTATTAGTATTTTTTTTTTACTTTTCGTAATATGCTTATTGGAAGTTAACTGATGCTGACATATGGTTGGAGTGAAATTTGTCCAATTTCTTTTTTTTTTTAATTAACAAAAGTTTAGGTTGAGGGAAAAATTTGCCACAATTCTATCTCAAAGCTCATCAAGTGTTTATAGTAGTATTTATAGATTATTTATCAATAAAAAAACCTAAAAATCGAAACTAAGTTATGGCATTGCATAAGCACAAATTTGTCTAAATATTACACATATGGTAGATGTCTACTTAGAGCAAAACCGCTAATATTTTCCAAACTAACCAATCCACACACACACAAAAGCATTTACAAATAGCTTAATTTGTTTTTAGGCTCTATTCTTAATGCACCAGCTTAAAGATAGTGTTTAAAACACCTTTGAGTTATTAAAATCATAAGGTCGCACATTTATTTATGGTCTTTTCTTGTAATTATACTATAATATTTTTTCCAATCTCTCTTCCCCTCACCCGGCTGCCTCCTCCCCTGCCCCACTTCTCGTCACAGCCGTTGCTCCTTCATGCCCGGAAGGATGGAGGACGTCCTCACTCAGGTCACGCTCTCTAACCTCTCCGGCGCCATCGCCATCCTCAAGTCCTGTCGCCAACTCCCCCCCCTTCGTCAACAAGGTGAAACTTCGAAGATGCTGCGTCGACGCCGTGAGCTCCAAGGCTTGCAGCAAGGCGAGCTTCCCAAGCTGGTCGCCGCTAAGCTAGGTCCAAGCGTCATGATTAACCGGGTGCATAGTAAAATGCGCCTACAACTATTTACTATTTTCACTATTTTGATATGAAAGCTTTTAGTCACATTAAGTATATAGCATTTTGTTTCTGTATCTCTGGCGCCAGCCAAATGACAACACGTTGTTTTTAATGAGTCTGGTGGAAAAATTTTCTGTAGGCTTCAGTCGTGCTGTTTAATTTATCAGTCTCATGAATAATATTGCTTGCTTCTTCACATAATATGTTATTTCTGAGCTGTTTCTCCTGAAGTTTGTGGAATTAAAGTTTGTCAAGATTTGCTTCTAGTTAAAGGCAAAATGTATAATTTAAAATAACACGGCGATAATGGCTTTGTCTTTACCTCAAGAATTTAACCTCCACATATGAATTTGTGGTTCAGTCTTATTATTTTACTTGAGCTGCTTCAGAGCTGTCACGCTCAAATAAAGATGACTGTTAATTGAAATCGATTGCCTCAAATGCTGATTGAATGTTATTTTGCTGCTTGTTATTGTATACCTGATGAACATTTTGAAATTAATTTATATGTTATATTGTCTAATGCATTGTCAATACATATCTTACATACATTCATGGTTCTTGTTACTTCTGGATGTGATATTTTTTCAAGCCTTCTTTTCTGTCTCTGTTTGTTAGTTTCGTTGCATATACTTCAGCTGATGAGGTTTTTAAAGTTACGCCATTTTATATTGCACACTCTGAAGTGCTATAGAATTGGCCTGTTCCATGAAATTTTAAGCTTTCCACCACATTAGTTTGGGACCATGAAGGGATAGTTCAAGCCTAGGCCTGTATACTTGCAATGCCATGAGGAGAAGGCTAAGGGACTTTTAGCACTATATGTTAAATTTTTGCTTCATAATGGAGTGACTGACTCCAACTTGCCTGATTGCTTTGAATGTACATCCTTATCGAATACATTTCTTCAACTGTCAGCCTAATACCCAGTAATCTTTTATCATGTACTTCAAGATTTTTTTGTTTCATTGAGTTATTGTTCTTCTAAATCAGAATACAAGTTTCAGCTAGTGGCAGACTAATATGAGGTTTAGATTAAAAGTTCATACTGCAACCAAGCCAATTTGGTACTTTATTTGCTGTTTTGGAGTTTTCATCACTGATTTCATAGTTTTAAAATATGCGTTGTGGTGCATTCTAGTTGCAGCCGTTAGGAAGGAAGAATACTTGAGAAAAAAAATGCTGTAATTCAAAATGTTTTTACTGCAATTGGCCAACTGCTATTGCAGATGAACAAGGCTAGACACCGTACGTCACTTTATATTTGTGCAATTTTCATCATTTGGTTCTAGTTAATGTCAGCTCAAGTTTCATCATTTGATTGTTGTTAATACTTAATATCATCTCGGTTTTTTTTTAATTTTTTATTTTTATATAAATACCGTCTGTCAGCTGACACTCCTATGGATGTGTGGTGATCTGGCTCCGAGAGATGGGTATCAAGCATTTTCCACCATAGATTGCATTTCAAAACTGTTCCTGAAACATGCAAAATGTGTAAGTTAATTTTTGTGTTTTAGATTATTTCAACATAAAAGATGAAGATGGCGGCATGTAGCATTGCTTAAATTATCTAACTGGTTGGTGAAATCTATGCAATTCAACCTGCTAAAACCAAGATGACAACTAATTAAAAGTAAAACTCGTTTATAACGTTCCATTTTTTCTTGGAACATTTTTGGCATATTAACAGTAATAAGATTTAAACTTAGTATATCATGCTAATTACTTAAATTCCTCACAATTAGACTGATCTTAGTGGCTTCCTTAGAACATTTTTTGTTGCATCTTTTGATGTCAGTATATGAATCATAGTTTATTAATTCTTTTTCCTTCTCATAATATGCTTATTGGAAGTTAAATAATAAAGTAGAATCTCAAAATCATAGGCATCAGTCAAATTCAAAATAGTTTTTAACATTTGAAAATTACTATTTTAGTCTCTCCTATTGTAATTTGTCAATCAAATAAGTCCTTATGTTAACATACTATGGACTAATTTGAATATATGTTAGGAATTAATTAGACTCGCGAGACAGAGGGACGTGAGAGGAGGGACAAGTGAGAGGGTAATTGGAAGAGAATTGGAGGAATAAAGGGAATAAGTGAATTCATTACGACCATTAAATTTTACTGAAATAACTGGTGTAAATTGGGAGTAAGTTTTTAGAGCTACACTCGGAGGAAATGATAAAATAATTTTTAAGAGCATGATTATTTATTTGATCAAAAGAAAGATGTAAAACATGGTGAGAAAGGAAAAAGAAGAATAAAATATATATTTATTTTTATAAATGATAACATTATTTTACGAAAATAATGATAATCCAAAACTTAAATTTTAATAAATTATTAGTGTATACAAATTTTATATTATTATTTTATTATGCGTAATTATATTATTAAATATTTTTTATTCTAACAATATCTAACTATATATATAATTGATGATGTAATATATATATATATATTAAACTCAAATCTATCATTCACCAGACATAGGCACACATGGCACATTAATTCAGGATGCTCCCATCCACGTATAGAAGGTGAAGCCTTCGGTTCCAAATTCATTTCCTCAGGTTCCATAGTTAGAAAATCTAGCTATAACTAACTGTTCCCCTTAAAAAAATGAATGAGAGAGAGAGAGATAGAAGAACCAATTATGTTGTTTGATTTTAAAAATTGTTCACATAATTTGTGTGACTCATAAAATTAGCTTGAGGTATCAAAATACTAATATTGCGAGTAACCACTTTTGACTACAATCAGCACTAAATTAAACGACAAGAAATGCATGTTTTTAGAACTTTATTTGTTGTTCTTCTTGTAAAAAAGAAAATGTTAATTTAATATAGTATTTTGTTTGTCAATTCGATTGACTACCGGTAATTCATATTCAAATAAATGAGAAAATTATATTAAAAAATTGAGTGAATATAAAAATAAATAATAATATTCTTACTCAATTTTCTAATTATATACATAAATTTTTCACTTTAACGTATGAATCTTAAAATAATTAGTGATCGACTGACAAATAAAATGTTATTTCCAAATCACAGCAATAAAAATATAAAACTTTATTTGTTCTTATGTCAAAGGTATTATTTATTTATTTATTGTGAAAAAAAAAATAGAGCAGGGATATAATTGATTTAACTTCAGCACAAAGAAGGTAAAAGAATGAGCATCAGCTCAGACAGAGTCCTCTTTCGCTGCAAAACCCTCCGTTGGCTCCAAGCTCTTGAAAGAATCTCCATGCCATACGTATATACGTGTGTTCAAGGCGCTTCTCTGCCACAACAGTTTTGCCATCTCAAGAAGATCAGCAGCCCCACAAATTTCACTCTCCTTTCCGCCACTTCTCTCTCAAGTTCTGCACAACCACAATCACCTCGGATACATTACATTAAGTTAGTCGCATTAAGTCTGTTGCAGCCTTGGTTAGTTAGTTTAGTTAGTCGAAGAAGGCGAAGTCCCGGTTGGAAGCTTTGATAGCAGTTTCTGGTATGTTAGAGTTAGTTATTAAATTAAGTTAGTCGCATTAACTCTGTTGCAACCTAAACTAACTAACCAAAGTTGCAACAGACTTAATGTGACTAACTTAATTTAATAACTAACTCTAACGTACCAGAAACTGCTATCAAAGCTTCCAACCGGGACTTCGCCTTCTTCAAGATGGTCTTCCCAAAATTTTGTTTTTTTTGCTCTCAAAATGTGCTTCTTCCTCTCACATCACATTGGTAAGTAGCTTCCTCCATTCTGATAAGAGAATTTTTTTTGCTTCTATAATTCATCACTGTCACACTTACAATAATCATTCCTCAGCCAACATGTTTAACTCCCACCGTTACCAACCCCTTCTCTACCTGAAGCTTAAGGTTCTCATCACTGTCCCATTCCAAAGAACATCCCCATTTGTTCCATTTTCTCTCAAGTTCTACACATCCACCACTTCACAGTCACACACTCTTTTGCCGTGTCTTACCTCATCAACAACCTTGGGTTCTCCGCACAAGCTGCTCTAAAGGCCTCCAAATGACTTCGTTTCAATACCCCACAGAAGGCAGACTCAGTTCTCGCATTCTTCAAGAGCCATGGATTCTCAGATTCCCAGATGAGTAGCATTGTTAGAAAGCGACCACAGATCCTTACATGCGACACCCAAGGGGTCTGGCCAAAGTTCGAATTTTTAGCCTCCAAAGGTGCTCCGAGCTCTGATATTGTTCTGGTTGTGACTAGGAACCACGTGTTCATGAATTCGAGCCTCGAGAAGAACATAATCCCCACTTATGAATTGATGAAAAGCTTCTTTCAATCTGATGAGAAAACCCTTTATTGCATAGTTACTTGTCCCTATGTGTTCATGGGGGATCGCTTGGCACAAAATGTCAAGTTGTTGGTTGATGAAGGAGTCTCTTACGCCACCATTGCCCATTTGTTTCGTACTAGAGCTTCTGTGCTCTTGTCTCATGACTTGAGGAAGGCTGTGGATGAAGTAAAGGAATTGTGCTTTGATCCTTCAAAAATACTACTTGGTATAGCATTGATGGCAAAAATGGCTGTGCACAAGTCCAGATGGGATGCCAAAGTTGATGCCTTTAAGAGCTGGGGGTGCTCTGCAGAAGCAATATCTGAAGCATTCAGGAGGCAGCCATTATATATGTTAACATCCAAGGATAAGATTCATGAGGTGATGAGACTTTGGGTCAATCAATTAGTTTGGAACTCTTTGGCCCTTGTCAAGAGGCTAGAGATTTTTGGATTTAGTTTGGAGAGAAGGATCATTCCAAGGGCCTTTGTTCTCCAGTATTTACTTGCAAAAGGTTTGAGAGACAAGAATTACAGCTTATATACACCATTTTGTATTTCTGAAAAGTTGTTCCTTAAAAAGTTTGTGGAATGTTTTGCAGAGGAGAGGTCTCAACTACTGAAGATTTACCGGGAAAAAAAAGAATATTCAAGATAACAGGGAATGATGTTTATAGCATCTGGCCTTATCAAATGGTTAACTTATGAGTATAAATTTTGTGGAATTTAACCTTGTTATGTCTTCTTTATCCCATTCAAGCATTTATGCTATCCCTGTCTAAATTGCAACTGAATTGAATTGTTTCTTTTTTCTGCATGTCAACCCTTGTTCATTGTTGCATTCTTCAATTCTCTTCACAGTTGTGATGTGTATCAACTGGTTGGTGCTTTATAAATGACTCATGCGTGGCTACAAATTCTTTAATATCCAAACTGTTGGCTGTAACCTAGCTGACATGTGCACGATGCTGTTGCTACCTTTCTATGCAATATGTATTCTCCATTTTTGTTAGTGTTATGTCCTGGCAAGGATCTTCTAGTAATTAATTCTAGTTAATCTCAAATTTCAGGTTTGGGTTTTGACTTGAAATATTTTATACTACCTCCATTTCAATTTACCTCCATTTCAATTTATCTGTCAATTTGGACAACTTGGTACATTATTAAATCAATGTACATTCTTGTGCTGGATGAACAAGTGAAAGCAAAGTTTGATTGATTGAATAGTTGCTTCTCAGATGTTTAGCTGGGTAATATATGGTGTGAGTTATGACAGCTTCTGGATACAGCATGGTGGCCTAGGTAGCACTATTTGGCTTTGCATGGTAGCTTGAGATGGGTAAGTGGATAAGATATTACCTAAGTATCAGGATCTTTCTTCTTCTTCTTCTTCTTCTTCTTCAGTTTTGGAGTTCCTTCACTAGATTTTATCAAGCAGAAACTTAGCTGGTTTACTGTGTTTCCTCTCTAAAAGTGTTTCGCAAAAAGCTTTTGATTTATGGGGATGAAGCTTCTCTATGATTCAAGTTATGTCAAGAAAAGTTGCGTCTTGTGGCCTGGTCATGTGAATAGTTCTGTCATTGGAGAAAAACAAGGACGTAAGTTAATGTTAAATGTCGAATTCTAGTTTAATCATAGGAGCTACAAGGATTTACATCTTAACTTTATGTTTGAGTTTTTCTCCTTTTTTCCCCTTGCTTTTATTTGTTGAGTTGAGTTATAAGTTAAGCTCTTAGATATTGGTAATTATAGAGTAAGTAATGGTTTGAAAAATTATTGCCAAGTCTGGTTTGATTCTGACTTGCTTTTCTGAATTCCACTGTTTCTTCTTAATATTTATTTACAGTTGTAATGCTTTTTTTCCCTTTTCGTTGTAATAGAGGTTTGGAATCTTGATGTAATGGTAAGTTTGCTTTCTCATGACTTGGTTTTAAGGGTTCTAGTTGCGGAAACTCTTGTTCATATGATAAGATTTCATACATTTGACTCTCTCTAAACCCCCCACAATAGTGGAGGCCTGGTGCAATGGGCATCCTTTACAATAGAGGTGCAAACATTCTAGTAGGGACTAGGGATAACTTAGTCGGAAATCGAACCCACAATGCATCATATCCTTGCCTGAGCTACAAGCTCATTTGTAATTTAATGCACTGATTAGCATAGCGCCAAGAACATTTGGAGCATTTCATTTTTGAGCAAGTGACCATTTTCTAGTAGTGTTTGATTTATTGCGTATTATTATTCAATTGATTGGTCTGAGGTACAGCAAAATAAGATTTGTCCAAGTAACTTTTTATGGCCCAACGAAACCTTTGCATGCCTTGTTCCTTGGCCTATAAGTTCTGGCAAGAAGTCATAATTCTAGCTCTTTCGAAATAATATCTCACTGATACTCGTGCTGCTATTTTGCCAAAGTATGATTGAGGAAGAAATAGGAGGCCTAAAAGAAAAAGTTTATGTGGATTAAGAGACTAGGACATATTATATTTATTAATACTATGCTATTAGTTGTACATGTACAATATACTTTGCTGTTGCAATTTTGAAACTAGTTTCACATTTCAACTTTCGGCAAACCTCTTAAATGTGTATATTTTGCAAACACCTTCTAAATTGCATAGAAGCTCACATGAGCTTGCAATGGATGCAAAATCTTTTCGGACCATCCATTGATGTTTAAATAAGTTTCATGCAGATAATTTTCATTAGATTGATAAGCTAGGCCTGTTGCAATGGCATGAGGGGAAGGCTAAGGAACTTTTGGGCTTGTCGCCAAGATTTCCCTTGTATGGCACAATGTTAAATTTTTGCTTCATAATGTAGTGACTGGCTCCGAATTGCCTGATTGCTTCGAATAAACATTGTTATATAATATATTTGTTCAACTTTTGGCCTAATGCCCATTATTACTTCAAGATTTTATTTTGTCTTATTAAGTTATTGTTATTATAAACCAGAATACAAGTTTCTTATAATGAAATGAGGTTTTTGGATTAAAGGTTCATACTGCAACCAAGCCAATTTGGTACTTCATTTGCTGTTTTGGATTTTCATCATTGATTTCATAGTGGAACATTATGGTCTCTTTGGAAGTTGAGGAATTCCATTATCTTGGCTGGGAGGAAGGAGTCGGCTGTAGTTCAAATAATACATAGACTTGCTTATTGGGTGCAAGGTTGAAAGAAGAAGAATAAATTTTCATTGGCCTTGAATGTGGTAAAGGTGATGATTGAACTACTGTTTTGGTCGATGAAAAGTGTAGTGGGGAGCATATGTTGAGAAGTCTCCTGGTTTATGTGATAGACTATGTCAGAGGTTATTGAAGTTGTATTTTAAATACATGATTATTTGGAGGTTAAGACCTATCATGAAGGAGTCGGTTGGACATGTGAGAGACTGATATCTTTCATTAGAGATAATGGCACATATGGTTCTCATGATGACCTGGGATCTGAATGGAAAGGTGATTTAGTGGATGACGTGGCTATGGTCTGTTGATCCTTCATTCTTCTGGTGTTTAGTTGTTTTGAATTTTTAGCATATTAGGATCTTGTTTTGAGTTTGTTTTTCTGTTTTAGAACAGATTTTGAATTGAGTCTCTGTTATGCTCACTTAGGCCATCGCTTATGTTTTGAGCCAATAGTTAAAACTAATAAGAAAAGAAAATATGACAATATATATATATATATATATATATATATATATATATATATATATATATATATATATATGTAAGATTCCCACCAAAGATAATCTAGTCGATGCTATGATAAATTCAATTAATGCCGATAAGTTTATGTAGAGTATATCCTTGTATGACTTATCAGAAATGTAAGTAACATATATGGTACGTTTATTTTAACTTTTAAACAAAATGATTTTAAAATTTAAATTTTATATATAATTAAAAAAATTAAAATTTAGTTTTTTTTTTTATAAGCTACTAGTTTTAATATTTACAAAAAATTAAAAGTAATTTTTTTTGATATTCTGATTATTTTTAAAAAATTATCTAAATATATGAAAACTAATTTTTTTAATTAAAAAAAGTGATTTTTTGACCTAAAAAAAAATAACAAACAAATACATCCTTAATTAGTGAGATGAGAGAGCTTACCAAAAGTAATATGAAATAGGGGAGATTCTAAAAGAGAGAAAGAAGAGAAAAAGAGAACAGAAGAGAGAATATTTTTTTTTTGGGGGGGGGGGGTAATTTTATGCTAATTTTTGTTACCACTTGTTTTTCATGGCCGCGGGAAAAGAGATATTAACGTCTGATTGACGGATGACCATAAGCAAAGCTCACTGAATTTTATATTAAGTTTCCTCTTATGAGATTTTCTTCTAACTTATTTTGAGAGAATTGTATTCTCTTGTATCAAAAGAGGGTGTTATTATTCTTTCTTTGTATCAAGAGAGAAGTTGTAATAATTCAAAAAAATATTATTTATTTCTTTCAATATTTTGTATAAATTCTTATTTTCTCAACTCTTTATTTTAGTTGTATCATATATTTAGTACCTAACAATATTTTTTTTAATTTCTGTACATGAGCATTTTCACTCTTATACTGATCTGGGTTTCATAATATAAATCAATATTAGGTGTTCTGTTCTGAAAGAACTCAATATTAGGTGTTATTTAATAATTTAATGGTCAAAATTATTTTATAAGAAAGATTTTTTTTTCCCTTGAGAATGCAGAGTATATAAGAATTTTTCCGGTAAAGGGTGGTACTACAAAGCAGAGAAGCGAGTTACTATTTCACATGCACTTTATTTTAGTTTTAAAGGAAATATTTCATATCCCAAAAAGAAAGGCAATGAAATCAACGGTTGATTTCAAAGAAAATCCAATTGTAAATTAGGATTATTTTGTTTTTATATTTATATTTTAGGTGAATGTTAAAAAATTTAACACGTGTTAGTTATATTTTAAAAATTCATTGATAAAAATTTAACAACTCAAATCAGGCTAGTATTTATTTATTTTCTATAATTAATTGGCTACCTCTAAGTGTTATATAGCAACTCTTAATTACAATTAAAAAAAAATTATTTCTGTATAAAATTTTCACTTTCTTTTTTTCTTTTCGCAAATTTTCACTTTCTTATTCTCTTTTTGCAAATTTTTCTCCTTCTTTATTACCTATAACGAAATAGACTACCTCTAAGTAATATATCACTCTCTCTCTTTTTAGAAACTTTTCTAACTTGTCTTCTATTATAATTAAATGGACTACATCTAAGTATAATATGGCAACTCTTAATTATAATTAAAAAAATTATTTTTGCCTAAAATTTCCACTCTCTGCCTCTCTTTTTAGAATATTTCATTTCTTCTCTAAAATCTATGACTAAATGGACTACCTCTAAGTGTCACACAACTCCTAATTATAATTAGAAAAAAATTATTTCTACCTAAAATTTTCACATTCTTCCTCTTTCTAAAATCTTTCCTTTCTTCTCCCATCTATCTCGATGCTTACTAAGGATCACTTGCCTTCTTCTCTTTCTATCATCACTCACTCCTTTCATTCCTCCTCCACTGCTCACTAGAACCATTGGAGGTCTTCCCCCAGCCTCCTTTGCTATTAGATTAGAGTCACCGACCCCATCACCTATTGTGATGTGGTGGACATGATGCCTCTCGTCCATCTTGTTAAGATAAGAGTGGAGCCATGGACAGCTTTTTTGATGTTGCTGGTCACTGGTGTCATTATTTTTTGTCATAGTTATGACTTAGAAAATTCTTCTTCCATCACTCTAAGTTGTGCAATTAAAAGTCTAAAATTTCTCATATCAAAATTTGTCTTTTGCTCCATACGTAATTTTACTATTTTTCAATCCTCTTCAATAAATCATCAAATGACTAATTTAATTTTGAAATTACTATTAAGAGATCGTGTTATGTTTAAATGCAAGAAGCTTATTTTCATTTCGTAATAAATGAAATAACATGTATACTTTCATTGATTGTCAACTACGACAATAAAGCTCAGCCTAATTTTAACTTCTTATCTTGTTGAAAAAGAAGAAGTGTTAAACTGTTAAACTACTTGAATTAACTAAGTATTTTGGTCACTCATTTTTTCTGTGCATATTGTTGACTATGAATGTAATGATAATTATACATGTTTAAGATTAATGTTCTTGCCTTGAAGTGTTCAACTCAAGTGTTTCACATTGTTTCAAATTATTACTTGGTGGAGAAAGGGAAACAAGAGAACCTTAACAACGAGGTCATATCATGTATCTATTTGATTTTTGTTTTTATTTCATGTTTTTATTTTATATGAAAGAAATAGTAAAATCAGGAAATAAAAATAAAAAATTGGAATTTCTTGTATTCACTTTTTTTTCACAAAATTCTGAATATAAAAAATAAATTGAAAACAATATGTAGCATTTTTTTAATTATGATTTAAAAAATGAAAAAAAAAAGAAGAAAACAAAAACATATCATAATAAAAATAGAATAAAAACACGCCAAGTTTTGGCTTTTTACCCTTATGTCTGTCCCGTCTCTAAGTCGGTCAAACAAAGCATTGCATATTTGCTGTTGCATGCAACACCAGTTGAGTCCAAGCAAAGCGATGGCTTTTCGCAGTGCTTCAACAACATTGTTTCTTCCATGACTAAGAACAGCTCATGAGCTATGAATGTACGATGTTTTTACACGTGTCAGTGTGATGAACTAGCGAACATGTCTGCAAGTAAGTGCGTCAAATGAGGTTCAAAAACACGTTTTGATCAAATCCACTTACCTTCATTTTCAATATTTTATTGTAACGTTGGGCTTTCTCCTGGCTTAAGCCTTTAAACAACGACAAAATTTCAAAAAGATCAAGAATTAATGGTGACAATTCAGAGTGTAAATATATTTTGTAGCTCATTGTAAAAATAATCGAATGAGATTTTTAAATCAAAAGTTTGCTGGTATGCCTAGGTTTACTTTCTATTAGAATATCATTTCACAAAGAGTTACTTTGATTTGTTCCACCAAAGTTCTTTGTCCTAACCATTAAAGTGGGGACGGAAACAATTATAGCATGCATGGAATTAATGCAGATCAAAATGGCTATAATAATTAAGAAAATCTTAAACCCAATCGACAACTCTTGGTGGGGTTGTAACTGAATGTCGATCAATTAGGAGTTAGGTTTGTGTTCTTTGTATTTTAATCATGATCATTAACATTAATATTTGGCTTGTATAAGAGATAGACGCACAAGATGAATGCACTTGCATCAGGCAGAACGATTTAATTAATTAATGCGTTTTATTTATTATAGTTATTTGTTTACAGTTGAAGCTAAATGATCTTGGTACTTGAATCCAGGAATAATAGTCTTTAAAGAGACCTATATGCTTGAGCTAAGATTCTTGTGCCTGTCATTTTTTTTTTTTTTGTAAAATTTTAATCTATATATAGTTGGAAATTATAACCGAATTTAACGTTCTCGAATTCAATTCATATTAGAGGAGCGGTATAAGTGACTGTGTTTTGAAGAGAAGGATTAAAGTTCAATTCTTAAAAAAGTTAATTAACAGGTTTCTTTGTCACGAAAATATCTGAGAGGTAAAGTTCACAGTAATGCTTGTAGAGATGAGTATAATAAGCCAAGTTATTCCTGAACTATTCGAACTTCACTAGTTAAATCTTAAATCAAACTCATTATTTGTTTAATAAACAAACCAATTCAATATTGAATTTGAACTTGATAATATAGATGGCTCAAACACAAACTTTAGACATTAATATTAAAAGTTCATATGTGTGCGAGATCAACAATAATTTATTGTTATTAATTAGTTTTGTGCATGTGTATATAGTAAAATTCAATCACAAAAAAACAATTTTAGATATATAAGAAAGAGAATAGATAATTAATAGTAATGTATGTATTACTATATATTACTTAATAAATTATATTTTATTAAAAATTTGTATTTTTATTTTTTTTATTATCTATTACTTACCTAACTTCAATTTTCAAATAATCTCTTACTCCGTATATTTTAAGAAATCTACCATCTACCTTCTTCAATTATCGTTAGTAAGCAAACTTCTTCTTTAATTTCATAATTTCGATAATACAAAGAAATAATCAAACTACTAAATAAGTTAAACTGGTCATACTTTATTTTTAACAAGCCATGCCTAAACTTTAAATTTGTCTTATTTAAATAAATGAACCGAAATTGAGTAGTTTCCATTTTTCCACAAGTTAAATTTCAAGTTAACTCTGTTCCTACTTGGGACGGTTTTTTTTTTTTTGGTTTTTTGGGGGGGTACTACTTGTGACGATACTTTAATGAAAAGAAAACTAGATATAATATTAATTCGCAACAGGAAGACAGTTTACTGCACGCTTAAAACATTGTAAGAGTGCTTATAAATTTTCTGAATATAGTCTCATCATAAGACAATTAATCAAGGCATGCATGCGAAAAATATTCATAAGAGGTTGTATAATTTGTCAGTGTAAAAAAAATAAAAAATAAAATAAAAAAGGACCGAAGATATTCATGTACAGTGCTTCAAATTCATAAAAAATGATAGCTAAATTAATTAAGCTGCGCGCTGTTACTTGACGTTTGCTGAAAAGAATGTTTTCGTGGCGTTCGAGATTAAGTATATACCAAACATGCAATTTAATTACTGAAAAATGCACATAATATTAGTTTAATTCTTAAAAGATTTTTAATATTAAATAGATTAATAAAAATTTAACTTGACATATATTAATCTTTAAAAATTTTTTATATCAAGTTAATATCTAAAAGTTAAAATATAATATTATTTTAGTTCCTGAAAAATGTATGTAGCATCTATTTAATTCATCATTTTTTATAAATTTAAGGACTTAGTTGATATTATATGTATTTTATAGGTATCAAAGTGATGTCATATTTTAATTTTTAGATACTTATTTGATATTAAAATCTTTCAAGAGCTTATATGATATGAGGTTAAACTTTTAGAAGTCTATTTGACATCAAAATTTTTTAAGGATTAAACTAATGTCACAGCATCTTTTAATAACTAAAATACATATTTAGTCTTAAGTATATATTGAACATTCTTAATTAAAAAAATCAACGTCAAAAGTTAAAAAATAAATACATAAATTCAACCGTCCTACGTATATAGTGCCCCTTTTACACCTATGTATATTATGGCCGGCACTCTTATTTATCACAAACTCTGCCTCTGCCTTCATCCAATTAGAATATATATGTCTCAAGCTACTCTGATGCGCATACCCAAAATATATATCAAATTAAAATACCATGAGCTGCAACAGAAACCATATATAACACCAAATTAACGGTGCGGTCGAAAGCAGGCTTACGAAACACGAGACCACAAAGAAAGTGCCATTGACTCTTCGAATCGCTTGAATTTCGGTACAAGCATTAAAAGATATGTTCTTTGCAAATTTTTAAAGTGGTGAGAGCTAGCAAAGTGAACTAGTGAAGCTTACATGTGTATCATTTTTTCTCCTCTACAATAATATTTTTCATGACAATAATGCTTTAATTTCCTTGCTTTTCATTTTTAATGTGCAAACTATAATGAATGAGTAAACCCTCACTTTATTATTTAAAATTGTAAGCTTTGATGATAATAATTTCTGATATTGTAGTTTGGTTTGTAAAACTAATTAGTTTATAATATATTATTTTTTTTTCTAAAATTAATTCTTATTAGAGACTTAAAAATAAAATTTGTAAAGCCAGAAATTATTACCGAAGTTCATAATTTTAAGAACTAAATTGGTGACTTATTTTATACTTCTTCCGATTCAATAGACAACTTAATATAATTTTAAATTAATATATTAATTTAAAAATATATCAAATTATTTAAATTGACAGATAAATTAAAATAATTGAAGTAATAAATTAGATGCAAACAGCTCCCAACAACCTTGAAACTCATTGATCCCAGAGAAATTCTTACATGGTTTGAAAGTATTACGTGGTTGTACTCTCAAATCAATTATATAAGTATCCCATATAAAATATATTTACATAATTGATCTGGGAGTATCGCTACGTGATACTCTAGCACCATGTAAGTATTTCTCTTGATCACATGTACAGCTCCTAAATTCCAATTCAACCACAGCGACAATTATTTTGCTGTCGTGTGGAATGACCTAAACTTCATTAAACATATAAATTAATTGTATTTAAATATATTTAAAAATATAATAAATTATTCAAACAGATAAATTGAGACAAAGGAATAATAAACTAGATACCAAGACTTCCCAACAACCTTGGAACTCATTAATCACATGTACGGCTCCTAAATTCCAATTCAACCACAGCGACAATTACTTTGCTGTCGTATGGAATGACGTAAACTTCATTAAACATATAAATTGAACTAAAATAAAATTAATTAATCACTTGTAACCCAGCAAAAAAGATTAATCACTTTCCTTTACTTTTGCTTTATTTTCCATCTCAATTTTTTTTCCCTCTTTCTTTTCGGAGGTTGAGTTTGATCCAATCCATCTTGGAAGCAAAGTGCAATAATATAACCCTCACACTTAAAACTCCTAATCATTTCTTAAACCATGTTAGTGAAAGCTCATTGGTGGTTCAATTTGGTGGACTAGCACCCATGATCAAACTTGTGCCTTGGAGATTTCCAAGGGCTATTTTATTATTCATTTTCATTTCAACTGTCCCAAAAGCCCTCTGAACAGCAACAATTAACAGTACTTGCAGGCCAATAAAATGCAAAGATTTCCTAGGGTGGACTCTGTCTAATTAAATTTTTGCAAAGTGAAATAACTGTGTGTAACACTCCAATGGATATTGAGCTAGCTGCAGCATCAGACCCCACCATTGTATATAGCCGCCCGGTGTGGCATCAAAAATTCACATGCGGCATGTAATTAATATAGAGTACAAGAAGACACAATTACTCACAACTTTCATGTGTCACATCGAGCTGCCTACACATGAATATGCACTTACCTATATATAATGTGATTTGATCTTACCTTGATTCTCATTCTATTATAGTAAAAAAAAACTCACATTAAAAGAAAGTACTTGTTCTTTGGAATTCGAAAAAAAATGGTTGATAACATCGGAGGTAGTTCCTCTAACGACAATGGTGGCATCAAGGAACAAGACCGGTTGCTGCCAATAGCCAATGTTGGTCGGATCATGAAGCAGATTCTGCCTCAGAATGCAAAAGTCTCGAAGGAAGCAAAGGAAACAATGCAAGAATGTGTGTCGGAGTTCATAAGCTTTGTGACCAGTGAGGCCTCAGAGAAGTGCAGGAAGGAAAGGAGGAAGACTGTGAATGGTGATGACATATGCTGGGCACTTGCAACACTAGGTTTTGATGACTATGCTGAGACAATGAGAAGGTACTTGCATAGGTATAGAGAGTTAGAGGTAGATAAGGCTAATAATCAAGAGAGAGGAAATAGCTCAGAAGAGAAAGATGAACTATATAAAGCGCCAACTAAAAGGCGTTAGAATGTGAAGTGGAACACACTGTGTCTGAGTCTGATGAGAGTAATAGTTGCTGATACCCTCCATCTCAAGGCCACTTTATAAGGTTTTGAGGATGAGACAATGTAATAATTTTTCTTGTCTTATTATTAACTGGGTTTTGATTGAGCCAAGAACACAAGATTATTTGTTTTTTTTTTTTTTTTTTACAAGCTGCAGGTCTTTGCATGCTTAATTTGGTTGATCTATCGAATTTGAGTCAATATATATATAAATCTTGGCCATATGGTTTCTTCATAATTCAGATTTGCTTGCCCTGTATATACCTGTCTATATACACAATATCTCTCTCTGCAAATCAAATAACAAAACTGTCTGTACACTGTTTTCGACTGTAATTGATGACAAATTCTAGCATGTGATTTCATAATGGTCCTTGTATTCAAGAAAATGAAAGGACAATATTCATCCTTCAAACAAAGTTCGCGAGAAGACAGAACATCACTAGTTTGATCTGAATTACAAGAGGACAATCCATTTAGTTTATTGATAAATTTTCAATCCTTCAATCCATTTTTATTGATAAATTTTCAAGATTAATTAATTTCCATGATTTTTCCAGTATTAATTTACCAACCAGTAGGATGGATTCGATTTCATCTTTCATTTTTTCGAAAATGAAAAAAAGGGTCCGTTCTCCTTGTTTTGTGCCAGCTACATTTGAAGCCTCCCCTCTCGCCGTCACCCAAAAAACAAGGTATAAAGTCACCTTCTAGTTGGCGTTTCTTCACATAGTGAATGTGGCTATCAATTGACTAGTATCTTCACAATGTGGTGAGCAACTATAAATTAATTGTTTAAACTTCAATTCTTCAAACTAAGGTTAGGTTTTCATTAATTCAAATTTTAAGAGTAGGGACCACATGTTCTAAGAAAATTAAAAGGATATGGGGAGTAGGGTTGGACATTACTTAGAGAAATTAGGGTTCCAACAATTCCCCCCCCCCCCCCCAAAAAAAAAAGAGTTTCCTACATGTAAACCTGTTTTTCTTCCTTTTATTCAAGAGTTGCATTGAACTTTGATAGGAAATCAAGGACGAAAATCCAGGAAGCATAAACCAACCAAAACGATTTATATGTTGAAAAGTGGCAATCTTTAAAGAGAATAAATACTTATATTGGCATCCAGGAGCCATCCAATATTAAATCATGAAAGCATGAATGTACTGTAGTTGCTCTTCCCTATAGTACCAGTTTATTGAACATGGTTATATAGCAACCAAGGTACTTTCTGCCATGGCCAACGACTACTCACCAAGTGTCTGGCTCGCAATTGGTTGCCTTAGAAAGTGTGCAACATATACATTTAGCACCTTGCTGATTGGAGTTCCGCGTGTAAATGTGCCTAGAAATTAACAAGCACTGCCATGCATATGACAAATATTTACATGATTTAGGAGTATTATATAGTTGTGCTTCTGACTAGTTATATAAATATATTTTGTATTAAATTATATGTTAATAGTAGAATCTATATAAAATATACTTATATAATTGATTCGAAAATATAATTATATAGTACTCCTGGATCATATAAGTATTTCTCCATGTATATTGCATTCCGATCTGGACCACAAACCGCAACTTTTTTGAGAAGAATATTTTCTTAATATAGATTGTAGATACTTAAATCAACATAATTATGTGTAAATAAATGTAAATTTTAATTATTTAAGTGTTAGACGTATTGTTAAATAATAATAAATAAAAAATGTTATTAAAAGCAATATATTTTATATTTATATAATAACTAATATTTACATTTATTTAGATAATTAATCAGATGTCGATTTCAATGTCTAGGTCAGGATGTTCATAATAGATCTGTCTTGAGCCGTAGCGCACTCTAAAAAGCTAGACAATTGGAAACAAGGCTACATTGTGTTCTGTCCATTCTCTTATGGTTATGGTAAATTAAGAAATACCTACACAAAAACATTCTCTTATGCTATGTTAGCTTTTCTTGAACATTAAAAAAAGAAAATAGCTTTCTTACAATAATTAATATATAGGTTAGGCTTTTAAAGTCTTTTCGTTATCTCATTGTTTTTAATTCAAAATTAAATGCTATATTCTGACGACTCTTTAACAGGTTGAGAAAGATCATACTATTACTATCACTTTATTTATTTTGGATATCACCATACCAACCCTTGAGAAGTCACAGGAATATGAAAATATATAAATCAAACTTAATTGGCTCGCCTGCCACTTACATCTTTGTAAGGCTAGTGATATTGTAGTGTGGTTAATTTCGACTTTCAATATGCATCTCTTTGATTCCTCCACTTCATTCTCACACATTTAGTATATACTGCTGCCCCATTATAGCAACGTTAATATGTTGCATATTGATGTACATCCTGATAATTATAGGAAACGATCAAATTTGTTTACTGTTCCGTATTTCATTTGGTTCAGTTGAGCCGAACTTTGCAAGCATATTTATTAATCACCGCCGCGCGCACTACCCACTAGTTGTTTGAGAGCCTATATATAATCGAGCACATAGCCTGTTAAATTGTACATATTCATCATCTTTTGTGCAGGAGACTTTGTAGATTTGGAGGAGAAAAGAAAAAGAGGATAAAATAAAGATCAGTATTATGACATCAGATACATATAGATTAAAGTTGATGATATATGTGAGCTACTTGCTCATATCTATACATGCAACATTTATGGGTAGCTCTCATGTACGTTGTTTGAACTCAAAGTAGATTGCTAAATAATAAACAACAATTGGATATAGTGATAAGTGAGTTGCACGTGGAAGTAGAGAACAAAAATTCAAACTTTGGAAAAAATAATTGCTAGAAGAGTCTTTTAGTCGCGATGGTGCTAGAAAATTTAATCTCACAATAATATCCATAAAGATACCCTAGAGACTAAAAAAAGGAAATAGATTGCTAATTAATAAATGTTAAGAGAAGTATCTTCCTATTTATTATTTTCTATCCTTGTTTATATTGTAATAATTAATTAATATTTGCTCAAACCACTAGGAGTGGTACAATGATAAGAGATTTAAATAATATGCATGAGGTTACAAATTCTAACCTTATTGCTACTAATATACAAAAAAAAATTAATATTTGCTAAATTCAATTTTATGAAGTTTATCAAAATAATTCTAAGAGTCGATGAAATCATACTGCACCTATAACTTAGCTTTTAAGAGTTCAACTAAGCTACATATATAAAGATTATATATCAAATTAATTAAATCCGGACAAATATCAACTCTACATATGCACTGAGGCTCCGCTATTGTTAAAAGCAAACATAAACTTTCAAATGAAAACCTACCAAAATTATTTGATTGAATGCAAGCCTGATTTTGTTGGATGGTGCAAGTTGCATGTAGCATTACATTCACTGCAGAAAATTATTTTGTTTAAGTCTTGGTGTAAAAAATTCGAGGCTTAAAGGATGTTTGGCAACTTGAAAAATTAAATTAATATGGTATAAAGTAGGGCTAGTTATATTAAACTGTATAAAAATGAACTAGGTTTTTTTATTAAATGTTATTTAGTTCGACAACTTAAAAAAACTATGTGGCTCATTTTCTTATTTGATAAGATACAACATACCAGTATAATCTTAAATTATGTGTCAATAGATAGACAACAGAGGACAATTACAAATGGTGGCAGTTAATGGGTGCTACGTGGTGGATGGTGGCAACAGATGATTACAACTGGCAGTAGACAGTGGTGGTCGACGACAGTCGACGGTGGCGATCAATGGTAGAAGGTGCAAAGGGTAGCTATGATTAATTCATCGCATGAAAAATTTTAGATTGACTAAACTCTAATTATAAGTTATCATTTCTACTTTCTTAACCTCGAAGGTATATATTAACAAAGTGCTAGTCTGAATGGAAGAGACTTCGATTCCCTTAAGTGTATGGTTTTAAGTTTGAGATTGGGATTTATGTATATAAAAAAAACACCGTTGGGTGTAACACTCTGCCAAATCATAAACTACCACATAATTAATTTGAGATAATCTAAAATTATAGCAAATCCCTTAGTTTGACATAATGATAATTCTAAATAAAGGAATAAATTCAGAAATTCATTAAAAATTCTAGATAGTCTTAATAAAAAATTTTCTAGCCAATTTGACCCTAGATAATATAAATAACCTCCAGAAAATTTATTAGAATTTTTCTAGATAATTTAGTAATTATTAATTAATTTCAATAAGCTTGAAATTTAATAAAAAATTAAGAAATATAGAAATAAGTCTCAAAAAATTATGAAAAATTTTATGTAGTGCATTACAAAATTAAAATTTTGAAATTTTGAAATTTGATTATTTATTAATTTTGAGTGTTGAAAAATGAATTTTTGGCTTAAGAAAAATTAAGTAAAAATAGGTAAATAATGGAGAAAATTTTCAAAAAACTAGGAACATGATTAGGATAATTAGAATGATCATCTACAATTTTGTCAGCAATTTTAAGTAAGAGTAAGTTAATTATATATATTTACCATAATCAACATAATATAAATTAGTAAGAAATAGGAAAAATAAACAAAATGAAGAAAGTACTTTCATCTCATAAAATCTGAGATGCAGTCTTGGCCATTCAAAGTAGACATTTGTCACTCCATGATTAATTCTTAATGGAGAAGTAGAATTATTTTAGTTGGGAAAAGTACATGACTAATATTTTAGGTAAATATGAGTATGACTTCTCTACTTTCTCAACAAACTGTTAAGAAACACAAAAAAACTCTTCCCCCTTATTTGTTTTGGTCATTAGCCGAAGCCATAGCTAGATGGGAGTGGAGGAATTATTTTTCTTTTAGTTATTCTTTGATAAAGAAAACGAAGGCAAAATATCTAAAACTACTTGTATGGGAAGTAGCTTCCTAATCTAGCATAAATCAGGATGAAAAACCTGCCTTTTACCTTAGAAGAAAGAGCTACAGCCAAGAAGAGAGAATACAAAGAGTTCCACTTCAATCCTCTTCATCATTAAGAAGAGGATTATGTGAGGGATACACTAAGTGAGGTTCTAATATTGGTTCCTTCAACAATATTTCTTCAAGTTTCTCAAGTTTTCTTGTATGGGGGAGCTCTACCACCTCCTTCATCAACTTGCCATCATCATCACCTCCTCCATCATGTATGTCGCCACTTCCATTACCATGTAGGTGTTCTTATATCTTTTATCTCCTTCTTAACACTCCCATGGTCTTCTTTGATTTTGGGTTGTTGAAATTATGTGCTGGAATTACATTCTGGGTGCTGGACAGTCTAGCTATGCTATTTTTCTAGCATATCAAACCATGTTATTTTGACCTGAAATTTGTATATGATGAAACTAACATCTTAAAGTTCTTTTCTGTAAAATTTTATTATTTTTTGTGGTGTTTGGCTATTTTTAAAAATTATGGGCAGAATCTACCCTGTTTTGAACTTGTGATTTGTTTATTTGACCATCAAATTTTTCTATTTTTTTTACCCCATTAAATCTATGAATTTTGGCTTGATTTTTGCATGTAATGTTAAGAACATTTCAAAATATAATTGTGTAAATTTGTGGAATTTTAGGAGTTAGTTTGCTATTTTTAATAAATTTAAGAAATTGAAACAGACCTGCTGAAACCCTATTTTGGACTATCTAAAATGTTCTAATTTTGTTACCCTATCCATTCTTTGAAATTTGGATATGTTGAATCTGACACTCTAAAAAACTTATTGATAAATTTTTAAAAATTTTAGAAGTAGTTTACTATTTTTAAATATTTACTCAATAATATGCTGTTTTGGAAAGCTATGTGTTGGATTAGGCCTCTATGCATAAATTCGGGCCAATAAAAGAAATAGGATAGAAATATGAATTTTCGCAAACTTTAATGAATTAAAATGAATATAATAAATTTAGGGAACTAACAAATTAAACATGCATGTGATTTCCATGTGTAAAGCAGCCTACATGGTTTTCTAGGGAACTAATGTGATTTAATTCATAAATTACCTCATTCTTGACCATTGAGATGTATGTGAGATATTTGTAATGATTACACTGCCAATAATATGTGTTTGTTAATTGTATGTGTACTTGGCTACTTCAAAATAATATGCATAATCTCGTACGTATGTGGGTTGAATTAGCCTAATGTGTGTGGAAGCATCCTAGAATCATCATTAACGCTTGATATGCTTGCACCAAAGATTTAAAAAGCATGATGTGCGCAAATAGTTCTATTGCTTGAATATGTAATATCATGGATCAAGTGCCTTGCATGACCTGCAAATTTCTATATAGAAATTAAAGAAATGAGGTATATTTATCATGCATTGATGGCACATCTGGATATATGGTTTGATGAGCAATAAGGAAAAGAAAAGATGTTACGATTATGATTTGATGACCTAGTTAAGGGAGGATGACCTAGTCGATGCCTGAAGACCATAGTTGGATGGCCACAGTCTGGATTTGGACAAGGAACGCCCTGGTAGATAACTCTCGTCTTATAGTGGTTGAATGGCCACATAGTTTGCCCTTCAAGATAAATTAGAGACAAGTGGAAGCTTAAAGTAAGAAGGTTATGTGCATCATACATTGATCTCATAATTATGTCGTAAATTAAGAGTTACCTTTAGATTCATTGTATCTTGAATTACTAATTATGCACAATATCATGGTCTCATGCATTCTAACTCCATGTCTTATACATTCAGTTAATTATCTTACTTATATCTTGGATTGCCTTATGCACTTATATGTCTCTACTTTCTATATACCTTGTTAGGTGTTTTCCAAGCTTTAATTATGTGAGTATGGCTTTGTTGCATTGTCTGTACTGGTTGTGTTTTATTATATTTATATATATCAAAGATGTCTGTCTAAATATGGGAGAATTTTTTGATGCACAGTAGACCCCTGGAAAATGCCATCCCTATGGAGAGTAGTATTTCATTCCATTTTCTTAGTGTTTCCAAGCACATGATAAGATAGCAACGTTTGGGTTCGCTTGGATAATATGATGCCTATAGAGTAGTATAGAAAATTCTTTTGAAGTACTTTGATTAGTAGGCATAACCACAAAGTTGTATATGTATATCTTAGTTAGCTTAATGTTTCGAGCATATGGATGATTTGCAATAAATAGCATGCATATAATCACCATTAGTTAGATCAGTTAAAGAATTTATTAACGGATTGATGTAATATACAACTCGTCAACTGAATCAACTAGATCAATAGATTCAATAATCTCAACATCCATTAAGGAAAGAGAAAATTAACTTGCAAAATTCCCATATGTAAATGAGAAAGAAAACAAATTGGTAACACACTCTAGTTAGTTATCAACTAAGAAATTAGAATAAGGAATCTTAACAACTAAATTTGGTAAATTAATAATTAATTAATAGAGTGTTACATTGGGAGGGGTTCCTACTTAGACACTGACTATATTCCGAGATATTAGTTTCTCACATGTTAGGTAAAGAGATATTACGAGGTAGAGAAGATGTAGACAAGAAACCCTAACAACATATTTTGGGCCTTTCTAGAAAGCTGGCCTTCTCGTTGGAGATGATGGACCATCATAGCATTTATTAAAGCCCAGATGAACTTGAGCCCGAAGTTTTATATTTTTACCAGCCCTTTGTGAAAAAAACTCATTTTGATCCCCTTTTTTCCCCCCGCAAAGATGCTGAATCAACTTCTGTAAAAAGAATAAAGAAAAAAAATATTAAAAGCAAGAGGCATTGTCTCAATGCAGATCTTGCACTTCATGAAGCTTTGTTGGGTTGATTTGGATTCCAATAACAAGGTCACTGCACCCCATTTTTCCTTTCCTGCACCGAAAACAAAAATTGAAAATGTGGATAATTATCTCTAAAATCGAGCTTAAAAATGATGTAAGGGTTACACTTGGTTTTCTTGGAATTTTTTTCAAATCTAATTACAAATTCATCCTAAAATTTGCAAACCCTTTACCATTTATCTAGCAACCAGGAGTTCGGTAATTACTCGGAAGTTTATATAACATATACAACTTGTTTTCAAAATGATCCCCATGCATTTTGTCTTGATTTGTTCTACCTGAAGATATTACAAACTTGCTAAAGAGATCATATCATTTTTCTTTGCTGGATGAAGTATGTAAAAGACCAACCAATTGTTGAAGCACTTTGCTCAAAATCACTATACTATGACAAATCACTTTGTATAACTATTTCAAGTATTATAGTGCAGTTTATATGCCAATTTCCATACTTATAGAATTTTGATCCATTCAATTATAGGGCATTTGTTTCAAGGCTAATCAACTTATTCCTGGGAATAATTACTTGATAATGATATATTCTCATACTTGTTATAAGTTTTATAAAGATATTTTTAGGTGTTGATCATTCTTGGAGAAGTTATATTCTTATATTTCAATAGGATTTTATTCTCATGATAGGGGTTAGAATGGAAGATTTCTATAATATGGGAAGAAAAATTATTAAACAAAAATACTAAAATATCTCTCAATTAATGATAATAATAAATAATACAATTAAATATGTTAGAGAAATTTTGACAATTATTACATATATTTTTAGAAATTTGTATTATAAATCTAACAAGTTCTTAATTTATTATCGAGAATATCAAAAAATATTCTTAGAGATTTTTATTGTTAAACAAACAAATTTTAAAGAATATCCAAAAATAACATTCTTAGTATAATAATCCCAAAAATATAATTTCTGGGAATATAATTTTAAACCTTGAAACAATGCCCTTTAGAAGGAGAAACTCTAGGATTGGGTTGTGGGAAAAGAAATGCATCATAGACCAATGATTTCATCAATGAAAATCAACTTGGAAGAGCTCTAATGGAGGCATGTCTTTGAAGTTCACTATTCTGTGGCACTTATGTCACAAACAACTGAGGACATGTCCAATCCTGCGGGCAATATCATTCCTCTGTCTAAAGTGAGACCTGACATGGGATGTTGTTATCAAGGCCTAGAGTTCTGATTTAGTCGAGGTTGCCCGGGACAATATGTTTGATATCATTATATAAACTACTTGAACATCAAGAATCTGCTTAGGCAAGACCCTAGAGGAAATCCCAAACCTTCAAATTAAGGATGACCCAACCCCGGAGAAAGAGTGAGACAAGAAAGAGAAAGAATTTTATACCAAGTTTGTTCTTTCAATTTTATGTCCCTATGTTGAAAGATTTAGTCAGCTACATGCACCAATTGCCTATTCCATAACTGACCATGGTTTTATTCTCTTTCAATTTCATTGTTGATGGCATTGGTCCTTGGTCCAAACTCCAAATGGAAGCAATCAAGCAAAAGGAGCGGAAGTTGTAAACAATCAATTAAGCATTATGCATCATCAACCTATCCAAATGCCTACCTGACATTGAGCATCATTGACTTTTTGTCACTTATCGTTATTTTTTAGGCGAAAGAGGTTTAGCAACTTTTACTTTTGTTTTTATTTTACTCTTTTTGTGATAAAAGCTTGAACGAGGATGTGAGATAGTTTTTATATCTATATTTTTTTAATTCTTAGCTAATAATAAACATAATTACGACTATCCTGCCTCTCATATATCACTTTCCCAATATCATAAGAAATTACTTTAGATATATAACTGCAAAGCACAAGCATAAATCAGCATAAACGTATAGAATCATACAAACAACAATTCAGCAGTGTGATTTTTGAAATAAAAAATTCAGAAAATATTATATTAAAATTTAAAAATTAAAACAAATAAAATATATTTTTATAAAATATTTAATAATATAATAAAATATTATATCAAATCAAATCAAATCAAATCAAATCGATTGAAAGTACAAATTAAAATCAAATCAAATTAAATCAATTAAATCTAAATTTATAATAAAAAAAAGAGTGGATTTGCCATGTAGTATTTTCAACTAATGTTTCATGAGCATCTAATTGAAAATAATGTATTGCTCAAATATAATAATAAAAATTGTCAATATTACATAAAAAAATATTACATGACATTAAAAAATTTTTAAAAAGTTACACAAAGTGTTGCTAGCTTGTACCCTCTTCTTAGAAAAATTATTATTTGATACTCTTGAAGCACCAGCTAAATTGCGCTTTACTTAATAACAGAGTGATATTTTAGATAAAATTGTAAGTGATGGATTATAAACTAAAATCATTATATTTAAATATTAAAATCAAATCAAATCCAATTTTAATGAAATTAAAATGAAAATGAAAATTAAATCAATCTAAACCTTATTGAGTTCTTTACTCACATGTCAACCTCACTTATTTTGAAATAAAAAATTCAAAAAAATTCATAAAATAAAACAATGACAACTAATTTGACTACTTATATCAAATCATCTCCACTATTCGAAGGTTGAGTGCCAAGTTATAGTCCATAAAATGATTAAGTTGTTCTATTAAAAGATTAGTTATCATATATAGGTGATATTAGATTTGATAAGACCTAATTTACTAGCTATTGATAAGATATAGTTTACCATTATCATATAGCTACGGCAAAATCAAGCCAAATCAAATCAATTAAAGTATAAATAAAAATCAAAATTAAAATCAAATCAATTAAATCCAACTATTTAACAAAAGAAAAGAGTGGATTCGCCACACTGATGTGCCATGAGTATCTAATAAAAAATTATTAATGTTACATTACATGAAATATTATCAGCTCATAATCTCTTTTTAGAGAAATTATTACTAGTTACTTTTGGAGTAGCAACTAAATTAAACTCTGTCTAATAATTGAATTACATTTTAGATAAAACTATAAGTGATGGATCATAAGCTAAAATCTTTATATTCAAATGTTAAAATCAAATCAAATCAAATTTTATAAAATATTTAAATATAATAAAATATTATATCAAATGAAATCAAATCAAAATTCAATGAAATCAAAATAAAAAAATAAATCAAATCAATCTAAATCTCATTGACTTTAGTAGTCACACGTCAACCTCATATTTTTTGAAATAATAAATTCAAAAAAATTCATAAAATAAAACAATGACAACCGATTCTACTATTGATATCAAGTCATCTCCACTATTCAAAGTTTGGACACCATGTTATAGCCAATAAAATAATATAATGTTAAACTTCTCTATTGAAAGATTAGTTGTTATAAGTGATCTTGGTTTTGATATTACTAGCTATTGATGAGATTTAGCTTACTAGCTATTACCATATAATTATGGCAAACTCTTTTGAAGAATATAGTTTATAACCTTTATTTTTTTTTATCATTAATACATATAATCTCATTGAGTCTATTAGTCACATATCAACCTCACTTTTTTTTTAAATAAAAAATTCAAAATAAAAATATAAATTCATAAGATAAAACAATCATAATCGATTTGACTACTCATATCAAATTATCTCCATTATTTGATGCTTAGACACCAAGTTATAACATATAAAATGATATAATATTAAACTACTTTATTGAAAGATCAGTTGTATGATTTTGGCTTGGATGAGGTCTAACTTATTAATTATTAATGAGATCTAACTTACTAGCTATTACCATATAGCTATGACAAACTCTTTTGAAGATTATGTTTTATAGCCTTTATTTTTTTTATCATTGGTATTATTTGTACTTAGTTCTACTTTTTATAATGTGATATTTTATTTTTAAATATTTATACTCTACCCATATTAGCGCTAGGGGAGGTTGGCTTAGTATATATACTCTTAGATTGATGCTATGATTGTCATTGTTAACGAGTGTTGGTTATTTCAAGATTGTCACAATTTACTTCTATATGTTCATTTATTTCTCATTAAGTTGTTCTACTCTTCATTTGTTGTAGCCTTTTTATGATTGTGGTTTTCCTTTTATAATACATAATTATTGCTTTTGTAGCTCTTTTCATGTTTAATGAAGAGATGATCAAATTTTTCTTCTATTGAATAATCACTTCATAATACTAGTTCTTTTTCCTATATTCCTTGATATGTATCTTCTCGTGCATCTTTGTATTTTGTTTAGGTGAAATTATATATTAGTTATTTTATGAAAGCGAATTTAACCAATATAAAAGTGTCACATGTTATGAGATAAATCAGCTTATTTTTTTGCTTTTATATTATCTATTAATTTGTTATGTATTCATTCATCTTGTGTATTTACTAATTAAATACTTGAGGCTTCTTAATCATATGCTGAGACAAAAGAAAAGAGTACTGTGATGATATTGAGAAATATTGATCAAACAATTGGTCATTGCAATAGCACTTAATTTATTATTATGAAACTTGGTGCTAATATTATTGGTATTAAAATTGTTTGAAATGATTTTAATATTATGTTTTTATATTTATGGTAAAAGGCCGATTGTATTTTATTAATTATAGTAAAAAAAATTTGTATGTTACATTATTTAGGTATTATTTAGTTCCGCTAGGATTTAAAAAAAATAATGAGATGACTTCTACCTTATTTCCTTGAAGTAGGCAATTAAGTCTTGCAATCCCTACATCTTGCACATAGCTGTTTGCGTCTTTAAACATAGCAAAGCAAAAAATAAGAAACAATAATTACATAATAGCATAAATTCTTTGAGCAAATCATTCACATAGACATCATGATGAGTATAAACTGCTTGATAAATTAGTTTCCTTTCTTTTTCTTTGCTTACTCTCAATGTACAAGAGTCTTTTGATGCATTGCAATCATATCTTACATGAAAAATAATGTAACAATATTTCATACAACAAAAAATAATGCAACAATGTATTCTTATAGAAATTACATTCCTCATTCAAACCTTTATCCCGTTTTTTTGGTCCAAAGAAGGTCCCAACTTATGGTGGCGCCTATAAGATGCCTCCGGTCCTCAATAGAGCATTGTATGCTCCTCTATCCTCCATACAAACAAGGTACACAATCAACTAAGCAAGGACTCATGGATAAATGATCCTTCTTTTATCTATGCTTATATATCTATTCTATACTTAGATATGGAGTTATTCTATCCTTTATTATGTAAAAGAATCGGCTTCTAAAAGAATCTTTTTTAAAGAAAATTCGTTAGCACATTAATCTTTAAAAGTTAAGGACGTTTTAATAAGTTAACCCTTATTAAATTTCATCTTATAACTCCTAACGAGATAATGATGTGACCCATTAAATGCTGTGTATCATTTGTTTTGGACATGGAAAAACTAATGTGTTAAAATTTGAATCTTTTAGGGATCAATATGTATTTTTCTATGATATGTTATTTAAAAAAAAATTAGTTTAACATAAAAAATGTTCATATTTGAATATGTGTTGGATAGTCATTATTTTGTTTGTTTAAGATGCATCTTGGCATGAGTGCGATAAATTAAATAACAACAATTAATTAATTGCTAACTGAGAATCAATTAAACTCACAATAAATAAAACAATTTATAAGACTTCAATTTTTTGTTGTCAATTATTTCTTTGATTTGATTTTTATAATTATGAATTGTATTTACAAATTCTCTGGAAAGATAGCTTTCTTTTTCTCCTTTTTTTTAAAAAAAAAATATCAAAAGTAAATAGAACATATTTATTTAAAGAAAAATTAAAAAAAAAATAAAAGACAAAGGAAGCTTATAAAAACCTGTTTGAATTTTTTTAAATTGTTTTTTTAAATAATTATTTTCTACTAGAATTTTATTTTATTTTTCAATGTAAAATTTTATGTATTTCAATTTTGCAAAATAGGATATATTATTTTAAGAACATATTTTATTTTCCTTCATGAGATTAATTCACTTAATTTTCACACTTTATTTACTTCATGGACACTTCAACTATATTTTGCAAAATTAAAAGACAAAAAAAATTTACATTGAAAAATAAAATGTTAGCAGAAATAATCATTGTTCAAAAAACAATGATTTAAAAAATATTCAAAAAGATTTCTATGCTTTCCTTGTATCGCTTATCTTTTTATGTTTCTTTAAATAAAGATGATTTATTTATATTTTGACATTAATGAAAAAAAAAGAGAAAAAAAGGCTATCTTTTTCGAAAATTTGGACATGCAATTCATAACTATAGAAAACAATGCCAAAGAAATTATTGGTAACAAAAAGAAAATTGAAAACTTATAAAATGTTTAGTTTCTTATTAGTTAATTGAATTTTTATTGGTAATTGGTTTTTGTTATTTAGTTTCCCATGCTAATGCTAGGATGCATCTTAAATAGACACAATAATGATCGTTTGACACATATCCATATATGAGCATATTGATCTTAGACTGAATAAAATCTTATAAAATAATATAGAAGAAAAATACACATTAACTTCTAAAGATTCAAATATTAACATATTAGTTCCTCCACATCTAACTCAGATAACACATGGCATTTAATAGATCACGTCATTATTCTATCAGAAGTTAATAAATAGAATTTAATAAAATGACTAAAATGTAAAAACATGCTTAGCTTTAAGAATTAGTGTGTTAAGCGAATTGTTTTAGAGGGACGATTTTATCTAAAACCAATTCTTTTAATAAATTAACTCCTTTGTGATATAAAAGTTTTTTTATTTATTTAATCTTAATTTGGTTTTGTTTTCCCAATATATCATTATTATGTAACTAAGCTTAAAGATATAAAATATTATATAAAATTACAAGGATTTCCTTAATTTCGAATTATAACTATTCGAAGGTAGGAAAATGTAGAAGAGTATACCTAAAGCTTTCAAGTGAGTTCGGAAGCATGAACCCGCTGAATTCCTGAGTCTGCTGAGTGATCCAAGCTCTACGTTGATTGGAGTGTACCTGCAATGATTCCAACCCTCAAATCAGAAAGTACTCCAGATACTAGAGGTGATATGAGGGTGATAATGTACCCTGAGCTTTGAGGTTATTTGCCCTTTATAGGCACATGTGGATGAGTTTAAACGTGGTTACGTTCAGCGATTTAGGCAATCCATTTCGAGCTCTAGCAATAGTATTGGAATGTGGAGTAACAGTGCATGACATCCATGATATCCAGCCTGGCTTAACAAGTGATTAGCTCAAGTGGATGAGGGCTGAACTTTGACTTGGGCCTCTTCAGGCACAGTGACTTTGGGCCTTTATACTAGTATGGAATAATAACTATTTTGAAAAACTCATAAATTTCTTATATTGTGATTATATTCTTTTCTGCAGAACTTTTAATTAAAATAGACTTTTATTCAAACTTATCAAACTCACGAGTTACTTGAATAGTAAACTTGTAAAAGTTATTTTAAAAATTATATTAAAAAATATTTAAAATATCTAATTATAATAAAATAAATTTAT
This sequence comes from Pterocarpus santalinus, assembly GCA_031439595.1. Classification (NCBI taxonomy): domain Eukaryota; kingdom Viridiplantae; phylum Streptophyta; class Magnoliopsida; order Fabales; family Fabaceae; genus Pterocarpus; species Pterocarpus santalinus. Next base: position 52,234,306 of record CM062530.1, on the reverse strand, counting down.
AATCAGTAAATATAAGTTAAACTTCACTTATAACATGATATTGAAGCAACACAAGTCATAAAATATTAAATATAAATTAAGATCACAAAAAAAGTAATAGTTCAAAATTTTATGATGTTAAACATCAAAATAACTTAAGCTAAGACGTCAAGATATTCAATTAAGGAAATTCTAATTAAAAGTACTCTTTGTGATATTATGTTTTGATGCTTAAAAGATTAGATATTGACTAAAATAATGAACTCGTGAATTTATATGAATTTACCCAAATTTACTTATATTTGAATTGTCAAGCAAGTTAATTTGATTTAGGAATCTAAACAAATAAACTCGTATAAATTTGCGAGTTAACCTAGGAGTTTAACAACATACTTACATTATTATTTATGCTTTTACTCTCAATTAAAAATAAGTATGGAATAAGAAACTTAGCACTATTAGAACACTTATTATATACCTTTCTTTAGTTAGAAATATAAATAAATATAGATATAGATAATACCGATTTTTTCCTCAAAAAATGTATATATGAGCTTTAGACCGAATCCAAATTCAATTCTACGAAAAAACATTGGTGGCTTAGATTCTACCTTGTAGAATTATTTGGTAAACTCGCATTTCTTACGTCTGTAAGAAATCCTACCGACCCCGAATGCATAATGAGAAAATAGAAGAGGTGAACCTCACACAGGAATTCCACCGATCAATACATACTTACCCAAAAACATACAGATTGTATCTTTATTAATTTATAATTTATTAAGACTATATTTTAAAAATTTAATTTAAATATATTATTAATATAAACTAATTTTATATTATCAATTAATAAAAATATTAAAAAATATTAATTTATATAAATAATTATTTATTATAATAAAAAATTCACCACAACTTCCCACTTTTTAAAACTATTTTATATCGATAATTAAACCCATATTTTATGTACCTTTTTTATATTCGACGTAACCTTTGTATCGTTATCCCAACTCCCAAGCAAACAATCAATTATATATACTTTAAATTTTAATTTTCCGACAATAACAGGATCCATGCCCAAATAAATTTACAATTTTTGGTGCATCATTTCCATTTTACCCTTTTTTTTCTTTCGGTTTTTCTTTTCCGTCGTTGCTCCGTCTGTTGCAAGCGAGCTCATCTTCTTCTTCTTCGTCCTTCTGGATTTTCCCCCAAACTCCCTTCTTCTTCTTCTTCTTCTTCACCAACCATTTCTAGGGTTTCCGTTTAGTCGAGCCACGCGCACGGTTTCTCTTCTCTCCACGGTACGCGCCTTTTTCTTCTTCGTTCAATCATTTCCTCCTTGATCTCCCTCTATTCTTCTCTGCACTGCAATCTTCGTTTCTTTTAGTTGTTTTTGGGTTTTGGTGGTACGGCGTCGTTTGGTGGCGAGGGATTGATTTGAGCAGCGACGAATTTCGAATTTGGGATGTTTGATATTGAGTTGTTGAATTCGTGGTTCCCTCAATTTTGAATTTGGGGAAAATTTGGTAATGATTTTTGAAATTGAGGTAGAATTCTGGAACGATGTGGGATTTTAGTGTGATTTCATTTGATGGGAGCTGAAGTTGTTCGGTTGAGATTTGGAAACTTTTTTTTTTCCCCTTGTTTGGTTGCTTTCATTGTTTGGTTTGAAATTTGGAATTTTTCTTTATGTGATTTATGAATATTTAGGGTGCAGGTTTTGGTGTCTAAGCTGGGTATTTAATTTGCCGGCATGTCTATGAGTGAGCGCAAGACTATCGACCTAGAGCAAGGATGGGATTTTATGCAGAAGGGCATAACGAAGCTGAAGAACATTCTGGAAGGGTTACCTGAGCCTCAGTTCAGCTCTGAGGACTACATGATGCTTTACACGTATGCATCTCTGAGATGTTTTGGTTGTTTACATGTTAAGGGTTTTTATGTGTTTGATTAAATTCGATGTGGTTTTGGGAACTGCTTTTCCTTAAATCGTGTTGCAGGACCATATACAATATGTGCACTCAGAAGCCTCCTCATGACTATTCCCAACAACTGTATGACAAGTACAGGGAATCATTTGAAGAGTACATCGTATCAACGGTGAGTAATGCTATAATTGGGTAATACTACTTTCCCATGATGGTAAATACTTGAGTAGGATCATATCTAATGTTCGTGACTAGGACAATTTAATTGGTCTATGTTCGTGTTCAACACGCTAGGAACACTAGGACATGATACCATTGACGCATCTTTTCTTCCGTTTAGGAAAATATATATCATTGATTGTATAGTTCTTAGAAAGTTAGTTCTAAAAGAACAAAAAACTCATGTTTTGGCATATTCAATTGCCAATTTGACCACTGAATCATAGCTCTAAGTGAGTATAGACAAAGAGTGAATGTTTTGGAAGTGAAAGATACAGCACTGCAGCAACCACAACACCAAGCACCTAACATAATCAGACAATAGAAGGAATATGATAGGAATTAAGAGGTATCTTGCTCAAGAAGAAGTGGTTGGTCATAGCAGTGGTGGGCAGGCATAGATCCGGAGACAAGGGCGATTAGACTGAGAGAGATGAGTGCGAGCATCATGAATTTGAAGAAGAAAATAGATTTTCAGGAGGATAAAAAAACAGTTTTACTTCTTAATTCCAAGGAAGCTAAAAATTAATTTAAAAAAAATGCTTAATGAGAGTTCCTTGTACTGTTACACTGTGAATGAATGTTTTAGAGAGAATGGGATAAAATGGAAAGGAAATTGAAAGGAGTTGTTATATCTGTGATTCTATTATCAATGATGGAAGAAAGGGGAAGGTAAAGGATTATAATGTTACATATCCCTTCTTAACCTTTTAGAATAACTCTTTTTCCCTTTGCTTGGATGAAAAGAGAAAATAAGAAGAAAGAAAATAAAAAGAAAGAAAATAAAGAGAAAACGAAGAGAAAATTATATTTTTTTTTCTTGTTGATTGGTTAAGAAGAAAAGTGCGAAGAAAGAAAATGTAATCGTATGTAAAAGACAATTTTATCAATTTATTTTATATGACTAAAAAAAGATTATAGGGGTAAAATGGACAACTCAAGTCATAAATCTTCTCTCTCTCATTTTCTCGCCAATAGAGGAGAGAAAACTTTTTAATGTGGGGCCCACCTTTTTTTTTTTTCCCCCTTTCTTCTTTGTTTTCTTTCCTATCCAAGCAAGAGAAAACTCCCATTTTCTTTCTCTCCTACTTCTTTCCTCCTATTTTCATGCTATCCAAGCAAAGGAATGGGAAACTAGTAGATAAAAGGTTTTCAAAATAACAGGAAAGCTAATTTTGCTCGTTACCCTCAATTTGGTGGGGAATCAAAGTGAGAATTTGAAGGGGAATGGTTCCCTCACATTCCTTATTTCCTTTCCCATTCATAAATTTTTAATCTAACAAACAAGGATACTCATTCCCTTTTGTATCCTCTCACATTATACTCTCTCACTACTCCTTATCCAAGCAGATTCATTAGTAACTTGGTTGTGGTTTGAAAAATTCATATATAAATCAAAATTCTAATTAGTATATTGTACTAACTGTGTATATATACATTGGTATTGAATAATGCTTTCTGCTCATTATTCAATGACCCTGATGAAGTAAAATTTTGTAAGTCATGTATAAACTAAAAATGAATAGTTAATAAGATTCACCAGAATGAGGTTCCCCAACCCCCCCCCCCCAAGAGATTAATTTTAATGTACTGTTAATGTAAAAGAGTTTTATACTGCATCTAATCGCATACTTCTATTTGTATGACTTTTAAGATAATGGATGGTTGAGTTAAATATTTTTGCTAATGTGGCAATGCGTGATTAGATATTTATATAAAACTTTTTTACACCGATAACATATCAAAATTAAATTCTTTTTTTAATCTATTAATTTACTTAGTCATAATGGAATGTTTCAAACCTTTTAGAATATGTATTAAGGTTATATGAGATGTTTCAAACCTTTTAGAATATACATCAGGGTTATATGACTTTTCATCCATAAACTGATAGTAAATTTCGCTATGTTTATCAGTGTACCATGTAATGGCATACTCATTAAGGACTCAAATCCTATGTCTGGAATCCCACCCAGACAAGAAAAACTGCTGTAACAGTTTTTTTTTTTTTTTTTTTTTTTTTTTTTGAGGAGGAGGAGAAAAGGGAGGGGGGTTTGAGTATAGGGGACAGGGAGAGGGGTCTGAAGCATGATGAAAGATTGATGGTTTTATGTTGAGGACAGAACTCACAATTAAGGATTTTTGTTTTAGTTTTTCTTTTAATAAAATATAATCGCTTTTTTGGTTCAGGTATTACCTTCTTTGAGAGAGAAGCATGATGAATTTATGTTGAGAGAACTTGTGAAGAGGTGGGCAAACCATAAAATTATGGTTAGGTGGCTTTCTCGTTTCTTTCACTATTTGGATCGCTACTTTATTGCTCGGAGGTCACTTCCGCCGCTGAATGAAGTTGGGTTGACTTGCTTCCGCGATTTGGTAATCTTATAAAACAACTGAACCATAGATGATGTTATGTCAAATTATCAGTTCTTTCCATTAGCTATTCTTGTTCATGTCATAAATGTAGACAAGTTTTGCAGTGCTACTGCTAACTAGATTGGGTTCCTGTTATCATCATTTCATTTTAAAGCTGCTTAATCACAAGATAATTGTGTCGCTTTTGTTTTTTCCAGGTTTACAAGGAATTAAATGGGAAAGTGAGAGATGCAGTAATTTCTCTTGTATGTTTTTTTTCCTTATTATACAAAATTTTCAGTGTTTACAAATTTAGATGAATTAACCTATCTTTTTTGTTCAAAGATTGATCAAGAACGTGAAGGAGAGCAGATTGATCGAGCTCTATTAAAAAATGTATTAGATATATTTGTTGAAATTGGAATGGGACAGATGGATCACTATGACAATGATTTTGAAGCAGCAATGCTGAAAGACACTTCTGCTTATTATTCTCGAAAAGCTTCAAACTGGATCCTAGAAGATTCTTGTCCTGATTATATGCTCAAGGTATTATTTTTTTGTGGTGATTACTATATCTTAGATTTCTAGTTTCTTCATCTATGTTGCTGTATGGCTTCTATTAATCTATTTGATTTTGTGTCTTTCATTACAGGCAGAGGAGTGCTTAAAACGAGAGAAAGATAGGGTTGCTCATTACTTGCACTCTAGTAGCGAGCCAAAGTTATTGGAGGTTTGTTCTTGACTTTGTGCTATTATTTCAGCTAGTTGGTTTTTACCCCCCCCCCCCCCCCCCCCAAAAAAAAAAAAATCAGCTATCTGGTTTTCTACTGTGTTGAATGGAGTACTGCTACTGCCTGCAACTTTAAGAAATTAATGATTATTGTGATTTCTTATGGTTCCCGTTTTTTAGTTTATAAATTTTACTTCCTTTTCTTCTCTTTCAGAAAGTTCAACATGAGCTGCTATCCGTGTATGCAAACCAACTCCTTGAAAAAGAGCATTCTGGATGTCATGCATTGCTTAGAGATGACAAGGTACTATTTAAACTCTTCCTACTTATGATGCTTACAAGTTTTTAAACCTGTCTATGCTGTATTCTGATGTTTTAAAATGCTTAGGTTGAAGATTTGTCAAGGATGTTCAGGCTCTTTTCTAAAATACCTCGAGGCTTGGATCCTGTTTCCAGTATATTTAAGCAGGTTGTGGCATAACCTATATTTATGATTTTCCTCCCTTTTATGTATGTCAGTCGAAATTGGGGTCCTCTATTTCTCTCCTTTCATTTTTGATTGCTTGCTTATAAGATGCTTTCTCTCCTTCCACAACATAGCATGTTACTGCTGAAGGTATGGCATTGGTGAAGCTGGCTGAGGATGCTGCGAGTAACAAAAAGGTATTTTTTCCTTAGTTGTTATTTAGCTTTTCTTATTTCTGGTTTGAAGGGTTATCTTCTCAATCACGGTAATTGAAGACAGAATATTATGTTATGCATAGTTTTCAATCTTTATATCTCAGTATTGAAATCTCTTCAAATTTTTTTGTCAGTAGTGGACTGTTTTTACAGCAAAGAATAAAGTTGAAATGATGATTTTTAACTTGGGTGTACATTACCCCCTTCTGTTCAGGTATCATGTAAGGGAAATGGCTGTCTTCAATATATTTATGAAACTGTGTGCTCAGATGCTAAGGGAATGTAAAAGGGATTTCAAACAGTTTCTGTTGAATATTTCTTCCAATTAAAGAAGTGCAGGCTAATTTTTATAACTAGGAAATGTATTAATCTTTTCTACATTGGAGCCAAATGAATATGACTTATTGAACTATCTTAACACATGATATGTGTGAATTGATTTTATTGCTGTGTGTGAATTGGTTTTATTGCTAGAGGGCATGTCACATGACATGTTTGAGAAACAATCTGCTATTCTGTATACGAACAAAAAAATCACTAGGGCTCAAAAGTTGTTGAGAAACATGTGTGTTTGTCACTTAGAGGCCTAATTTTAATGAATTTTGAAGAATAATTAATCATTGTGATAAGGGCAATATAAGAAAGAAGGAAAGGCATGTAGTTGATATTCCTCATTAAAGAAAACCTGAGATCTTGTATCATACAACACCAAAAACTGACTTGACATATAACGTGTTTTGAGCCATAGTAATGTTACAAAAATGGTTCAGTAGCAGTAATTCTCCTTTGACCTTTTTCTTTCAAAATTTTCAGTTCTTCTGTGATGTTGATGTCACTATCAATTGTTTTAAATTCATATTAGGCTAGACAATATTTTGGTGTTGTTTTCCAGGCAAACTGTTGTTTCATTCTTCTCACTTGCATGCAATCTTTTTACTGATCAAGTTTTGAATGGTGCCATACTTTCGGAGCAATTAATTTTTGCTGCTGACCTTTCTTACCTTTTAAATTAAAATGTCCACAGGCAGAGAAGAAGGATATTGTTGGTTTACAGGAACAGGTAATTTTTAAATTTCTTAATTTTATAGTTTAACTGCAATGTCTTCATTTGTTAAAGCTGAAATCAGTCTCTTTCTTCAGGTTTTTGTTCGGAAGGTGATTGAGCTGCATGACAAGTACCTGGCATATGTGAATGATTGTTTCCAAAATCACACTCTTTTCCACAAGGTTATGATCATAGAATGGCTATCAAATTGTCGTGTTGAATTGAAATGTTATCTGAAAGTTTTGATCATACAGGCTCTTAAGGAGGCTTTTGAGATCTTTTGCAACAAGGGTGTTGCTGGAAGCTCAAGTGCAGAACTGCTTGCCACTTTTTGTGATAATATCCTTAAGAAAGGAGGAAGTGAAAAATTGAGCGATGAAGCAATTGAAGAAACTCTTGAAAAGGTTTGCATCAGTCTAAATGTACCACATACTTTTGTACACTTGATACTCATGGTTCTGAAATCGGGATTTCTTTTCATTCATTTGCAGGTTGTCAAGCTGCTTGCCTATATTAGTGACAAAGATTTGTTTGCTGAATTCTATAGGTAAAGCATCATAGAAAAGGAAAATTTCTGTGATGATCATTTGTTTAGAAATGATGGCAAATTATGTAGCTGATAATACTTCTCAAGGGTGTTTCCTTTTTTATTTTAGCAGTTGTTTCAGGTTTTGTCTAAGTTCATTGGTAACTGTTTCACAAAAATTGCTGCTATTCCTTCTGGATTGTTTTTAAGAACCCAATTTAGTGTTGCCCCTAAAGCTTCCTTCCCGCTCCCTGCATGTTACATGAAAGCGGGATAATTATTTTTGGTTAAAACTTAAAAGACGAGATAAAGAGACAGTCAAAAGGAAACTAATAGAGATAGTGGTGGGGTATATACAAGATGAAGAAAGAAATCAGATTGCAATTATTTGGGACTGCAAATTTTATTTCTGTAATTACCTTCATAACCACATACCTTTTTATTAGCTTATCCTACTTACATTTCAATGAGACTCGGACTATGTTGAAGTTTTTGGGACAAGAATTGAACATGGAAAATTTCTCCTGTTTTCTAAATTAATAGTGGGATACCAAACATCTCTCTTGGTTTTTGGCCTTTTGGCTTTGATTACATTTCATGCCTTACAGTTTTTTTGGTATTTTATGCTGCATAAAACTTTGTAAAGTCTTTATGACATGATCAACGACAGAATTGTAGTCCACCATTAAAATGTCACATTTTAACAGCAGATTCTTCGAGCTAGATCTAGTAGCTTTCTGTTGCTATTTTGTGAGTATCAAAATTACCTTTTCTTTGATTATGTAAGATATTTTGAAAATTAATATTCATATATGTTCTTCCCTGATTTCTTTCAGGAAGAAGCTAGCTCGAAGGCTTCTTTTTGACAAGAGTGCCAATGATGACCATGAGAGAAGTATTTTGACAAAATTGAAACAACAATGTGGTGGTCAGTTTACATCAAAGATGGAAGGAATGGTCAGTGTTTTCAAGTCTTTGTAAAGGAGCTGATATACTACTACCTTTACCCACTTTGGTAGAATGATGAAAGAGCATTTAATTGCTTGTTGCTTCGACCAGGTTACAGATTTGACACTGGCGAAGGAGAACCAAACGAGCTTTGAGGAGTATTTAAGCAATAATCCTAATGCAGACCCTGGCATTGACTTGACAGTTACAGTTCTGACTACTGGCTTCTGGCCTAGTTACAAATCTTTCGACCTCAATCTTCCGGCAGAAATGGTAGATCTGGATCTTGTTGATATTAACCATCCAGAACTTATTGCTTAATGTGTGATACTACTTAACCTAGATTTAGTTCACTTTGGTTGACAATTAACATCTTTCTCTATATTTACTTTAGGTTAGGTGTGTTGAAGTTTTCAAGGAATTTTATCAAACAAAAACTAAGCACAGAAAGCTTACATGGATTTACTCCTTGGGCACCTGCAATATAATCGGGAAATTCGAACCAAAAACTATGGAGCTGATTGTGACTACATACCAGGTTATATTTCATACCACATGCTTCCTATGTGTAAAAGTGTATCTGTTATGTCCTCACTCCTTCATCTTTCATTTTTGCGATATCTGCAGATTCTTATATGGATTTCTTTCTACTTACCCCAATCTTGTCTTGTGTTTTTCAATAGGCTTCAGCATTGCTTCTGTTTAATTCCTCAGATAGACTGAGTTATTCTGAGATAATGACTCAGTTAAACTTATCCGATGACGATGTTATTAGACTGCTCCACTCCTTGTCATGTGCCAAGTACAAGATTCTTAACAAGGAACCAAGCACAAAAACAATATCTTCTACTGATTATTTTGAATTTAATTCAAAATTTACTGACAAAATGAGGAGGATCAAGGTACTGTTATGTTTAAACAAGTATTGTTCAAATCTGTGCTGTATTTCTATTTGCTTCATTATATTAATCTCTTTTGAGTGAGACTGATACATCGTTCATCATGCAGATTCCTCTTCCTCCCGTGGATGAGAAGAAAAAAGTGATTGAGGATGTTGACAAGGACAGAAGATATGCTATTGATGCCTCAATTGTGCGTATTATGAAGAGTCGGAAAGTTTTGAATTACCAACAGCTAGTTATGGAGTGCGTTGAGCAGTTAGGTCGCATGTTTAAGGTTTGTGTTTCACCCTTTCTCTAGCATACTTTGTTATCTGTTTCAAACCCTGAATTGTTAATGTCGAATAATGTAATTGCACAGCCTGATGTCAAGGCAATTAAAAAGCGGATTGAAGACTTGATCTCTCGAGACTACTTGGAAAGAGACAAGGATAATGCAAATTTGTTCAGATACTTGGCATAATGTGGTCTTGACAATTGTGCAAACAAAGTGGTTACTGCAGTAAGTTGCTGCTAATAGCAAAACGAGAGGATCGTGTTTGAACATGCTAAAAATCAGTTCCTCCTTATAATTTCCTTGGAGGAAGGAGCTGCGAGTGCTTGTACATTTTGCCCTCCATATCCAGGTATGGACTACTACTGTAGATGTGTGCTTATGTTGGAAAAGTTGTAAAATTCCGTAAGTAGGTCCAGCTCACTGGTACCTTCACTTCCTTTTTCGTTTTTGATTGCTGCAGTTCCATCTGATGACTTTGTTAATGCTTGTTTGTTAATTATTTCTCCTACCCCATAAAGGAAATAGGAACTCTGTAACTCTAGTTTCAGTGAAATTGTATTTTGATTGTCGGCTTAGAAACCATCAAATGAATGGGTATGTCATTTGAATCCAAACTTACAGCTATGGGGCTCCACTTTGATTGTTTATAATCATATTTCAGAGCGACATCTACGTGTGTGTAGTGTAATATCCCAGCTACTCGACGAGGTCTAGTGAGATGTTTATATGCTTTTGCTTTTTAAAGGTTTGGATGTCCGAGTTTGTTATGTGATACTTGAAATTTATTGTGGTTGAATAGGGTTGTCTCGTATATTAAATGATTCCAAGGTTTTTTTCATTATTATTTTAAATTTTCCTAGTTAATGCTTTATATAATTTTGAGAAAACTTTGCACAAACCATGAGAAAACCATAGATGATAGAAGAAATAAAAGAAGAGAGAAAGAGCGAGGAGAAGGAGGAGGAGAAAAAAAGAGAAGGGGGGGGGGGGGATGATTGGATGATGAAAAATAGATGAATCCATGTGAGGAATCTTGTGTAGCTAGCCTACTGTTTTGAGGTAATGAATAGATATCTGCTTTGCGTTCACATTTTGGGATATCAGGATTTCTCATATGAAGGCAATGATGAGTTGATGACTCAATGAGATTATCCTTCCAAGCATAATTTATTGTGCAAACCTCGAGATTATAAATATCGCACCCTTCCGCGACAGTTATACATCTTGCCGGTTCATTAATATCACATTATTACGTCGTGTGTTGATCTATGAAAGCATCGCTTGTCAAATGCGAATGGTGAGGATTTGACAGACCATAACTTGTTTCTCTCTTGACAATTGCTTCTATTTTCACTTCGTTAAGAGATAACTGGGGTGATTCGTATGATACTGGTGGAAGCTGCTTTCATATACTATTGAATATTCCATAATCAAGTTTAACGGTGGGTGAAGGGATTAGCCCCCTTTTTGTTTTCAGATTTTTGGCATACTTTCTGCTTAAAAATCGTAATTTTATGTAATAATCTAATATTATATATCAAAAAAAAAAAAAAACTGGGATAATTGTTTTAGACGTAAATTGTTATAATGATGTGGTAGTATATTGATTAAATAATGTATAAAAGAGTTCGTACTAATACTCGGTGGCGAAGCCCGGACCGACCAGAAAATTAGGGGTGTGTGTATAGTTCTCGATGTAATTTCAATCTTTAAATGATAAGTTTTTGTTTTTTTCTTCCCGATGGAATAAGATGAAATTTTAAGATATAAACCAAGACTTGATGGAAGATATTTTAATTTTGTATCAATATTCTGTTACTTTTCTTAAGAGGAATTTTACTGCTCATCTTCCTTTCAATTTTACTGCTCATCTTAAAGAATTTACTTTTCCTAACTATAAACCCTTTCAAGATGATTTGTACTAATTAGCTTTTTTTAAGCGGTCGTTTAACTTGCATTGTCTGGGCACACACATATTGATTTTCAAAGTGTTGCGACAGTCTAAAATGAGATATTCATTAACTTGTTATTTATTTGCACTAGAGCGCTTTGTACTTAAATGCTTTGATTTGAGATATTTAATTCATATTAATAATGCATAACTTATAATTGACAATTTTATTTTTATTCTTCATGGTAAAGTGACATAAAATATATGAAAGGTTATTGATCGTGGACTGTTACTTCTATACCAGATCATGCATTTGCAGGAATATAATTTGATTATGTTAATATAAATTTGACATGTATTAACACTTAGCTAATTCAAATGATTTGGCCCCTTTTTTCTTTAGGATTTTGTTTTTCGGTTATTGGGTTTGAATGTTGTAGATGAAAAAAAAAAAAACTAATTGAGAGAATTTTATCTCTATAACAAGTCAATCTGACTTAAGTTAAATGAATTGGAGTATAGTGGATTTTAAATATTGGCGATTTAGATAGAAAAAAATAAATCAACATGTATAAATAATCACATAGTTATTCCTTAAAGTTCTACACCGAAATCCTTAATGACCCCACTATTGTGAGAAGCCATATTAGAAATATTAGGGAAACTGGAGGGAACACAGAGGCGGGAAGAAATTGAAAAGAATCACTTGTGATTTTGATGCCAGTGGAGATGGCTAGAAAGTGTTCAAATTCAACTAATGTTTGGAACTTCAACAAATTTGCCAATCCCAATTTGGTGCAAATTTCAAGAGACTGATGCGAAAAAAAAAAAAAAAAACGGTGCATTGACTTGCCTAGCTAAGAAATTACTAGGTGTTCGTGGAGTATTATATTGAATTATGCTCTTATCATTTACCGAGTGGCATTTCAGTTTTAAGTGATGGCTGGGAGGATTTATCGCTGACTTGTATGTGTACCTGAAGTGTTACTCTGGTCAGAGTATAATATAACTTGGCATTCAATGAACATCTAATAATTTCTTGGCCTAACCTAACCAAAACTAGCAACTTTATCTTCCCCACGGCTGTACTTGGTCTGAAACCTGCAAATTATTGAATCATTGCTCGCTTATGCGACGTTCAATTTCCTCAAGGTTGGACAATGGGACCCGTCCACTACATGCACAGCAGAGATCATCTTCCTCAAACTTCTAGCCTCAACGACACTCTTGCTTGAAATGGTGAATGAAATATCATGCTATTGGCACGTCGGAAATCTAGGAATTGAAAAAGGACAGGGAAAAAACATGCGTAAGCACTCAGTTATTTGATAGTGGGATCTGAATTCATGAGTTGCAGCCATTGGTTACACAAGCACTGCTATTATTATCACCTTCCCCGTACATAGGGTGTCAGGTTCAAGTCAAATGTGGATCATATCTTCATGTCAATTTAAGGGTCGAAAAAAAAAGGAAAATCTAGTTGGATTCCACGTTTCGTAAGATCGACCGAGCAAGCTGGACATAATCCACTCCACGGCTTAGCTGAGAATGGAAAATTGGTCTTGAAATAAGGTTCCTTTCCTTGTCTAGGATTTGTCACTTTGCCCAACAATTTCATATTCAAAATGGCAATCTAATTAATTACTAAATGTAACTTCTAATCTTCTTTGAGCCATGCATGTTTGTTTAAAAGGTTTCACAGAATGAACTATGAAAATCATCCTGAAGAGTAAAGACCCCAAGAGTTCAGAAAATGTTATCAAATTTGGCGGAACGAACTAACAAAGCTTAGCTGATAGAACTAAAATGCAATATTTCAAGGTTAATTCATGATCTGAACTTGATACTAGACGCATATAATCAAACAAACCATGGATTAACTCTCCTCCAAACCCAGGAAAAATAAAATCCCTTTCAAAGTAATCATTTAGTTTGGATATTAGTTTCTTGACGAAAAACAAAATTTGGGGTATAAATTTTATTCAGATAAGTTGAATTGTTGAAGTATGGCATCAAGATTTTGGTTTCCAGCATGATCAAGTATGGCCATAGGGGTATTGTTCTCTCTGCTTCATCGTGGGGCTTAGCGTATATGTCATAGTTCGACAATATTTAAGGCTGTATCTTTGCTAATTTTTCTTTCCACTAAGTTCAATGGATTTGTTTGATTTTTCTTCTTTCCACTAAGTTCATTGTATTTGCTTGTTGCACCCTTATTGTGAAAGCATTTATGTCTCAAACTTCTACTCTACAACACATCTATTATAATATATTAAAGCTGAGACCAAAATTGTGATATAACGAGCTACTGCCACCTTACATGGTCTATAATCTTCTCTACCTTAATCTTATTGCCACATCACACATACTATCATAATTCTAGTTGAATAATTTTATTTACATACTTAATAAGGATTAACCATCCAAGACTCTTGTAATATTGGGTTTAATGACAAAAACAATTATGAAGTGACTAAACTCTCTGCCATCAATACAAATTAATGGGAGTTTTACATCTTAATTATGATGGGAGACATTAACTTGTCAATATTAAGACAATAGAAACATTATTTATTTTATTAAATTCAATGTAACAATAAAATAAAACTAAAAATTCATTAAAAATAATTACTATTTATCATTTTCTATTGGCTACACTTGTATATAAATATATGGCCATGAAAATTAATATGCATCTAACTCAGATATTATGTCATTCTTTAACTATTCTACATTAAACCTCTATATTTCATAGAAAAAGTTTCACAAAAATTTACTTGGAACATTAGTTTCTTTGCAATTTCAATATTACATTTTTAGTGTACTATTAAGAAAATTTTGTATTGTTAAAAAATTATCATTTTCAAATTATAATTTTTATTAGCACCAACATTCTTCTTTACAATATATTAAAGCTGAGACTAAAGTTGTGACACAGTGAGCTACTGTTACCTTAAATGATCTATAACCTTGACACACCAACTTCTTCTTGGAATTAGCATTCTTTAACTTAAGTACCATAATTTTAGTTAAATTATTTACATACTTAATATAGATTAACCATCCAAGACTTTGCAAATTGTAATATTGGGTTTAATGACAAGAACCGTTATAAAGTGACTAAACTCTCAGTCATCAATACAAATTAATGGAAGATTTACACCTTAGTTATGATAGGAGATATTAACTTGTCGATATTAAGATAATAGAAACACTATTTATTCTAATAAATTCAATTTAACAATAAAATAAAGCTAAAAATTCATTAAAAATAATTACCACTTATTATTGTCTATTTGCTACACTTGCATATAAGTATACGGTCACAAAAATCAACATGTATCTAACTTTGACATCATGTTATTTTCTAACTATTCTATATTAAACCTCTATGTTGCATAGAAAAAGTTTCACAAAATTTAACCTGGAACATCCATTTCTTTGCAATTTCAATATTACATTTTTAGTGTACCATTAAGAAAATTTTATATTATTTAAAAAACTAGCATTTTTAAATTATAATTTTTATTAACACCAACATTTCTCTTTCTATGTGGCTGCCAATTTGCTAATTTAAATTAATCTTCTCAAATATAATTAATTGTGTATGTAACTATGGATCTTAAACACAAATATAAGACAACGCATTAATTTTTTTTTTTTAACAATGCATGAATAATTAGCAAACACAAGACTCTTAAGAGGATATTTATGAAGGAAGAAGAAAGGCATCAATGAAAATAAATGATACATCATTCTCAAATGAAGAGCTAATCTTAAATAGAAACTGAAGGAGAAACAATTCCAAACAAATATAGCCTATAACCAATTCAACTAAAACAAAAGTGATACAAGTGCAAAAAAGATGAGTGCCAACAAAAGTAAATACAAAAAAGGAGAAAACTCATTTGAAGATCATATACCTATATGATTTTACTGTATTCAAAATAGCCATAAAACTTATATATCTTTATTTTACCTACATTAGAGCCCTATCACTTTTTTAATAAATAAATAATATTTTCTTTCCATTATATAATTATTAGGCTTTATAATATTGCTATAGCATCTATTAATTTATATCTATATTAAATTAAATAATATCACATATCTCTCTTTTTTTATAAAAAATAATATATTCACTTTACTAACTTTACCTTCTCACGAATCGCGCGGGTCTAAATCTAGTTCTCTATAAATTTATAACTTTTTTCCTTGACTGAGCTACCTTCTCGCTTTGTTAACTTGAATTCCTTGATTGCCTTGTGTTCCACAAACAATTAAAGTGCATGCTCTTTCCGTGCGTGCCTCACTAGTATTAACAAGCTACAATAACGAGCTTTGTTTTTAAGCTTGATTAATTAATTGTCAATTGTAACAATCAATGTCACTTCAGCTCAGAATCACTATAAACCATCACAACTTGCACGGCGGTGCTTCCCTTCCCCAATTATATGAAACAACTACAACATTCATAAATGACATGTGGGCCTCCCTTCTCACCGATGACAATGGAAAAGCTCTCCCTCTTTGGAACTATAGGACAACCAATGATTTTGTCCACTTCTTGTTTGATTCTGTCCTAAAGTATTTGTGTGGAAGTGCTCCACATGATTTGTTTTATTCTTTCCGTATAAGTCGATAATTTTTTTTTTTTTTTGCTATATAGTGCATACACACCCAAATTTACATGTAATGATTGTAATTTAAATAAATATAGATTTTAGTTATATAATAAGTGTTGGATGCGATTTAAACCAAGAATAAATTTACATTATTAGTGAAGGTGATATGTCGATTTAACACTTACTTAATTGAAATTCATACCTAGTTGAACTACATCTATCATATATCGATTTGAATGCCTAAATGTCTATGTTTAAATAATGAAATTGTAAGTACTATTATATAGATAAGAGTAGTACTGTCATTTAATTATACTTGAGTCTTGGTTTTCATTGTTCACATACCAGCACAGTTTGATAATAACATAAGATTTCATTAGTTCCCTTTGAAAGATAGCTCATACATGATAATAACATAAGATGTCATCAGTCCCCTTTGAAAGATAGCACGTTCATGACTAAAATAAGAACGGTGAGTCTTCTGTATGTAATCCACAATCACACTCTTCTACGTCACCGAACTAACTCCTTTGTATATTTTACAATTAAAAAAGAAATAAGAGGCTTGACCACGATACTCTTATGCGGTTGATTTCATGTATACACAGTCTAACTATAGTAACTCCTAACCGGGGAACTAAGTGGACCTCCATAGCATGCGTTTTCGGTTTAGATCTGGGCGAAGTCTAAGGCCTTTTTCCCTTGCAGCCTATTTGTTGTATAGTGTTTACTATATTCTCCATGATTGTATCTTCTATACTTGCATGGATTTTTTTCATCAACATATTCTGCCATTGGACCAAGCTCTACTTCATAGCTAGGAGCATAAAATGTCACTATTGAGAGTCGATCTTTTTCCTTATGAACCACAGCTCTATGCTCCACACTCTTGTATTTTCCATTTGTAAGAACCTGCAAAGTGCAAATTACAATCAAATCCAGATGAAAAAATTGAAAACATGATAAGTGAAGTGAAGTCAGTGGAATCAGTAAGGATGATGGAAGAGATTAATCTACCTTACTTAACTTTAATTTATGCACTATGAGTATAAGATAACTTTATACTGTCAACCAATAGTTCAACAAATTACCAAATCATGATAAGCAACTACTCATCATAATTCAGCAACTTCTTAAAATTCTATTGACCGTTAGTCTAAAGCTATTTTAGACTATTAATATATAGAAATTATTCTCTAAAAAATGTATTAAAAGGAAAAGAGAGAAGTGTCGAGGTGTTACTTCTATGGTGTCTCCAATGTTGAGGACAAGAGCATTTGGAATTGTGTGAACAGGCATCCACGTACCGTCCTTGAGTATTTGAAGTCCCACTGGGCTTCCCTTTGCTTGCTGCAGCACAGTGAGGGCACTTCCATCTGAATGTGGGCTCAGACCCAAAACAAGGTCAGGTCTTGAACATGCTGGGTAGTAATTTATCCTTATGGCTTGCACAGCCTCACCAAACATATTCTCAAACACATCTTGCTTCAAACCCAGGCCTAAAGCTATGTATTTCAGCAGATTTTGACATAGTTTCTGTACTTCTCTTGAGTACTCTTCCACCGTTTCACTGCATGAGTGTTTAAGCTTTTTAAAAATAGTAACAACCAAGCCTTGTCGCATAAGATAGGGGTCAGTTACATGAATCGGAGGATGTTATAGAGTTCTATCATAAATTATGTTTGCATTTAAACAATATAGTGTTTAAGCTTTCTAACAAATCAAAAAAAGTTGGGCTAATAGAGTAAAAGTATGAGATTATTATTGAGTTACCTAAATCTTTCTGGCTTCTTTGGCCATAGCTTTGGGTTCCTTACATATTGAGGTTCAATTGCAAGAGCAAGCATGTTGCACCAGTCCAACTTTTGGTCCTCTGAGAAAACAAAAGCCTGCCCGTAACCTTGGACTGTACCCGGAAGCATCGGGTGTTTCTGTTTCTCTTCCAAAGGTAGCATGAAAAACTCGGTGCTCATCTTCTCTATGCTCTCCAGCAGATTTAGGTCAATATCATGGTTAATCACCTAATGATCACATTCAAAATTAGTTTTCATAAAGGCTGATGTCTTCAAAAATCTATGTTACTATGATATAAGTTAATCAAGACGATGAACCTTGACCATTAAGGTTGCTGACGTGTGACTTGGAGGTCACGGATTCAAATTCTGGAAACAATCTCTCCACATGCATGTAATGTAAGATTGCGTAAATCTATCCTTCCTAAATCCAACTAAATGGGAGCCTCATGTACTAGTCCACTCTTTTATGATAGGTTAATCAAAGCCTAAATAGTTATCAAATAGTAATAGCATAAAATAAAAAGCCAAGCGGTATTTACCTGAAAAAATCCCCACTCCTCACAAGCAGTTGCAAGCTTCAAAAGCTCACTGAAGAGTTCCTCTCTGCTCCCTCTACTAAGCTTAGAAAAATTAATGACCGGCATGTCATTATGTGGTGGGGAGAGAGCTTTAGCAGTCGTTGGTCTTTCTGTCATGTCTCGCACAAATCTTTGAGGGATTGTCTCTGGCTTAGTTTTTCTTAGTTCTATAACATCATCAATGTGCCCAACATTGATGGAAGAAATGGGTACGGGAGCCATGGAATCAGAATTTGGCGTCAGAGTTTTCCCTACAAACTGGCTACTCTGTATCTCCAGTCTGCACTCTCTAAATCAAGTCCGTATTTATAGTGAAAATTAAGCCCTCATGTAGTTAAAAGTTGCTCCCCACGCAATACTAGAGTTATAACTGTGCATAATTGGGACACACAAATCCATCAATTTAAGTGACATTTTACATTTTAGATAAGATTAGATGAGGTCATGTGTGAATTATGTGCGGTAGTGATTCTAATGTGGTGTAGATAGCATTATTTTTACACAGGAATGTGAAAGAGCCGTTCATAGGGGCCCACATCAGCTGCGCTAGTATTTCGAGAGATACGCGAGACTGCATTTGCAAATTTTGCTGTGGGAAACGATAGCAAAGAGTAACGTGTAAATGATTGGTTATTATCAGTTTTTGAAAGTTTTTCCATTAAAAAAGCAAATTCCTGTTTTAGTATTCGAGAAATATAGATGTCACTATGTTAGTTTCAAAAAATATTATCATCGAATAACTTAAAACATTATCCATCCATATCAAGAATTAAAGTGGTAGTACAAAGAAGGGATTTGATAATTATATTTTAAAGGGTTAAATATGTATTTAGTCCCTATATATATATATATATATATATATATATATATATATATATATATATATCATTTTGATTTTGGTTTCTCTAAAATTTGTGCTTTGATTTTAGTCCTTTTTTTTATTTTTAGTTTCTGCCATTCTAAATTTTAGTCTTTATAAATATTTTTAAAATATATTTAATCATTACAAATATTAGAAATTTCATATTTGATCATCAAAAATATTTTTATGAATCTTATTTTACTCCTTATAAATATCACCACTTAATATTAGATTCAAATGATATGGATAAAAAACGTAATAATAGAAAAAAGAGACTATAACCAAATAAAAAATAGTGGAGGGACTTAAATCAAAATGATCTATAAAGACTAAAAATTTATTTAAATCTTTAAAAATATTATATGATAATAAATTTTGAGCGACTAATAGGATGATGCTTATATTTTTAAAGAGTAAACTAGAATTTTACTCTTCTCATTATCGTATGCATAGGTCTCAACTGAATTCAATTTATCCAACTATTAAAACATTTATGTGCTCTTGCTCTCGAGCATTTCACAGTATTGTTCCTTATAGTATACATTTGTGTTAAAATACCATTTAAATGTATTTATATTAGAAGACCTTTCTTTTTTTACGGTGTAGAATACACAATTAACTAACGAAATTGGTTTAATCATTCTGTTCATAAGAACCAAATTACTTTGCTTCAAAATTTAAGATTCGATTTGCTAATTCGATTCACATTAGTAATAATTCTACTTGTTAAGCGATCTTTAAGTGTTAAATGCAAACCTTCACTAAAGTTGGTGATGTCTGACCTTAGAATGAATAGCCTCCCTTCCACCTTTAACTTAAGGATGATGGATGCAGCTGAGACTGACTTATTGGAAGAAGGTGGAGAAGTGAGATTTCAAATCATTATCTCTGGACTTTTGGTGCATTTTTTTTTTTTTTTTTTTGTGAATAAAATGGTTGTGAGTTGTGACACCAATATATTATTTGCCAATCAATGCAGTTTAGGAGGCCTTGGGATCTTCGCAGACAAGAGTCCCCCCCACTATGCCTTTTCATTTATCAAAAGGAATAAACATGGTAAGTGGTGTAACAGACACCAGTTTAGAGTGATGCCATGGCCACAATTTTACAATTGTAAAAGCTCGACTCTGTTTCCTTGCTATGGACTAACTTAACAATTCATTAATCAAATAATTGGCACGAAAATATATGTGTGTGACATACGTCACACAGATGCGCGCTTTAACTGCCCTTTATTTCCCTTCCTGGAACTTGCATGCATGATATCATCAACCACATCGTAAAAGGGACATGTAACCCAAAAAAAGAAAAAAAAAAAAACTAGGGTCATCTACTATAGTTTATTGAGAACAATGGAATTGTGTTAATAGTAACTAGCACAAATTATTGTCCTCCAAGCTACAGAAGACTTAGTTGAACGATATTAGACTAATAGATGTAGGGCCATTCTCAATTGTCCACAAATAAATTGCCCCCATTCTGCAGACCAAATTTACTGTTAGTTGTCATGATGCCTTTGTCTAGCCTCCCGTGCTTAAATCCTTTGTGTTCCAACATGTCCTGTTGTTTAGGCAGGCATCACTACAGACATCCAAAAGTTTCAAACTTCCAGTCCCAAAAGTTTTCTTGTCTGAGTGATGATACAAACGAAAATAAACAAAATCTTCAATAAAATCGGCGATGAAAGATATACATACATACTGAAAGCGGTGGATTATAAGATACACCCCTTAACTTTGGGACCACTAGTTCATCTATGTAAGTTATATAATACTTGATAGTAGAAGGATTATTTTGTGGTGCTTGCTCTAGTTTGTTTGCTTCACCATGAAGTAATGTGTTGGACGAATAGAAGAAGAACAAGTGGACAGTGGGGACATAGTTAGTCAAAGCTCATTAATATGCTTTATTATAATAATGAGCTTTGACTAACTATGTCCCCACTGTCCACTTGTTGTTATTCTATTCGTCCAATATCATAATTAGTGAGAATGATTAACCTGTTAGTGGTATGCACCATTTCATTATCCCTTTTTATTTTTAATTAATTTCAGCGTGGGGGACCATAGCCCCCTTCTTCTTCCTTTCTCTTGCGGCCGAGAATCACCGCTGAAGCATACCCAACAGCAACCCGTATCGACGAGTAGCAACACGATGAGCCAAGCGATCATCATAACAGAGGCGGAGCGACAAACACCTTGCACACTTGTTGCACCATGCCATCAACTATGACAGGCTTCAACGCGATCTACATCTTCAGCAGGGACGACGCCCTATCTTCCTCCACAAGCTTCAGTCGGTGCTAGCGAAAGACACCACACAATGGCAGGCGGCTACCAGACCGGCGATGGCAGCAGGAGGCGTGATAGATTTAGCAGTGACATGGCTCCAGGGGGTTGCAGCATGTCCTTTCTCAGTTTGTGTTTCAAACATTCAAGGGTAAAAGAATAAAAGAAAGCAAGAAAAATATTCTCTCATCCAAATAAGGTGTTTACTCTAGTGAAGCACACATCCTTTGCTTCACCATGAACTCCCTCTTTTGGGCTCAACTTTGTTGAAGCCCTTTTCTGGTCACCATTGATGAACATCTTTTTTTTTTTTTTGGGGTCAACATCCTAAAGTTAAAGCCCTTTTCCGGTCACCATTGATGAATGTCCTTTTTTTTTTTTAGGTCAACATCCTGATGTTGAAATCCCCATTGTTCAGTGTCAATGATTTCAATGTTTTGAGATTTCAAATTTAACTTTAGGCCAAATCATGACTAACTTCAAACCCAAATTTGTGAAAAGATGAAAAAAAAAATTCAAAATTTCACAAATCTTTGAAAGCCACTCAATAACACAAGAAGTAGAATAGAAATTTTTGTTCCTTGGTCTTTGTGATGCAACGATGAAGGAGAATCTGCAAGGTGCTTGAGATTATGAATGGTCAAGAGGCTAACCACAAATTTGTGAAAGCCATCCATACCCCAAGTGGCCCTTTGGTGTGTGTGAGAACTCTTGCTTATTTGAGAGGATGAAAATAAGTTAAAACTTGTGCTTGTGATTAGGATGTCCTCTAAATGGCTTTGTAGCAGTGGATGGCTTGATGGTGGTTGACATCGAGAGTTGTTGACCGAGGCTGGCGGTGGTTGACATGGAAAGCACAAACCAAGGGTTTTGCGGTGGGATTTTTGTATTTTAAATTATTGATTTCAAAATTTAATCAATACGGTGCACTTCACTAATGGTTGAAAACCTGTTGATGAAGTTTGACTTGTGTCTAGGCCAGTTAACCACATGTTAGCTTTCCATTTGCCAATATCAGTACTTCATGGTGAAGCAAAAGATATTTGCTCCACAAGAGAATTCACCATATTCTGTGAAAAAACTTCATCCTTTTTGCAATTTCCTCCACTCCTCCGGCAAGCTTGTCACCACCTGCAAAACTTTCTCTAAAGTCTGCACCAATTTGTTCTCCTAATAGCCCTACATTCAAAAAACCTACTCAAGTTTTGACCCAAACCAAGCACATATAGAACCCCATTGTGATCTCTAAGTTGCTATCTGTGGCCAACCTCACCTTCCCTTCCCCCTTGAGCCTCACCTCCATCCATACTTAAGTGGTGCAGCCCATGACCTGCCTTGACTCGTCCATTGGTAGTGTGAACCCTACTTAGTGCAGCAACCACTTCACTCGGTTAATGGGCTTCGATAGGAGTCGAAACTCGTTGGGAACGAGTTGGGCCAATTCTGAGGGGAATGAAGTCATCATAGAGCACAAACGTGGATTGGGTTTGAAGGGGTTTAGATGGTTCATATGAGAGATTCAAGAATATGGGTAGGTGGTGTTTGTCGGGTTAAAGGGTGAAAGTTTCGACTTTGGGGTGGGATTCAGGTTTTGAGAATCAGAAAAGATAGAGGAAATGGTAGGTGAAATGGTTGTGTCCATAGCCGCGATTGCAGAAGCATCCCTGAGAGGTATTGGATTTGGGGTGAAGGAAATGGATTGAATTTTATGTGAATGGAAGTAGAGGAATTGAATGTGTGGTGTTTGATGTGTGTGAAAAGGGCACACATTTATTGTTAGTTTTGACATGATTTTGAGTGTATTTATAATGGAATTAGCCATTAATTATCTAATTTATTGAAAATTGGTTGGAATTTATGTTTTTTTTTTATGATTTAATGTTCATTTTGTGGAATTTGGGTTGAATTTACACAATCGTGCTAATTGGAGATTCAAGGAGCTACCATTGACATTGTTAGAGTGCCTATGTGACATGGAACCAAACCATTTCATAGTGAAATCATCACCACTTCTTCCTCAAGAATCCAAAGTTGATGACTCAAGAGGATTTGATAAATAGAGACAAAGGATTACAATTTTGATGTTCAACACTTCTCCAAATTCTTAAGCTTCAAGGAGAAAAAGTGGAAACTAGACAAGAGTTGAGATTGTCCTCATTTCTTAACTCTCTACACTAAATCATAAATATCTTGAGCTATAGGAGTTTAAATGATGTGGTTTTAAAGGCATTGAAAACTTAAGAAATAAAGCTAAAACTTTCATGTAGACATTCAAGCCTGAATCACATTGTAGGAAGCTACATAGACCCAAGTAGCAGCCAATTTGCATGCTATCAGAAGTCAATGCGTCCCTTTGTGGTGAATGTCACAAAGTCGTGTCCCTATATGTAAAACAGTGTCAAAACATTGTACTCTTGATGGTCTATCATCCCCCTCCCCCTATGTCAAGCAACACAAAGTCGTGCAACATATGTATTGGATGCAGAAAAATACTCAAACTTGACTGTTTTAGGTCTTAAGGAGTTTGTAGTCCCATATTTTGGGCCAAATCATGACAACTAAGACTCAATTAAATACTAAACATGAGAATGGCTATAAATACAACTTTTGAAGAATCAATGGGTGTCTTTTGGTGATCTTTGGCCATCTTTGGGTAATTCTTGAGGAGAATTTTGAATTTATGGCTCTTGGGAGTAATAGGAATGTTAAGATTTGGTGGCTACATAAAGAGAAAAGGAGATGGATTGGTAAATTTTTTAAGAAAAATTGTATTTTACCCCCTGAATTATAAGTCATATACACTTTAACCCCTAAACTTTAAAAATGTGTAAATCGACCTTCTAAATTTTTCAGAATATGCAAATTGACTCTTCTGTTAATTTTGTCATCAATTATTAACAAAAATATCATATATTCAAGAAAGTTTAGGGTATCGGGTTACACATTTAGTGCTCAGCAGGTTGATTTATACATAACCAAAAGTTTAAAGGGATATAATATACTTATTTTGAGTAAAATGCATATGTGCAAAAGTACAGAGGGTCGACTTGCATATTTTTAAAGTTTACGAGCTAAAGTGCATATGATTTATAGTTCGAGGGATAAATTACAATTTTCTCAATTTTATAATTTGTCTCTTATAGGAACTAATTTATAATTTATTTAAGCTAAGTTTTATAATTTAATTTTTCTTTAGGGATCAATTTATAAGTGGTCCATTGATGAACCATCTCTCAAGTGGTCCACTTTAAACGCCACCTAGTTTTCTTACTTTTTCGCTCTGTACCTGGTTGTGGCCACTCTTCTATTATTTGGTGGTGCAATGTGAACCAATATATTAATATAATAATATGTTTGGTCTAAAAAAATATGTTTCCTATTTTATTTCATGTTTTCAATATTAATTACAAAAATGCCACTTTATTTTTACTTTCTTTCTTATTATTAGAATTTTGTAAAGAAAATAATAGAAACAAAATATCTATTTGGTTTCAATTTTTTTTTCTATTTTCATTTTTGGTTTCCATTCTTTGAAAATACTTTTTGTTTTGAAATTTTTAAATTTTACGAAATATATTTGTTTTGGTTCTGTTTGTGTCTTAAGTCCATAGTAATTTAAATTTAATTGCATAAGTATACATCTTGAAGGTTAAAGATATTTACAAAATTATCATCACATTTTAGGATGACAAAATGAGCTAAAATTAACTTTATATATTTGTCTAATATGCATTGGCAGTATAAAAAAATTTTACACTACACTCATACTAACAGAGATTAAGTCTAATAGAAGCAACTATTCCCCTACATGTGGTGAACCACGGTTCGAATCACAGTTAGGAGAGATGCTAGATGCTCATATTTATTATCTAACTATAATAGAATTGTCTCCAATGGAGAATATCTATGAAAAATCAAAAGAAATAATGTATTGCCACCTTATTTAAGAGTTTGTCAATATATAAAACATCAAATTTATTAAATAGTGTAAGAACATATTATTAGATGAGAATGTTAATTTTTCTTGCATCGATGGTGCATATTAATTAAGTTATTATTAAATAGGAGTAATCTTATTGAATTTAAAATTTATAATATGTTGATAAAAATGTAAGTAACTTATTATTTTTCCATTTGGTATTTGTTGAATAATAAAATACAAAAGTAGAAAAATTATCGTGCTTAAAGAACTCGTGTGAAGTAAAAAAAAATTAAATTTGGCTTCTAAAATATCTTTAAAATCAAGGGAATGACACTTGAGTCACAATCATATATTTTCTCATTTTTATGTGAAGATATAAATTTAACGCATTTTACGAAAAAAAGAAGAAGGAAGAAGTGAAATATTTTTTTAACAAAAGTTAAAGAAAAAATTAATAGGACACAAGCTAAAAGAAGTTTATTCAAATATTAAAAATAATGAATTTAAATAAAATAATGGATACATTTGTCGTATATTGTGATATACTAGTTCGCATTTTGTTATTTATTTTTACTCACTATTTTTATTTAAATATTCAGTGTTATATTATTCAGATAATTTTTATATTAAGAAAATTTCGAAGAAAATAATTCAATATTTATATCTTAATAATTGTGTGAAATAATTTAATTACATATAAAAATTATAATTGATGTTAAGTATTTTTTTAAAAAAGAAATTATTTTTAATTAAATTAATAATAATAAATTTCCAAATGAATTTATGATTGATAATGAATAACTAATATTAAATTACCATTTTGATTGATAAACAAAAAGAATGGTATTTTAGATAAACTAAATAAATATTGTTTGATTAACAAATTCTTGCACGGTCATAAAGCACTTAGGTGGATTGATTATGCTCCATCCAATAATAGAGTGACATGGAGCATGCAAGAATTTCTCTTAAAGTTACATAATGATGTTCATAGTTAGTGTAGGGTTAGTATTAAATGAGATTTTCATCCACTACATTGAAGTGCTGTGTACTAAAATGCTTTTATTTGAGATATTTAGTTCATATTAATAATGCATAAGTTATAACCGACAGTTGTATTTTTATTCTTCATTGTAAAAAGTAACATAAAATACTACCTAGTGGGTATATTTTTATTATATTTATATATCACCATATCTTGAGTTTAATTCTTAAATTCTTTTATTGGGGCATGATTTTTATAAGTACATATATAAGTACTCAATGAGCGTTGAGATACACTTTGATTCTCGATTGGAGTGAGTTCTCCTTAATCTTTCATTAAAAAAAAGAAAGTAACATAAAATATGAAAGGTTATTGTTTGTAGGATGTTATGTCTAATTCCTCTGTCCATAAACAATTATTACTTTGATAAAATTGGCAAATCTTTAAATCAATATACATGGATATAATTTGTATCATGATACATTAATTTAAATATATACCAATTTTGTCAAATTAACAATTATTTGTGGATTGAGGGAATATATGAAATTATGTGCAGGCTTCGACTATCTTAATATAGATTTAACATACTGCTATGGTATCATCAACATTTACAAATAATTTTCACGATGGAAAATTATCAAGTAGTTATTCCTCAAAGGAATAAACCGTAATCGATAATGACCCCAATTTTATTGTCAGAAGCCATATGAGAAATACTAGGGAAATTGGAGGGAACACAGAGGCGGGGAAGTGATCGAAAAGAACCACATGTGATTTTGATTGCGGTGGAGATGGCAAGAAAGTGGTCCAAATTCACTAATCTTTGGAACTTTCACAAAGTTGCCAAGCCCAATTTGGGGCCAAGTTCAAGTGTATGAAGCAAAATAAGCGGTTCCATTCGCTTGCCTAATATAACCAAGGAAACTCTAGCAACTTCTCTGATGAACGTGAATTTTTTTTTTCCATTCACCATGTCTTCCCAACGGCTGTACGTGGTCTAAAATCATTCATGCTGCCAATTATTCAAACCTTTGCTTGGTTATGCAACGTATAAATTTCCTCAAGGTTGGACAATGGGACCCGTCCACTAGTAGTTGTAGACGTCACCTTCTTCAAACTTCGAGCCTCAATCCCACTCTTGCTCAAAATGGTATTCAGAAATGAAACATCACGCTGGAAAAATAGTATTATCGGCCCAAGCTCGAGGGAAAGTACAACCCAAAAGATTAGTTTATTGGATGAAAGAATCTTTAGATTTAAGTACTATATTTGGATGATATAATTTCCTAACGTGAGACTTGTAATATTGCTATTCTTATTTAAAAGTCAACGACCATGGTGGCTCACTCTAGGCTGTCCATTTCACTCAAGTCTTTCCAAATAACCATTGTCCAAGTCACTCCTTTCTTAGGTCGTATCCTTTATGTGTCAGTTTTTCAGTAAAAATTTATAAATCCAAACTTAAAGAAGAATCCAACCTAAAAGACTAATTTATTGGATGGGAGAATATTTGGACTTAAGTATATAGCTGGATAGCATAGCTCTCCAATACAGGACTCGTAACAAATAGAATGGACAATTTTGGTTTCAATTCCTTCTATGCTTCCAATTCTCAAATTAGGTTATGAGATGTCTAAAACACAAACAGACACGAGAGTCTCACATATGGCTCCTTTGAGAAGAGTATAATAGTACCGCCTATGAGTATGAGGCCCAACGAACAGAGAGTATTAAAGTGTACTATTTGTTTTAAAAATAGGAAAATGCTAAATAGTATGAAAATAATTTGGTGAAATGACAATCGAAAGCTGAAAAAGAGGTGCATTATTTTGCATTTTTATTTTGATTTTTGAACTTTCTTTTTTCTTGATCTTGTGGGGGGAGGACAAGCGGTATTTGAACCCTAGCCTAGAGTCGAACTCGACTCCTTGAGGTCCCAGATACAGACTTTAAGACTAACACGAGGTTGGAGCAATTACCATGTGAGCTGCGCCTCAGCTGTGATTTCTTAACTAAATGACAATTTGGCAAAGATATAAGAAATTAGACTCAGGTTTTGTCTGAAAAAAGAAGGGGGGATAAAAAAAACTTGCATAATCACAGAGTTCTTGTGATGTCCATTTATGAGTTGTAGTCACAGGCTGCTCAAGCCCTGTCATTATTGTCATGTTCCCCATATACATAGGGTGACGGCTTCAAGTCAAAGGTGAATCATATCTTCATGTAATCAATTTAGGGGCCAGAAAACAAGAGAAATCAGGTGTTGGATTCCACGTTTCGCAAGATTGTTTGATCAACAAATTGGTCATGATGTAAATTATAATCCCCTTCCCCAGCTTGGCTCAAGCAAAGAACGGCAAATTGATTTCACAAATAAGGTTCCTTCTCTAGTATTTGTCCCTTTGCCTAGCAATTTCATATTCAAAATGACAACCTAAACTGCTAAATGTAAATTCTAACCTTCCGTGAGCCATGCACGTTTGCTTAGTAGGAAGAATGAAATATATGAAAATCATCATCAAGTGTTAAGACCCCTGCATTTCAAAAAATATTATATAATTCGACATAACGAATTTACAAGCTTAGCTGATAGAACAAAAATGCTTAATTTGAAGGTCACTTCATAATCCGAACTTGATACTTGACACACATGGAGATCATGAACTGACTCTCCTCCCAGCCAAGTAAAAATAAAATCCCTTTCAAAGTAAACATTTGGATATTCGTTACTAGACAAGAACATAAGTTTGGGCATAATTTTTTATTTAGATAAGTTGAATTTTATACATACGGAAGCAGAATTTTGATTTCAGGGCAAGATCATGTAGGGGCCGTAAGAGGTACGCACCTCTTTGTTACATTGTATGGCTTGGTGAATGTCATATTCCAACAGTCTTTAAGGCTTTATCTTTGTTTCATATCTCTTCTTTCCACTAAGTTTATTGGATTTGATTGTTGTAACTTTATTGTGCAGCTATTATGCCTCAAAACTGTATGCTCTACAACACATTCTGTATAAGTCTCTCTCTTTCCTTTCTTGACTGAACTACCTTCCCACTCTGAATTCCTTGATGGGCTTGTGTTTCACCACCAATGTAAATACATGCATTTCTCCTGTGTGGTTGTGGCTCACTTGTACTAACAAGCAGAAAAAGGAGCTTTGCTGTTATTTCGGGGTCGGGTTCCTAAAACGCCAAAGAAACAAGGAAAGCAAGCTAACAACGAAGCAAAAACAACTACTGAAATTCCTCTTTTTATTGAATGATGCTTCTCTTTTATTACAATATCACTTTCTTTCTAACTTCTATCTAAATTTTGTCTAAAATTGAGAATGAATATATACTTGTGAAGTGAATAGTATCACCTCTTATTTGTAGACAATACAGAGGATACAATTATTTTTTTCTATTTTACGTAATGAGGGTTAAAATGTTGCATTGTGATTGATCTTCGGTCATTGACCTATGGGCCTTTGAGGGTAGGCCCGGTGCACCTTGTCGGTTGTCTTTGGCGTCACTCTAGGACTCCCCCATCTCTAGTGCCTCTAGCTCCTCTTCTAAAGCACCCTGTCTCTAGCATCTCTAGCTCCTCCTCTAAAGTGCCTTGTCTCTAGTGCTTCTGGCTTCTCATCTAGAGCACCCTACCTCTAGCGCCTTTGGCTTCTCCTCTAGAGTGCCCCGTCTCTAGCACCTCTAGAGGTGGCTCCGAAACAGCTTTTAAGCTTGTTAAATTAACTTTTAATTTTAACACCAGAAAAAAATAATTGCTAAGTTTAGCACTCAATGTCACTTCAGCTCAGTATCACTATGAACCATCACAACTTGCACGGCTTGTGCTTCCCCCCCGTCAAATTATATGAACAACAAGAACATTCATAAATGACCAGTGGGCCTCCCTTCTCTCTGATGACAAAGGAAAAGCTCTCCCCCCTTTGGAACTATAGGACAACCAATGATTTTGTCCACTTCCTGTTTGATTCTTTCATAAAATATTTGTGTGGAAGTGCTCCGCATGATTTGCATGCTTCTTTTTCGAATAAGAAATATTATAGAGAGAACAGTAATACTCATTAATTATCAGTTCTTCTTTTTGTACCCAAATTATATATATATCATTGAAACACATGGGTACCATGTATTAATAATTAAAGATTTTAGTTGCATTATTGATGAATCTATCCATATAGAAATATGGGGAATCATCACTTAATAATCAGAGATTTTAATTATTTTACTGGTGACTTTGATGAAAGGATTTCGTATATATTAATAGTTACATTATCACATCCACTACGATCATCAGAAACATAATTGAAACCCTCAATTATATATACAATGATCCCCAAGTGTTCAAGTGTCAAGATGGTGTCTAAAATATGAGTTTAAAACAATACTCTTTACTCTTTAAATTCATCAAAACAAGAACATTACTCCTTAATTATACTTGAGTCTTGGGTTTTAGTATCCACATACCAACACAATTTGATCATAATATAAGATGTCACTAGATCCCTTTGAGAGATAGCACATAAGTGATTAAAATAAGAACAGTGAATCTTCCGCATGTAACCCACAATCACACTCTTCTATATCACTGAACTAACTCTTTTGTCTATTTTGCAAGCTTGACCATGATACTCTTGTGTGGTTGATTTTATATACACACCCTACCTATTTATAGTACTCCTAACTGGGGAACTAATAGTGTGTTTGGTTTAGAATTTGTAAAATTAATTTTTGAGCCAATTTGATTTTGCAAACTTGATTTTACTAAGAATTGAGATAATACTAACGTGATTTACACTTGAAAATATTTATCTAAATTATTTTGATATGATAAATATTGTTTGGATAATACTAATAAATCACTTTTAATTATATAATTATTAAAATGGGTATAAGTTTTATATTATATTTACTCTTTGACGTCACTCAAGGAACGTGGCTAGAGGATAGTATTGGAAATACAAAATTAAAAACATCTCACCGTTGAAATGTTCAACGCAAAAGCAAGATGAAAATGTTTCTATCTAAACCAAATTTTCAGCTAGAATTTAAAAAGAAGCATCCACACATAATTTTTTGACAAAAACGTAATTTTTTTTTGACAACATCAGGTTTACAATTGGCCTACAAAGTTTTAGGGGGTGTCAACACAAATCCAAACAATGGCTTAGGCCCTATTTGTTTTAAATTCTTCCCAGTGAAAAAAGAAAAATTTAGTTTTCTGAAACACTTTTGATAAAAACAGCTAGGTGAATACTCTGATGCATTGTTACATGTGTGCCTTTGGTACATTTTTGTGTCAATATCCAACGAAAAGATAACATATATGCAGATCTACATGTATGCTTTAATCTCTCTCTTCCACACTATAAATAGCTTATGATTAATTTTTAAAAAGGCATATTTTACCATGGAAAAAAAATTTTGGGTCCATGATGGACCACCTCATCCTTGTGTTAATGTGCACCATTTCCTTTCTTTGCCGCTCCATTCTATCCAACATCAGTAGCTCCGATAAGGCCACCATCAATGGCACTTCCCAAAAAAAAAAAGAGTAACTTTTTTTGCAAAACAATCATAATCTTCTCTCCGTTTATGTTTCACAACAGATTAAAGGATTGAAAAAAATTCAAACTTGCAGAAATTTATGAAAGTTATAAGGAGATTCGTCATAGCCGCTATGACATCGACAGAGGATCTTCGGTGCAGTGTACATCGGCAGGCTGCGAGTGGTGTGGAGGAGGTCGTTCTTGAATTGCTCTGGCAGTGCGAAGTCTCCGAAGTCAAAGACCTCAAGGTTGCTGGTGGCATCTAGCAAGAGATTCTATGGCTTAAGATCGCGGTGTTTGACGTCATGATGGTGGCAGAAGTGGAGATTCGCTATTGTAAGAGCTTGGAGAAGCCCGCCAAGTCGACAACAAGGTAGATCTTGGTCCTTGTGGCTATGACCTCATGGGTGCGGAGGATGTTAGGGTGGTGGTGGAGGCGACGCATGGCATCGCACGACTTGTGACTCCATGGCGGTATCTATCTTCAACTTGTCGATGGCAAGAGGTTGAAGGGTTGATGGAGAAGAGATGGTCCATGATAGACCCAAATTTTTTTCCCCATGATAGATTGCCCCTTAATAAAGAGAAAAAGTGAACTGCTCAATATGTCACTCTTCTTTTGATACACGACACAAATATATCGAAGGCACACATATAACTATGTACCAAAGAATTTAGCAAACAACTATTTGGTTAGTTTCACAAAAAATGTCTCGAAAAGATAAATTCTTCTCTTTTTAATTGGAAAGAATTTAACCCAGACAAGTATTTAGAAGATTCTAAGTTAACTTAATCTGTGTTCAAAAGTAAGGAGGACAAAAAATGAGTAAATCACATAAAATTATTTTGTTAATATTAAAACATAAATATAAATTATTATAGAATTAATTTTAAATACTAAAAAGTTTTAATCTTAACTATTGAATATAATTTTAATGGCCAAAATTCAATATTCATAATGGCCCTCACTCAGCAAGAACGACCCTAAAATCTTTTGCCAACTTTTTGATAACATCTAACCCTATTTCCCAATCGTTTTGTTTTTTTCAATGATCCTTTTACTTTTTGGTACATCTAATTCTATTTTAATAGTCAAATTATATTTCCTTATTATAAATAGTATTCTTTTATTGCAAGTCAGCTTTGCCTTTCATTAGCAAAGTTGAATTCCAGATTATTCATACTATCGAATAACCTTTAATTAAAAGGTTGATAATAGAATTATCAAAACAATTAAAGTATCACTTTACTTTAATGATACAAAAGGTTAGGTTAGTTATGGCGGGTATAAAATTACCAATTTGAGTGATTTGGTAATGATTAAAAATCAAATACTTATTTCAATAAAGATTAAATTAAATTTTGTTTTTGGTTTGTGCACTTTTCATCAATGTTCAAATGATCTCAAATGATCCCCACACTTTTTTCCTTTTAAATAGAGTCCTATAATTTAAACACTTTTAAATAAATGTCTCCACATTACCTTCTTTTGTAATACGAGATGTGTTACTTGTATATAACCCACCTCGTACTTCGGACCAACATACCACTCACCCACTATTGGATGAGTGTGAAGCCCAATCTAAGTAGGGGTCACACACCCATCCAATGGTGGATGGATGGTATGTTAACCCAAAATACAAGGTGGGTTATGTCAAAATATCATTTCTCTTTATAATACCGGTAACCATAGTAAATAGTTAACCAATTTAACATGTTTCATGTTGAAATGCCAAATAAGCTTTCTAGTTCACGTACTAGTGTGTATCATTTTTATCTCCCATATCAACCCAACTAAAACCTAACAAAAATAATTTTGACCCGATGAAACCCTAAGAAGTATCATACTGCTCTTCATTTCACTTTTGTCGTCTACCATTCTCCTACCTTTCATGTTCCCAGTTGTAAATGGTGAAGCATCCACAACTAATTCAAATCGAATAACAATGTTATAACTGAGAGTAATGGGAAAATAACATATTTAAAAACATTTACAACCACAAGAATTTAATTAAAAAAATAAAGAAACTTATTTAAAAATCATCAAGTGTCTAGACTAAAGTTTAATCAATCTAAATTAAATAACCAAATAAATGTAAAACCACTTATATCCAACTAAATAAATAGTTTTGTATGTCCAACAACTTGACCTTTCTCGGGCCATACTCATGTTGCAGCAAAACGTTAACACCGTGAGGCTTCTATGGTGATCCTTCTAAATTAGACCTTGAGAAAATTAGAAGAAATAGATTAAAAATATTTATTCATTGATATAAAATGTTAACTTTTTTTTCACTATAATTAACCTCAGCCATTGAATTTTAATAAAAAATATTACTAATGATTTAGATTCAAGAGCCATCAAAGTATGTAACTAGGGATGGCAATTTTGCCCGTACCTGCAAGTAATTCTTGCGATGTGGTGGGTATGGAGGACATGCTTTTTGCCTTTACTATTATTTTCACATTCTTTTAAAACTTTGTAATGATACATCTAATACTCATGGATATCCATAGATGAATTTAATTTAAATGCACTAACAGTGTAAAACAATTTTACATTGTCAACCAATAGAAATAAAGTGCCAACTCTTACAAATAACCATCCACGATAATGAAGGACCCATCATGATTTCTCACTTTTCCAGGATTTCTATTGGTTGACAGTGTAAAACTATTTTGCACTGTTAGTTCATACCAATTAAACTCATCCACATATACCCATTTTTTTGCGAGAGAATTTAAAGATTGGTACGCGCATGGGTATGGGATAAGGATGGGGGCATATTTTCATCCCCTACCTCCACTTCACCCCCATTGACATCCTTATATGTAACTCACAAAGTCCATGTTGAAACTCAACTAATATATATCCAATTACATTTGTGAGTCATGCTAAGTTGACACCCTTACTAGAATGCTTGTACAACACGCAATGTTGAGTTAGTGATTATGGTGATCACTAAATCACAACCTTTAAAAATTAAATGAACATTAAAATTAATAGAAGTTAAAATTTATAATTATATTTTTGATATGGTGGATTCTCTGGTGAAACACATCTTCTTTACTTCACCATAAAGTGTTGATATTGCCAAATAATAAGATGACACGTCAATAGTCGGCAGTATTGAGTCAAACTTGATTAACAAGGTTTACATAGTGCTAATGAAAACAAAAAAGACTCATTGTTGTTTCAATTTGTCTCCATCTTCGATGATTCTCTCTTTCGGCCAAATGCCATGAATCTTCAAGATTAGTATCCCAAATCAATACCCATAAAGATTCTAGTTTTTATGTCTGACACTCATTTTTGCCTACTGCTGCTCCCCCATTGCTCTCTTCTCATCCTCCCCCCTTCGACACCGCCGTCCTTCATCGTCGATCCATCCCCTCTAATGACGTTGATGGTCCTCTTTTATGGCCAAACACGGAACACAACTTCACTAGGACAAGCAGTGAAGCAAAGCCACAAATAGATTTAAGCTGCAAAGTCAAGAAGCACCCACCCATAGATTTAAAAATTTATTTAAACAAAGATAAAAGATTGAATTTCCCCTCAAAGTAATGGAAATCGTAAGAGAGGCAAAGGGGATGGTAGCGCATTAATGGTGTAAGCAAGAGCGGCGTTGCAAGCCTCGCTCGTTGGCTCTCCAACAATGGTTGGATGGTGGGATGCGTCTCTACAAGTAGAGGTCACGTGGCAGTGCAACTAAGCAAGGCAGATGTCACGATTGATGGCACAGGCGAGGGTTGGCACAAGTGGTGCTCGTCACCGACAGAGGTGGTTGCACTCCTTCAAGGTTGATGGTCAAGCTTCGAGATGCAAATGAACTAATTTTTCTTGTTTTTTTTTCTTTTGCTTCAAATTTAAACTAAAATAGGCTACTTGACTTGATTAACACAATCAAATCTCTTCATTAACACCAATTTCACAGTGGTCCCCCACTCCACATGTGCAATTTTTATTCAGCCATGTGAGTGCTTCACAATGAAGTCCAAAAAAAGAGCTTCACCAAAGAATACACCTTTTGATATTTATAAAAATAACTCTACAAATGATTTAACCATTTTACCCTCCCCCTCTTTCCATTCTTCCTCGCACAAACACCACAACGAGAACATCTACAAGTAATGACTAAACCATAAAATCAACTTCGATTTTTATCCCATTCAAAGCTCAACGGGCAAGATTCATCATCTCCCTTCCTGATACCATCCATTAAATCCCACCCACAACAACCAATAACAAATTGAAATTGATTTTGCACCAATCTAGACAATTCAAAAATTTTCATTTAAATCAAATACAACATATCTTCATAGGAATTTGGATAATCTCCTCTACCCACTTTTTGCTTGGAACACCACCATCAGGACCTTCTACAACAACCTCACCCTACTCCAATCAATCCATCGCCCTCTTTCACTACTTGCAAAGGTCCAGCCTTTACCACGACAAGTGAGGTGCTAAATTGCCAAATGTGTCAAATCAATTATGCTGATGCATTTTAAGCTCATATTAGAAAATTAGTTAAGTAGTCACCTATAAAGAATTCAACAGGGTATTTTCACAATTTAAGCTATAAGCAAGTATTTGGAATAGAATATGATAATAAAAGAAGGAAACCCTTAAGACACAAATATTTATAACATTTGGGAAGGGGATTAAATGAAAGTAGACATATAGTAGGCAAATTATACAAATATTGGTATCTTCAATGAGAAAGAATTGTTGGGGGAGAATAATGAGAAATTATTGCACGGTTATGAAGCACCAAGGTGGATTATACTCTACCAAATAATAAAGTGACATTTCAGCTTCAATTAATGGTAAGTCCCACCCTTTCATCTGAAATATCATTTTATTATTGGATAAAACATAATTCACTAAATACTCCATAACTATGCAATAATTTCTCAAGAATAATAGGTTGCATGTAGACAAAACCATTGATCATCACTTGCTGAGGGTGGCCAACACAACCTTAGATCCAACTAACATAATTGAAAATGTTACCAGTTATCAACAAACACAAAAAAGGAATCCTAGTAAGCATGTTGCATATTCGATGTGTTATACCATTAGTAATAGAGGTGTTATTTGAATGCATAAAAACGGAAGCATTCGAAGCATTACCAATTTTTTTTTTCAGTTATCAACCAATTGCAGCATAGTATTACAGGATATTTTACATTCAACTAATTGATAACTCAATCAAATAAGTTGATAACTTCAGTCTAAAAAGTTGATAACTGAGAAAAAAAACTGATATTTATACGCTACAACTGGTTGGTAACTCAATCAAAAAAGATGATAACTTTAGTTCAAAAAGTTGATAACCATAAAAAAAGGTTAGCAACACGTCAAAAATGCGTCCCAAATACATGTACAAATAACATTATTGTTAGTAATATACAGTTAGATTGAGAAATTTTTATCATATGAAATCCAAATCTGAAAATACTATTAAAATCAACTGTCAATTTCTATTAAAGTGCACAAAATAAATGGTACATCATAAATTATATCAGTATAGTAATATTCAGCATGGCCATTTATTCCAAGATGATTATTGAGAAGGGCTAACCACTTAAATTCTGGCCTAATATGTTTGGTATAATGAAATGGAAGGGAAAGGAAAGGAAGATGAGTGATAGTTTGAGCCACCCCTTGTTTGGTAGGCGTATAAACAAACGAAGAGAAGAGACCGCGAGGGAGGAGATTTCCATGGGCCCTATGAACTTTTATCCTTCCCTTTTTGGATGCCTAAGGAGGGAAGAGATATTTTACCCATCCTTTTCCGTGAGCCCCACATTTCTTTTGCTCCAAATTCTAATGTTATTATTTTATTAGAACACTTATTCCAATATTATTAACATACACGTCCGTTTTTTTTTTCTTTTTTTTACTCTCGATGTAACCCAACAAAGTACGCGAAGCCCATTTTTTTACCCCATTGAGTGACACCAAACAAGGAGAGTGATAACTCATCCACCCTCTTTTCTGTTCTTTTCCATGATGTTCCTTTCTTTCCCTTCCCTCCTTGATACCAATCAGAGGGAGCCTTACTTCCAGTTTCATAACACCAGAAAGATAATTCAAAGATGACCATGAAACCTACTAAACCAACATTCAAAAACAAAAACACAAACTAAACCTTGAATAAATCAATCATATTTTTCATAGTGGTTACTAACTTGCCATTAAGTAGTCTTTTATGTGTAAGGAACCTGGTAGTCATAGAGAAGGAATGAACTAGAAAACACTTATATATTGAATTGCTTGAGCTGATTCCAAGGACGTTACAGCCTCAGGATGATGAATGTACAAGGGAAATGGAATATACAGCAAAAGGACTGAAACATAAAAAGGTTTGGCTCTTCGAGAGGCCAAGCCTCTCCCAATGTAGCACTTAGAGAGGCCACAACTCTCCCAATTCTTTTCCCACTAACTTCCTAACTTCCCCACTCTCTCACACCCCTACATCCCTACATATCAGGCTCTCTCCCACATCCTGTGAATCCTCCCTCCCTCCAATTTCTATGCCAACTTAGCAAGTAGTTACACTTAGTTTCCTCTTTTGTCCCTTGCTCAATTTCCTCACCATTCGATATATTGTGGTTGCAAACAATACTCCCCCTTGAGGAATCACCTTGTCCTCAAGGTGATGGTGTGGAAAGCCAAAACAACAATGCTGAAGAACTAATTGCTCTGGGGCCCCAAATCTTGATAAAGGAGGAAAGTATGCTTGGAGTGTAGTACTGTCCTCCCAAGTCCCATTGCATGAAGTCAAAATCTGGATCCCCACTGCTTAGAGATTGACTCACTGTACACATCATGAACCAGCAATAAACCATCTTCACTTAACCACACACGCAAAGACAGATTGCTACTTATGTAGCTTGTATTGAACACCCCAATCCTTGTTGGAGTTTGCAAGGACAGGAACGTTGCTAATAATCACAAATGCTTCAAGATAATGTGCTTCAGGGACCTCTTTAGCCAAAGCTTCATACTCAATAATCCTCTTACCTTGTGAAATGCTTGAGTGCGAAAATCCTTTGAATAATGCACTGCTAGGTGCAGTAAGCTCCCTGGCTGCTGAACACATTTCAACTGGTATCTCACTACTTTCATGCTGCTTTGAAATATTGCCTTCTGCACTAAACTTTTCGATGCTTGTTCTAGCTACAACATCACTTGCACATCCACTTGAGCACCATATTTTAAGGTGAGCCAGTAACCTGAATGAAGACAGTTTGATTGGACAACTGAACCAGAAATTTGGCCAACCCCACCACTCCAACCTCCAAACAACAATGATTCCTCCCGGATCAAACACGAAAGATTCATGAACTACCTTTACCAACATGGATAGCTCACTATCTACAGACATTTGATTTTTATCTTTTGAATTCTCAACCTCTATATCTTCCTCTATCCACTCTCCATATGAATACCAACTAATAAAACCTCCAAGAACAACTTCTAGATTTGATGCTTTAAATCCTGACAGGTCGGAAATTAATATATCTCTTTCTAGCTGGGCAGAAAAATTCATGTGAAGTATTAGTATGATCACTGTTACCATGTCAATATTTAGAGAGTAGAAAATCCTAGCATCAAGCAACTTTGGGCAATTCTTATCTAAGACATCAAT
Source organism: Pterocarpus santalinus (assembly GCA_031439595.1). NCBI lineage: Eukaryota > Viridiplantae > Streptophyta > Magnoliopsida > Fabales > Fabaceae > Pterocarpus > Pterocarpus santalinus. The sequence continues at coordinate 52,194,545 of CM062530.1, read as the reverse complement.
GATAGTCTCACCTTCCTCTCCGTTTGTTTCAATCCATGCATTCACAATCGCTTTAATTTCTCCACCATCCACAGGACTTGCCTTAATGCCATATAGATTAGCAACAAAACTACCGGTAATGGCAGAAGTGGAGTTTGCAGATGCATATAAAAATGGAACACGATCAAATGCTGCCAGTGCCCCAGCTCCATCTTAAGGAACCCCACCATGCTGTTTGGGATTCGTAAAAGATGTTCCTAAGAAGCGTAGATCGTTGCATCTACTTGCAAGCACAAATAAGCCTTCAAACTTTCTAAATAAGGAGACAAGGAAGTCTTCTCCCCAACCCCTAAAAGATTTTTTTCCATTTAGCCCAAATCCTAATTCATCTTTATTTTTTAAACCCCACTTTTTACATACACCTTTTCGAGCTTGGCCCATTAGCCACATAATTTGGCTTTCTTTTTCTGAACCTCTATGCTGCTTTGCACATGTATGGGCCTGGGCCATTAGGTCAAAAAATAAGCTCCTTGGGTCGAATTCCACTCCTGCCCCTCCCATGTTCTTCTATCATGCATGTTGCTGCCACTGGGAGCTAGTTCGGCATTCGCCATCTTTGCCCTTGCCTCCACTGTCAAGGTTGTTGTCACATCTAGCGCCTCTGCCATGACCGTCGCAGCAGCTGTCTCTGTGCAAACCTCTAACTCGACCATAACAGCCGACATCCCTGCGTGAGCCTCCGTCATGGAAGTCCCGACAGCTGCCATGCTCGTTCCTAATTCGGCGGATAGGGTGGATCCGGTGGTAGCGGCTACCTAGTTGCTATCCCATCCCCTTCAATGACTAAACCTAGGTCTAGTGGTTCAGGCAGTGGGAGTTAGGTCGGCATTCTCGAAACTTGACGCTCAACAGTTGTTGCTAGCTCTCCTTTCTCCTATTTCTCCTCTTTCACGCGGCGACTGGGGAGAGTTTGTTGGACAATTGCTATGGCCACCAGCACCTCCGCCATAGATGCTCCGATGACCATCATGTGAGGTGCTTCATCTAGCAGGTCCGACGGCTCAGGTGATTCTATTAGCTCGATCGGTGCCGTGACCATCATACATTGCGTCTCTTGCTGCTCGACCACCACACCACCTCCCCCCTTTAGCCTTCCATGGAAGCAATTGCCTCCGCCCTCGTCAAAAACAGCATTCACCCAACCATCACCATTGAGTGTCGACCTACTATGTCTGTCAACAACCTCCTCTGGTTCCTGTCAATGCTTCATGCAACGCCACCCGGCATTGGTGGCTCAACCCTCACATCCTCGCCTTAACACAACCATGGCTGTGGTGGCTACAGTCTCATTGTCGTCCTCTTATACTGGACCCCCTCCACTGCCTTGATTTCTTCTTCTTCCATTGGTTCATCCACTGCTTTTTCTTCCACCAGAATCCTCATCTCCATCTTCGTGTGACACGCTTCATTAGGTTTGCTCAGATCTACCACCTCTTCCTCGTCTTCCTCCTCCTCAACATCTTCATGGCCTTCATCCTCCTCTACCTCAATATCTTCATTCTGTTCCTCCTCCTCAACCTGCGTACTTTCAAAAAAAGCACAAACATTAAGAGCCCAATCTTGCGTGAAGGACCTCCTTCTCCTCCACCACCAAGCTTCATCACCCTCCCAAACCGGTAGTCGATGTCGACTTCGTCTGTGCCGTCTTTTTCTTAACATCCTCTCGTTTTCTCTCAACCCTTGCCATATCCTCTTCATGTGCTCCTCCTAATCCGACTCCATTGCAGCAACATGGATGGTTTTCGGCATAGGGTCCCCAAGATCGAGAGCTCTGATAACAGTTGTAAGGACCGGTAGCAAAGAAATGGGCAAAGAGATAAGATATGGGTATAATGCTAGACGAAGATGATACCAATGTAGTATCAATCCTCCTCCCCTGAGTACTATTCACAAACTATAAAAGAAAGTATAACCAAGCATCACTAGGTGTTTAAGAGAACTAGTTCTCTCCTAAGGTCCAATTCCAACAATTCTGAGATGCCCCCCTCAACACCCCTCCCTAACCCTATATGCCTCTCCTCCCTTCCCATAACAGAATTCTGATATTTGCTATCCTCACTAGCTTTGCCTACTTGGCAAAGTTAGTTACATAACCCTTCCCTCACTCCCTGGACACAAGCCTTACTTGTGCCACTCCATACCTTTCTAATTCTTCTCGCATACACATTGGCATAAGCTTTACAATATTACCTGAGGTAATGTTACTAATAAATTCAATGTTACCATCATTTGGGGTCCTAACAGTATGCTAGAGCAATTGCGTAACAAAGCATAAATGGCTGCTAAGATATTAAGATACTCAACTAGACCACAAAACCTAAAATAAATAAATAGAGGAAATAGATTTCAACATGTGATTCCAAAATAAATAAATTACATAATAGCTTTAACCATTTAAACCACTACGGTTCACAAGCTACAAGCTACCCACAAAACTTCAATGCCTCCTCAATGCTTCACCGTAGTTCATGCAAAAGTGCATGATAGGATTCTAATTGGCATCCATGATAATGACAAATTAACAAATTTCAGATTAAATAAGCCCCACCAACAATAAATGGTGTGATATTAATTTTATTCATGGTCAATGTAAAAGTTTTTACATTATCATCCAACCATATGCCATCATGCTGTCAAAAGAGTTTCATGTAGTTATTATCATGATCAAACTTTTCAATGATGTACCAACACTTGATTAGATGATAGTTTGAAAAACTTGAGCAGGAACGATGAATGAAAATTAAATCTATAAATCAATTCTAAAACAAAATATAAAAATCTTGCAAACCTTGGTTAATCAGAGTAACGCACTACCAGCTGATATTCCTCACATGAAGCCCTGCACAGATATCAAACACACCTCAAATTGCAGACAGTTGCTTCATACTATAAACAGTCCAGATTCCAAATATTCAGAGCATGACCTACATAGCACAGATGGAGGAACTTGACGATGAAATAAAGCAAAGAACAGCAAACTAAAGTTCAGAATCAATGGCAAAGTACCTACCTGTATATCCCAAATCTCAATGCTTTCTGCTAACTCCAAAAGCTGGCATGACTGATATGTTTGTACTCGATGACACACTCACAGGAGAAAAATTTATGCAACGAATTCTATTCATTCAAAACTTTTATATGATAACAAAAAGGGAGAGTTTGTCATAAACAATGGACCTATTATAGCTATATCAGTATTCATAGCCCTCAAAAATGGTTCCTAACACTTCCAGACTCTATATTCCATTTCCTGGGGCTCCAAGTCAATGGAGCAAAGAATGTAGCACTGAACTATTACATAATATCAATCTGGTGTAATGTGACAACCAGGACTCCCTTCTTTCTAACCCATAAAATTCAAGCTTGAGTATTGTACCCCTATCCACATTAAGAAGAATCTCAAGAATTCAAAATAAGTTACAAAATTTTCTAACCAATCACATTTTGTACAAATGTACATAAGGGTAGCAGATCATGGAAACCTACCATCTTTGCAGGTTTCCAAGTGCCAGTCTAGGTAGATATTCTTTAGCCCCTTCCTTTCATGATGCCCATCTCAGCAGAGAAGTAAAACCAAAAAAAAATATATTTATATACAGTATCGAGTTAATCTCTAGCAACACCAAGACCAGCACCACTTATGGCTTTATTTGCCATCCAAACCAGACGTACAAGCTCATTTACATCCTGGAAGCTGAAATCAATAACCCTCCTAATAGAAGCTATACAATCCCTATTCCGCGCCTCTTTCATGTTCACATTAGCAGCCGCAAAAGTGCTTTGGCATTTTCTAGAAGCCTCCATTGCAAAATTTATATCCTGAATCTGCAAATCACAAGATCAAGTTTACTGAACTTCCCCCACCCAAAAAAAAGAAAAAAGAAAAAAAAAAAAAGAAAAAATCATGAACATACATAATAAATCCTCAAGAGCTGGTACTCTGTCTAAAATGAAGTCAATTACAGTATAAGCTAACTGCTTATTATTAGGGTGAAGCAGGAAGGACAAAAGGAAGAAACAATACTACAAGCTAGAAATTTTACCTCCACCACTCCACCAAAACTAAACATTAACATATATTGCACTAAAAAGTTCTCAGTGACAGTTGCCAGTATGACAGTCAACACAACATGCTTGTTATACAATAGAATCCTCCTATAGGTTTTTAGGAATTTCAGGTATGAGCCAAGATCTTCCATGCAATAGAAAATTGTCCAAGGAACAAACTTCATCTCTTGCATAGCAGAAACAGCTCACATCCATCGATTTCATTCTATCTAGGACAGAAATATATTTCCTACTATTATCTTCCATCAATAAACCCCAAGATCCGCCAACTTCAGGATGAAACACCTAGACAGACCTTCAAAATAAAACATTAGGTTTATCAACAAATACTTACAAAATCAAGAAGCCTGACCAAATTTGGGTGAGTTCGAGCAGATAAGACTTGGTTACCAGCAACATGACTATTAGTACCCCTGAGCAAAGTAGCCTTATCCACTGCTGCCTGATTGTTTAGGTTATCAACATCGGATACAGAAGATGAAGGAGATTCACCTAAAAGGTAGAGTGAAAAAACAGTCATACATCATTGACTTAACTTCATAAGGCATGCATATATCACACAACTAATATTATCTAAAAGGCTATCAAGACAAAGTCCAGTCCAGTCCATTCCATTAGTTTTTTCCATTGAAATCCCCATACAATGAAAATGGAAGGTATGATGTGCTCCCACTTCATTCAAAACAGGAAAATAATATCAGTTTTAGAATATAAAAGGAACCTAATTCATTACTCCCTGTACTTCATGTGTATAGCTACCATGCACTAAACTTGCTAACACATTGCCAGCAAAAGTATGCAGGTATAAAGAAGATTGCAAAATCAACATACAACAATGTTTGACAAGCCTGAAGACACAAATATTAAAATCAAAACTATATTCCATTACCTTGAGAAACCATTTGTAAAGTTGATTGCAAATCCTGCCGATCCCTGCTTGTACTAGAGTGTTTACAGTTAACCACTCTCATGTACGCCACCTCCATGCATTTATATGCCAAAGAAGCTGCTGCCATTTCTTCCCGTCTTTCATATTCATGGGCACAGGATCTGAAAAACATTTCAAAGCATTACATGGTTGAACTTTGAAGGCTAGTTAACATGAATAGCTCCATCAAACTTCTAAGGTCTAATGTTATCTAATAGAACAATTTTTATACTAAGAGTTGAACAAACAAACAATCATAAGTCGATAAATGCACACAACAGTACAGTCACACAAAGATTCAATTGACCTAGGAAGGCAGTGCTGATAAAGTTGAGAAGTGCTAATTGGAGATAGTGTTGGCCTTTGTATCCCCTAAACGTAGAACACCCCACCACCAAAACAAGGGGAAAAAGGATCTGAAATCATGTATTACAGTACAGACAAGCACACATGGTAGGCTTAAACTTTTAATTGAAATAACTAGGAAAAGGAATACTCATAGCATAAGGCATCACACAGTTATTGCAGCCTATATTTTTTAGCTCTATTGTCTACCAAAGCAGAACCCATAAACCCACATAAAAGGGCGCCGCTGGAAGGAAAAAAAAGTGAGACATTCGATACAAGAACTAAGGAGACACTTATTTATATATTTTTAAAAAAAAAAGAGAGAAAAAAAACTACTAACTTACAAAAGGTTTGATTATTATGGGGCTGTTTGAAAAGTGTTTTGTAAAACAATTTTCAGTTTTTAAAAACAAAAAAACCAAAAAAGCTTGTTTGGTATGTTATTTTTTTTTGTGTTGTTTTTAAAATTTAAAAACAGAAACTGAGTTTTAAAAACAGAAACTAGAAAACAGGTTAGAGTTGTTTTGGTTTTTTTGTTTTAAAAAACATTGAAAACACAGTGGCATCTTATGTAATTTTGTTGTTGTATTGGCTTTGTTCTCCTTTCGATTCCTAGGAACAAGATTGACAGAGAATAAAGAGCCATGGCATAGACCCAATAAAATATGTGGGTCCCAACAGTGTATGCATATCATTGGTTCACGCACAAAAACTGTTTTGTGAGTTTCCAAACAATTTTTTTGTTTTTTTTACTTTTTAAAAACTATTTTATGACCATTGCTGCCAAACAAAATTTTTGTGTTTTTGTTTTTAAAAATTGAATTTAAATTTTTTTTAAAACTGTTTTAAAAAACTAAAAAACAAAAACAAAATCAAACAAGCCCTATGTTGTTATATTTAATTTAATTGCTTCCATCCATAATTGAAGGTCTCAAGAAGATAACTTATTGGCTGTTGCCACCAAATTACATGTTCTTAAACCTTTTTGTTTCAAAATGTGCTTTAACCAATAACTGAATAATGGTAATATATAATCATAAAATAATAAATTTACTTTATAGCTTAGAATTCTTTACTTACTTGAAAAGTTTAGCTGCAGTAGCATAAACTTGCATTTGACTCATCTCCCCATGCCTGCTACTCTCACTGTGACAATTTTCTAGAAGAGATGCTCCATGCAGAAACTTTAAGGCAGCGTTAAAATAAGTCTCATTGCTTTCAAACTCAAACCCAGAGTTCTATAAAATAAACAGCATTTAAACCATAAGTTACAAAAAGAAAGATGCTAGATCCAACCAAAAGTTATGAAGTAAGATCTTGAAATGATCAAGTAACCTTAAAACGATCTGCCCTGTCTTTTATTTCTGTGGCTACTTCAAGGGTTTTAAAGGCAGCAGTTTGGCTTGAATTTGATCTCACAGGACCGGACACAATGAGTCGTTGATCAGGATGAAAAATTCCGGAACTATGATTAACTCCAACACTGCTACTAACATCAACAGATTTTCTCATTAGCTTAGCCACATCACCATTGCCAGACACATGGACTGGATGCTCATTAGATATATCTCCCTTTTGAAACCCAAGTGCAGTTCTAGGTCCCCCATATAATGTTTCCCTGTTTACTTCACCCATGGCAGATGAGAGAATGTTGGATTTCCCATCTCCTGGTTCAGTGCATACATGATTAGCATTGTTTTCTTCCTCAAAGTCCTGAGTCAGGTTCTGCTGAGAGATAGTCTTGCTATCAGTGCTACATTGAGCATCATTTTTCAGAACTGAATTCTCTAAGTGTTTTTGTTTTAGCTCATTTTGCTTTCCAGTTTCACTTGACCCATGTCTTAGAGCATTATTCTGAGTAATATTGTCAATCTCGCATTTGGACTTGGGAGAAATGTATTTAGCATCATTTCTTGTCTCCAGACCAGGTGCATGATAACTAGGTTCAACTGCCAAATCATATCCCCCACCATTTTTGGAATAACCATTCTCTAAAGCTGAAACCTTAATATTATCTGTATCAACCTGAGAACCAGACCTTCTTTCCTTTTCCTTAACATGCAACGATGTAACCTTACCAGATTTCTGCCAAGAATGTTCACTTTCCTGTTTGTTCTTGTTTACTTTCTCCTCATGACGCATACCATTGGCAAAATTGCCATTTCCAACAGGAACACCAATTTCAAGCAAATGGTCATTTGGAACTTCAGAAGAAGTTTTGGCTTCGGCCCTGGCTTTATCTTTAGCATCCTCAACCCGGTAGCCTATTGAAGATAATTTGTGGGATGCAGGATTGAAGTTACATGAAATTCTATCCTCCTTATGTTTTACTGATAGCCTTCCCTCGCTATTATCCACACTTCTCCTGGAACCTATTGTAGAGAGACCATATTTTGTAGCATCATCCTTCCTTAAAATGTCCCCAACTGTCATAATATGCTTGTTCAAGTTGGAGGTCCTCAAAGGTGAGGAGGTTACAGACTCTACTGGTGAACCGATAACATCTTCATGGTTGGTTTTTGCTTTATGAGACCCTGAAACCTTAGAAGAGCTTGAAGTTGCTGCCAGTGAAAGTTGTCCAGAGCCAAAATCCTTGCCCAATGGATTAATACCATCCAAAAATTGATGAGATGCAATATTTTTTCGGTGCTTATTAGGTTGCAGGACTTTATCAACTTGTACTTCTGCTTGCCTCATCCTACCCTTATTCAATTTATCATCACCTGCAGTTACTGATTTTGACTCAGTGTTCAAAATCCCGTACTTCTTTTCCTCCTTAAATCCACTGGCATTGCCCTCTCCACCACAATGCTTATCATCCTGCAAGGTGAATGAGTTGCAATGCTTCTCATTGTCCACCCAGTCCTTCAATTTCCTTTTCTTTAGTGAACCATCATGTTTACTGCTGTTTTTCACATCCAGGGACCCACCACCTGAAGAGACCACAGCCTGATCTCCTTTCTTTGTAGGGACTAACAACTTGTCCTGTACATCCTCAGATAAGCAATACTCATCATATTTCCGCATATCCTTCCCGGTAGTCTTTGTTGGCAAACCTTTTCTTGAATTGAAACCCACCTTCTCAAGGCCCAAATCAGGATTCAATTGTTTATCAGCATAGCAAACATCTTCAGTTTTTGACTTCTTAGGAGTTCCTGTTCTATATTGATCAGCCTGCACCTTACGTTTCAATTTAATATGCTTTGTGTCACCTGCACACATGTGATAACAACATGGACACTGTAAATTAAAAAATATCTACAATTGTTTATTCACACCATAAAAATAGTTCTGACTAAACAATAGATCAACTCTGAAATCATTGAGATACCTTTACTTATTTGCTTTTCTTTCTGTTTAGGCAAATGTTTCTCCTCTATCAACTTGTTCAACTTGCCAAAATGTTTAGAACTTGTCTTCTTCATCAGGTTTGAGTCTGCAGGGTGCTGATTCGTGCCAGTCAACCTTCTATTTTTCCCAGATTCTTGAGCATTGATCTTTACAGAATTTGAGGACTGAAGCATGTCATTGTTGATTCCTTCCATTCTCTTTTCCTTAATAACATATTTCTTCTTTCCTCGATCGGGCAATAGATTGGAACTGGACATTTTGTGATTCAGACCAAATTGCAAAGCATCATTAGAGCTCACTCCAATTGCAGTTCTGGTGGCATGGGTTTGCATGTTATTTTGACCCTCAGAAATTGGCATTTGATATAAGGCATAAAGTGCCTTTGTTGTGTCATCCTCACTGATGTCACACCGATTCATTTCAGGCCTAACAACAATTTCAGAAGAACAATAAGGAGGCAATAATACATCAAGCACAGACAGATTATGCAGAAATGGAGAAATAAAGAAAATGTACTATAATTGATATATCATTCAAGAAAGTTCCAATTCATGCTCATAATACAGCATCAAACAAAGTGTATACCTAGTATAATACACTCATGCATAATTCGAACAAAATTGAGCAAACAACTTACAGCCAATTTAGCATGCTACACAACCATTTCTCCGGAAGCTGCTCCGGCTTCATACCGGTAGGTAGAAGCCGCCATTTCTGACAACTGTCACAACATACCCAATCTTCGGCAATAAGCTGAGGTGCAGCTACTGTTGATGGGATCATATCAGAAGCAGGTTTATTTTCAGAAATAGGAAATGAAGCCGAAGCATCCTTTATGAGTGGCTCATCTAGCAACTGATTAACCACTTTATTGCCACTTCGTCTTTCTTTTACTTTAGCCCCAAAAGCACTCTGTTTTTCAAAATTATCAACATTAACATTTTTCATAGCACTATTACCAGGAAGGCCATCAACTTTCCATTCTGATTTATTTCCTTTCGATGAATATCTGCTACTATCTCTGGCTTTATTATCCTTCAGTGACTTCGGTTTATTCATTTTACTTCTGCAAGAAGCAATGCCAAAGCTAGCACTCTTTTTATCAGTAACCATTGCATAATTAGTATCCCCAAAGCTATCTTTTCTTGCAACAGCATCAGCTTTTTCAGGACTCTGATCACCTTTTGACTTATCATTGCCCTCATATACCACCTTTACCGTCTGATAAGTCTCATGCTTTTGAGGATCTTGATCTGCCTTACCTTTTACTGCTCCGCGCTTAACCTTTTTGGGAATCATGTAAGTATTACACTTGTCACCATTCTCAGGACCAGTAGAATTATCCTTGGCATTTTCCAGTTTCTGCTCTAAAACATTTTTCATATAACCATCTCCTGCATTTTGCCTTTCAGTCTTCTCACAATCTTGACCAGATATCGACTCAAATGACTCCTCCTTCACTGCTCCAACAGAAACCATTCTGCTTGGCATGCCACCCTTTTTAACCTCCTTGGAGACTTCAGACACCTTACCAGTGACTTCAGCAGTTTCACCGGCATCACAATTTGAACTTGACAGAGGCGTGCATTTCAAGTCATTAGAGAGAAAATCCTTCCGATCTGGTGTTCTGTTTCCTAGCTTTTTCTTTGTATGCAATGTCATATCATTCTCAGAAAGGGTACCATTCATATGCTTCAATTCCAAGCGCTTTTCACTTTGTCTCACTATTCTCACTTTCCTCTTCTTCAGATGCCCATCCCCAACAAAAGAATCTGATTCATCGGTGGACATGGAACAAGGTTGTTGATGACCATTAAGAGAAGACATATATCTGCTCTCTCCAATGACTTTTTCTTGTTTTTCCAAGTAGAGCAGGCTTTCATGTAGAGGTGATATTAGAACACCGCCAGGGATAGGAAAGGAAGTCATAACCTGTATTATTAAATAAAAATTGAATACTTTTGTCTTTCTAATGGAAACGACCAGCGTAGAAATACAAAAGGTCCTCTACCTGAATAATGCCAGTTGGAGAATCTTCAGCATTCTCTTGAGATACAGGTGGCATACCTTCACTATCCACAGGGCTGTTCCCCATTGAGAAAGATGGAGAGTTATCAAGCCCAAGGCCACTGTAAATTGCTGCATTCTTTTGTGGTAAGGTATTAGATTTCATTACAATTCGAAACTTCAGTGTTCTTTGGTCATTTGAATTTCCTGACTTTTTAGCAATATCATCTTTGAAAGTTGACCTCTCAGCTACTTTACTAGAAGAAATTCCTCTAGCTTTTTTCACTGAGTCATCTACTGAAGGCGCTCTTAAATTATCAAACAAATGTGAACTATGGGCAGCAGTTCCAATCCTTGCAGAATGAGGCATATTTGAAGGGGCTTTTGTATTATGAGAAGCAGCCTGTATACCCAAAGTGCACAATTAAATTGTGTTTCTTCATATGTTGGCAGCATATATTACCTTCCTATCAAACAGTAAAAAAAAAAATATAGCTATACCTCCATGTTGAGATTGATAGGAGCTTTTAAGCTGTGGTTTCTTTGTGGAGTCTTTGGATGAGACAACACACGAGGAGAGCGCTCACAGGCAGGTAAAAAGGAACCATAGCCACCAAATTTCGCCCCTGAAAAATATAATTCATATCTTATTACATCACTTTCTTTAGGCGTGAAGACAGCTCTTTCATTTCACACTGCAAGGTATGGCTATCATGCCATTGCCACTTACCCAAATTCTCAGCAGAAACACCACCTTCAAAGTCCTTTTGAAAATGGCCCAGAACATGTTGAATCTTCTCATCCTTCAGGAAACAAGAAACAACTTATTGGTCTTAATATTTTCATGATGAGATTTGACCAACTGGACTTTAAAGTAAAAATGGCATTAATCAACAATAATCACCGGGAATGACGCATAACAATAGCACGCACCATAAAGTTCAGCAACAAGGATTTAAGAATTATCATTAATTCTATAATTTGTTTTGTAGGTACTTTTCCTCTAAGAGTCCAAGATATCAACGCACATTAACAGAGGGTCAACAATCTAAGAATCATCTAGAAGATCAACTCGCATCAAGACTATTTCGCATAAAATATTATTCCTCAGTTATTGATAATAGGTATGGCAGATACAATTACTCAGTAACTAGTCAACTATGCTTTTCAATAGTGATGCAGTAAGATAAGCACCTACAACATCACTAGGCCAACAAAATCAATTCATAATATTTTTTGCCAGTATTCAAGGATTGACTCACTATGCTCATCAGTCATCAGTTCCAAAGAAACTTAGACATTCTATTATGTTTCTGAATCACTTCATCAATTCTGAATTTCTTTTCCACTAGCAAACAATGTAGGTAAAATTGTCAACACAAACAGCCAATAATTCTCTTCAGCTTGTATTATATCAATTTAATTCCATCAGAAAGTGGTTTATTATGATAAAATCTACAACCCTTCCATTCCCAATTTTTCCTCAGGAATCAAACACAATGACACATTGAGAGACCATGCTCAATCAATGATAGTACACTAATCCAAATTTTACTGTTAAACCAAATAGAACAACAAATTATTATTTGTTCTTATTTCCTGCATAACCATAAACCAGAAACCAAATTCAAAAGGAAAAAATTTGAACTTGGTTAAATTCAAGTAAGCCCTTACAATGTAAGAGAGAGAATCAAGGTCAATGTTGCCTTCATCATCCTCCTTGTTATAGCAAGCCTCTCCTTCCTCAAGCTCAGTGTTCTCTTTCATCTCCACCACACACACCAAAAAATTTTCTAGCCCTAGGCAAAACCCCAGAACCCAAATAGTAACCCTTTCACACTAGAACCTTCCCTGAAGTCCAACATCACTTCAATCAAGCCCCCAAAAAGAAAAATGGCCACAAAAATAAAAACCTAAAATCCAAATTTTTTTATTAAAAAAACCAAAAAAAATTTGGAAAAAAACAAAAAAATAACCGACCCACAGAAGCAAACACGAAACCCTACGCTAAAACGCAGAGTGATCATGCCATAGGGAAACCCTTCATTGCATATAAACCAGAATAAAAATCATTACTTGCATTAAAAAAAATTGAATTTATTTTGGGTCCAAGAACAGGATATGGATATGGTGAAGGAGATTGAGACGGTGGGGATCGGTGGAAGCGATCAGTGTGGGAGAGTGGAACGAGTTTTGACGGCAAGTTCAAAACGGATTCCAAAACTTTTCACTTTGGCCCTTTCTCTCTGTTGTGTAATTTTTGATGTGTGCACACCACAGCAGAGAATAACTGAGCTTTTTGGTGCGTCTCAATTTCAATTATTTATTTATTTAATAATGACAACAATACTAATTCTTTTTTAAAATATTATTTATTATTTATATTTATGTGATTTCCTAATTCCATCCCGATTGTCGTTGATTATAAACTTAAATGTTTGATATTTATTATTATTATAAATTTAAAGCTTAGGTTTATACATCGAATAAAATATTATATTTACTTTTTAAGCTAAAAAATTATAATTTAATATATTTAAGGGGCTTTTAAACCGGAACTAAGATAATGCTTTATTGAGAATTTATTTTTTAATTTATTTAAAAATTTAAAAACAAAGATAAATGTCACATCAAACCTGGACAAATGCCATATCAAATTAAGTCCTTATAAAAGAATTAAGAGGGTGTTTCATAGTCCATTATGCACTCTAGTGCCTCCGTTACTTCCTCCAAACCAGTTGGATTTGATGTGGTGAATAGTTTCAAGAAATATTTAATAGTCATTCTCTTAATCTGCTAAAAAGTTTTTTTTTTATTCTAAGGAGCTCCTAATAGAGCTAGAGAGAAAATGAGAAAAGGAATGAATAAGTGGAAATAAAATTCTAGATCCAATATTAACAAATCCCTTGTCACTTGAACCGAGGAAGGTGCTATTTTGGCTTCTTTCCTTAATCTATCGTTTACTCCTCTGGAAATTGAGGAGGCTCTTTTTCAAATGGAGCCTACAAAAGCTCTAGAACCTGATGGAATATCTGCGCTATTTGTCCAAAAATACTAGCACATAGTTGGGGATGATATCACCAGAGCCGCCCTTAACATCTTGAATGGTAATAACTCCTTATATCATACATGTATAGTGTTGGGAGAAATGCTTACATGGTCAAGGAGCACCACGTGGTTGTGCTCCCGGCTAATCATGTAAGTGTTTTTTGCATGGAATTGTATATTATTAATGGATCCTATATAAAATACACTTATATAATTGGTCCGGAAGTACAGCCACGTGATGTTTCCGGACTATGCAAGTATTTCTCATAATGTTGGTCCCTAAAATTAAAGCACCTGAGGATTTGACTCACTTTAGGCCAATTTCTTTATGCAATGTAGTATATAAATTAGTTAGCAAAACATTGGCTAGTAGATTGAAGGTAATTTTACCTAGATTAATTTCAAAGTCACAAAATGCTTTTGTTAAGAATAGACTAATATCAGATAATGCATTGATAGCAAATGAATTAATCCATGCCAAAAAAAAAAAATAGAAGAGCAGGCAAGAAAGGTTACTTTGCTCTAAAAGTATATATGAGCAAGGTTTACGATAGGGTTGGGTGGCAATACTTAATAGCCATTATGAGAAAGTTAGGGTTTAGTGAAAGGTGGACTCATCTAGTTTATCAGTGTATTCCATTAATATCCTATTCCATTATGATAAATGATTTCCCAAGAATCTTGTTGTCCCACAAAGAGGACTTAGACAAGGGGATCCTCTCTCCCCATACCTATTTGTCTTATGTGCAAAAGGATTTTCTGCATTATTACAAAAGATAGAAGTGCATAATGGAATTGGAGGAATTAGGGTATGTAGAATTGTGCCTAAAGTCTTACACTTATTTTTTGTAAATGACACTCTCATTTTTGCTAAGGCAGCTATGAGGGAAAATGAAGGTATTCCAGAGATTTTGATTAAATATAAGGCAACATTAGGGCAATGCATAAATTTTGAGAAATCATCAATCCTTCTAAGCCCAAATAAAAGCCAACAAGAGAAGCAGCAAATTATCAACAGCTTCGAAATTCAATCAGAGGTATTTTTAGAAAAATGCCTTGGCCTCCCTTTAATGGTTGGAAGGTCTAAGAACAACACATTTTAATCCTTAAAGGAAAGAATCTAGAAAAGAATACAAGGATGAAAGGAGAAATTGTTATCAAAGGGAGGAAAGGAAGTATTTATAAAGGTAATGGCCCATGCCATTCCCACCTACACCATGTCATGTTTAAAAATCCCTACAACACTATGCAAAGAGTTAGAAAACCTTATGGCCAAATTTTGGTGGGGAGACCAAACTGATTCAAAGAAAAATTAGGTGAGTTGAAAAAAAAATGTTGGCCTAATGAAGTTGGAGGATTGGATTTCAAAGACTTGCATAGCTTTAATTTGGCTATGTTAGCAAAATAGGAGTGGAGGCTTATCCAAGATAAGGATTCGTTGGTGGCAAGGGTCCTAAAAGCTAAATATTATACAAGACGAAATTTTATGTCAGCACACCTAGTATCTAATCCATCATTTACATGGAGAAGTCCAATTAAGGGAAGGACTATATTGGAAAAGAGCCTTATATGGAGTGTTGGGAATAGAGAAAATATAAATATAGTAGACCCTTGGGTGTCTAATATGCCAGGATTCAAAGTGCATATAGGAGAGGGAACATCTATGAGGATTAACAAAATAAATTAGTTATTGCTCCATAGCCCCACAAGATGGAATAGGGAAATAATAGAGCAGGCTTTAACCCATATGAACCAAATATTATTCAGCAAATCCCATTAGCACAAAAGAACATACCAGATACTATAGTTTGGAATTTCAACCGAAAAGGGAAATATTATGTGAAAGCGGCTATAGGATATGCTTGAATTCACAATAAAACACCAAAGGCAAGAAAATCAAGAGTACAGCAAAGTGTTCTCTACATTATCTCGATACAACAAGGTGTGGAAATCTATTTGGGAGATGAAAGTTCAACCAAAAACAAAGGTATTTACATGAAGGGCAGCAAGGAACATTCTATATACTAGATCAAGACTTTTATCAAAAAATGTTCAGATAGGGAATGTGTGTTGCCTCTATGGAGAAAACACCAAAGAGGTTTGGCACTTGTTGAATTCTTGCCCATATTTCCTTTCTGTTATGGATATTTCTGACAGGTTCAGGTTGACTCGAGAAGCTGCAAAATAATTTCAGTACAATGATAATTAGGGACAAAAATCGAGTGGTTGCAATATGGAAAAGAGTGTGGAGCCAAAGGAATCAAGCATGGTTACAAAAACTAACCTTAAGCCCTTTATAGTTGTTCCTACAGAGTGCCACCAACCTAAGGAGCTTCAGAAGAGTACAAGCTATCAAGAGCCACCACCAGAGCGATGAATTGCTACGGTGGGAGAAGTGGGAAGCGCCGTCGCCGAGCTCTTCAAGGTCAACATGGATGAGGCCACATTTGACGAGGATAATGCATATGGAGTGGGAATGGTGATTCGCAACTAGAGAGAAAGGTTCATTGCTAGCAAATCTATGAACTTCATAGGTTGATGGAGGCATTAAAAGCTAAATCTATGCCAAATAGAGAAAGGTTGCAGCTAGTGGTTGATTTCGGGATTAAGGCATTGACTTTGGAAAGTGACGCTCAAATAGTGACGGTGAGTTTTGGGTCTAGCTCTAATTATCTTTCTCATAATTGGCTCATTCTGTTGGAAGCATATCGGTTAGCTTTAGGGCTAAACTATTTTAAAGCCTAATATATTTCCAGGTGTTGTAATATGGTAGCTGATAAATTGGTTAGGCTAGCTAAAGATTAAGATATTGGGGACTAGACTAAAGAGGCCTTTAGTTGTATTAAAGATATTCTAGCCTTTGAGGCTTGTCTCTGAATAAATACATGCTTCGTGTATATATATATATATATATATATATATATATATATATATATATATATATATATATATATATATATGAAGAATTGAGATGGTGTTTGGCAACTTGGAAAACTAAGTTAACATTATACAAAAAACAACCAGTTATGTTAACTTGTATAAAAACGAACTAGTTTTTTTATTAAATGTTGTTTAGTTCGATAATTTATAAATTAGTTTTAACATACGTGTTCTTCTTCTCTTTCTGTACCACTTTTTTCTTTAATAGTGGCAAACGTTGGCTACTAGTGGCAGTGGACAATGACATACGGTGGAAAACGGGGGGATGGTGGTAGCTAGTGACAATAAATGGTGGCAGATAATGACGGTCAATGGCTATCAGTGGTAGTTGATGGTGGCAGATGGTAGGAGACGATGGCGGACAATAGTGGTTGTTGGCGGCGAGTGGCAACGATGAGCAGTGGTCGATGATGATGACGGTGGCGACTAGTGATAGTTGGCGGTGATCATTTGTGATGGATGGCGATGATGCACAACGATGGGACGGTGATAAGGTCAATAAAAAAAGAAAGAATTAGTGCGAGTTAAGAAGAAGAGTAATGGGAAGAGATAAAGTAAAAGGAGAAAAATTGGAATAAAATCAGAACTGATTTTACGCCCAAATTGGTTCGGACAAAAACTAGTTTAAAAATATTTAGATAATTACCAAATAACATTTATTAAAAACCAAGTCTCATTATATGAAATTATTCGATTTTTTTAATTTGTCAAACACCTCCTAAGCTAAAAATTTATAATTTATATTTTTTAAAGTGTTTTTCATCCCTAATAAAAGATAATGCTTTACTTTTCGTATCAGTTTTCCCCCCTAATATTCAAATGTTAGGTTGAGGGAAAAATTCGTCCTAGTCCAAGGTCAAAACATGCTTCTAGACTTATCAGGCATTTACAAATTACTCACCAATAAAAAAACTTGAAAATCGAACTCAAGTCATGGTCATGCATATGCAAAGGTCGACTAGGCGAATCAACCCCTGTTGGCTATTTCCAGATCAATTTTTAAATTTGTTTAAAAATATGAAAACAAAGATAAAATGTCAAATCAAACTATAAAATTTGAAGAATCAGTCTTTATCTCTAGGAAATTTGATTTTTTTCAAAATTTTGTGTAAATTTCAAATAACTACTTTGTCACCAACAAGGTGTTTGGTATAGTGCTAAGTGAATCACAAGATTTTTTCACTATAATGCCACTGTCACCAAAATTATTTACCAATATGCCACTCTTTTCGAACTGTTTCTCAAATTGCTCCCTTTATTCATGCAGTTTTTTTTTTTTTCGTAGTTCACATGGAAAGTGCCTTTGCATTTGGCACTTTTAACTTGAAAATGCCTTTGCGATTGTTGCTTTTATCATGAAATTGCCAAATAAAATGGCAATTTTGTAAAGAAAATGCTAAATAAGATAATGATTTTATGTTGTAATCGTCAACTGGAAAGACACTTTCAAGTTGAAAGTGCCAAGGGCAAAGGCACTCTATTGTTATGTATATTTTTAATATGATTATATTTTTTTGTATGATTATATATTTATTTTTTAAATGTATTATTGTATCAATATATAAATTTGAAACATATTTGTATTTAAAATGGGATGATGATTTAAAATATATTTAGTAATTTTATAAAAAGGGATTGTTAGTCTCTACATCTTCATGTGGAAGTTAGCAAGTTTCATATTTTATTTTGGACACAAAAACGGCTCCCCTATTTCATGAATCAAGTTAAGATTCTTAATAGCATTGTCATTTTTTTTACTCACATTTATTACTCTAACTTTTCTCTTTTCTAATTAATATCCACTTGTCACTATTTATCTATATATAAATACTACTGTCGTCTTTATAAAATTTTTCTCTTACCTAAATATTATATAAATGATTAAAAATTTGTGTAATATTATTATATGCTAGATAAATATATTTAAATATTAATTTCATAAAATATTTTTTTATAAAATTCATAAACAATTAGCATTATAGTTTTATATACATACATACATATATATATATATATAGTGTGTGTGTGTGTGTGTGTGTGTGTGAAATCATCAAATCTTAAAAAAACTAAATAATCCAAGAGTTCCACATTTTTATTAATAAATTAGTTGAACTTTCACTCATAATTATAAATATTTTAGTCTTTGTCAAGATATAAATATATTTTAGTTTTTGTCAAGATTTTCTCATGATATTAATCTTCAAATGCTTATATGACTAAAAAAACCTTTGTTTTAGCAAATTGATCAAATAAATATATAAAAGTTGCATGTGATTCACAATTTTTATTGAAAATATTTTATTGAACTAATATTAAAAGCATACTGATCCAACACATTATAAAGTAGGAGAATTTTTCATATATATATATATATATATATATATATATATAACAATAGTATTCATATAGAGATACATAGTAAAGAGTGAATATTGATTATGAGAGAGAAAAATTGGAAAAATAAATGCGAGTAAAATAAAATTATAATGCTGTCCAAAATCTTAACTTGATTCATGAAAAAAGAGAGTGATTTTTGTATCCAAAATAAAATATGAAGCTTACTAACCTTCACTTGAATGTGTGGATGTTAGCAATTTTTTTTTTTCCAATTATTATAGCTCCTTCTGCTAGACACTACAGTTATGGCCTTACAATGAAATTTAAGTGGAAAAAAAAAGGGATAAAAAAATATAATGAGATAATCAAATGAAATATTGTAATAAAATCCAAATGCCAATGCTAAATTCCACATTAGAAGATGTTTTTACTTAACAAATGCCAACATGAATGGTTTCGGATTTAGGGTTAATGCAAATACCCAATGTCAATACTAAATCCAAATGTCAATGATAAATTCCACAATGAAAAATACATATAACATCAAGCATGGTGGTACAGATGGCTATCTGGCTGAAGGGTCAAACGAGGTGTCTGCCTGTGATGGATAGGTGTAAGGTGGTGGTGGATATGAATATGGTTGCAAAAGGTAAGGATATGTTGGTGGTGGTGGTGCGTAAGCTGATATGGATTTGGTGGTGGTGCATAAGAATATGGATGTCGATGTGGCGGAAAAGAATTAGGTGTTGGCTGTGATGGTGGGACAATAGCAGCAGTAACAATGACCTTGGCCTCAGTAACTTATAGGGGGTTTGTTAGAAAGTGCCTTTGTGGTTAATAAATCCAATGTGGAAGTTTCTTTGCAATTGGCAATTTTGTATCGCCACTTGCAAAGGCACTAAATCTTAATCTTAATTCTTAACATAACTTGGCAAATCTTATAATAAACTCAATGTTACTAGTTTCATTTTTATACTCAAATTCCTTTAAGTTTCATATTTCTTTTCTATTCAATGATCTATTCTTTAATCTTGTTTGATAGCCCAAGTCTTTTCTTTTTATTCAGCTATTCCTCAAAATCCAATACTTTTTATGCGAATTTTAACTTGGCTCGATTCCTTTAACAAGTCAACTATACACATCTTGATTCTTTACCCTTTTTGACATAATTTCCAATTAAAATAGCTTCAAAACCTCTTAAATCAACCACTGTGCTCATCATGGCCGAATTCATACATGAGCAAAATAAGAATTTTTCCAACTCATTCGGGCATCAGAGTCCTAGATCATGGATAATAATTATCATACCATAAGGTAAGACATCAATCTAGCATCAAAGACTTTCCAACAATCAAATATAACCAATGAAACCATTAAGATCAACTAAATCATTAGAAGGATGAAAGTCAAGATCAACGCGAAAATCAAGTTCAAATACACATGATATCTCATGGAGTTATTTAGCTTCTAATAAGGCTTTAATTTGTATGCTTAGTCCATAGTTTTTCCAAATAAAACACTTAAATATGAGACTTGGTGCTTTGTTGGAAATTAAAGGCTATAATCCATGATTCAATTGAGTAAAATTACAAATTATTATCAAATATCCCATTTAATGAATTTTGACATTAGTCTTTGTAGGCTTGGAGCACAAAAAAAGTATAGTAGTTGGAAACCAAGAAATAAGGATGCAAGTCACGAAGAAAAAAGGATTTCTAGCTATTAATTCACGACCTGACCTTTGCTGAGTTGCGACCCCTAGGCGCATAAGTGAATTCTACAATTTTTTGAGTTAAGTAGCAACTTGACCTTTTCTCAGTCACAATCTACGGCAGCCTAACCCATTTTAAATAAGGTTTTAAATTAGACTCTTAAGTGGGTCATGTCACTTTTTTTACCACTTTTAGTATATTTTAAAGAGAGAAAATATGGTTTAGAGGTTTTCAAATTATAAAAAGAGACTCATCTTGTGGATTTGGAAATCAAAGGCTCAGAGAGATTGAAGCACCCAAGAGCTCATCATCGTTTGTTCATCTCTTCCTTCTTTATCTTTGTTCTTTGATATTTATTATGAGTCTTAAACTAGTTGTTTGTTTTACTATTGTCATGAATAGCTAAACTTGTAGCTAGGGGATCCTTTGGACCTTTCTATGGATCTTGAATGTTCCTAAATTTTTTTTTTTTTGAGTACATGTTAATGATTATAGTTTTGAATATCCATTTCTTTTCTTAATGTATGCTTGACCACCATTTAAGTTGATTTGAAGGATTCCCTTGAACTAGACATAGGAATAATGAAATTGGACCTTGGTTATGGATAATGCTTGTTCAATTACACTTAATTGCCTTGGGTGTGTTGATTAGTCAATAGGATGGAAACATATCCATTGGCCTTGCTTAGTAAATGCTAGAAACTTGTCCTTAATTGGTTGAATTCATACTAGTTCATAAGGACACTTAGTGTTTTAGGTGAAAGAGACTTAGTTAATTGACCTAGATGTAGGCTTTTTGTTGGAAGAGATGACACAAGAAGAGGGTTTGAATCGTGTCTTAACTAAAAATTTTGAACCTAAAAGCTTTTTAAAATAACTTTATCAAGTCCTCGACGTGGAATACGAAAGCAATGTGGTTAGAAATAATAGGTGTATATTCTATGCTAGAATGTATTTGAATAATTTAAGGGTAGCAAGTAAAGAGACAGAGATTGAATGATCACACTTCAGGATTTATCTTGGTTTAGCCAAATCAATGCCTATGTCCAATCCCTAACTATTTGTTGAGATTTTTATACCACGAGTGTTCTTTTTCCAAGCCTCTCCAAGCTTTTACAGTTGAGTAGTCTTTCTCTAATTTCTCCAAGCTTTACAACCGAGTAGTATTTATCCTAGCCTCTCCAAGCTCACTTTGACCATTATTAGGTCTGGTTACAAGAGATTTGATACAAAGTTTTGTGTTTACCATTACACTAAAAGCTCTTTACAGAATATTGATCAAATACTTACAATACGTGTGACTTCTCTAAAATCTCAAATAGAGAATGTTATCTATTACACATCAATAGAGAAGATTTTAAAACAGAAGTTACATTAAGTGACTTTTTGGAGGATTTGAAAGTTAAGAAGGTCGAAGAATGAAAATGTTGCAACTTTGAAAAAATTTGAACAACTTCACTATCTTTTTCTTCATATTCCAACTTTATATAGACTTTAAGATGTTACCATTGAGGCTTGTAGATTTTGAGCCTTGTGCTACCTTGATCCACTAGTCTATGATTGAAAATAGAAGATACAACTTTCTTCTTCAATAAGTTGTGATGAGACTAAAGAGAAAAAATAGCCATTGAAGTCTTTACTAACTTTTCAGACTTGTCAACACTTTTTTTGTAACTTGTCAATTCATCTTTGACTTTTTGAATTTCTCAATGAAGTGTATGGAAGAAGCTTTCAAGTTGAGATACTTCGTAAGAAGTCACCCTTCTGGATCAAGTCATCCTTTTGAATGAGGTTTGTTACTACTCCTGGCATGTTTTTCCTTTCTAGTGCTATATCATCATCTTTCTGAGCTTTTTATCTTATTCCTGAGTGAGTAAATATATAGGACACAAAGTAGTTATTCCTATATAATCGTATTCAAGCGAAATACTATGGATTTAGATGCTTTATTTGGTACAATAATCATTAACTTAAAAAGTAGATGATATTACTCACCGAAGAATGTGTTTTGCTAAAACAAATTGTTTACTGTCCAAAAAATTTACTTAAAGTTTGATTTGATATTCATCAAAACCTTAAAACTTGAAACGTCTAAAGTTATAAGACTGTTTCAATTGGGCATTAGAGCTTACAATTTCCCTCTTTTTGATGATGGCAAATCAATATTTAAGAAAAGTTCTGGTTAATAAATATTATTTCAAAAAGATATGATTTGTTATTTGAAATAAGTTACTTTCTGAAATGAGTAGGAATAGTCATGATGTCCAGAAACTTCACAAGAAGAAAGCAAAATGAGTATAGTAAAAAAAAAAAACTTTTTCAAATCAGATGGTTTTGAGCATATTTTAAGTGTGTATTGCATAGAATTCCTATGACATATAAGATCACCATGTTTGGTAAAAAATATGAGGCGAGTGAAAGCATATCAGAGCAAGAATACAAAATATTTAATTTAAAACTAGACAGTAAGAGCAGTCATGCAAGTAGTAACAATTATCAGAAAAACTTAGTTATACAGATTTTATGATCTAGTAAGAGTGTTTAACTTAGTACAAATACGCAAATATCACATGACAAAAATAACCAGTTGACAAAAATAACTATGATATCAGAGCATTCAATGACACACAAATTACTTAAGTATCAGAGATATAATGTGTTGTTAGAGATACAAGGTTAGATTATAGGATATTAGGGCAAAATTATCCTAGAGATAGATCATTAAAGTGATAATTATAACCAAACTGTATTGATATCCACAATCATAAATTTGTTTAGAAATGCATGAAAATGATTTAAAAAGATGGAATATTTCCTGTATGAAAAAAAAAAAAATAAGTCCTAAGACTAACATGACTCAAATAAGTCCGATGCAGCTATAACAAAGATATGCTCCCTCTAAAGATATGCTCCCCCCTCAGCTTAAGCTTTTCTTGAATTTATCTTTCTCCCTTTTTGACATCACCAAAAAAAATGAAGAAGTGGGATCATAGAAAAACCATCATAGATTGCTTTTTCCTTTCTGAATAGTCTTCAGAATCTACAACAGAAGATTTTTTATCTTATCTATTCTTCTCTCTAATCTTTATTGATGAGCCTAAAGTTCAGCTTGATTGGCCACGATTGTATGTTGATTGACCAGCAGTAGATCCATCTAGACTTCAACAACATTTGGAAAGACTTCAACAAATGAAGGGGCTCCAAAAGGCAGTTTCACTGTATGTTGGCTATGGCTGGTTGAGGATAATTGATATTCTGAGATAGCAGGAGTAGTTGTTCTACCATATTTAAAAGTGGATGTCAACAACAACAAGCTTTGTGTAGTGACAGGAGTTGCAAGAATATCTTGAAAGGTAGTGGCAGTGGCTAGGTGTGGCACTAGAGTTCTCAGAGGTACAACCTCAAATTCAGAAACAACAACTTCATTGCCAATTTTTGTCACTAGTACAAGTGTCCTTTCAAACTCCATTCTCTCTGGTGCAGTTTTAGCTCTATGACCAAATGATCCTCTTCACTAAAAAGAATCAGTGGCAAGCTTGTAGGTTGGATAGCAGACTGTTCTGTTATTCTTTCTAATACTTCAAAAGGTAGTACAACCCTTCTTATTTCAAAAGGTGGATTGACATCTTTAATGATTACATACGATTGGTCCACTTCCAAAGAAGCATATGAGCTTCTTGTTCTTCCAACTGAGGCACCAACTTCAGTCACTTTATCTTTTTGCTTTTGTATCCAAGCCTCTGATCTTATCTTATTCTATGCAGCTTCAAGCAATGCCCTTTTAATAGGTGAAGGAGTAGATTCTCTAGAGGGTTACACAAATGCTTTCTTCAAGGGCTTGTTCCCTTTCCTCTTGATCTCAGTGTCCTCGTCTTTGTTTGAAGCTTCTACTTTAGCTTGTTTCTGTGGTTCTTCTTGAGGAGCTTGTTCCTTGATCACAATCCCTCTTTCTTTAGCTCTAGGGTAGATTTTGCTGGTACAATAGCATTCATTGGCTTGGTAGCAATGGTAGACATTTCATCTTCTACACTGGAGGATGATGAAGCTTCTTCAACAAGTCTCAACAACATTCTCTTGCTAACTTTCTTTTCTTCAGAGATTTGGGAAGAGACTTATCTCTTGTCTCTTCTTCTTCGTTAGTTCTTTAGAAGGTTTGGATATAACCTTCTGGAGAGGAGCTTGCTTCTTCTTTGGCTCCTTCTTCTTCTCTTCCTTCTCCGGACCATGAGGTTTGAAACCTATGGCAGATCTCATCTTTTTTATGTCCATATATAGGAAGTTATGCTCTTAAGAAGATTTGAGTGAGGAGCATGCCATAAGGTAGAGCAGTATGACTCATTCTAACAATACTCATAGACGAGAACATGTAGTCCAGAATCAACCTTATCAAGTTTGTCCTTCTTTTAGTCATGAGGCAGAACATGACCATATGGTTCACCTCAGTCATAACATCAGTGTTACCCATTGTAGGAAGCACTGTGTATTAGACTATAAAGTAAATGGCCCTAACATTTGAAAGAAGAGAGGAAGTAAATATCTCTTATTGCATGTCTCTTTTGCCTGTAAGAACTTCAAAGACTTCCTCTTTAGTAGCTCCAAGTTGTTCCTACTATTTGGCACCACCTCTGCATAGAGTGAGTGGAGGGGTTTTGAACGAGGAAGATGAACAATATAAGGTTTTCTCTTGTACTTTGAGAAATGAAAGATTTGAGTGAAAAGATGATTTGATGGTTGAGGGTTAATGATGGTAACTAATAGTTAAAGGAAGCGAGTGGTTTCAAGGAAAAAATGATATCGTTTTCAGCTATTTGATTTCCTGCTAGTTTAAATAGTGGCATAGTGGCCATGAGGGAGGTAATCAATTAACCCAAGTTTTGCAAGCGATTTCTGAATAGAGACAAGAGTCAATTTTATGGTAAAACCACCTTTCTGATTTAGAGAGTCTTATCAACTTTCAGTACAAACAATTCTGAATTTTTCTTTTTGAAACACTTCTGAACCTTTTTTTTAATTATGTCACCACCCTCTACTGAATTTTCTTTCTGAACCAGTTCTTCAACCCTTCTTAATGTGATATTTCTGGAGCATGCTTAAGTTATCTTCTGGTATGGAACATTGAGAATCTTTCTCTAGAAAGGAATTCCAATGTAGAGTAGCAATCTCAGCTTTGATCTTAGCTAAGGAGGCGAGATACTAATGCAATATGAATGTATGTTTAGAAGCTGGTCATGTTAAAAAGGTTCCTTAAATAGTAGAAACAATCTTCAGCTAAGGGTTTGGTAAAAATGTCCGCAATTTGTTCTTCAATATTGATCAACCTTAGCTCAATATTTCCTTTCTGAACATGATCTCTTATAAAATGATGCTTAATATCTATATGCTTAGATCTAGAATGCTAAACGGGATTCTTTGTGAGATTAATTGCACTAGTGTTGTCACATAGGATAGGGATTTTGGTATACCTCAGATTGAAATTTTCTCATTGATGCTTAATCAATAAAATCTATGCACTGCAGTTTGCAGCAGATGCAAATTTAGCTTCAGTAGTTAAAAGAGCAATCGAGTTCTGCTTCTTGCTCTATCAAGTAATTAGTCACTTGTACTCTTTCTTTCAACTCCATCTCCAACAAAATTAGTATCACAGTAACCTCTGTAAAGTTTCTTAGAAACTTTCTCATCCTCTTCATCAGCTTCTAGAACTTGAGAAGGATGCATGGGAGTACTGATATTCTTGGTTTTGTCCATATTGAACCTTTTTGAGCAAACATTCATTGTATTTCTCTTGATGAATGAGGATTCCTTTCTTCTATTGCTTGATTTGTAGCCCCAGAAAGAACTTTAGTTCACCCATCATGCTCATCTCAAATTCTCCTTATATTAGCTCAGCGAAATTTTTGCACAAATTTTGATTAGTTGCACCAAATACTATATTATCAACATAAATTTGTATAATTAAAAAAATATTTTTCTCATGCAAGATGAATAAAGTAGTGTCAACATTTCCTCTTTTAAAACTGTTTTTGAGAAGAAACGAGCTAAGTCTTTCATACCAAACTCTAGGAGCCTGTTTCAACCCATATAAAGCTTTAGGAAGTTTAAAAATATGGTGAGGAAGGTTTTCATTTTCAAAACCAGGAGGCTATTTAACATCAACTTCCTCATACATGAAACCATTTAAAAAAGTATATTTTACATCCATTTGAAATAAAACAAACCTTTTTATAAACGATATAAGCAAGTAGCATTCTGATTGCTTCCAGTCTTACCACAGGAGCAAATGTCTCGTCATAATCAATGTCTTCTTGCTGGTTGTAACCTTGAGCCACTAATCTTGTTTTGTTTCTGATTACTTTTCCATTCTCATCAAGTTTATTTTTAAACACCCATTTTGTCCCGATAGCATATTGTCCTTTTGGTAAGGGGACTAGTCCCAGACATTACTTTTTTCAAATTGATTTAGTTCTTCCTTTATAGCCTCAATCCAGCTTTGATCTTGAAAAGCTTCATCAATACTTTCTAGTTGAATTTCAGAGATGAGAGCAAGATTTGATTAATTTCTGAGTCAAGATCTAGTTCTAATTCCTTGAGAAGATTAACTAATGATTTGGTTTTGAGAAATAACTTTCAAATCTCTTGCACCAATGTGTCTTTGCTTGATGTTTTTGGGTCTTCAGAAATATCATCAGAAACATGTTAATGAGAAGGGGCATCAGAAACATCATCATCATTATTTCTTGTGGTAATTTGAAGGTTCTCCTGATGTTAGGCATTGTCATTTAGTGACATTTTTCATTTCTTCTTTCAAATCTGCAACTTTTTAATTTAAGTCTTTTCTTCTTTCCATGAAGCTTATGTATATCATTTCTTTCATAGTCTGAGTCTTCTTGTTGTATACCCTGTAAGCATTTGACACAGAATAATATTCTAGAAAGACTCCAAGATCAGACTTAGAATCAAACTTTGAAAGCTTTTCCATTGTGTTAAGTATAAAGCATTCAGATCCAAAGATATGAAAGTATGAAATGTTGGCTTTCATCCTTTCCATAATTCATACGGGATTTTCTTGAGAATTGGCTTTAAGAAAACACGATTTTGAATGTAGCAGGCAGTGTTAACTGCTTATGTCCAAAAATCTTTTGATAACCCACTTTCAAGAAGCATAATTCTGGTCATTTCTTGTAACAATCTACTCTTCCTTTCTACTACCCCATTCTGTTGAAGAGTTCTAAGAGAAGAGAAGTTATGTGAAATACCAATTTCATTACAAAAAATTTCAAAAGAATGACTTTTAAATCCTCTATCATGATCTAATCCGATGAAAGTGATGCAAAAACCCTTTTCATTTTGAATTCTTTTTGAAAAAGCTTTGAAGGCCTCACAAGCTTCATCCTTATGAATCAGAAATATTACTCATGTAAATCTGGAATAATCATTCATATTGACTAGACTATATTTTCTACCACCTAAGCTAGCAATTCTAGTTGGACCAAATAGATCAAGATGTGAAAGCTCAAGTGGTGTTATAGTAGGGACTACATTTTTACTATAAAAAGAACTCTTGATCTATTTACCTTTAGGACAGAACTCATACAATGAGTCTTTTTCAAAATTAAATTTGGGTAAACCTTTAACTAATTCCTTTTGAGAAATCTTAGAAATTAGTTTCATATAAATATGACTCTATTTCTTATGCCATAACCACTTCTCATCTATGAAGGATGCTAAGTATTTTATATTTTGATCTAGAAGGTCATCTAAATATAATATGTATGTATTATCACCCGTTCTAGTAGTAAGAATGATTTTATCAGAAGTGGAATCTTTAATAATACATTGAGAAGGTTTGAACACAATCTTATAGCTTTGGTCATAGAATTGACTAGTGCCCTGAAGGTTATGAGTTAGTCCTTCTACTAACACAACATCATTAATTAAATCAGAATCATGCTTACCAACATTACCTATACCAATAATTTTGGATTTTATTCCATCAGCAAATTTTATCCACCATCCTTGGGTTTGAGGTTTCTAAACTAGGATTTATTTTCAGTTATATGTCTAGAACACCCACTGTCCAGATACCACTTCTTTTCCTTCTGATGTTATGATTTAAGCCAAACTTGTATCAGAACTAGTTTTCACTTTAGGTACCCAAATTTTCTTGGATCCTTTTATGTTAGTTGATTTTTTGGGCTTTTTCACTTTCTGTTTAGCTTTCTTTCTGGAGAAGCATCTTTCATAATAGTGTCCCCCTTTCAAACAGTATATACATGCAGGAATTTTAAGCTAGGGATCTTTAGATAAAATCTTGTTTACCTCTTCCACATATCCTAATCTAGTTTTGTCAAGATATGATTTTTGGCCTCCAAGCATAAGATTAAAATTTTTTGAGTCATTTACCATTTTCTCAAGATCATATTTGAGAAGTTTAACCAAGTTCTGAATTTCAGAAACATTGGAAGAAGCGTTCAAACTAGCTTCAGAAACTTTTGTTTTTAAGATATTAACATCCTTTTAGAGGATGCCATTTTATTCTAAAATCTCAAACTTTTTATTTCACAACTTCTCATTCTCAATCTTGAGTTTTTCGAAATCTGATTATAGTTTCTGAAAGTTTTTCTTTAGAAAAGTATAATCGGAAGCAAATAACTAACAATCATCCAAGAAATCATCATAAGATTTTTGAAGATTTTCAAGGGTAAGTTCATGTTTAGAATCAGATACGTAGGTTTCTTCTTTTGAAACAATAGATAAAATCTTGTTTACCTCTTCCACATATCCTAATCTAGTTTTGTCAAGATATGATTTTTGGCCTCCAAGCATAAGATTAAAATTTTTTGAGTCATTTACCATTTTCTCAAGATCATATTTGAGAAATTTAACCAAGTTCCGAATTTCAGAAACATTGGAAGAAGCGTTCAAACTAGCTTCAGAAACTTTTGTTTTTAAGATATTAACATCCTTTTAGAGGATGCCATTTTATTCTAAAATCTCAAACTTTTTATTTCATAACTTCTCATTCTCAATCTTGAGTGTTTTTCGAAATCTGATTATAGTTTCTGAAAGTTTTTCTTTAGAAAAGTATAATCGGAAGCAAATAACTAACAATCATCCAAGAAATCATCATAAGATTTTTGAAGATTTTCAAGGGTAAGTTCATGTTTAGAATCAGGTACGTAGGTTTCTTCTTCTGAAACAATATCAGCCATAAAGTAGAGATTTGCTACAATTTCTTCCTCATCTTGTGATTTAGCATTATCCTGTTCTTCATCCAGATCTCCCCATGTCATCATCATAGCCTTCTTTTTTGAAGTCTTCCTTTTAGAGGCTTTCTTTAGTCTAGGTCATTCAGATTTGATATATCCAGGCTCTTTGTATTCAAAGCAAATGATCTCATCTTGCTTGGACTTGCCCTTCCTATCCTTTTTAGGAATAAGGCTCTTTTTCTTTATCTTTATCCATGCTTCTGAGAATTTTCTCGCCAAATGTGCAATCTCATCATCATCAAAGGAGGAAAAGGAATCTTCTTCGTCTTTTTAGACTCCTCTAAAGCTTTCATGGCCTTAGAAGATTAAGTCTTTTTCTAAGTGGATTTCCGAGCAATAGACTTTCCCTTTTTGATAGTCTCATCAGAGAATTGATTAAGTTCAATCTCATGAGTCTTCAACGACTTAATGAGAGTGTCTAAGCTAAGCACATTCAAGTCCTTAACTTCTTGAATAATAGTTGTTTTTGGACGTCAGGCTTTTGAAAGACTTCTTAGAATCTTTCTTACCATTTTTGTATTAATGTAATTTTTGCCTAAGGCCTACAATTGATTTATGATATGCATAAATCTAGTTGTCATTTCATCAATATTTTCATGTTCTAGCATTATAAACATCTCATATTGATGAACTAGTATGCTGATATTGGTTTCCTTGACCTGATCAGTTCCTTCATGAAGCACTTAGGATCTATAACAATTTTTTTTTTCTGAATTACAGGATGTGATTTTATCATATTTACTTTTGCTTAAGGCACATATGAGGAAATATTTTGTCTTGACATTCATTTGAACTTTAGTCTTATGTTGATCAGTTCATTTATTTTTAAGAATGGTTCTGACTACTATAGGTGGAGGTAGCTCTAGATCAGCAACTACTTGTGGCACTGGTTATTCAACTGTGGGTATATAATCATCATTTTTTATTATCTCCTACATATCTAGGCTTGTGTACTCAATGATGAGTCTCATTTTGTCCTCCCAGTATGGATAGTCTTCACCATTAAAGTATAGAAGACGGTTGATAAAGTGATTCTCTGCCATATGATTTATCTGTTGCACTATTTATCAAATCTTTATCCTCTGCAACTGTTAGAAAGCTCAAACCCAGAGTTAGATTCTGATGCCAATTGATGGAAGAGATGACACAAGAAGGGGGTTGAATTGTGTCTTAACTAAAAATTTTGAACCTAAAAACTTTCAAAAACAACTTACTTAAATCCAGGACTTGGAATGCGAAAGCAATGTGGTTAGAAAGAATAGGTGTATATTTTATGCTAGAATGCATTTGAATGATTTAAAGACATCAAGTAAACAGAGAGAGCTAGAATGATCACACAAGAAGATTTATCTTGGTTTGGCCAAATCAATACCTATGTCTAGTTCCCAACTCTTTGTTAAGATTTTTATACCACGAGTGTTCTTTTTCCAAGTCTCTCCAAGCTTTTATAGTTGAGTAGTCTTTCTCTAAGCCCTCTAAGCTATAGCCTCTCCAAGTTTACTTTGACCATTATTGGGTCTAGTTACAAGAGATTTGATACAAAGTTTTGTGTTTACACTCATACTAAAAGCTCTTTATAGAGTATTGATCAAATACGTATAGTGTGTATGACTTTTCTAAATTCTCAAATAGAGAATGTTATGTATTATACATCAATAGAGAATATTTTAAAATAGAAGTTACAATAAGTAACTTTCCGGAGGATTTGAAAGTTGAGAAGTTTGAAGAATGAAAATGTTGTAGCTTTGAAAAAATTTGAACAACGTCACTATCTTCATCTTCGTATTCCAGCTTTATATAGACCTCTAGATGTTACCTAAAAACTTTCTAAGATAACTTCCTCAAGTCCTAGACTTGGAATGCAAAAGTAATGTGGTTAGAAAGAATAGGTGTATATTCTATGCTAGAATATATTTGAATGATTTAAAGGCAAACAAGTAAAGAGAGAGAGATAGAATGATCATACAAGAAGATTTATCCTGGTTCGGCCAAATCAATGCCTATGTCTAGTCGCCAACTCTTTGTTGAGATTTTTATACTATAAGTGTTCTTTTTCCAAACCTCTCCAAGCTTTTATAATTGAGTAGTCTTTCTCTAACCCCTATAAGCTATAGCCTCTCCAAGCTTACTCTAACCATTATTAGGTCTAGTTACAAGAGATTTGATACAAAGTTTTGTGTTTACACTCACATTAAAAGCTTTCTATAGAGTATTGATCAAATACATATAGTGTGTGCAACTTCTCTAAATTCTCAAATAGAGAATGTTATGTGTTACACATCAATAGAGAAGATGTTAAAATAGAAGTTACAATAAGTAACTTTCTGGAGGATTTGAAACATAAGAAGTTTGAAGAATGAAAATGTTGCATCTTTGAAAAGATTTGAACAACATCACTGTCTTCTTCTTCGTACTCCAACTTTATATAGACTTCTAGATGTTACCGTTAAGGCTTGTAGATCTTGAGGCTTATGCTACCTTGATCCACTAGTCTATGACTAAAAAGAGAAGATACAACTTTCTTCTTAAACAAGTTGTGATGAGACCGAAAAGGAAAAGTAACTGTTGAAGTCTTTACTAACTTTTCGAACTTGCCAGCACTTCTTTTGCAACATGTCGATTCATCTTTGACTTTTTGAATTTTTCAATGAAGTCTATGAAAGAAGCTTTCAAGTTGAGATACTTTGTGAGAATTCACCCTTCTGGATCAAGTCATCCTTCTAAATGAGATGTGTTACTTCTCGTGGCATGTTTTTCCTTTCATGTGATATATCATTATCCTTTTGAACTTTCTATCTCATTTTTGAGTAAGTAAACATATAGGACATAATGCGATTGTTCCAATATAATTATATTCAAGTGGAAGTACCATGGATTTAGACACTTTGTTTGGTATAATAATCATTAATCTAGAAAGTAGATGATATTACTCACCAAAGAATGCTTTTAGCTAAAATTGTCCAAGAAGTGTACTCATAGCTTGATTTCATATTCATCAAAACCTTAAATCTTGAAACGTCTAAAGTTATAAAACTATTTCATTTGGGCATTGGAGCTTACACTTTTAACTAAAATTGACATGCTAGTAAAATCAACTTTTTTATATTTATTTGAGTTATTTGCTTATCTAATTAAAGTAAAGGCTAAAGGAGGACTCCTAGGCCTTTAAACCTCATTTGTCTTTAAATTTTTAGTTTATTAGTGCTTTCTTAGTTAATAGTTAATTCTCTTGTTTGACATTTAATTAGCCACTAAATTTATATTGCTTAAGCCTAAACACAATAGTTGATCATTTTGATAGTGTGCTTTTATACCAATCTCTATCGAGACGATACTCTTAGGTAGTATTTGGCACATTACCTAACAAAATTACTAGTAATCTAGATTACTATTCAGAAAGATCGCCATTTTTTAAATTGCTAGTAATACTATATTGTAGTATTTTGTATGCACAAGTGACCTGGCTAGTAATTTTTATTATCTTATTTGGTATATTAAAAAGATTATTATGTAATATATTTTTTTTATTAAAACGCCTTCCAAATAGTAATAAAAAATAAAAAATAAAAATAAAAATAATAACATCAATAATAATAAACAGTAATGATAATATTATTATTAATAAATAATAACATTAACAAATAAATAATAATAATAATAATAACAACAACAATAACAATAGAAGATTACCACATATATGGTAATCTAGGTTGCCTACCCCCATGAAGGCAATGTGGATTGCCACTTTAGAAGTAATCTAGATTACTTAGACAATCCACATTGCCAGGTAATGTAGCATACCTAATAGGGCGATATGGTGGACCTAGTAATTTAATTATAGATTGTTAATAATCTACATAAATTATCTTATACAAAACACTACCTTACTCATTTCCTTTATTAGTTGAGTGACTTGTGCACTTGCGATGACAAATAAGTGAGTCATCAACACATAATCACATCAAGATATCCTTGGAAGTTTTTAGAATTAAGAGTTGCAAGAAGAAACCCCTACCTTGATGTGGAAATTCCAATTGAAGAAGGAAAGGAGGGGAATGATTCTAGATTTTTCCTTGTCAAATGGAGCATTATTCTTTTTTGCCTTGATGTTCCTAAGCTTTGATAATTTTTTGGGGATTTTTCTTAAGAATTTGATCAACTTTCTAATTTTTTTCTCTTTTGTTTCCTTTTTTTTATTCTCTTAAGAATTCTTCTCCGTCTCTATTGTTCTTTCTTTGTAGTGCATGAAAGGAGGAATAGGTGCTAATTTCTTGTTTTATTTAGGTGAAAATTTATTCCTCTCTTTTTATTCCCATATCAAACTCATCCTAAGAGAAAATATTTTGTCTAAACCATGATTTAGAGATTTTCAAAGGTGAAACAAAATATGCTAGAAGGTAGTGAAAAAATGACAGAGTCGGAAAAACTAAAGGAATGTCAATGCCGAGAAAAAAACATGAAGGTGCCATAAAGGAGCATAAAAGGGAAGAAGCATTTGAGATAATGAAGACAATGAAGCAAGTTAATAACACGTGAAAAAGGATGTCTTAGAATTCATTTAAGATGGAAAAGAGCTTATTAGGGATAATAATGTGGCTTGAGGATTTTATAAGTATGGGTACATGAAGACTTCTTTACTAATTTATACATATGATCCTCTCAATGTAAAGCACACACTCGCCATTCCTATAACAAACTCACATCATTACAATTTTTTACTCAATGTGGAAAAATGCAACATAATAGAAAACGTAATCTATCACCTTTCATTTATCTATGATTGCTTCTATATGCTTCTTTTATGCTTCTAGATTCTTTGTTTTGTGTTGTTGGATGGTCTAACACCCTCCCCTTCACACGCAAGCTGGCAGTTAATAGATATCTAGCATAGCTAGCTTAAGCAGATGTAATTGAAGGGAATATCAACTCCTATTCAAAATCGAAGATTTTATTTTTCTAGAAAATTTTACGGTGAAGGGAAAAGCAGGGAAAGCTTTTGGGATCAAATAATACTTATATAAGAATTTATATTTACATTATCCCAAGGAGATGAATGAGGGCTCAAACCTGCAACTTCTCAAATATGAGACCCTATCTTACTCTATTCGGCCAACCCCTTGAGATTAATAAGTCAAAGATATGATATTAATATCAAAGGTTTAACCACTAAGAGTAAAAGCTAAATGATTAATTCTTAAGCTACTAAAAGCAAAAGTAAATAATAAAATGTCAAACAACAACAAAATCTTAACGACAAGGACAATGGCTAACTTTAGGCTTAACCATCAAATGCAAAATCATAATATTAATTAAAACAAGAAAAACAAGTGCAACAGACCTCTAAATAACCAAATGTTTTTCCCCAACTCACAAGGCAAAAAAAAAAGGGTTAAACTTCACTTCTAATCACTAAAGCAAATATACAAAAACTTGATATGTAACTTCAACAAGAACACCATAACATATTAGAGCAACAGTAGAAATGGGACTGATACTCCTTTGGTAGCATATACAATAAAAAATGGACAAGATCTTGTATATTCCCTTGAGGAAATCCAGTCTCATATAATAGGAATTGATAATGTATTGTTTTAATAATGTCAATCATTTCAGTATCTATACTACTATATAAAGGGGTTGGCTAAGTTTAACTTCTCTTTTGGTCACAATTGGTCCAATACTATTATACTCTTCTTATTTTAAAATATTTTTCTTTGGAAACTTTTTCTTTTTTCCATATACATGTATAAAATTAAAAGTTTGTACACTAAACCATCCCCACCTTACAAAGCACTTTTTTTTGTGCAATTTCTTTTTTTAATCTTACTGTCGCTGTCCCTCTCTTCTCTTCTCTTCTCATGCACATGGATTCTCTTCAATTCCAGTGTATTCTTTCACCCAATACTTCACTTCTACAATCCACAACGAGGCCCAAATTCTCTCACCATTTACCATCTCATATGATGGCAAACATAAACAATATACAAACATAGTGATCAATTGATCATATTAAACACTTTTTTTGTGGAAAAAGGAAATGATAGACATAAACTTGCTAACGACCAA
This sequence comes from Pterocarpus santalinus, assembly GCA_031439595.1. Classification (NCBI taxonomy): domain Eukaryota; kingdom Viridiplantae; phylum Streptophyta; class Magnoliopsida; order Fabales; family Fabaceae; genus Pterocarpus; species Pterocarpus santalinus. The sequence goes on along the minus strand of CM062530.1, from coordinate 52,158,435 downwards.
TGAAATTGTTTTAATTAACAAATTGAATAGACCTATGAAAATTAAATTGAGACATGTATGGCCGTGCTCACTGCTAATGTTGAAAAGGTCAGTGAAAGAAAAGCAATGGATTATTGGTTAAGTTTGAAGGCAGTTGAGAAAAAAAAATAGAGGGTGAGAGGTTAGGTATCATCAAGGTTTCGAAAAAAAAAAAATATATATATATATATATATATATATATATAATGTATAAAAAATTATCCTAACTATCTGGCTTAGACATGCATGAATATATCAATAACTTTATATTTTTATATTTTATTATTGATATACGAGATTAATTTCTATACATTGATAGTGTAAAACAACTTTATATTATCAGGTATAGCAAGATAGTGCCATATTATGGTAGGTAATTATCATAGTTACCATAATTTGACACTCTCTTGTAATTTTATTAGCTAGCAGTGTAAAATTATTTTACATTGTCAGTACATAAAAATTAAATTTTTGATAGATCTATTTATATAACAAGACATATGAAAATGTAATATTATTATGAGTGAATATCTTTTTCATGGCTGAAAGAAAATTTGTAACATAATGTTCATATAGATAATTTATAATTTTATTCCAATATTTAAAAAGTAAAAAAATGCATAGTTACAGGGATGACATTGCAATAAGAAAGCTAATTATATTTACTAACAAATTAAGAGCCACTATTGTATCTATCATTCTATTTGTCCAATTAGTAAAACATATAGAAATATAAATTTCATAAAAAATATAGAAATATAAATGTGCAAATGTATCGATTTATATCAATATCCAAAAAATAAAAGGTAGCTTAACAGGCATGATAATACCTGTAAACCACTAGTTGCACATAAATGGAAACCATAATTCTAAGGATGACAAGTTTTACTAACAAGAACAATTCATTGTATGGCAAGCTAGACAGGAAGAATTTTGTTTGATGGCTTTTCTTAGCAACAATTACTAAAAATATGGGATTCCATGTTTAATCAAGAAATTTATAGTAATACTTGGAGATAGGTTTGGGAAGGAAATTGCTATTGCTAAAAGAATTAGTAGTAGCAAACTTGAGTAAGGCTTTTTTGATAGGGAAATGATTCATTCATTAACATAAAGCTAGTACATCTAAAGAGGCTAAATACAAAGCATCAAGAGGCCCATCCTCATCCTCCAACTAAATAGAAAAACCCAACAATAAAGTATTCTTAGCAAGAGTATGAGCTGCTTTGTTATCCTCCCTTCTAGCATGAGAAAAGATACAAGAGTGAAACAAAAGCACCGAGATTACGAAGGTCACTGCACAATAAGTGTAAATATGTTTTGGTCTTACATTAAGCTCCAAGTGATTTGACTAATACTTGACAATCTGATTCCACCTCCAAATAAGTAAAGCAAGCATCCAAGGATAATTACAATCCAAACCTTAGTGCCATTGCCTCAGCTATTGTTGCATCCATAGGTTGAAAAACCATCTCAGTTACAAACAACATTACTAATCTAGCAGCACCTTGCACAATTGCACCCACTCCCCATCTATTTTCTCCAAATTCTACTGCATCTATTTTTAGTTTATATCAATGCTCCTTAGGTGGTTGCCAATTTGTTTGCATGCAAAAGTTTGTCACATTCCCTTGGTAAGATCGTCCTGTATGAATCCTTTTGACTTCTTTGAAGCTTATTAAGAGATGAAATTGCTTATGAAAGCACTACTCGAGAAGGCACTGTCTTTTATCAAAGCACAATTCAATGGAACTAAGAAATCTATATCTTCAAGTACCAAATGCTTGCCGAAATGCTAAAATTACAGTTTTATAGGCATTTGCAAAGTAATATCAATATTCTGGAACCAAGGAGACAATTGTCAAATTTCTCTTAGTTGAACACAATCCCTGAAGGTGTGTTCTAGTGTTAGTTATCATGCCACATCTATCATAGCTTGGACTCAAATTTAAACCTTTCTCTACAAATCTTTAAATGACAGGGAGAATGTGACTATAAATTCTCCAGAGAAAATGTATAAGTTTTGGAGTTATGTTTAGTTTTCACAACTTGGACCAAATAACTTAATTCTTAGAATAATTTAATGAATTTGACGTTGACTCTCCATAATCCATCCTTTTAATGAACCTATATGCTATTTGAATTGAGAAATCTCCATTGTGTGTTTTTCCCCAAATAAAAGATCTTTAGTATTATAAATAGCTAAAGGAATACTAATAATCTCATTTGCTTCGAAAGGCATAAAAACTTCATTAATCAAACTAATATTCCATTGCATATTTTCATCATTTATAAGTTCAAAAACTATTGTTTTGCCAATAATATCATTTATGGTGTCCAGAATTTGTACCAATTTTGAGAAGGCAACCATTTATCCCTTCATATCTAAACATTATGTCATTACCCACCCTCTAATAACCCCCCTTTTGAATCACCCTCCTTGTAGCATAAATACTTCTCCATGTGTAACTAGGTCTATATCTTGGTCCAGTATACAAGATTGAATTCCTTGGGTAATATTTTGCTTTTAGGCATCTAGCTAGAAGGAATCTTCATTATGCATAATCCTCCAAGTTTGCTTTGCTAATAGTGCCAGATTAAAAGCTTGCAAATTATGAAACCCCATGCCTCCTATCTTTTTCGTTTTACATAATTTTTTTCAACTCACCTAGCAAATCTTCTTTTCTCCTACCTTGGATCCCCATCTAAAATTACTAATCATAAATTCAATACTGCTACATAACTCTTTAAGGGAAAAGAAAACAATCCATTATATAATTTGGAATAGCCTGTGCAACTAACTTGATATGAACCCTTTTACTTGCTTTCAATAGAAGTTTCTCTTTCCTTCCCTTCAACTTCTTCCAAATTCTTCTTGGATAAAATCAAGACTCTCTACTGCCTTAATACTCAACCACTTTTGGATGGCAATTTTCTTGTCTATCAACACATTTTGGCTAAAATAGATTTCTATCCTGTCCAGATTAATAAGTTAGCCACAAGCTTCTTAGTATAGAGAGAGAATGTAATTCATCATGTTTGTTTCATGTCTAATAGCTCTAATAAAAAATATACTGTGTTTTGCAAAAAATAAGTGGAAAAATTCTGGAGCTGTTATGGCTATTCTAATACTATACAATGCCCATCTTTCCTCATCTTTCAATATTAAACTAGATAGAACCTCGATATATAAAATAAACAAATAAGCATAAATTGGATCATCTTGACGTAACCCACGTCTTGCTTTAAATGTCTCACAAGAAAATCAATTTTAGTAGAATGGAAAAGATCGCTAATGAGAGAACTTATAATGAGCTCAACCCAATGAATTGAAAAACCCATCACACTTAGTACTCTCTCCAAAAAAGACCACTCCACCCTATCATATGCCTTTGCCATATCTAGTTTCACCCCCACATATCCAATATTGCCTCTTATCTTCTGTATCATATAATGAAATGTATCGAAAGCAATCAACGCATTATCAATCATGAGCCTACCTAGGACAAATGCACTCTAATACTCTCCAATTATATTAGGTGGCACTAGTTTCATCCTATTTGCAATAGTCATTGTCACTTATTTCATGAACAATTGCAAGGAGAAATTGGTTGAAACTCTCTTACATGGCTTGGTCTTTTGACTTTAGAGGAATTAACCATATAAAAGTATGGTTCAAAGCAATTGAATTTGCCCCATTATTTTAAAATGTTTAAAACAGTTTTTGAAATATCTTCACCAACTATATTCCACAACTTTTGATAAAAAAAAGTGGTTGCATACCATCAAGGCTGAGAGCTTTTATTGGATGCATATGAAAAAGGACATGCTATACTTCTTCTCTGGTAAATTTAGGAACCAAAATTTACTGCATTTCCATATACATACAACTAGCAACAACCGAGACAACATCCTATAAATCAGTCATGGCTAGTCAGCACCTATGTAATCTGCTCTTCTTTATAAAAAACATTGCCTTGATCATCCTTCATTTTATATACCCAACTCCTTTCTCTTTACTAAGATGCTTTTTGATAAAAGAATTGAGTGTTTCTATCTCCAAATTTTGGTCAATTTGCACGAGAGCATTAAGTCCACATTATTTCTTCCTTTTCCAACAAATCATCAAGATCATGCTCCATTTTTTTTATACTCCTCCATGACTCCATCTTCATTCGATCTATGTTCCAACACCTTCAACTTTTCCTAAAGCTCTTTAATGTCTTCCCTAATCTTTCTAACTGAGCTTCTTCCCCATTGCCCTAAAGACTTCAACATCCCAAGTATTCTTCCATAAACTTGAGTAAGGTTGGGGAACTAATTTGATGGGTATGAGGTGGGAGATTGCAATTATTGAGAATTAGAATTTGGATAAAGTTGGAAGGAGATGAACTGAAGTTGAAGCCATTACTTTCTTCATCAACTCAATATTTTGAATGAAAGAATAAAGAAAATGAGGAAAAATCTTAAGGTGTTTGGAAGAAGAGAAAATGTAAGAAAGTGATGAAAGAAAATAAAAATAGGAAACTCTCATTACAATAATGAAAGGGAAACTCTTGGTATCATGGTGGATACCATGAGAGCTCTGATACAATCTAAAAATTCATTTAAAACTAAAAAAGAGCTTTTCATTGAAAATATGGCTTAAGAATTTCATGTTACAAGTTCAAGAGCATAGAGACTTTCATGTTGATGTATACACGTAATTTATTCTCATTCTAATGCACGCACTCACCACATCCATAACAAAACTCACACCATAACAAATTCTCACTCATCATAGAAAAATATAACATACCAGAACATAAAATCTGGCAAATCTATTATCCTTCATTCATTCATCTATTACTACTTCTATATGCTCTTTTCTCCTATACTTCTAGATCTTTAGTATAGTGATGCTTGATAGTCTAACATATGAAGGCTTAAGATAAAGAGAAAGAGAAATAATGCCTTTGTGTGGTTAAACAAATAAGTACCCAATTTAGCTAACACGTCTCAAGGAAAACAAAACACGGATAATATGAAATTAATGTTTGAGTGAATTACATATTTCTCATATAATGTTTAATTCAATTTGTTGGCACTCTTTATGCATACTAATGAATTTATATTTTTCTATTTTATTATTTTTAAAAAATTAATTTATTAAAAATAAATAAAAATACAATTTATGTAATAAAAAGAAATATTTTATATTTTATAATTTTTCATTTATGTGTAAATGTTAAATAATTAAGACAAAAAATTATTTTTAAATTTTAAAATAATTACTCACTAGTATAAAAGAATACGACTCCGACTAACATGAATCACAATATGTTGGTAAATTAACAAATGAAAAATTAAATTAATGTTAACTAATTTATAGAATAAAGTGAAATTTATATTTTTAGAGTACTTAAAAAAAGAATTGACTCAATAATTTACTTATATCATGGTTGTTCTTATATTTAATTTAAAATTGACTTTTGTTTCACTTACAATAACTTATTATTTCATCTGATTTACAACAAATATTCAATTAGTTACGAACAAATGACATCACATGAAAAGTTTCTTTATTATTATCAATGAATTAATAATAAATCCTTCAATATCAACTAGGACAACAGTTAATTAATGAAGTAATCCTAAGTTAAATGACTAATGACTAATAAGAGGTCTCAAATTCAAGTTTTAAATATATAATAACTATATTAAAAGCTCAAAAAGAAAAACTTTAACAGCATATTAAAGTTCTAATAAGCTCGAGTTGAATTGCTTCCGACATAAAAACATATATGGTTTTGACAAAATGTCAAAGCAAATTTATTCATAAATCAACAAAAACAATGACTGCTTTCAAGCATCTCTGAATCTGAAAACCACTTCTTACCTCTAATAAAAACTTGAAAATTCAAATAATTTACATAAAAGAATTAAAATCATCAAATCAAATCTCATGTTCCACTAGTCCTAGAGTGTCGTACAGAACCGCACGTCTCTTCCTATGTGATGGCTTTTACCGTTTAACTGCCGGTTTTATTATTGCATTTTTTTATTATTTTTATTTCCAATTTAACAATCTCACTCATAATTTTTGCTTTAGCAATTCGCACCTTTCGTAATAATTCGTTTGATTGACTCTATTCCATTTTTTTCTTTTAAAATTCTCAGTTTATGTATTTATTTATTTTTTCCCCTTGAGGGATAAATCTCTCTCGGTTTTCTCAACCAGCTTCTTCTCATGTTTCAATAGGGTTTCGATTTTTCCTTTGTTTTCACCCCCCAGAATCTCTGTGCCGTGGTTTACCCAGATTTTTATTTTTCCTTCAAATTCGTGGCTCTTCAAGTTTGGATTTGGTAGGTTTTTTCAAATTAGGGTTTGGGTTTTGTGTGTTACTTGCAAATGTTATGGAGAGTGTTAATTTTCCTACCCAGTTAAATTTTCCCCTTGATTATGCCGCAGTGAGAAATGGACACTTTCTATTTTCGATTTTTAGGTCGAATATAGAATCAAAATCCGTGCTTTTTCTTTTCTCCTAGTGGGTATTCATTTGGGGTGGATTTTTCCCCCTTTTTTCTCTTTTTGGTTTCGTAGTTCATTGAATTTGTGCGGCATTTGCTGGAGTTTGGGTCCTACGAAGTGAAGAAGCTGGCATGGTGAGTTGAAGAGTGGTGGTTTTTGGAGGGTATTCTCAGGGTAGCATTGTCAAAATTTGAGGTGGAATGTTCAGCCAGAGCATGGATTCTGCAAGGGATGCGGTTGGTGTTGCAGGGACGGTGCTAATTCCCATGCGGTTTGTGTGGCCAAATGGGGGAAGCAGTGTGTTCCTCTGTGGTTCTTTCACACGGTTGGTATTTTTTGTTGATTACTACTACATGTTACTCTCTTTGCTACCAATTTTGGGGAGAGAATGCTTCAGTTTGGTTAGTTTGATTCGTTAGTGTTGTTGGTTTTCATGGGATTCATTCCACCATGCTTATGTCTGTTCTTTCGCTCTTTATAATGTGAATTTTGTCTCAAAGGTGGTCTGAGCTTCTACCAATGTCGCCGGTCGAAGGTTGCCCAACTGTATTTCAAGTTATTTATAGCTTGCCCCCTGGTTACCATCAGGTCAGTTTATGTTAGTTGAACTTTGAGCGCATGCATTTCGTTTTTCTGGTCTCGCACAAGAAAAGGGGTTGGTCTTTGGTATTTGGTTTTAGTATTGGCTGTTGATTGAGTAAAAGTTTCACAGGTTTCTGAATTATACATGCGTTTGTCTGGTTTTGTGATTAGATAGTTTTTATTGGCAATTATTTAGAGGCATGTTTCAGTGGCAAAGCATTCATTTGGCATGTGAGGGTAATGGCACTCATTGAGCTCAGTAGTGCTGCTAAATAGCAAAAAATATAAAATTCATGGTTTAATTTGAAGTATGGTAGAAATGGAAGTGTAATGGGATAATGGTTCTTGAGATTATTCAGGGTTTAGAAAACTAGCTCTGTTTCATAATTTAGCCTTTTTAAAATGTTTTAATATATCTTGTTTTGTCAATCATTGTTAGTTAAGTTTGAGCTGTGATGTACTGCTCATGTTTGAGATTGCAAGTATCTGATTATGATATGAGCTAATGGAATTGAAAAGATGCCACTTAAAGAAAATGTTTTGCCTATATTCTGGGTGGCTGGATACTTATTATATAGTTGTGTGAATGCAGTACAAGTTTTTAGTTGATGGAGAATGGCGGCATGATGAGCATCAACCTCGTGTACCTGGAGAATACGGGATGGTCAACACTGTCTTCTTGGCTACTGATCCTAACTACTTACCCATTTTAACACCAGAGGTTGTTTCTGGAAATAACATGGATGTGGATAATGAGGCTTTTCACCGTGTGGTAAGAGTTAGTCATACCTTGACAATTTGTGATTTCTCCATTGACATAGCTGTTCTTTGTGTGTTGGCTTTTGCCTATGTTGTACTTTTGAATGAAATTTCAAAGAAAAGTGTTAATACTATAATCTGTCTGGACTCTGGATAATGTTTTGTGACTCCTTTTGGAACATGTTATTTGTGAAACCCTTTGAATCCATTGATTTTGGTATATATAGGAATAGGACACTATGGTGGCGTTTGATCCATGTAGCTTGCTTTATCTAGGGGAAATGCTTGGTTTTTATGTGGGTCTCTGGAGTCTTCTATTCGGAATAAATTAGACATATTCGTCCTATTTTTCTAATTTGTTATAAACCTGGTAACTTTCTGTTGCATTTCAGAATCTATTGCTGTGTCTAAATTGTATTGTTTATTTGCTTCTGAAATTTTGTTTTTCAGGCATTAATTATAAAATTGTTTCCACTTATAAAGCAGGTCAGGTTGACAGATGGTACATTAAGTGAGGTGCTGCCAAGAATATCAGATGCTGATGTACAGATCTCCCGTCAGCGTATTTCTGCATTTCTGTCCATGCACACAGCTTATGAACTACTTCCTGAGTCTGGCAAGGTTTGGAGTTTTACCATTGACCCTTTATTTTGGATTCCAAATTTGCTTTCATCACCAAACTTTCAACCTTAAATTGCAAATTACTAAGTTAGTGACTCCCGGCTGCAGGTTGTTGCCTTTGATGTTGATCTGCCAGTGAAGCAGGCATTTCATATACTGCATGAACAGGTATCTCTTTGTATTTCCCAGACTAAAATTTGCAGCGGCCTTTTTGCATACATTCAATAATTTTGTTACAATGTGTTTGATCACTGCCATGTTACTTTACATGTCTTTAACCTAATAAATAGGTCAGAAAGGACTTCTAGTTATGCTTTTGAACTTTTCTTTAGAATTTGACCATTTGTTTCAGAAGCTTTGCTTTGATAATGATTTATGTCTTTTCCTTCTTTCATCATATGCTATATAGCTGTCTCATTTTTAATGTTACTGTGTCTTCATCCATTGCTGATTAGATGTTTGCATATGCAACTTTTTTGATTTGGATAATTTACAGGGAATTTACATGGCTCCTCTTTGGGAAATCAGCAAGGGGCAATTTGTTGGTGTTCTAAGTGCTTTGGATTTTATTTTAATTTTGAGAGAGGTATGTGTTTTAAATTTTATTCTTACTTCAATAGAGGTATGTTAGATCATTATTTCTTTTTGTTGGCAATGCAAAGCTCTTCTAATGATGGCTTGTGTGGACATCCCACATATATGACATGTATGACAAGTTAAAGGAGGAAAAGAAAAATGAGTAAAAAAACTTAAAAAATAAATATTTTGGCTATAATGATTTCTGTTTTTGAAAGATTGACCAGTTGCTGCTTATTTCATTTCCAGCCAAGCAGTCTACTTGCTGTATGCCTGGACTAGCGTCTTGTGCAATCAACTTCTTGCTTATAGCCATAGGTCTTAGTTGTTACTTTTGTTTCTTTGGGTAGATGTCTTATTCTCTTTTGTACTTTTTTCTTCCCTTCTAATAAAATTTCATTTTCTATCCCCCCCCCCCAAAAAAAAAAAAAAAAAAATCTCATAATATCCTTTTGTATCTTATAATATTTTAGAGTATATTAGACAATCTCTTAGGTGTGGTTCCAGTTTTCATTATGTTTTGTGTTTTTTTTCCCCCTTATATGATCAAGATTTGCAATCTACTACTACTATAAATAGGAGTTAGTTTCTATCCCAAAAAGGGGGGTTAGTGCTTTGTATTTTGTAACACATCAATAATACACCATACCAATTTAATAGTTTAACAGTCTTGGTTCTCTGTTTTTCGACTTTTTTACCTAAAGCCTATAGTTTCAACAGCCACCTTTATAGTTTATCTATGTGTATATTTTGCAATGATTGTTGAAAGTTGTTTTTGTCCTATTCCCAGTTAGGGAACCATGGGTCCAACTTGACAGAAGAGGAGCTTGAAACACATACCATATTGGCTTGGAAAGAAGGAAAATCATATCTAAACAGACAGAACAATGGACACGGAACTGCATTTTCAAGACATTTTATCCATGTAAGTGTTTATATTGGCTCTCATTTGCGAGTGTGAGTGCTCTTTTGGTTCATAGAATATATATATGAGGATGTTCTTGTTTCGGTGGTATATAATGAGCAGCTTGAGTTTATTCTAGCGGTGGGATTTTGTTTTCATTGTTCTATCTCCGGGTAGCAGGTAGAATAGTGTCTGCAACAAGCATAAAGGGATGAAAAGGAAATCTTAAGTAGGTCCATTTGCAAAGATCTTCTCGAAGCTGATGGAGGATATCATATGTTTGCCTAGACTTATGTGTTAATGTTAAAAAGCAAGAATAATGCACATGTCTGCAGTTAAGGAAGATGAGTGCCTTTTATAACTTTCTAAAAAATAATTTATTTTGGTGGCCTTTCTCTAAGTTATCAGGTAATACATGGCATATGCCAGTGGAAGGAGTCTTGTTTCTCTTGCCTTAAGAACCAATGTAGATAATGCCATGATCTTGACAGGTTATATATTAGCAACATATTAGGTCTTCAAATTGTCAAGTGTTACTATTTAATGCCCATTTCCTTTTCATGTGCTGTGATTTCAAGATGAAAAGAAATTGCTATGTGTCTACTTAACTTTGGTCTTTTCATTATCACTTATATCTCATGTTAGTCTATGTTGAATACCGAGCATGGCTTGTTAGTAAAGGCATGGAAACTAAAGGGAGATCGTTTCTCAAATTGAAAGGCAGAGTATCTTCAACGATAATTTCCTAGACATGGAGAGTTGCCTTTGTAATCTTCTTGCTAACCTATCTAGTTCTTGGCTTGTATAAATGTGTTCTCAACAATGAAATAATTGAGTAATTTTTCAAATTGTTGTTTACTGCTTAATCGAAGGTGCCTGTTTATCGCATGAACTTTGCTGTTAGCTCACTCATGTTGGAATTGATGAAACTGCTCCTTCGGTCATGTGTGAAGTTTTGCCCAAAAACTATCCTACTACATATCTTACTGTGTTTGATGTCCATCTGTTTAGGGAAATGACCGTAATAATTAAATAATTACATCATTTTTGGATATCTTTTTTTAATGATGCAGGCAGGGCCATATGATAATCTGAAAAATATTGCCTTGAAGATCTTGCAAAAGGAGGTTTCATCAGTTCCTATCATCCATTCATCTTCTGAAGATGGTTCATTTCCGCATTTACTACATCTTGCTTCACTTTCAGGAATACTTAAATGTAAGTTTTTGAGATAGCTTTCTTTTACAGACTTAGTATGCTTGATTCTTACCAAATTGGTTTTTCAGGCATTTGCAGGTATTTTAGGCATTGTTCTAGTTCATTGCCTATACTCCAACTTCCAATATCTGCAATTCCTGTGGGCACGTGGGTTCCCAAAATTGGAGAATCAAATAGGCGGCCTCTAGCAATGTTGAGACCAAGTGCTTCTCTTGCTTCAGCCCTAAATTTATTAGTTCAAGGTGTGAACTTTTTGCCTGACCTTGAGCATATTGTATCAAAAGAAAAGCAACAGAGAGAAAGAATGAAGAAATTGGTATCCTATTATATTTGAGGTATTAGGCTCATGGTAGAGGGCATTGTTTCCCACTTTGAGAAGAATGCTGATTTCTGTGTGATTAATCATCAAAAGGGAACATGAGTTTTGGGGGGTTATCCCATTTTCTGATTTTAGCATCAAAATTTAAAAGAAATGTTTGCTTTGAAGTTTGAACACTTAAATAGTACTTACATTACTTCTTGCTCTTTACTTTTGCAGCCCAAGTAAGTTCAATACCAATAGTTGATGATAATGACTCATTACTGGATATATATTGTCGAAGGTTAGTTGTGTTTTACATCCTTATTTTTATTCTTCATGATGCCTTGTTGGAGATAGTAAAATTTAATTTGTAGTTCAAGCCTTGAATTGTCCTCCTAGGTGCATTTCATTCTTTAGAGAGGCTTAGAAAATTTTCTCAATTTTTCTCCATTCTCCACTTTTTTGATAGTGATATAACGGCTTTGGCCAAGGACAGAGCATATACACATATCAATCTCGATGAAATGACTATTCATCAGGTAAGTTTGGTTTTTCATACCAACAAACTTCTGGTGACAATTTATGTTTGAATTAATAAAAATACATGCGTTTGGGTTTCACCTTTTCTTCATTAACTTTGTTAGGCAGTTTGCTGTGCCTATGTTAGAACTGGTATCAAGCTAGAAGAAAAGTAGGAAACCAGAAAATATGAAATGAAGAGACTGAGCTTCAGTGTGAAGAACTCAGCTCAAAGCTTGTATATTCAGTAATGGAAATAAGAACACTCAAAGGAAAAGAAAAATACCCTGGGCATAGAGGAGCCCTTCATCCTCTCTTATTCTCTGTCACAATTCTGTTCTGACCTCATTCCCTGCTACCCATCGAGATATACCCCTCCTCACTATAGCAAATCTTCTCTGATCCACCTATTTCTCTCTCCTACTCAGCCTAACAAACTCCCAATTTGTCTTGCTCTCATGTTGGACCCTTATCAGCCCATTCTTATTTGTCTTTTTTTCATTTTGGACTCTTATCAGCCCATTCTTTCTATTTTTCTTCCTAGCATACACCTTACCGAATGTGGGGTTCCTATCAACACCCCCTCCTTGAAGAATCACCTTGTCCTCAAGGTGATGCAATGGAAAGCAAAACATTACTTTTGGAAAGACTTCCTCTTGGGTCCCAACTCTTGTAAAAGGAAAAGGAAATTATGCTTGCAGTGTAGTAACCTCCACCGGCATCCCATATATCCCTTCCTAGTCCCATGCTTATAATTTCTTGATGTTCCTCAGATTCTGTAGGTGTCTTTGTAGCTTGGCAATCACTAACATAATCAGCAAAGTTCCAGTTGAGCCAAGAGTCAATTTCCTTTTCTTTAATAGCTTCCTCACCCTTCTCTTTGACAACCAATAAAGCTGTTGCAGGAACAAGTTCTACTATTGTGATGGCATCAAATGTCGTCCTCATGGCAAGGCATATCTTCAGTCCGTGTTCTTCAGCTAAGGAATGAAACACACCAACCAAGCAGCATCCAATAGAAATGATATATATGCAAACCAGCGGTACTGATTTTCAATCTCTGTACATGCTCTCCTGCAGGAAATTGCCCTTGGTGCATAATAATGTCCACCTGGGTCCCATAGTCTTGCGCCAAGTCCCATACTCAGACTTGCTAGACTTTTCCAACACAAAAAGATATTTAGACATTCCCTAGACTCCTGCAGGTGTTGTTGGTGTTGGTGGACTGTTATGTCCTCCTCAGGCTCAACCTTGAGCTCCCCTTTTCCAAGATCTATTGTCTAGTAATTAGGCTTTGATAGCTTTGTTGATATAACAACAATAGTTCCTGCATCTTCAGCTGCTAAATAAGGACTAGAAGCAGCTAAAAAAGCTGATGAATCAGGAAGGGCACAGGTTTGCTTGCATAAGCCCCATGGTTTAAGGGATCCTCTTTTTGATGCCAAAGATGTCCAGCACTCATCATCATTATCACCCTCAGGTAGATAAACACTGACATTAGTGTTTTGTGCAACATCTTTAATGAACAGAAAACAGAGCATAGGAGAGAGCTCTGACTTCTTATGAGGGGGATCAATCTTCTTCCTGCCAATGTAAGCCTCAATCTCGGTCATCTGATTCAAACTAAAGAATCCAAGTCCATACTTAGGCAAATCTATCCCAACCCCATCAATAGTAAATGGAATGGTTCTTGATGCACACAACTCATCCCTTTGAAGAGCAAAACCATCAGAGTAGGATGCTGGAACTTTCATATACCAATCAAATGTAGTAGAAAAAGAATTAACAGTAAGGAAATCATGGGCGATTATAGCATCTCCCCTAGCACCATTAAAAGACCCTTCAATTGTCAGTGCAGTCTATTGTGTATCAGTCCTGTGTCTGAAAATATATCTGAACAATCCAATCACACGCGCAATCCAAAAGTGGTTGCTAGAGCTCACCAGCTGGCTATGAATGGATTTAATTAGACTCATAATGAACAGAAGGCGGTTACCACTTTTAGTATCCGTAGCTACTGTTACTGCTGTAGGGAAATGGCTTCCATATTGGAGGTTGATGATTACATGAGTCACGCACCTATCCAGTTCAAACCTGTGCTGAGAAGAAATTTCCCAGCCCTCTTTGTCACATGGTCCTAGGAGAATTTGTGGGCCTTTTAGAGCCCCATATTTCCTGAGTCCTACTTTCGCTAGACTTATTAGCTTCATAGTACGGTGTCCTTTATCATAGGCCCCATTCTTCTCCCCTCTGATTTGGGCCCGGCCCAGTAGCTTCATAACATGGTTTGCTGATTCTGAACCTTTATTCCCTCTTCTCTGGTTTTGGCCTTGACCCAGCAACGCTATAACTTGTTGGTTTTCTTTTACTGAGCCCCCATGCTTCTGTTTACACATATGGGCCTGGCCTAATGGGCCAAAATTCTGACCCGATTTGTGAGTTGTCCTAGCCGTTGCCCATCCTTCCTCTCCTTCCTTCGTGCAATTGCTGGAGGAAACTGGTTCAACGACCTTCATCTTCGACGGCACATCTGCTGCCATGGTCGCCGTTATCTCAAAATCCAGCGGTCCTAGTGGACGAAGCTAGGTCGAAATGGGTGAGAACCCGACCTCAGTCGCAGCCCGTGTCCTTTGTGTCTCCACTAGCGATTGTGGCGGATCCGGCAGTACCGGTGGTTTCGGCGGTTTAGATGAATCCAGTTGTTCTGGTGGCTTCGGTGGCGGCTCATGCAATGCCTGCGGTGTTGGCATCTTCGGGTCCCATGGCTTCAGTGCCATCACGAGCTGCTCCCTCTTCTAGTGGTCAACCATCATACTTCATTGCGCCTCCCTTCCATTCTCCTTCGAGCCCAACACCACCACCGTAGCTTCGCCTACCGATTCAGCCAACCCTACATCGTTCTCAATGGTCGCCACTTTGGAGTCCATCATCTGCTTGACCTTCTTCGGTGGCTCCTCTTCCTCCTTCTGTAGGGTGTTCGCGATGCGGTTTGGATTGGTTTTGAGTAAAAAATTCATCCGATCAGAACAACAAAATATATTGAGGTTTGAATTCGATCGGTTTAATTTAAGTTTTAAATCCGATCCAATTTTTTGAGGTTTGGATTGGATCAGTTTAATTGGTTTTTTATAAAAGAAAATCTTAAATATAGAATATTATAAGTAAAAAGTAACTTGAATTAATAAAATAAGTCAATAAAAATAAAAATAAAAATGACATACAAATATACAAAATTATGTGATAAATTAAAATTGTTATAAATAAAAGGACAAAATAAAAAATAAAAAATTATATTAGATGGTATTATTCGGTTTGGATTGGATTGGATCGGTTTTGAAAATTAAATCCGAAATCCGATTTGATCCAAGCGGTTTGTGAAAAATAAGATCCAATCCAATCCAAATTTTTGCGGTTTTGATCGGTTTTCAGTTTGGATTGAATTGATTTAGCGGTTTTGATTTGATTGGATTGGATTTGAACACCCCTTTCTGAGGTTGTTTTTGCACATGGCCGATGATTAGATCATCCTTCATCTCTACCAGGACTTCTTCTTCTTCCGCTACTAGTTCCCCTATTACCCTTTTGGTCATCACCTCCTCTACGATCTTCTTCACTTCCCACTTCTCTAACATTGGTTCAGACTCCGTTTCTCCCATGCTCAATCCACTTCTTCCTCCACCGGTGATGCTGTCTTTGTCATTAAACCTCCGATGTCTCTCGTATTCTGGTTGAAACTGCATGATCACACTCTTCACAACCTCCCACCAGTGGCATTTGGGTTGTGCCACTTCCAAAATTGATACCAGATATAAGCACGGCCTTCTAGAGCTTCTACCACTGCAAGTAACTTCTCATACTCTGAAGTTCCCTCGGCATAAAAGTGCTGCTCCACCTGTATCATCCATCTATAAGCATGACCATCTCCATCAAATGCTGGAAGTTTCTTCCTCTTCCAGTAACCCCAATTCTGTCTCTCCCTCATATCATCTACTATAGAAGCGCGCAATGAATCCATCCACAGGCTCTCCATGATCACAACCGGCTCTGATACTAGTTGTTAGAACTGGTATCAGGCTAGAAGAAAAGTAGGAAACCAGAAAGTATGAAATGCAAAGACTGAGCTTCAGTGTGAAGAACTCAGCTCAAAGCTTGTATATTCAGCAATGGAAATAAGAAAAGGAAAAGAAAAATATCCTGGGCATAGAGGAGCTCTTCAGCCTTTCTTATTCTCTCTCACATTTCTGTTCTGACCTCATTCCCTGCTACCCATTGAGATATACCCCTCCTCACTGTAGCAAATCTCCTCTAATCCACCTATTTCTCTCTCCTACTCAGCCTAACCAACTACCAATTTGTCTTGCTCTCATGTTGGACCCTTATCAGCCCATTCTTTCTATTTTTCTTCCTAGCATACACCTTACCGAATGTGGGGTTCCTATCAGCCTATGACACTGGAGGATCTTAAGAATTAACAGATTTATTCAGCATTGTTTCTCTGATAAGTTTTCTTATGTAAAAGAATACTTGGTTGGCATAACACTGCATAGGTCAAATAGAACAGAGATGCTTTGATTTAGTGTTTTGGTTTCCTTTATTGTTGAAATATCTGTCTCATGTGTTTTTTTGCTTGATTATTGGCTGTTGAAGAGTTCTTGTGGTTGACAACCAACCAACCTTGATGAATAGGTTGATGCTCAAGCAAAATTAGGCATGATTTGGAGTCTAGTTCTATATTTTTCTTTCAATATTAACGTTTTGCAAAATTGAGGCATAATCTTCTTTGTGATACTCAAATTTACATGTATCTTTGACATACAACATTGTTTCTTTACTATGGGGAGAGCATATTACTAACTATCTTGTGATATGCTCTCATTTGGGCAGAAGCCACTCAATTTTTATTTTTATTTTTATTTTAATTTTTTGGGATAGAAAAAGAATTTTATCGAGGCGAAGAGAGAGAATTGCGGAAAGCCACTCAGTTGTTACTAGTGCCTAGGAACAAGGATGCTATTAATTTGTATTTCTTTGGATGTTTCCTGAAGGCTACGGGTTCCTTCCCATTGTTAAGATTCCTTTTGGATTGCCACATTAGAGGATTGGGGAGGAAGTTTTATTGCTCCTTTCATTGGTTGCTATTGATAGCTTATTAGTTAGTTTACCGTTTATCATTTGTTCTTTGAAATATTCAATTTGAATGCTCATGGGTCAAGATTTGTGTGATTTTTGCAACCTTTTGTATCTGTCAATTTTGATTGATATTAATTGATTTTATTGAAAAAAAGAGTAAGAGGTTTTCATTTTAGATTGTAATATTATCAGGGATTAATTTTGATGCATTATCAGTGTAAAAGAGTTTTACACTGTCATTGAATCATATGCTTTTATTTATAAGACTTTTAAGATAGTGGATAGTTGATTGAAACATTTTAGTTGATGTGTTAGATATCTGTGTAAAATTTTTACACTGACAGGATATCAAAATTAAATTCATATTAATATTAATGTGTATATCAGTCTGTAGTCTAAGTTAAGGTTGCTTACGTTGTCTATTCATATGGATGCTTTCTGTGTGTGTTCATTAATAAGTAGGTTTATTTAGTGATTTTCAAGTTGAGATTTTAGTATCTTTTGCATGCTTTCTTGTGCAGGCTTTGCAGCTAGGCCAGGATGCATATAGTCCCTATGAGTTTAGAAGTCAAAGATGTCATATGTGTTTGCGATCTGATTCTCTGCATAAAGTGATGGAACGTTTGGCAAATCCAGGTGGGCTTGTGTTCCTTTTCTTGATGAAGAATGGATTTCGGTTTCCTTTCTTAACCTTTGGTTCTTGTGAACTTCATTTGTATCTTCAGATATTGATTGGAAACAATATCTTATTTTGTGGTCTTTTACCCCCAATTTTTCAATGAATTTGGAGGGTAGAGAATTATTTTTCTTCATGCTGTATGATATATGTGGGTGCCATATTTGACAGTCTGAGTCCAATTTCCCATGTTGGCATTGGGTTAATTCTCTGTCCTACATCTTTCTGGGTAACTTCAAGTTTCTGTTGGTTTTCCCCTGCAATACTAAAAGTTGTAGTCCAACACCCCCCCCCCCCCCCAAAAAAAAAAAAAAAGGGAACCAAGAAAAAGAGGATCACATAGATTATTCTGACAATTCTGTTGGGAGTTAAGTTGTTTTGTAGTGGCATCAACGACTGTTCACAAAAATAAAAATTATATGTAACACAATCGTGGCTTGGTAATCATCTCCTTTTAAGCTTTAAAAACTGCCAAAAACACTTATTTAAAACAAGTTGGTCAATAGCGTGAAGTGGGTATGATGTCGGCCTATGTCATAGAGTGATGATGCAACTTTTCTCCTTTATTTTCAGTCATAACATAAGCTACCTATCATAACTTGGTAAAAAAGTTGGATGCTAAGTGGGTCCCCTTGCCTTGTATGGGCGGGGTGGTGTTGGTTTGGATTATCGGTGTAAATGATGTCCAAGTTGTGTCATGGGAGTTCCAACTGAGGTATTCAATTTGTTGCGGTGCTTTTTGTTTATTTGATTTAGTAGTAAGTTCTAGTTTTTCCAGACATATAATTTTGAAGATCGTTGTGCTGAAATTTTCATGCTGTCTTGTCCTGGTTTCAGGTGTCAGGCGGCTTGTCATCGTGGAAGCTGGCAGCAAGCGTGTAGAAGGCATTGTTTCATTGAGTGACATATTCAAGTTCTTCCTTGGTTAGTTTGGATTGGTGAATGAAGAAGTAAAAAATGGCATGTGCAGTGGTTACGACACTCTGTCACTTTCAGCATATATTTAGGCAGCCATTACTTCTCAGCCATTCAAAAGAGATTTCAGTGCTTGTTACACGGTGATTTCATTGTAATACAATTGGATTGGCCTCTTGCTTTATCGCCTTGTTTTAAGATTTTAGGCTATAAGAAAGAGGCCTGTAAATTCAGAGCATTTGATTGCCCCAAAATTTATTCATCCCTCCCCAAACCCCCCATTCATATTCACATATGTTGTGCTCCTGATATGAAGCACAAGATTTGTAATGGTTCCATGTTGTGAAGATACAAAGTTTGGGAAAGGAAAAAAAATGATAAGAGGACGAATATTGAGATACTGTTGTGTTGTTTTATATTTGTTGATTAATAATTCTTATTTAAATGTTTTCTAGAGCCTAACGTTGAAGGAAAAACTATCAAGTTGTGTGTAACTGGTGATTAAGTGGTGTAAGTTTGAAGAATAAATTTTAAAAATAATAAAGTGGAGAATGAACCGTGGACGATAAGAAAAATGGAGAGAACGGTACAGTTAGTCTTCTAAGGCCTCGCATGTTTTGCTAAATAGATCCTTATTGATTTATTTTTTCTTTGATCAGGGCAGCGAATAAGAGACCTGTTTAACAATTTTCATTTTTATAGGGTGAACTTGGTTCTCTCTTTTAAGAGCGTATTTATTCATCATTGCATTCAACTCTTATCGGTAGATATTAGCGATTGAATCAAATAATTGGACAAAAAAATTCCTTTTTAGAAAGAATTTAATTTTGATGTATCATCAATATAAAAAAATTGTATACATATATGTAATAATGTATTATTATATTAGTAAAAGTATTTGATTCAATCATTTATTATCTTAAAAATTTTACAAATAGAAGCATGTAATTGAATGATAGTGTAAAATTATTTTACAATGATAATGCATCATAATTAAACTCTCAAAAATAATACAATATAAAAAATTATTATTTTATAATTGTAATAGAATATAACTTAATTAGCACATTTAAAGGATATAATTTAATATTATAAAGTAGTATAAATATAAAAGAAAATTTTGATGAAGTCATATTAAATAAGTAAAAATTAATCATGAGCTAAAATTTAGAAAAAAAAACAAGAAATCATGTTACAAAAATTAAAAGAAACTTCTCATATAAAGAAAATTAATTTAAAAGTTATATAAAATTATTTTAATAAAAGTATATAGAAAAAGCTAAGTCATTGAAGCCCCATCAAATTTGGCAGGATCAATATAAATTATAATCTATTATTTTTATGTGGCGCTTGGTATGTTACCTATTAAGATTGTTAGTAATATAGATTATCACCTTTTAAATCTAGTAATGTCAAATGCAGTATTTTGTATGCATAAGTAATCTAAGTGGTAATTTATATTACTCTGTTTGGTATATAAAAAAGATTATTAGGTAATATATACATTAAATTAATATAATAATATTAATAATAATTGTTAATTAAAAAGAATAAAAAATTTAATTATTAATTATAATTATAATAGTTAATTTTATTTATAATTATTATTAAAAATAATTAATATTATTAATAATTATTATTTAATAATAATGAATATTAATTATTGTTTAATAATAATTAATTATTAATATAATTAATCATAATAATATTAACTATAATAATATTGATAATAATAATAATTACAATAATTAATAATAATATTATTAATTAATAATAATTAATAATATTTTTTAATAATTAATAATAACAATAACAAAAGTAATAGTAATATTATTATTAATTAATAATAGTTAATATTATTTTTAATAATAATAATAACAATAATAGAAGGATTGCTATATTGGTGATTATCAATTTTAAAAGGGCAATCCACATTACCACATTAGTGGTAATCTACATTATCTTAAAAATTTGGATTGTCAGTATTGTTGTTCAACCAAATAAGATAATACTGTAGGTCCAAATAATTTACTCAAATATTATTGATAATCCAGATGAATTACCCCATACCAAACGGCCCTTTACATTTTTTCCAATCTAAAAAGAGCATGTTTATTTACAATGGAAATGTAGAAACAAGATTTCCTGGCATATTGTTAAAATTTGTGTGAGAGGAGTTTTGTGTAAAATTGCCTCAGAATTTGCATTTTCCTGATCAGAGACGAGAACCAAACAGGTTCTAACTATTTTGATTTAAGTTATATAATTATAGTGAAAAACTTTGAAATTATATAATTTTCTATACGAGGAATGTTATTTTGACATCCTCATTATCAACATATACGGTGTCCACAGTATCTAAAGGTGGAAAATGACAAAACCCACTGTATAGAGAGCAAGCATACGGTAGACATAGTGCAAGCATCCATTTAGTAAAATTGAAAGTAAAAATGAAAATAAAAAAGAGGGAAAACTTGAAACCCGCACCTCCTCCCTCCTCGCCCCTAAACCACTATCTCACTGTTAACCCCATCTTCATCTCTCCCAATATCAAACAGAAGATAAACAAAAGATAGCAAATGAAAAAGGAAGGGAAGCAGAAGAAGATGGTGCAACTCCACTCTTGATCAGTATTAGCACCAACAACACAACATTTCATTACTACTACCATGATTGAGCTATGCCCAGTCCCAAACCATAGTTTCACTCCAAATTCCGTTCCTCTGAGGTGTAAATCTTCTTCTTCTTCTTGTTTTGTCTTCTCCTTCACCATCCCTTCTTCGCTTTCTATCAAATGCACCCACGCCGACCTCTTCGACCCAAAGCCATTCGCCTCACCACCATGATGCCTACCACCACCACCACAACCCTCAGGTATCCTCTTTTCTCTCATACTTGTAATTCTTCTTACCATTTTTTTAGAAATAGTTTAAACAAATATTATTGTGTTTAATGTGTTTTGATGTGGAACTTTACCGCCTAGAGTCTATGTGGGTCACTCGATTTACAAAGGGAAGGTCGCACTCATAATGCCTCCCCTAAACCTCTGGAATTTGCACAATTGGATTCATGTTTCTCTTTTTCTTTATGTTTTTGTGTTCTATTATTAATAGACTGTTCAATTATGGAATTTTTTTTTTGTTATTGTGAATTTTGCAGTTTGGGGCTTTCAAAGTATCTAGGGAAGGTTATATCCTGCTTCAGTTTGCTCCTACTGTTGGCATGTGCACATATGATTGGAACAGGAAGTAGGTGACTTTCGGTTCTTCTGTGCCAATTTTGTATGGAAAGACCTGAGTTTTGTGTATTAGTCTACAAACCTAATATGAAATTAAGGAAGTTTTGATTAGTGGGTAGCTATAACTGTTTTGTTCTCTCTATACTAATAAAAAATGGCTTGGCATGTATGTAATTGTGCGTTAAAAAGTTAGTTCATAGGAGGCTACTTTGGTATGCTAGCGACATACTTTTTGTTGGGTGGAACTTAAGTTTTGATTACTTGGAATTTATGTTAGTTTAGTGGATAGTAATGTTAGTTGGTTTCTTATATGATAAGAACTCAATGGAGTAATTAAGCAAAAATTGAATGTTCCAGGAGAAAATCGTGTAGTGCTCCGATGTGGCTTTTGCATAAGGCTAACTCGAGGGAATTGAGGACAATCTAGCTATTTAACTATCTAACTGTACTTTTATTTGTGCAAGCCAAGTCTGTGTGGATATTTATGTTTATATATAGGATTAAATAGAGGAGCTTGTTTTTTATGTTTCTGAATGAGCTTGGATTAGCTGGGGTTAAGAGCTAAGTTAGGACATTGTTAGTTAGTTTGCATAATAAATTTAATAAATAGTCATTTCATTTATCCAAATATGCTACGGGTAACACATAGCAACCGATATCATTGTTCATTATTGTGCTTTTCAAAAGGCATTCTTAATTTTATGCTTTCATCAGTAATTTCTTAACTATTCTAGTTTTGTGGCTTATGTTGCCTTCATGGTTCCATATGGTTCCCTACCCAATTAAGTCAAATATTATCCCTTCCTTAATGAAAAATTAAGACATGATATAGTTGAAATTTATCGTTCAGTTGAACTTAAGGTGCTGGAAAAAAGAGAGATGTGTAAGTACAAAAGGAAAATGAAGGTAAAAGAAGGCAAAGAGAAAAAAGAGAAACCAAAAAAAAGAGGAAAAAAAGAGAAAAAAGAAATAGAAAAAAGAGGAAAAGGGTGAAAAGTAGAATGAAATGGTGGAAAAGAAAAGATGATATTGAAAGTTAGCATGAAATGGTAGCCTTCCTGAAAGGACCCTCACTTTATCATCTCTCATTGCCTTGGGAATTTTCACTTTTTCACTGCAACAAAATTACTTTTTTGAATGAATTTTTTATTTGATATATATATTTTTTATAAATTTTGCATTGGTGCTATTTTATGCAAATTTTGATAAGCATGTAGAGGTGGTGTGGATGAGTCGTTTGCATGGGAAAGTAGAGAGTTTCTATAGAAGCTATGCATAGGGAAGGTGGGATGAATATTTGGATAGAATTGCTATTCTGATATGTGATTAAGTAGTGTGCTTTTATGTTTATGTCCCCCCCATGAAGCATGCTCTGTCTCTAATTTGTTATGTTCTTGTTGGAATAGGAGGTGGCCTTCAAAGTTAATTACATTGTGCTGTCCATAAGTAGAGAGTTCGAAACCATTTTGCTCAGAGACAAAAATGTTGCAATGCTGGTTGTTTCTCAAGAATGGGCAAAGGTTGAATGAATGTTGTATGTGCCTCCATCAGGAAAACTGAAGGATGTGTTTTCGCTAGTGCTGAATTTTATTGTTGCAATCTTGTTCTTGCATGTCAGATAGTAGGGGTCACAGAAAGGAGAAGCGAGTCCTTACCTACCAGAACTATGACAGTTCAAAGAATGAGCTAAACAAGAAGGTGTTGGTTGCTGGAGCATGATAGTTTTGAGTTTTCCTATTTATCATATAAGAAATTTTCTGAAATTTTGTAATTAAGGTTTGCTATTGATGCAACATTAAAAATTAGATTTCTGTTCCTGGATGTTCTGGCGACTTGGTTTACTTGAAACCAACCTACAGTGTGTTAGGCATCTTTGCTGATGAAGCAAGTGTATCATACTGTCATTATTCAAAGTTGACTTAATTATGTATTGCATGCCACTTGTGTTTTGTTGAAATGATCCTAATTTTGGAATTCTGATACACAATGAGTAAGAAAGCCTTGCTCAAGGCAAGGTACCTACAAAAATTAGGCACAAAAAACTTGCAATAAGTGTTACTGAACATTTTTATTCTTTACCAGACTCATGCATATGGCAAACCCTTTACCACAAAAACCAAAAGCCACCAAAATATCACAGCAAAAAAAAAAAACACCTACTATAGCAGATAGAATTGCAAGAATTGCCAGTGTTTATTCCCATTCCCATTCCCATTGTCTAGAATTAAGGCTTTTCTTTTTTTTTTTTTTGGTGTTAAAGAATTATTATAAGTGTTTTTTAAAAAAACTAATACACAAATGGAACCACAACTCAAAATTCGTAAAATTTTTTTAAAAAAAAATCAAGTTACCAACATGGTCAAATTATTATGTGCAAAAGGACTAAAAATTATCAACAAATAAACTCTTAAAAAACATGACAATTACACTCATTCATTTTAGTATTAATTGCAAATTTCACTTAAGTGATCATTTTGAAGACTGGGTGTCAAAGAATTATTAAAAATTTTTGCAAACACACAAATATAGCCACAATTTAGTCATTTAATATATATATATATATGTTAGGAAATATATTTGCAATAACAAACATGTTAAGAGGACTTCTTGGTACCACTAATTGATGAAATGAACTTAAGAAAACTGGTAACTTATCAAAAAATTAAAATTTTGATTTCATTGGGCTTGTCGAATAGATTAGTGCAACTAAACAGATTAAGATTATACCCTCGGATATTAGATCACATGGGAAGAGAATTGTAAGGCCTTGGTAAGCAATACTCTATCCTGCCCTTGGTTGGTAACTTAGGTCAAAAAGCTGATAATTTTAGTTCAATAAGCTGGTAACTTTTTTAAAAAGCTGGTAATTTATTAGGAAATTTGGATTTTGATTTTATTGGCCTTGGAGAATAGATTGTTGCAACCAAACACGTTATGATCACACCCTAAGATATTAGATCACATGGGGAGAGAATTGCAAGGCCCTGGTAAGCATTGCTCCATCCTGCTGTTGGTTGGTAACTTAGGTCAAAAAGCTGGTAATTTTAGTTCAATAAGCTGGTAACTTTTTTAAAAAGTTGGTAACTTATTAGAAAATTTGGATTTTGGTTTTATTAGCCCTGGGGAATAGATTAGCGCAACCAAATATGTTAAGATCACACCCTAAAATATTATATCACATGGGTAGATAATTGCAAGGCTCTGGTGAGCATGGGTCCGTTCTGCCCTTGGTTGGTAACTTGAGTCAAAAAGCTGGTAACTTCAGTTCAATAAGCTGGTAATTTTTTTAAAAAGCTAGTAACTTATCAGGAAATTTGAATTTTGGTTTTATAAGCCTTGGGGAATAGATTGGCATAACCAAACACGTTAAGATCACACATTAAAATCCTAGGGTGTGATCTTAACGTGTTTGGCTAGATGAATCCATTCACAAAGACCAATAAAATCAAAATCCAAATTTTCTGATAAGTTACCAGCTTTTTGAAAAAGTTACCAGTTTATTGAACTGAAGTTACTAGTTTTTTAGCCAAAATTACCAACCAAGTGCAGAATTGAGAGTTGCTCACTTTGGCTTTGGAAGTTTCTCCCCATGTGGTCTAATATTCTAGGGTGTGATCTTAACATGTTTGGTTGGACCAATCTATTCCCAAAGACTAATAAAATCAACATCCAAATTTTTTAATAAGTTACCAGCTTTTTGAAAAAGCTACCAGCTTATTAAACTGAAGTTACCAGTTTTTTTGTTTAAGTTACCAACTAAGCACAGATCCTCACTTAGCCTTTGCTAGTCACTCGTTACGCAGGGATGAGGCATCCTTCACCAATCTAGCATGAATAGGTGTGGTTTAGATGCACCAATCTATTCCCAAGGCCAATAGAACTAAGACATCAATTAACTGATAAATTACCAGTTTTTTGCAAAAGTTACCAGCTTATTAAACTGAAATTACAAGCTTTTTGGATGAAGTTATCAACCATGCGCAAGTCCTCACTTAGGCTTTGCAAGGTGCTCCTTAAGTAGGGATAAGGCTCCCTTCACCAATCTAGCATGAATGAGTGTTGTCTTAACTTGTTTGGATGCAAAAATTCATTCCGCAAGGTCAATATAAACAAAACTCCAAGAACCTGAAAAGTTACTAGCTTTTTGGAAAAGTTACCAACTTATTGAACTGAAATTACTAGTTTTTTGGTCCCAATTACCAACCATGTGCAGGACCTAGGTTTGTTCAGTCATGGCAAAATTGACTCTATGATCATGGGGAGTCCTCTTATCGTTGGTGGCGGCAACACTAATTTCCTCAGAACTAATTTATTTCATTAACCTAACAGTAAGAGGTGTAAGTGGATGGGATTAATCCAACAGCTATTATCGAATATAGGATTTTTTTAAGACTTAGGATTTATAGTTTAGGGTTTAAGATATACCTCATTAAAAGTTCTTTTTGGTAGGTACAAAGAATAGTCAATGTTTTCCCAAAATCTAATCGAGTCACATGGAAAAATGAAGTGGGTTTGTGCTCTTCCACATCATTATAACGCTGCAAGCCTAATGCAATTTTGGAAGAATTCAAAACACATGAGCCAAAATTGCTAGCCCAATTTCTACATATCAAAATAATCTTTGGTTACGGTGAAAAGTTGCGTGGACAATACATATGATCCAAACTTCTAACTTAACGAAGGCTTTATGAAAAAGCTGTCTTATAAGCAATTATTCATTAGTAAATTATTTTGACTTTCATAAACTCAGCTTATATTTTGTCCAAATGAATTTTGGAATTCTGATACACAATGAGTAAGAAAGCCTTGCTCAAGGCAAGGTCTTTCCAGAAATTAAAAGACAAACTGAGAAATAAACTTTTATTTTTGACACAAATAAACTTGTAGTAAGTGTTACTAAACATTTTTGTTCTCTACCAAACTCATGCATACAACAAACCCTTCACCATAAAAATCAAAAGGCACCAGAATATCACAGTGAAAAACAAAAAACACCCACTACAGCAGAATTATGACCGATCTTAACAAAACTAGAGACATCCGAGAAGACTCTTAGCTAAATAAAAAACTGCAGCAGTATTAAGAACAGCTGCCTCAACACCGACCACCACATTTGATAAATATGCCTCCTTGTGCTTGTTCATGTCAGCTTCACTTTCACCCAAGATCTCCTCTGCCAAGGCTCCTCCAAGTGTATAACATTTCAAATGCTCAACCTTGCTCAAATTCTCTGCATGCCATTAGAGTTGCTTCACCCTCCTATTATGGGCCAAAGAACTCCAAAAAATAGCTTAACCTACTAGCACCAGGAACACCAGCAGGCAATCAGACAAACCAACATTGCAGCAAAAACACAAATCACATTAAACAAAAAGCCTCTAGGAAGCACAGAACAGCCGACAATAGAACCACAACACAGCAGAAAGAACCAAGGCCATACAACTGAGCTATTTCTGTTCAAACAAACACAACACCCTGCAAAGATGACCATCACCAATGAGGCATTAAAAATTGACTTAAAAACTAAAAAGTAATGCTGCTAATTACCAATTCACAACAACTGAACACTATAGGGAACATACGCAAAGTTACATTCTACCATTCCAAGATTTTAGACCATGTAAATTGTACACAAATATATTTGGATGATAAGAAAAGTCTTTACACCAGGCCTTTACCCAGAAACCCAAACACAATTTAATGAGGGAAACCATCTGGTCCCAATTTGGATCTTTATTGTAAAAAATTTTATCATTCCTCACTTGACAAAATAGAAGGGTGAAAACAACATATACAATTATTATCAAAACACACAAGTATCAAGAGAATTCCTAGGAATTCGACTGGACCAAAATTCATTAAAAGAACATATTGAAAGATAATTGACAAAATAAGACATTGCTAAACATCTAAACAAAAATGCATGTACTAATGCTTGCAACAGAGAACCGATATAGAAAGGAAAGGATTTCGAAACATAAATGCATGCACAAAGGACCTTTTAACATGAAAGCAATTCTTCAATGAGTTCATTATTATTCTTGATCTACTTTTTTCTTTGTTTTCTTCAGCACTCAAAATAATCAGTACATGGCAACTTATTTTCAATCCTACTTGCAGAACTTGCTTCATGTTTTCTAGATGGTATTTTTAGGTCCTCCACTAGTATCTGTTGAAGCTTCCTTTTTTTTTTTCTGATAAGTTCATACAAGTAGCTCAACCCACATAAGCCAAGTGAAGAGTAGAGAAAACACTAACAACTATGTTATGATAATGATCCCCTGTATACGCCTTAACTAACATGCTCCTACAACAATTTTGCAGCAAGACAACAATAATATAAATAGACCCTACAACAATAATATAAGTACAGAGAC
The DNA here is from genome assembly GCA_031439595.1 of Pterocarpus santalinus. NCBI lineage: Eukaryota > Viridiplantae > Streptophyta > Magnoliopsida > Fabales > Fabaceae > Pterocarpus > Pterocarpus santalinus. Next base: position 52,130,090 of record CM062530.1, on the reverse strand, counting down.
ACAACCATTAATTAGATTCACTTGTACATATGTGTAGAAAAGTGTTAAAGTTAATAATATAATGATTAAGAAATAAAACTTCCTATTGCAGAAAAAGACATGTAAATCTAATAGTTAAATCAACTCATAATGCACATGCAGCCTACAATACTTCCAAACAAGTCAGTTGCCAAGATCATAAGGTGAAAGCATAAAATATGTCCAAGACAGAAGAACATGAAAAGCTCAAGTTTCCCCTGCAATGTTCAAGCATTACTTTGTTGAGATAGACCAGACTATAATTTAAATCCCAAAATTGCAAAAGAAGAATAGATTTATATAAATTATATTTAATAAAAATGCTTAACACCATAGTCCAATAAAGTCAAGCGAGATTAGTTTTTTTTTTTCAAATACAATTTCATTCTAAAATCAAATATTGTCAATAGCGATAATCTCTGCTGAATATTGTTCTTCATTTTTTTTTTTAGAACTAATAGATTTATATTCCCAAAAGAAAATAACAAAAGTGCCATAGTTAAAGCAACTAACCAAAATCAAGGAAAAAATGTTCAGCAAAATTGATGGATGGGTTTGAGAGAGAATGGGTCAGTGAGTGAAAGGCAAATGAGTGAGAGCTGATGGGTCAGTGATGTCACAACAGAGGGAGGAACATGATGAGGAAGCCGATGAGTTCGAGGCAGAAAGAAGCTGTTGCTCATGGGAAATGAAACATGGGAAACTAATTCTACAAAGCAATTACAAGATATGATTTAATTCTCAGCACAGTTCATGTTTTCTTAAAACTATACAGAAAACTCAGCAACAGAGAAAAGAGTGGGAACAAAATATTTTATTTATAAGAAATAGATTTAATATTCTAAAAATCGAATTGTTAATTTTATCCAATAATAATAAACCATGACTAAACTCAGATTAAATATATTTAAGTGATATAAGTAAACTCATGGTTTATATAAATCATGATATATTACTTAATAAAAATCAAAATTGATATATTTAAGTAAACTCATTTCTCATATTTAAGTAAACTCAAGCATTGCAAGAAAGAAAAAAATGCAAGCACACACTTCCAATAAAAACTAATAACTATGTCTGCACACAGTCAAAACATGCTCGGATTCATCATCAATCGCTGATTTTAGCAACATTTATGTTATACGGATAAGTTACAGATTGTTGAGCCCTTTAGGACCTAGGGAAATTTCACAAATTTCCTCTGCTTCTTGTTTCATTCAGATTTTTTTTTTAAAAAAAAAATCTAAATAAGAGACCCAGAACAGAATTTAGACATCAACCCAAGCAGCCACTTTTTGAAAAAATCAAAGGAGACAATAACTTCAAGGTACACTCACATAACAAATATTAATCAAGCTACTCCCAAAAAAAAAAAAATTACAGCAAAAATGAAAATATTAGTGAGGGGAAATATTGAAACAAGAAGACAGTGAAATGGCAACAGGGCCATGAACGACAACCAAAAACAAGAACCAATCATCACATAAATAAAGGGTTCTCAAAAAGCAAAACTAAAATCTGGTTTGGGGGCTGACCGGAGAAGAAGATATTGCTGCCGCCGGTCACCGGAGAAGAATGGGAGTGCGTCACTATTGGAAGACCAAAAATGTCTGGTTACAAGGGAAACGAATAATCAAAGAATTAGCAGCAGATTTCGAAATGAAGACTCAGATTTTATGTTTGAGGGACTTTAGCAGCAATCTCCACTTAATACTTGGTGCCAAAGAGGGATGAAATAGGAGAAGCTGGAGATGAAGGAAGCAGGATGAGGCTTTATGGTTTAGGCATGGTTTGGAGTTGTTTACAGAGGAGGGAGGGGACGAAGGAGGAGGAGATAAGCGCGGGTGGTTTGGCGAGGAGGGAGGGGACGAAGGAGGAGGAGGTATGCGTAGGTTTTGTTTTCCCTCTTTTTTATTTTCATTTGTGCTTTCAATTTGACAAAATGAATGACCATAGAGAAGTAGTATATGGTTGCTGGAGATGCTGCAATCCTTTTGTCATTTTGCGCTTACATACGGTTGACACCGTATGTGTCGATAAAACCGTGGGCAATATAACATTACTCTTTCTATACCGTTGTCCAACCGAACTCTATGTATAATGTTGGCGGTTAATTTTGAAGATCCAAAATTAAAAATTACATAATTATTAAAAAAAATAATTTTGTGGATTGTAAAAAAAGAAAGTATTTAATTTGTATTCACTAATAATTTGAAATAATAAATATAGAGTTTAATTGATATGCACTGACAGTGTAAAACTATTTTATACTGTCAACTAATAGAAATAGGAAAAAATGAAAAATCATGGTGGATCCCTCATTATAATAGATAGTTATTTGTGTGAGTTAACATTTTTCACTATTTCTATTAATTGAAAGTATAAAACTATTTTACTATCAGCACATTTAAATTAAATTCATAAACATAAAGCAACAATGATTGGCAGATAAAATTGAGGCTTCGGTTTGCACAAACTAATGCAAGCTATGCACCAAAAACAATCCTCAAAAATAAAAGAAATCGTACCTCAAAAAGAAAAAAAAATAAAAAAAAAAAGAAGAGAAAGCGATATTCTGGTACTATAAATTACGTTGAATTTAAAAGTAAAAGGAGCGGCGTCACAGAACGGAACTCGCAGGGTTGAATAAGCGTGAACAACCGCTGAAGGAAGTGAGCGTGAATAGGAACCCGGAACACAACGTAGAATTTTCACTCAAAATCAGGGGGAAAGAAAAAATGGCGAAAGAGATCGAAACTCTAACAGAGGATGAAAGACGCGCTCTTCGTGGAAGCAAATTCGCCCCTCTCCCTTCGCTTCCCCGCACCTCCCATTCCCAACCCAGGTTCTTCTTCTTCCCTCTTCTTTTAGAGTTCAATTCGAAACTCACACTTAAATTAACCCCTATGGTTTTCAAGTTTCGATTCTGATCTCCCAGTTTGCTTCCTCGCCCCTTCAATTTTAGTGGGTCTTACGGGAATTTTTCGATTGGTGGGTTCAATTTTAGGTTGGCACATCCCGGTGGACCCTTGATGACGAATAAAGCAGCGGCGTTGGCGAAGTTTCTGGAGAGGAAGCTGAAGGAGCCTAATGGATTGGCTTCTATTAACCCCGATCTGCTTGAACTCGCCGTCAATAATGCCAAACAGACCGTCTATGCAAGTAACACTTTCAATGCAACTCTATCCTTTTTTTTTTTGCCCCTTTTGGAAGACTTTTTTTGTGTATTAAAGTATTTATTTTATTTGATTATTGATTGAAGATATAGGTTTTAGGGGTGGTTGGGGATGATGCTTGGAACTTGCAGGGCATGATCAATCTTTACACTCATGGGAGTGTTACTAGCTTTATTATGAAAGTGTTTTTATTCAAATGCAGGATATCCTTTGTAATCTCGTATATGTATATCAGTATATGTGTGTGTACCTAAGCCTACCGCATCACAACTTATACCCTCCCTTATGTCTCTTTTTGCTTTTAACAATGTTAAACACAGGTTTTCTGTTGGATATTGGTTTTTAGTTTCTTTATCCATGTGTTTTAGTTGAATTTGCATGATAGTCATAAGTGATTCTCTTCCTCTTTTATGATTCTCTTCAGCTTCAGGTGGTACTTCTAATCCAGAAAGAAATGTTCAGCATGTGGACTCCTTTGGTGACTCTGATTCTAAGGTTCTTGATTTTTCATTACTATTGATGGTGTATGACTAGCTGTTGAGATATCTGCATTTTTCACTTTCTCAAATTTGTTCCTTATCTTGATAGGATTCTAGTGACGAAGTACACAATGAACTTTCTGAGGTAAAGGAACGCAAGAAGAAGATGAAGAAGAAGAAGAAGAAAGACAAACAGAAAAAGAAAGACAAACAAAAAAAGAAAAACGAAAAGCGAAAGGTCATTACTTGTTAGTGTGATTGGTTATTTGCATCTTGACTCTTACAATGTAAGTAACAAGGTTTGTTGTGCTGCAGAGTGCTGAGGATCCTGGATGTGCTGTTGTGAAAAAGCCTAAACAGAAGTTTAAATTCTGATTAGTTTTGTACTACTAGGTTTTTGGAATTGAGGATTGAAGGAAAATTGTTTCATTTTAGAAAAATTCTTGTGTCCTTTTGAAGGATGAAAATTTATTCCTTGAGGAAGATTTGTACCATTAAATTGTTAGTGAGGCTTACACATTTAGTAAAATGTAATATCTGTCAAATCAACTCTGAAAAACCAATTTCGGACCAAACTCATCCATGCAATTTCTAAAATCTGATCAAACAATGACACAGTGATCTTAAATTTTTGAAATAGCTAAAATTCATTCATTGTACCTGTTAAATTACATTGTCAATCTTTTAGTTCATTTATATGTTCACGCACACTTTATGCTAAAATTTAAATGGTATCATAGTTCTGATGCTAATAGTTATCTGATGAACGATGATATTGCACCGCAAAATACCAAACAGCCCCAAAGTTTATTTCTTTATTCTTATTTATTTGATACAGAAGTGAGAGAGGAGGTTGTTCTACTTCAAAGCATTCACTCGAAACTTTGTGATGGGGTGGGGGTGGGGGTGGGGTCTGGGGCGAGGGCAAAGTACATGGAAAGGTTGTGGAGCTTTCAAGTCTAAACGCCAAAGCAGCTCCATGTCAAAGCAAGGGTAGTACATAAGCCTCAGCTATGTAGTGATAACTAATAAATGAAAGGTGTTACATCAATATGTAGACAAGTTAATTATGAGTGTTTGTTTAAGCTTTAAAAAAAAATTAAATTTGATGCATTTGTAAATATTTTTATAAATTCATCCTAAATAAATTATTAAAGGTAAACACCTTCTAGTAAAAAAATGCTTAAATTTTATGTTAACAATTTTAAAAATGAAACGTAATAATATATTATTATTTGATAATGTAAAATATTTTATATCTTAATTGTGTATTAAAATTAATAGAATTTAATTTGAATGTACTGAAAGTGTTAAAAAAAAAACTCTTACATTGTTATCCAATAATATATTGCTATATAAGTGAGATTGGTTGACTTTTATATCTACTATTTGAATGATCATACATATAGAATGATCAAATTTGATGACAGCGTAGAAGTTTTTATATTATTAATGTATCAAAATTAAATTCAAATTATTATTATAAAAAATAATTTTATAACATAATCATTTTTATCTTTTTAATTTATTCAATTTGGCCTACATGAAATAAAGCTATTCAATTTAGCAAATAAAAAATTATTAAAATAATTATGCACAAAATTTAGTCTTTTTTAAAAAATAATTTAATTATCTTAATTTTTTAGTATATATTCTGTGCCATGTAGGTTTAGTTCAACTTGGTGGTACTGGTAACGGTCGTTGGTTTAATCCAAGCAATCTTCCCGGAGCGATTTAGGGTTTGCTGCAAAATGCAGAGCAGAGTTTGATCCTAACTATCTTCCCAAATTGAAATTGGTGAGTTCACTTGATTCTCTTGCTCCCAGACATGTTTCATTGTCTTGGCAGAACCCTTTCTCTAACCACACCAAAGCTGCACTATCTGCCAAACCAACCATGGCTTCATCTGACATTCATCTCCACCACTTCTTCAAGATCAAAAGGTAACTCTTTTACAGTTTCATACCTCATTGACACTTGTGGGTTCCCACCAGAACGCGCTGCTTCGGTTTCCAAGCGCATCAATTTTGAAGATATGGAAAAATCAGACTTGGTGTTTGAGTTCTTCAAGAACCATGGCTTCTCACAAACCCAGATGTTAAGTATGATTAGAAAACATCCTCAGCTCCTTCGAACTGACCCTGAGAAGATTTTAAAGCCAAAAATTGAATTTTTCAAGTCCAAAGGGTTTTCTAGCTCTGACATGCTCAGGCTCATGGTGGGCTGGCCTAACATCCTCACTAGAAGTTTGCAGAATGAAATCATTCCCTGTTTTGATTTCTTCAACAATATGTTTCAGTCTAAGCAGAAGCTCATGAAAACTGTTATAAGCTATTCGGGTGTTCTCTGTGACTTTGGCAAGTCTTTAGAACATGTCAAACGGCTGAGAGAAGAAGCAGTTCCTGAATCGCATATTGTTAGATTTATTGAATACTTCCCCCGCGCATTGAAGATGACTCCTAAGCAATTTAAGGAGGCAGTGCAGGAAGTTAAGGAGCTGGGGTTTGATCATTTGAAGTTGCAATTTGTTATAGCTATTAATGCAAAGCTTTGCATAGGCAGATCCACGTGGGCGAGGAAGGAAGGTATTTATAGAAAGTGGGGTTGGACTGATCATGATATTTCTGCAGCATTTAGAGTCCGTCCAAACTGTATGTCGATTTCAGACAATAAGATTGAGGCGGTCATGGATTTTCTTGTGAACAAATTGGGTTACACATCTTCTGCTATTGCGAGGTATCCATCAGTATTGTCCATGAGCTTGAGAAAACGAATTATTCCAAGGGGTTCTGTTATTCTAGTTTTGTTGTCAAAGGGTCTGGTGAACCAGCTGCACTTGAGTGCAATGTTTAACTATAATGAAAAGGTTTTCTTGGACAAGTTTGTCTATTGTCATGAGAAGGAAGTTGATGAGCTATTGAAGTTGTATCAAGCTAAATTGGCTCGTGCTGGCCGATAAGAGATAAATATTGGTTCAAGACTTCAAGGTAATCAATGAAATGAAGTAATGATGAAACTACCTACTCTTTGATCTTACATGTCTCTTGCTGAATTGCATTATTAATCACACTCCTATTCTGGTTTACTTCAGTTAAGCTCAAGTGTGGTAAAACAGGTGTAGATTTCCTCTATTGACAGTCTTATTATTGTTACATTTGAACAGGCATTTAAACTTGGTTTTCGATTGACTATATGATGAACCGATTTCATTGGTAGTTTCTTGAAGAAACATATTTATTATTAGAGAAAAGAGAGGATACTGCAACAACAAAGTATAAGGCTTTATAGAAGAACTTGTATAGATTCTTGAATTAACTGAAACTGTTAAACCTTAAAATTTCTGATTGTTTGTTAAAGAATACCATTAAGAAGTATCATAATTTAACACCTTAAGGATATAAAAGTTTCAAAACAATAACCATACTCTATTTTATTTAATAATGATTAGCCTCAGTAGTTAGATAATTTTGGGGTTGGACGGGATCTAATGCATTCCCTATGCCTTTTGGGTTTGCATCGTTTAGAATTTCAATCTTCAACTACAACAGTTGCACATTGGTTTTTTTATTTTTATTTATTTATTTATTTTTGCTGATATCAAAAAGAAAAAGAACAGCAACTACAGCTCCGACTGAGTAAAGAAGATTTTCTCGCCTTTGTCTAATATCTTTACACAAAGGCATGATTCCACCATAAAAATATGTCCATCTTTGGTTTGCCAATCAAAAGAGTGGCTTTGCCTACTTTTTGTATTTCCTGAAGTCCAGCATAAACCTTAGTTGGGGAAAAGAATGATATCATGGCTTTGATTGTTCAATGACAACTGGCATCCAAATTAATTCTGACGCAGAATCATATCACTGTAATGAAAATGATGTAACAATGAAAGTGCCTACTCTCTGATCTTACATGTCTCTTTTGGTGAATTGCATTATTAATCACACTTTTATTCTGGTTGACTCTGATTCAGCTTAAAATGTTGTAAATAGGTATAGATTTTATCTATTGACAGTCTTATTACTGTTTCATTTGCTGCAGTTATCAAATGACTATATGATGCAATGATGTCATTGATAGTTTCTTAAAGGATAATATTATTGTTAGAGGGAAGATAGAATAACGCAACAACAAAGTGAAACATTATAGAAAAACCAGTATAAAATATTAAATTAACTGAAACATTAAATCCTTAAGATTTTCTGATTGCTTGTTAAAGAATAGCATCAAAACTTAAAAGTATCATAATTTAACACCTTAGGATATTAAAAAAAAATAAAAATTTCAAAACAACAATCCTACTGAATTCTGAGGTTCTTGATTCTTCATTACTATTAATGATCTCTGAATAGCTGTTGAGACTGAGATTTCTGCCTTTTTCACTTTCTCAAATTTGTTTCTAATTTTGACAGGATTCTAGTGGAGAAGAATGGAATGAGCTTTGTGAGGTATAGGATCGCAAGAAGAGGAAGAAGGAAGATCCAACAAAAATAAATAAATAAATAAAAGGGAAAGCAAAAGGTCATTACTTGTTAATGTGATTGGTTATTTATTTGCATTGAGACTTTCACAATGTAAGTAACAAGGTTTGTTATGCTGCAGGATGTTGAGGACCCTGAATGTCCTGTGTTGAAATAGCCTAAGAGAAGTTTAAATTCTGATTGTTTTGAACTACTAGGTTTTTGGAGTTGAGGATTGTAGGAGAATTGTTCCATTTGAGAAAAATTCTTGTTTCTTTTTGAAGGAAGAAAAATGATTCCTTGAGGAGGATTTTGTTTTTTGTACCATTAAGTTGTCAGTGAGGCTTACACGTTTAGTAAATTTCCAAACATTCGATGGTGGTGATCTTCTCTGGAAGGACAAAAGAATGGAAAACATGATTCATCACTTATACAAGTATTGTCGTTTGCAAAGATGACCATTTTTTGTTCATTAACAAGAAAACATTTGTTGTGAAGTATATACTTATCAAAATTGATTATTTAGTACTAATTATATTTTGAAACTTTAAACACTAGTATGTATCCATGACACCACTGCAGAGCAAGTGCGGTAAGAATAGTTGCTTTTGCAAATATTTTATCCTAAAGACACGCCTTAAGGAAATGTAATATGTCAAATTTGCTGTGAAAGATCAATTTTGGACTAAACTCGTCCATCCAATATCCAAATTCTGATCAAACAATGCCGCAAGATCTTCGCTTTCTGAAATAGCTAAAACTATTCTTTTCGAATCTCTTAAAATTATGGCGAGTTCTTTGCTGCATCTTACTTGGAAATTGTGTATGCATTTTGATGAGAATGTAAATCTTAGCCGCTGAATCGGTTTGGTGCACGGAGGATGGAGTGTATGGTAGTAGCTGCTGTTTGGTAAAGGAGACGTGCAACCGGTGCAACAGGTATCATAGAGAGAGAGAGAGAGAGAGAGAGAGGCAGGAAACAGATTCTGAGGTGTTTTTATTGGTATTGGATTTAGCTTTGGGCCAAAGCGTTGATATGGGTTTAGGGAGAACAAGGTTGGGCCAAACATTACAAACATGGTTTACATAGGACCGAAAAAAAGGAAGCCCAGAACGAAAAATATACGATCGAGACATTGTGTTTATGAAGTTAAGCGATCGAAATATTGTATAAGAGAAATATGTGCGTGTGGATAAAATCTTGGAAAAACTTAAATGAGGAAAAACGATAATTATTAATGGTAATTAACAATCAATGATAATCAATAATTAATGATAAGTAGATTTTGATAAAATCTAATATTATAATTATAACTATTGATAATTAATAAGGTTACATGTATTGTATAATAAACTCTTTAAAACCCGTGTGATGCAAGAGAAAGTTACACAATGTAAAAAAAAAAAAAATTATAAAATTAAAATGCTAAATCAATTTAAATATATAACCATTATTTAAACTTTATTTATGTAATTTAATAAGTTTTGAGAAAAAATTGTAGATGTTTAAAACAATAAGATTATTGTAATTATAACCATACAGTAAATAAATTTGACCAATAGTATTTTTTATTAATGAATAAAGTTATATAAATCTTAAAATCAAAATTTATAGTATTAAACTGAAATTTGGTTTGCTGTTGTAATAATTTGCCTTTAATATGTAAGCTAGTTTTAGTTCGTTTGACTTGTGTAATATATATATACTTAGTATCATTCTAAAGTGCAATTGTGATATTTTAGTCGTAATATATGTTTAATATCATTTATCTAGTATAATTTTTATATTTGTATCACTCATATAATACATATTTAGTATCATCTATTTCACATATTAATATTAGTTAGAAAACTAATATAAGATTTTTTTTATGTCATTAAAATTTCTTAAGTTATTTTAGGATCTTATAAAATTTTACTCTGAATCAGTCTTAAGAAATGGCTTTTTTACGTTTTATTAATTAAAAAAATATTATTTATATATATCAATCTTTTAAAGATTATTTTCATAGATGTCCTATTTTGTTGGATTATAGGGAAATTGATTTAGGACGTGTTTGTTTGTAATTTTTTAGCCAAAAATCATTTTTTTCTAAAACTGAAAAAAATCAATTTTTTTAAATTGAAAAAATCAGTTTTTATATATTTTGATCATTTTTTAAAGATAATTAGATTCTAAAAAAATGTTTTCAATTTTTTGTAAAAGCTGAAAACAGTATATTATGAAAAAAATTAGTTTTCAAGTTTTTCAGTTATATATAAAATTTAAGTTCCATAATCAATTTTTTGTAAAAGCTGAAACAAACACACCTTTAGACTAGATCGAGTTCGTTCCTAGGTAAATTTTAGCGCAGGAAGTGAGAAAAGTGTGTAAATTGATCTAACTTTGATTGATTTCACCACTATTTGAGCAAACAGTAATTACAATAAAGTCAAAACATCTTGGGCAAATATTTCATTTTTAGGGTTTTGTTGATGTAAGTTAAATATAAATCCAATTAATGTAATCTAAGTATTATTTTATTATTGATCATGGCAAATCTAATCATTAATATTGTAAGTATGTTTTTATATCCGACTATGTCATTATTGGCAAAAATTATTGAGGGTAAAAGTAAATTACAGAGTATTTATAAAATTTAAGTTGTAATTTTTGGATTTTAGAGTGAATTTATAACTTGGATCGATATCGTCACTATTGGTATTTGGGCAAATAGTGTTAAAACTTTATTTCTCCTTTCTTTTGTCAATTTTTTTTAATTTCTTTATGATTGTTTTTCAATGAATAATTTGTGCAATTAATAAAATAGAGATAAATCCAAGTTGGATCGATTTCCACACTTTCCTCGGTCTAAAAATTACGCAATAATAAAATTGATCCAGCCTAAATCGATTTCGATATAATTGAACAAAACAAGACATTTGTGAAGATAATCTTGAAAATGTGGATATACATAAATAATATTTGTTTTTAATTTAAAAAGGTCAAAAAAACCCTTTAAAAAGTTATATTGTTCATCCGTAGCTTTTTAAGGCATCAAATATGTGGCATTTTTATTGCAAAATAAAAAGTTAACAACCATAACCTTAGCCCTAACCCTAAGTAAGCTTTTGATACATTGTTTACCAAAATTGCTGGTAATCTGGATTATGATTAAGAAAAATTATCATTTTTTTAAATTATTAGTAATGCTACAATGCAGTATTTTGTTTGTACAGATAATTTAACAACCAATTCATATTACCTTGGTATACAATAATGATTAATTAGTAGGCAATATATATCTTTTAGTAGTAGTAATAGTAATAATAATAATAATAATAAGCAGTATTATTAGTAATAATTAATATTAATAATAATTCATAATAATTCTTGTTATTAAGTACTAATAACTATTATTATATTAACAATAATTTTTAAATTAAATTAATTTCTAATGTTAATTAAAAATAATTATAAAAATATTTATTTTTATTAATAATAATAATAATAATAATAATAGTATAAATAAAACGTGAAAGGATAATTAAAATAAAACTGCAATAATCATGAGCGATAATATAAATTAACATTAGACCAAAAAATTTAGAACAATAAATAAAATATATTGTAATGCTAAATAATGAGGAGTAATAATATAAAGAAATATTAAATAAAATAACTTGGAATATAAAATAAATCACAATTGTAGACAATAATTAATTTCTCCTCTCTCACTCTTTTTCCAAGTTTCAAGTTAAACTTGTCACTTCTTCATTGTCCAAGTTTTCAAGTTTCAAGTTTCGAGTCATAAGAGAGTTCACTTATTCTTTGTCAAAGCTTCCAAGTTCTGAGTTTCGAGAAAGTCCTCTTCTTCACTGTCTAGTTTCTGAGTTACAAGTTCCAATTTCAAGAAACATGGATGCACCATCATGTCTTACCCTTTAAATTAGAAGATATGAGGTGCACCTTGTAATATGAGGTGCACTGTAGTCTTCATTATTATAGAGGTTGGAAAGATTAAAAGAAAGTGTAATTTAATATGCAAGAAATCCGATTCTTTTGGGCATTTGATATCCAAAGGTTGTAATAGTCTTGCAAGTTTTTGGAGTTTTATGTTAATCTTCTGACAAGTAAGATATCTAGTAATGAAACTAGATATGTCTTACTGCATCCCATTTGATCAAAACAACTTTCTAAGTTCTTAATACATCTTAGTTATGCCAGGATATACAGTGAACTTATTGCAATATGCAATAGATAAAATCTTATTTCTCAATTCTTTATTGTTGGGCACATCTAGGCTTCCCTTATATGCCACAGTCCTATTTTTAATAACCAATAATTTAATAAACTTATAATTTATTAATCAATTTTTTTAAATGGTTAGTTGTAAATAATTTTATGCTAAGCATAAATTTTATTAATTCAATAATTTAAATAATAAATTTCATTGATTAATAAATTATTGTAAATATTTAGTACTAAATTATTTGTTAATAAGAATTAATTTAACAAAAAATTAATATATTAATATATTTATTTAGTAATATATGGTAATTAATTAACATTAAATAATAGTAAATAATAAAGATATTTGCAATTAATGTATGTCGATTAAATAATTAAAATTACGTGATTAATAAAATATTAATTAAAGTATAAATTATTAATGAATATTATGAAAATTTAATTAATAAATACTTACTTAAAATTTGTAGTTTAATGGTAACTTAAAAATATCGTGATGTACGACGGGAAAGATAAAAGCTTGTTTCATGTATCCTATTGTAGTAATCAAACGATAGCTAAGGATGAACTCAAGTGTACATGGATATTGTATTGTCTCGTTTAATGATAAAGTGGATGTGACAGGTCATAGCTGGAGTATGTTAGAAGGCACTCATGGTGGTGGACCCAATGCCACCATTAGGGAAGGTTTATTCCGTGAATCAGTGGGCTATCCCTGGAAAAACTACTGAGAAGTATCAATGTGTACCACTTTGGGTCAGAGAAATGAATTTTTTAATAATAATGTAAATTGGCATCAGTACATGTGTGAGGAGAGATGTCTCATATGCCACCACGTTGACTCCCAGAGACAATATCAAAATATCACCAAGAGATGACGAATGGGACATGGTTGGGAATCATGCACGTGGTTGCCTTGTTTTGGCCGACAATAGTAATGTAATAAAATAAAATAATCTGTGTATATAAAAATGTACACCCACGATGACGTAGCAGCTTATCATTGTTTAGCAATGATCAAGAGTTGTGGGGATGAACAATGAACAAGCAGGGTCCAAACAAATTTTACGTGGTTTTTGAAGGGAGGAAGATCGGCATTTTCTCCACCTGACCCGATTGCAAAGGGCAGGTGGACTGATACCCTAGTTATTCTTTCCAAGGGCTTCGTACTTATGAAGAAGCTATTGTAGCTTGGGTGCAGGAGCTTGGGAAGTATCGAAAGTGTCAGAATGCTTGTACAAATGTGATTGCTTCCTTTGGTTTTGGTCAAGGGAGTCAACGAGGGGAAGGCTCAAGTGCTCACAATGTTGGTATATTGCACTTCCATGTTGTGTTTTGTATACCGTTTTAAAAAATCTAGTTAAGATACTTAATGATGGAAGGTTAACCTCTTTCGTTCATGTCCTACTTTATGTGCAGCGGTGGATTTCGTCCCATCCCGTAATGATGATCAGTTTATCATCAGAAAAAGCATAGAGAAGTGGCTCTATCGAGCTTGCTATAATCTGCAGATTCGAAGTCTGACATATTTTTGTCAAGACTTCATGGCCAATGATGGCACACCTCATTGTCGTTTTATAGTGACTTTTAGAGTTGAATACATTTGGACTAGACCACACATTATCGCCCTTGGCAAATACGCTCATGACCAACATGATGCTTGTGAAGATGTTGCATGCCGGATGTTAACTTGGTTGGTGGAAGCCGCTGGGATGGGAATTATGGATTTCAACCAGGACAACTAGGTGAGTGCTCAGCATCGTGTAACAGAGTTGGAGGCTGAAGTCTTTGATCTTGCTATGGAAAATGCAACCCTTAAGCAATAGCTTGCAACCTTAGGGTTATCGATTCATGGAAAATGTTGTTACAGTAGTTTTTGTGCACAGCACGAGACAAGAAAAGTTTGGTTGTAAAATGCTGGTTCTGTCAAGTTTATTTTATTTTTTTGGGTTTATGCAAACATTAGGGCCCATGAAACTATAATTGAAGTTTGGGGTTGGTTGGACCACGAACATGCATGCACTCACTGTAATATCAAATGTAGCTTAACTAGTTTGAATGTAATTCCAATTTCTCAGCTTTTGCAAGGCTTAAAAGGAAATTTAATTTCAGATATATGCGCAAATTACATTTTAATAAATTCAATGACATTATCCTAACTTTGAGGCTGCAATATATATTGGTTGTCAATATTGTCAACATTTGAGGAAAGCTTTGCCTATATTTGAGGAAAGCTTTGCCTATTGGGGTTTTACTTGAGCATAGATAAGGTCAGTGATGTGTAGAGCCCAAATATTTTGAACATGCTTGTCCATTTTTAATTCATGAATTTGGTGCTCATAGATTTGTCAAGAAATATTTACAAGAAGACATTTTTAATTGATGAAAACCCTGTAGGTAATACATAAAAAATGAAAAAAGAAGAAGGGAAAATCAATATGCAAAACCCAGAACATCATTGCTATAGCGTTGGTGGGGCTAATAGGAACAAGTTGTAGCTGGTGATGGTTTATGGCACTGATGGTCTAAAATACGTCATTTCTTAAACCAACCAAAATACCTTAACAATCTAGTTGGATTTGGACCATAGAGAAAAGGACTGCTGTGTACTATAGTTTACATGATGGGATGGACAAGACCTAATGTAATTTCCAATGAAGGAGTTGGTAACCATTGCGTGTCATAATTTAAAACCCGTCATGTAAATATCACTGGCCTCTACATGGAACCGTATGCTTAATAGCTAATCAACTAGTATAAAATTTGCTCTTACCGCTGGATTTGCCTACTCGTTGACCATAGTAGTTCACCATTCACCAAAATTATACACGCTTAATGGAGAGGTGCACCCCAATAATGGAGGCCATGTAGACCGCCATATTCGCTGCTCCGTATGTCACTATAGTTATTGCTTGATGGAATGTAGCATTAATAACTCTAATAACCCTTTCTAATGTCCAATGTTATTTGTAAAATTTCAGAGATTCTACCTATGATCCAGCAGTGGAAAAGTGATATTTCGAAGCTTCCTACAACGGAAGGTCAACAGGTACTGATAGCCACATTTCTAAGTTTTAGTGGTTGGCATTACTTCTATTATATAGCTACTTCTAACTAAGAGGCAAAATAGGGAAATGCCACCTCCGAGAAGGCCAGAGACAAAGGTTCTAGTTAGCTCCAAACAACATATATCTTACAAACACTGCTTCAATAGATGGAGGTGAAAATACTCCTCTCCATTTTTCTCCCATTATCGAAAATATTCCAGAACATTATATTATATCAACGTGGTGTCAATGTAAGCAAATAACAAATATTCAAAATGACCAGATGATGCATGGAAGAATAGCACAACTTGAACAAAGGTGTATCCAGATTGAAGGCATTATGCACATAGTACAAGTTCATGTCTGCAAACAACAAGACCCATGTGATGTGCCCATTCAAACTGAACAAGAAGGTCGAAACAAAAAACCCCACGTGACTGCCACTGATCCTAATAGCGGACCTAACAAGGGGAAAAGCATAATGGTAGCAGATGCAACAATCCATGATGGCGACACGAATATAATGCTAGGGTTTAGTGATGGATAGGAGAACATACAATCGGGTGATGATGCAATGACCACATAGACACCCCAAACCAGGGTGTAGCAGAGAAATATCCTCCATCATTCAAAGAGTTCGTCTACTCCTGGGAAGGTGAGAATGTGAAAGTCATTGATTTGGATGAAGAGAAGATTTCAGCAGTGGCTAAGGTTCACTACGTCAAATCTAAGGGGATGAAGGTATTTTCTACTACCCTGTAGTCACCAATAGTAGCCATGTTATTATTTCAAATGAGTAAACATTAATTTTAGCAACCGATGTGTTATGAACTAATAGGTAAGGAAAACAAGGTCAGTGTCTATGACAAAAGCCGTC
Source organism: Pterocarpus santalinus (assembly GCA_031439595.1). Classification (NCBI taxonomy): domain Eukaryota; kingdom Viridiplantae; phylum Streptophyta; class Magnoliopsida; order Fabales; family Fabaceae; genus Pterocarpus; species Pterocarpus santalinus. Next base: position 52,113,805 of record CM062530.1, on the reverse strand, counting down.
AGGAAGCAATTATTCCTCTCCCTGCCATCTTCGACCAAGCGTTGCTAGACAACAAAATCTATGGTGGACCCAGATGTTGAACAAATAAGTGACCTGAAGATTGAATCTGCCTCCAAACCCTGGCAGGTTAGACAAAGAAGAAGTCCTACAGTAAAAGGTCCAGCAGGGGAGCCAAGGAAATAAGGAGAAGTCATACCCATGGTATGTTTAGAGATATTTATTGCACCTTCAAAGTTCCCTCACCTGATACGAAAAAATGGTGGACTCACTTATGCTTTTTTCCTTAAGATATAAAATGTAAATTTAGGCCTACACGTCAGATAGGACTATCCAAAGAAGATTGTCAACTTTGCTTGTATGTGTTCAGTGTCGACTTAGACGATAGGTACAAGCTTAGTTCTATCCGACCATTTCATCACCTTACATGAGGTTTTTTCATGCGGCTTTACCATTTAACACTGTTTTTTTTTTTTTTTAATTTGATGTAGTGAAATGTTGATTCTAAACGGAGCGATTAAAGTTAAAAGGTCTGAGCTTCAATATATGCTATCGGGTAGGAAGATTGAGTCAAAGGTATGAAGTTTGAAGCACATTAATTACTAATCCATTAATAATGCATAAATTAACTGCTTTCTTTTCTTTTTAACTGGCAGATTATCATGCTAAAGGCCTTTCAAGTCACCTGCAAGCAACAGAACTCCAACAATGTCAATGTATGGTGTTTGCCGCCAGAATTTGGTGTGAGCTAAAATTCACTTGTGATTTTGTGATTCCATACCCCAACTTCTGTCTTATTATATATTTGTGGTTCCATACCATAATGCCATTATCATAAAAATTTTGTTCTTTGGCAAGGAGGATTTCGCTGGAGCCCTAAACACCCAAGTAGGATTCGCCAAATATTCTGCAAAGTGGTTGCACCCAAGCCCCAATCTTAATTGTGTAAACCCTTTTCCTTTCTACTTGCCCATCGTTTACTTGATTGCTCATAATCACCAAATATTTTCTGTAACGCACTATTTGTGGGGAAGCCTTATCTCCTCTCCCTTGTTTCTCGAAATGCAGGTTTATGTCCCCTTAGTTGACCTGATTTTCTACTAGTATTTGATCATCATATCAATTCATGAGTGTAGGGTTTACACTCTAGACTCTCTCCAGATGTGAGCAGGATGCCATCGAAGAGGTTTCAAATCCATCTTATGGTAACTGACTGTTACAAACTTTTTTAGTATAGTTTTGGAATCACTTATTCAGTATAATTTTAGAATGGCTTACTCGCACCGACACTTTCCTAACTATATATATTATGTCTTATATAAATTAAGTCTGCTATGCTGCAACACACTATTGTATCTGAATATGGACTTACTGCTTTGTTGGAGAATAAGCTCGACATGGAAAAGTGGCCAATAGTCGAAGTCAGGGGCTTCCTAACTGTGGATCAAGGTAACCCCTATAATTAATGTGCATAAACCCCTTATACTAAAAGGTCTGCCTTCATTGACATTTTTCCCATTACTCTTTGTAGTACTAAATCGGCGATTTGGGTCCTAGACTGGCTGAACATGGAATTCGCATTTCAGCCTAATTTAATTCCTAAGGTAATTTCCTATGGCTATTGGACAATTTCCTTTATTTGTTCTTTACTTAAGTGCTGGCTATTTTGTCTAATAATTTCTAATTTTTCGTAGCTTGATGAGCATGCTTTTAGGATGAAAAGTCTCTGCACACTCATCAATGGGCTACACAATGAGATTAGAGACATGATCCAGGCGAGGGCAGCAGCTCGCTGGGATGTGCTTGTCTCCTATTAACTGCCTCACCCAATTGACAATCCGTCAAGTTGTGGGGGTGATGTAAGACTATTAAGGCAGTTTATAGCTTATTCTACCATGAATATTTTGTTCCAATTTGGACATGTTTGTTTTTTGTATTCTAAGGCTTGTAGGGAAGGCCAGCTAGTATGCAGTTTGATGTTTGTTGGGTTAACAAACAATTATTCCCTCCTTCCATTATCTATTACCTCCATTTTGTGCATGTTAGCCCAACAACCATTATGTAGTGAAGTATGTACATGGAAAATTAGCGTGTTAGGGTGTTTTAGGACTCGTATATCCTTCCCCTTCACAAGTCTGGTCCAAATTGTATTCTATGAATGTGCATTGTCGTTCTAAATCAACAAACTGAATCAATTGGGTGATGCTTGTTACTGTTTGCTAAAATTGCGTTTAATCTCCAAAATGTGATGTTGGTTTTTTTTTTTAATTGAGGCCCGAAGCCTGAACGTCATTGCTTGTAAGTGAGGGGGTGCTGTGACCACACTTTTCTTAAAAATAACACATTTCCAAAAAATTAAAAATAACACCCTACAAGCCTACCATGTACAAACCCAGCCCTAAACCACAACTGGACTTGAGGATCGCCAAAGACATAGTCGTATTAGTCATACATTGTACTGCGCTACATATGACTAAATTATTTTAATTCTATTTAATATTGATTTTGCACTAATTTTAATTAACTAAACCATTGTTATACTTACAAAATATTGAAAGTTTTTTCTAATAAATTTATAAGAAGGTGTTCTTTTTTTTTTTTTCAGTGCTACTTAAAAATAGATGATTAAATTTGATCTAACATGATCAAATCTTAATTTGTATGATAAAATCTTAATTTTATCAAGTCTAATGAGGCTCTATATGATAAAAAAAAGAGGCCTTATGAGACCAAATAATTTATATGGTCGTTAATAATTTTCCTTCGGCATTAGACTGCCTTCATTGACATGCTCTAAAATTTACATTTTCGAAACTTGTTCATTTAATCCAACGTAGTTTAATCCTCCTATGACGCTATCCCTCTTTATTCAAACGAAATTTAATTTTTAACTTGGATTAGGCAGCAACAATAAATAAATAGAATAGGAAAAGTGGATTGGACAATAATATGTGCTCGAAGATTCTCAATCAACGTGAACTGCATATACTTCTTATACACTATCATACAAGCCTTAAGGTGCATTTTATAATTTTTTAATAAAACTGTGTTAATATAAATGAAATATCATAATTGATAGTCTAATAAGAGTTGAGTAAATTATATTTTTTATTGTTAAGCATATAATTGTGATTGACTTGGCCCTGTTGGAAAAAAAAATTATTATGATTGAATATACCAATAGTCCAGTAACCTATTAGGCATAATCATAAACCATACACATACTTGGCATTCTTAAATAAAACTTCACAGGGGTAGAAACAACTACAAAAATGAAAATAAAATAAAAAAGAGTAAACCCACATTATGCTTCAACCCCACCAAATTGCTCTATCCAAGCAGCATCAAAGATCAATAGCCATCACAAGACATATCACCATCCTGCTAACTAATAACCACAAAACAAAACAAAGTCCAAATCGCAATGACACTTAAACAAAAAATGGAGCAACCAATACAATGAAACCTAATTATTCCACTACTACACGATAGGCACATTGATAAATGGAGTACTAACCTAGGCATCATTTTCCAATTAATCACCTTCATCACCAGCAAACTGTTCATCATCATAGTCATTCCCATCATATTTCTTTTTGCTTTTTTGGTCCTTCCAACAATTTCTACGATTATGTCCTTCTCCCTTACACTTGCAGCAATGCACAACTCTTTTGGTCCTTCGACTTTGTGACAATGAGACCTGACCACACCCCTTAATTCTAACATACTTTGGATCCTTAACACCAATGCTAGGCTGGATTTCACTATCATTCCTTGAACATATCTCCACTTTTTTTTTTTTTTCAAAATCCATTCCATAACTTCATTATAATCCTCTAGCAAGCTACATTAATCAACTCTTGGCTCCTTTCATTCATTAACACTACACGCTCTTGTAACAACCATCTTCACCAACTGCTATCCAAGTCCTTAAAATTTCTTCCTTTGCTTTCATAGTCCACCTACTCAAAATCAAGCAATTAGGGACCTTCTCAAGATCTAGCAACACCATGACATTAATTATGTGGACACATGGAATACCAAATGACTCCATGCACTGACATGAACATCTCAACTCTGAACTTTCAGAGCACCATGATACATGCTATATCTTTGACGGTTCACCATATTTGCCCACAACATATATCACAGTTGATGCTGTTTCTTTCCAATCAACAACTTTCATTGTCAAAGCCTTGTTTAACACAGAACAAAACATAAAGAAGACCTCCCTATTATATACTGCAGCTACTGATCGCCCCAAAGCTTGCAACTTAGTTTGCATCACAGGAAAAATATATGCAAAATTCAAGTTTACCTCCGCCTTATTATTTCTAATATATCCCAAACACTACTTATAGTGCTGCAAGAATTCTCTTAGATTATAACCAGAATGTACATATCTCCCAATTTGGGAATGTAATGCCTCACATCTCGATGTAGTCCTCAACCCAGCAAAAAACTTACCTCTCATATATGTTGTTGACCACATCTCTTTCCTCTGATAAGTATCTTGAACCCAAGTATTCTCTTCCACCCGAAAACTTCTTTATCATTGATACCCACCTCTCCTCAAACTCATCAATCTCAAAATCACCTAACATGCACTTCTTGAAATCTTGAGTGAACTTTGGCTTGCAAACATTGCTTGTAGCATTCTTCAATAGATGCCACTTACACAAACGATGGTGTGCGCCCAGAAAACTTTCCTAATTGCATTTCTCATTGCTCCATCTCCATTGGTTATCACAGACTGTGGAGATTTCCCTTCATTGCTTATACAAATCTCTCTAAAACCCATACATATGTGTCTTCAATTTCATTGGACACAAGAGCACTAGTAAAGAAAATAGTTTGAAGGTGATGATTTACTCCAGAGAAGACAACCAATGGACACTTGTATTTATTCGTACCATATGTAGCATCAAAAGCTAAAACATCTCCAAAAGCTTCATAATCAACTCTACTTGTCTCGTCAGCCCAAAACAAGTTTTGCAAACATCCATCTCTGTCTTCTTGATGCCTCTAATACATCAACAGATCTTCTCTTGACCATATACTAAGGTACATAAGTGCAGCCCGAGCATCTCCTTCCATCATTCATCGTTTCTTTTCAATTTGATTGTACATTTCTTTTCTACGAAAGCCAATCTTATCAAACTCACCACTTTGGCTTGCAAAATACCCATATATTTTGGGTATTGAGATGCTGACATCTCTCATGGTATTCATCGTGTCAATAGCACCCTCATTCACTCTTCTGTGTGACCTCAACATGTCATAAAACTTAAGGCTCAAAAGTTCATGGTTATGATCATAATAAAAAATTGTAACATACCACCAGTTTCTCATCATATCTGAATGAACCCGCATCTTCGCTTCACAATCACATCTCATCAATGGTTTTGGCTCCCTTTTGTGATTATCCCTCTCCAGGTGTTTAATATCTCATTGCCCTTGCTTGCAGCAAACAAATGTTTGCCAAAATATTATGTTATTCACACTCCATTCAATATTATGCCTTCGTATACCAAAACCATTCATTTTTCCATTTGATTGTAGAATGTATATGCCAAATCCAAAAAGCAAATTCATAATTAGAAGCATCAACAACACTCATTGTATGGAAGTCAATGCTCCGAAGACTTTCCAAACTATCAACAAACAACTCATTTTTCTCCGCTCCAGCTCGATGATTGTCCCCTGCAATTTCACTAACTATTGTCGTTCCTTCAACTCCCTACAAAATTCAAGGGCATCTTTAGCTCATATTTAATAATCCATTGTACCATCAGTATACTTCCAAATCCACTCCTCAAAATGGAACCACTAACCACCATTCAAATATTTACCTGAGGAACCATGTGTGCAGGATTGTTCGAGGAAGATCCTTCACAATTGTCAGCCATATTATTGTTCCCACCATCCATAAATGAAAAGCTGCATACAAACCTGACGATTTAGTATTCGTTATAGCATAACAAATATACCTAATATGTATCCATTATAGCTAATCTCTACCCTAACTTGATATAACTAATTTGTACCCAATATAACTAATCCCTGCCCTAACTTAATATAACTAATCCTTAACAAAACTAATATGTATCCAATGATTTGAAAAAAAAATTACTGTGGCAAAGGGAACCACAAAAAAATCCAACACAACAAATGAGCCATAAACCACATCTCTTAAAAAAATCACAACTAAAATCTCTTAATGTAACTAAATCTCACCTACAGTATTCAAGCACTAATCTACTGCTCAGACCTGGCTTCGCCCGCAGAGCTTAAATCTCACCACGGTGTTCAAGGCTCAATCGACTTCTCCTACCCCAATTCATTTACAAAGGCACAACAATGCACAAAGATATGCAAGACGTCTTGTTCACCACACTACTCTTCCTTCAAGATTGCCAGCAATAGATGCGTCGACTTTCCCGAGAATGCAAAACCAAGATGACCAGTTCTTCTATCTAAGTTGAGGGGGAAAGTGTTCAAAACACAGTCAAAAAAGCACACATAGTGAAAAAACGAGTCAAATCAAATCTTTCCAAAGTAAAGCAAAATAATCCTTTTTTTCAAAACATTTTTTTAGTGAAGTAATAAACTGGTTACTTTATTGGGCTACTTACGCTTACGGGTAATAAAATGGCAGGCCACGGTGGACCCTATCACAATGTATGGTGCCACAGCTAAGTAACACACAACATAGTATTCGCCCTTAAATTTTATTATCATTCAAGTTCATTTATGTATCGTTGCATACTTTATGCGGAAATTTAAATGGTATCATAATTCTGAGGCTAATAGTTATCTGATGAGCAATGTTACTACACTCCAAAATACAAAACAGCCCCCAAAGTTTATTTCTTTATTTTTATTTTTTTATACAATAGAAGTTTGTAGGTGAGGAGTTGTTCTATTTCAAAGCAATGACCAAGTTTCACTGAACACTTCGGGATGTGTTGGCAGTGGCACTGGTGGGTGTAGGGGCAAAGTTCATGTAAAGATTGTGGAACTTGGTTGCTTGTTTGTTGTTTTTTCAATGCTGTCACTATTGCATCTTGTTTTCAAATATAACCTAGACATCATGATTAATTGGCCACAACCGTAAATGCTATTATTTGGCCTTCTGCTTTCATTATTGGTTACTTTCTGTCAATAGAAGTTGAGAACCAGAATTATTGCCCTTAAGAGTTTCAACCCAAGAGTAGTGGCAGAAGTCTTAGCACCTAGGTATTTGGTGATGGCTAATAAATGAAAGATGTTCTATCAATACAAAGTTGTGTTAATTATGAGGGTTTATTTAAGCTTTTGAAAAGAATTAATTTTGATGCGTTTGCAAATTTTTTTACTAGGTCCTCCTTTTTATTTTTAAATCCACCGATTATTAGATCTTATCATTAAAAATCTAATTAATGTGACTTAGCTTGTAGAGGTTTTAGAGGGGGTTTCATGTCTCCTAACGGAAATTTTTTCCATTTCTAAGGCTTGAAGTCTAAGCACTTGATTAAGAGGAAAGAGTACTTAATGATTTTAACCAATTCCATGTTGGTATGCTAGGTCATCCTTAATAGATAGTTAAAAGTGTTAAATTGTATGATCAGATAGGATTATTTGATAATATAAAATATTTCATATATTATCTTAGTATCACTTTAAAAAAATAATTCTATAACATAGTTATTTTTTATTTTTAAAAATTTATTCATTTTTAATGAATAAGAAAATATTAAAATATTTAAAAAATTAATTTAATTATCTTAATTTTTAGATATTTAGTTCAACTTGCGGGTAACGGTTGTGTGTTTAACGACACTTACTATCACGCCCAAGAAGAAGGCACGGGACAAGCGATTTAGGGTTTGCTGCAAAGTGCAGAGCATAGTTTGATCCCAACAGTCTTCCCCATTTGAAATTGGTGAGTTCACTTGATTCTCTTGCTCCCATAAATGTTTCGTTTTCTCAGCAGAAACTTTTCTATAACCACACCGAAGCTTCACTTTCTGCAAAACCACCCATGGCTTTATGTGAAATTCATGTCCACCACTTCTTTAACATCAAAAGGTAACTCTTTTGCGGTGTCATACCTCATTGACACCTGTGGGTTCCCACCAGAACGCGCTGCTTCGGTTTCCAAGCACATCAATTTTGAAACTGGCAAAAAATCTGACCTGGTGATTGAGTTCTTCAAAAATCATGGTTTTTCACAAGCCCAGGCATTATCTATGATCACAAAATTTCCTCAGCTCCTTCGAGCTGATCCTGAGAAATCTTTGAAGCCAAAAATTGATTTTTTCAAGTCCAAATGGTTTTCTAGCTCTGCCATTCCCAAACTCATGTGTTTCCCTAGAATCCTCTGTAGAAGCTTGCAGAATGAAATCATTCCTTGCTTTGATTTCTTCGACAACATGTTTCAGTCTAAGCACAAGCTCATGAAAGCTGTTTTACGATATCCGGGTATTCTCTGTGACTTTGGCAAACGTTCAGCACTTAATATCAAACTTCTGAGAGAAGAAGGAGTTCCTGAATCACATATTGTTAGATTTATTGAATACTTCCCCCGCACATTGAAGGCACCGCCTAAGCAATTTGAGAAGACAGTGCAGGAAGTGAAGGAATTGCAGTTTAATCCTTTGAGATTGCAATTTATTGTAGTAGTCCATGTAAAGATATGCATAAGCAGATCCACGTGGGCAAGGAAGGAGGGTATTTATAGAAAGTGGGGTTGGACTGATTATGATATTTCTGCAGCTTTTAGAGTCCAGCCATTCTGTATGTCAATTTCAGACGATAAGATTGAGGAGGTCATGGATTTTCTGGTGAGCAAAATGGGGTACAAATCTTCTGATATTGTCAGGTTTCCAGTAGTATTGACCATGAGCTTGGCAAAACGAATTATTCCAAGGGGTTCTGTTATTCTAGCTTTGTCGTCAAAGGGTCTGGTGAACCAATTGAATTTGAGTGCAATATTTAAATGTAATGAAAAGGTCTTCTTGGATAAGTTTGTCTGTTGTTATGAGAAGGAAGCTGATGAGCTATTGAAGTTGTATCGAGATAAATTGGCTCTTGCTGGGCGATAAGGGATAAATACTGGTTCAAGCCTTCAAGGTAATGAATGAAATGAAGTAATGATGAAAGCTTCTGGTCTCTGATCTTAGATGTCTCCCAGTGCATTGCATTATTAATCACACTTTTATTCTGGTTTACTCAAATTCAGCTCAAATGTGTTAAATAGGTGTAGATTTTCTCTATTGACTGTCTTATTATTGTTGCATTTGCTCAGACATTTAGACTTGGTTTTCAGTTTACTATATGATGCACTGATTTCATTGATAGTTTCTTAAAGGAAGTTTTTTTATAGAAAAGAGAGGATGCTGCAACAACAAAGCTTAAGCTTAAGGCTTTGTGGAAGGACCTTTATAAATTATTGAATTAGCTGAAAAATTAAAACCCTCAAATTCTCTGTTTGCTTATTAAAGAATACTGTTTAAAAGTGTTATAATTTAACACCTTAAGGCTGTAAAAAAATTCAAAACAATAATCATATTGTATTTTATGTAATACTGATTAACCTTAGTAGTTAGACGATTTCAGTGTTGGAACGGCTATAATGCATTTCAGGTGCCTTTTGGGTTTGCATGTTTCAGAATTTAGATCTTCAACTACAAGGGTTGCACACTGGTTTTTTATATTTAGTTTTATTTTTGCTGTACTTAGTTGTGTCTCTATCTGCTGTATGATGTCTAGTGCTGTGTAATTTGCTCGTTTATCCATAGAAAAAAAAAATACAAATATAATGAAACCTCCTCTTCTTATGTTTATCTTTGTCTAATTTTGCATGATGTCTGTCAGGCTTAGGATTAATGTGCTCTATTATTGTCTCATTTACTTTCTGCTTTTGTGGTATTGTGTTTGTAGAGAGGAGGAGGAATGATTAACAATGCAGGAAAATTGGAAAAGGCATGGCTAAAGAGTTATGGGATTTGGGCTGCTCTGCTCTTAACCTGAAGCCTAAATCTGATTCCTTTTGGGAATCTTATCTGAGCACTAAGAATACCAAAGAACTAATCCTATCACCAATCAGGAAATATTGTGAGAATTATTAAACAATATTAGAATTATTAAACAGAAGTATGGGTGACCCCCTGCACGAGGCTCCCACTTGAGGAAGTTTGGGGAGGGTAGATATACATAGCCTTACTTATGTTAGCGTAGAGACTGTTTTCAGGGTTTGAACTTGTGACATCAGGTGACAGGCAAGCAACCTCATTGTTGTCATGTTGTGCCAATCTATTAAATAAAGAAGTATAAAATGTGAAAATAACCACCTCTTACATTATTTTTGTAATTTTTTCAATTGCATATTTTCAATTGATAGATGCCTTTAATGTTAACTAAAAAAATGATATTCTATATACTGTATTGCACAACTTGTATCTCAGTAAGACACATGTCAAGCTCTTTATAAAATGTTCAAAATCTAAAATTGCATTAGCCAGAAGTTACTCTGAAAACTTTGTACCCCATTTTTAAAACTTTAAATATCATGTTGTGTTGATTCTCACCACATGAAGCTCAAGCTGCTTCATCCTGTAATTATGTCATATTTGAAAATGGGGAGTTTTTGTTTTTTTGGGTTTTTTTTTGGTTTTTTTTTTGGGGGGGGGGGGGGGAGGGTGTATCGGAGATTAAATTCTTCTGGTAAGCAATGGTTCTCAAATATTATCATGTGTAATACTCTTATGTCTATGTAAATACATATGCATGGCCAGATCAGAGTATGCTTACATGCATCCTCCCTTCTTTTTTTTCTCCCTTTTCATTTTTAATGTGGTATCGGTATCAACAACTCTAGGTTAATCCTGGCCACATCACTGATACCTAGTGTTCACTTTTTTAAATACTTTCTCTTCTTTTTGCTCTTTTGTGCTTTGTGGCTGCTTCTAAGAGTATTGCAGGGACTGTTTGAGGTGAGATCATATAAATGAGTTGAGATGTGGTGTGATTGCTGGAAACATGTTAGGGTAGGGTGCTGCACAAGGGACAGTCATAACATACGAATTTGTGTTGGCTTTGGCTTTGTTCTTCACATATTTTTGTGTTAGTGTGACTAAATTTGTCTGTGCAGAGGGCGAAGCAAGGCTCTTCAAACTATTTTTAAGGGTGATACTTGTAACATGCTGTGCATGATCAAACTTTACACTCCAGCTTGATGGGGAGTGCAGGTAGCTTTACTACGAAGTATTTTATTCAGATCCGGGATATCTTTTTGTATCTGAGATATCTATGTGTGTGTATGTGTACCAATGTCTGCCACATAAGAGTCACAACTTACATACATCCTCTATTATGTGCCTCTTTTCGCTTTTAACAATGTTAAGAATAAGCTTTTTCTGTTGGATATTGGTTTTCAGTTTCTTGATCCATGCTATTTTAATTGAATTTGCATGATAGCCATCAATTGTACTCTTTTTATGATTCTCTTTAGCTTCAGGTGGTGGTACTTCTAATCAAGGAAGAAGTGCGCACGTAGACTCCTTTGGTGTACTCTGATTCTAAGGTTCTTGATTTCTCTGATGGTGTCTGAATAGCTGTTGAGATATCTGCATTTTTCAGGCTCTCAAAGTTGTTTCTATTCTAATCTTGATAGGAGTCTAGTGACGGAGGACAGAATGAGCTTTTTGAGGTGAAGGAATGAAAGAAAAAGACGACGAAGAAGAAATACAAAAATAAAAACAAAAACTAAAACCGAAAGGTCTTGTTGATGTGATTGGTTATTTGCATTGAGACTCTTACAATGTAAGTAGCAAGGTTTGTTGTGCTGCAGAGTATTGACGAGAGGACTCTGGATGTGCTGTGGTGAAGAAGCCTAAACAGAAGTTTAAATTCTGATTCGTTCTGCGCTACTAGCTTTCTGGAATTGAGGATTGAAGGAAGAACAATTGTTCTTATCAAAAACTAATTTTTGTTATGCTAGTTATATTTTGAAAAGATTAATATAGTCGATAGCCTATTATCATTACTATATATGCCCAACACGAATGCATAGCAAGTGCAGTAAGAGTAGTTATTTTTTGGTTGAAAAAGTTTATCCTTAAAAGCACATCTTAACGAAATGTCAAATTGACTGTGAAAAATTAATTTCCGATCAAACTCATCTATCCAATTTTCAAAATCTGATTAAACAATGACGCACGAAATTCAATCTTTTCGTATCTGTTAAATTATGCTGTCAATCTTTCAGTTCAGTTATATATCTTCGCACATTTTATGCTAAAATTTAAACGCTATCATGGTTCTGAGGCTGGTGGTTATCTGATGAACTATGTAATTACACCCGAAAGTACAAAAAATCTCAGTTCATATTCAATTTTCACATATTCTATTCTTTTTACTACGGAAGTTTATGGGATATGAGTTTAAGTTCGAAAATCGGTAACTCATTTTAAGGATTACAAAATTTTTTTAAAGTATTTTAAAAAAAAAGTTATTACATTATTATTATTATTATTATTTGCATGTATTTTGCGCGTCGTAGGTTTAATTCAACTCTGCTAGTAACGGTCATGCGCCTAATACGCTTTAAGGTGTCACTCACTCGTGACTCAGCCATATAGAAGACACTGACAGGAAAAGGGGTTTAGGGTTTACTGCAAAATGCAGAGGAGAGTTTGATCCCAACAATCTTCCCCAATTGAAATCGGTGAGTTCACTTGATTCGCTTGTTCCCATAAATGTTTCATATTCTTAGAAGAAGCCTTTCTCCAATCACATTAAAGCTGCACTCTCTGCGAAACCACCCATGGCTTCATGTGAAATTCATGTCCACCACTTCTTCAAGATCAAACGGTAACTCTTTTACAGTCTCATACCTCGTCGACACTTGCGGGTTCTCACCAGAACGCGCTGCTTCCGCTTCCAAGCGCATCAATTTTGAAACAAGGGAAAAACCAGACTCGGTGATTGAGTTTTTCAAAAGCCATGGTTTGTCACAGACCCAAGCGTTACGAATGATCGGAAAATTCCCTCAGCTCCTTCGAACTGACCCCGAGAAAACTTTAAAGCCAAAAATTGAATTCTTCAAGACCAAAGGGTTTTCTAGCTCTGACATACTCAGGCTCATGATGGGTTGCCCTAGCATCCTAGCTAGAAGTTTGCAGAATGAAATCATTCCCTGTTTTAATTTCTTCGACAACATGTTTCAGTCTAAGGACAAGCTCATGAAAGTTATTATGCATCATTCGGGTATTCTCTGTGACCTTGACAAATATTCAGCACCTAATATCAAACTGCTGAGGGAAGAAGGAGTTCCTGAATCACTTATTGTCAGATTTATACAATACTTTCCCCTCGCGTTGAAGGCACCCCCTAAGCAATTTAAGGAGGCAGTGCAGGAAGCTAAGGAGATGAAGTTTGATCCTTTGAAGTTGCAATTTGTTTTAGTTGTTAGTAAAAAGATACAAATAAGCAAATCCACATGGGCAAGGAAGGAAGGTATTTATAGAAAGTGGGGTTGGACTGACGACGATATTTCTGCAACATTTAGAGTCTACCCATGGTGTATGTCCATTTCAGATGATAAGATAGAGGCAAACATGGATTATCTGGTGAACAAATTGGGCTACAAATCTTCTGCTATTCCCAGGTGTCCAGCAGTATTGTCCATGAGCTTGAGAAAAAGGATTATTCCAAGGGGTTCTGTTATTCTAGTTTTGTTGTCAAGGGGCCTGGTGAACGGGTTGAGCTTGAGTGCAATATTTAAGTGTAACGAAATGGTTTTCTTGGATAGGTTTATCTATTGTCATGAGAAGGAAGCTGATGAGCTGCTGAAGCTGGATCAAGCTAAATTGGCTCTTGCCAAGTGACAAGAGATAAGCATTGGTTCAAGCCTTCAAGGTAATGAATGAAATGAAGTGATAATGAAAGGCCTTACTCTATGATCTTACATGTCTCTTGGTGCATTAAATTATTAATCATTCACACTTTTATTCTTGTTGGCTCCAATTGATCTCAAATGTGGTAAATTGGTGTGGATTTTCTCTATTGAGAGGCTTATTATTGTTACATTTGCTGTGGCATTTAAAATTGGTTGTCAAATGATTATATGATGCAATGATGTCATTGAAAGGAAAATATTTATAGAAAAGAGAGGATACTGCAACAGCAAAGTGCTAGGCTTAATAGAAGAACCTGTATAAATTATTAAATTAACTGAAACAGTAAAACCTTAAAATTTTTTGTTTGCTTACTAAAGGACACTGTTTAAAAGTATCATAATTTAACACGTTAAGGATATTAAAAATGCAAAACAATAATCATACTCTTTTCTATGTAATATTGATTAGCCTCAGTTGTCAGTAGTTGGACAATTTCAGGGTTGGAGGGGTATCTAATTCATCTCAGGTGCCTTTTGGGTTTGCGAGTTTCAGAATTTAGACCTTCAGCTACAAGGATTGCGCTTTGGTTTATTATTTTTATTTTTATTTTTGCTGATATTGAGTTGTGTCTCTATGTCTGGTATACGGTCTATTGCTGATATTCTTGTTTGCTTTGTCTAATATCTTTACACAATGGCATGATTTGCACCATAAAAATGTGTTCATCTGTGGTTCGCCAATCAAAAGAGTGGCTTTGCCAACCTTTTATTTCTCCTGAGGTCCAGCGCGTTAGTTAGAATCATGTCATGGCTTTGTTTTTCCATGATAACTGGTGTCTAAGTGTTCTGATTAATTCTGAAGCAGAATTTGATCATATATTCTACTTCTTTCTTTTAAATTGAAAAACTTGAATTAGCTATAACTTAAAGGAAGAATCAAGTCATCCACGTTCTGTCTGAAAAAAAAAGAAGGGAAATTTAGGAATTGAGTTTGGTTGTGTTAACTGTAGCCAAAGACAAATATGACGAAACCTCCTCTTATATTTGTCTTGCCTTGTCTAATTTTGTACGGCATCTCTCAAGCTCAGGATTAGTGTGCACTATTATTGTCTTGCTTTCTTTCTCCATTTGTGGTGTTGTCCGTTTTTTTTTTTTTTTTTGAGAGTGGAGGAGGAATGATTAACCGAGATGAAAAATGGAAAAGGCGTGGCTAAATATTTAAGGGATTTGAGTTGCTGTGCTCTTGACTTGATGAGCCATCGACCTTCTCTCAACTATCTCAACTATCTATAGGTTATTTGAAGTTGTTCCATGTGAGTTGAAGCAGGATAAGACATCTTTGAAAATCTTCTTCTGCGACTTCCAACAAAAGCATATGAACCCAAGCAGAGAAATATGTTGAGTATAAATTGTATCAACATTTGCTAAGGATAAGGATTTACTTGACATGGATTCGTTTTTTCACTTTTTGAAAATTTTCATTGTTTTAAACCCCAAAATAGAAATAGAATGTTGAATTTTTCCCATCAGGTTTTATTCCTGCCTCAATGCAGGGTTTAGGCTGACCCACTTCTTTTCTCGCTTACCAGAGAAGTATTTACCTTGCCGGTTTCCGCTCTCCGGTCAGGGCTAAATGGTTGTGGGATGGCCCATTTGACACCCCTACTAGTAACAAGGGCCTCACCATTGTGTTAAAATAGGATGGCGTGTACAAAGTCAGATCGGAGCGCGCCAATTGCAGTTAGGGAGCTTGAGGGAGTATGGGGTTGTCTAACAAGGAGAATTTCATTACGAGGAGCTATGAACTTGAGATCAATAAGATTGCCACCGCTGAAAGTCGAAACCACTGCTAGTAGAACCAGATTAAGAATAATATGATTTAATAACCCCATCACAGTTCCAGCAAGGCTATGTTCGGACAACTAGTGCTAGATGGAATATAATGGAATGAAATGAAATAGAAAGGAGTGGAACAGAATATAATGAAATAGATATGTCACTTTATTGTTTGGATATTCAATAATGGAATAAAGTAGTTATCCATTGTTTAGAAATTATATTTGAAAGGAATGAAAAAATTGTAATTTATTCGTCCTATATTACTCTTATACCAAACATATTACAGTTTAACTATTTTAATCTTAAAAAAATACTTTAATCATTTAATCGAATTTCTTAGTATGTTTGTTGGTGTATATTTCATTAAAAAAATATTTTTTTTGTAAATGAATCATTTCTTACATTTTTAAAAGGTAGATAAGAGACTAATATATGGTTGGCTGAGGAGATAAATATTCTTTTCCCTTTACTAGTGGTTTTGAGTTTAAACTCTCGATGTGAGATAATCGGTGTTGTGATAGCCATACCTCTTATGAAATTTTAAATATTTAAATAGAATTATCTCCGATAAAAAGATACATATAACAAAAATAAAAAGAACAGGTAAGAGTAACTTTTGATAAAATATTTTAAAAAAATTTTAATTCTAGATGAGTGCATTTGTTTATGTTTATCCTATACAACAAATATTTATTTATGAAAAAATATTTTTAAATGTATAATTTTGTCTATATTGTTTGAAATTTTTTTAATTGAGAAACAGATAAAAGAGAAATGTCAAAAAAAATTAAGTCATCCTTGATATATTATTAGAAATATTTAAATTTTTAATAATTTTTTTAAAAGAATAGATATAATAATATACTATTGGTAAACAACCTAAAATTGGTTCGTTGCCCTATGATCCACCAAACTTTACCAAAATAAATTTAAAAATTTAATTTAAATGCATTTACAGTGTAAAATAGTTTTATATTCTCAGTTAATAGAAATAGTAGAAAGTACTAACTCATATAAATAATCACCCATTATAATGAGGAATTCACTATAATTTTTCATTTTCCTCTATTTCTATTAATTGGCACTGTAAAATCGTTTTACACTATCAGTATATACTAATTAAACTCTAAATTTAATTATATCCAAATTTTTTAATATATGTATTTTTTCAATTGAAAAAGACATTTTGTGTTTTTTTGTGTAATATTAAGTACTTTTGTAATCACTTAATAAACATATATTTTGATTTTGACTGGAGTATATTTTCTTTTTAACTTAATTTTTAAGATTTAATTTATATATTATTAATATTAAAAAAATTTTTTACAAATATTTAATCATATATTACGACATCAGTAAATATATTTAACTCAATTACCCATTATTTTAAAAGTCTTACGAATAGAGGTATCTGATTGAAAGATAATATAAAACTTTTATACTGTCAAAGTATCAAAATTAATCTCTAAATTTCATCGGTTATAAAAAATATTTTGTGTTTAGTATAAACACGCTCAAAGAAAGTTGCTTTACGTAATGATCTTTTAACTCATACGTATTGTTATAATTTGGATTGAATTCTTTTTAGTATTTCATTAAGGTGTTTAAAGAGTTCTTAGATATAAGAAATAGTTTATGAACATGTTATATATAAAATATTATACCGACTTGTGAGTCGTGTCCCATTCGCCTAACATAACTCCTTAGACATCGTTTCCGCTGAATCAAAAAAATTAAAAATAAAAAGGAGATATTGGGACTACTTCGCCACATCCTAAATTTTTGCGCCGCCGGTGACGGTACTGTGTTCAATATCCTTATGTGACAATCGCTCCAACCGCAAAGAAGACAGGGAGAATGGATTAGGGTTTGCTGCAAAATGCAGGGCAGAGTTTCATACTAAAAATTTTCCTCAATTGAAATTGGTGAGATCTCTTGTTTCTCTTGCTCCCATAAATGTTTCATATTCTTACCAGGAACGTGTCTCCAACCTCACCAAAACTGAGCTTTCTGCGAAACCACCCATGGCTTTATGTGAAATTCATGTCTACCACTTCTTTAATATCGAAAGCTAGCTCCTTTACGGTCTCATACCTCGTTGACACTTGTGGGTTCCCGCCAGAACGCGCTGTTTTGGTTTCCAAGCTCATCAACTTCGAAAATAGGGAAAAACCGGACTTGGTGTTTGAGTTCTTCAAGAACCATGGTTTCTCACAAACCCACGCGTTAAGTATGATCAGAAAATCTCCTCAGCTCCTTCGAGCTGATCCTGAGAAAACTTTGAAGCCAAAAATTGATTTTTTCAAATCCAAAGGATTTTCTAGTTGTGACATAGCCAGGCTCATGGTGGGTTGCCCAATCATCCTCCTTAGGAGTCTGCAGAATGAAATCATTCCCTGCTTTGGTTTCTTCGACAATATGTTACAGTCTAGGCGCAAGCTCATGAAAGCTGTAATGCGTCATTCAGGTATTCTCTGTGACCTTGACAAATATTCAGCACCTAATATGAAACTGCTGAGGGAAGAAGGAGTTCCGGACTCGCATATTATTAGACTTATAGAATACTTCCCCCAGGCATTGAAGACTTCTCCTAAGATATTTAAGGAGGCAGTACAGGAAGTTAAGGAGCTGAAGTTTGATCCTTTGAAGCTCCAGTTTGTTATAGTTGTTCATAAAAAGATACAAATAAGCAAATCCACATGGGCAAGGAAGGAAGGTATTTATAGAAACTGGGGTTGGACTGATTATGATATTTGTTCTGCATTTAGAGTCCACCCATGGTGCATGTCGATTTCAGACAATAAGATTGAGGCAAACATGGATTTTCTGGTGAACAAATTCGGCTACAAATCTTCTGCTATTGCCAGGTATCCAGCAGTATTGTCCATGAGCTTGGGAAAGCGAATCATTCCAAGAGGTTCTGTTATCCTAGTTTTGTTATCAAAGGGTCTGGTGAACCATTTGCACTTGAGTGCAATATTTAACTGTAATGAAAAGGTTTTCTTGGATAAGTTTGTCTATTGTCATGAGAAGGAAGCTGATGAGCTATTGAAGTTGTATCAAGCTAAATTGGCTCTTGCCGGGTGATAAGAGATAAATAATGATGACTGCTTCTACTTTCTGACCTTAGATGTCTCTCGGTGCATTGCATTATTAATCACACTTTTGTTCTAGTTTTCTCAATTTTAGCTCAAATGTGATAAATAGGTGTAGATTTCCTTCATTGACTGCTTATTATTGTTACATTTGCTCGGACGTTTAAACTGGGTTTTCAAATTGCTATATGATGCACTGATTTCATTGATAGTTTCTTGTAGGATGATATTTTATAGAAAAGATAGGATACTGCAACAATGAAGCTTAAGGCTTTGTAGAAGAATCTGTATAAATTATTGAATTAACTGAAACATTTAGATCTTAAAATTTTCTGATTGATTGTTAAAGAATACCATTTAAATGTATCATAATTTAACACCTTAAGGATGTAAAAAATTCAAAACAATAATCATACTATATTTTATGTGATATGGATTAGCCTCAGAAGCTAGACAATTTCAGGGTTGGACGCGATCTAATGCATTTCAGATGCCCTTTCGGTTTGCATGTTTTAGAATTTAGACCTTCAACTAAAATGGTTGCACATTGGTTTTTTATTTTTATTTTTGCTGATATTTAGTTGTGTCCCTATTTCTTGCGTAAGGTCTAGTGCTGTGTAAGGCCGTTTGCTCACCTCTCCAGGGAGAGGAAGAAAAAGAAGAGGGGGGGGGGGGAGTAACCGCTGCTCTGACTGATCAAAGAAGATATTCTTGCTTGCTTTGTCTAATATCTTTACTCCATGGCATGATTCCACCATAAAAATGTGTCCATCTATGGTTTGCAAGACAAAAGAGTAGCTTTGCCAACTATTGTATTTCCTGATGTCCAGCATGTAAGTGTTAGTTGGAGAGTAGAATCACATCATGGCTTTGTTTTTCAATGATAAGTGGTGTCTTAGTTTTCCGATTAATTCTGAAGCAGTTCAGGAAGAATCAGGTCATCCTCATGCTCTCTGAATTGAAATGGGAACTTAAAATTTCAGTTTGGTTGTGTGTTACTGTAATCAAATACAAATCTAATGAAACCTCCTCTTATATTTATCTTACATTCTCTAATTTTGCATGATGTCTGTCAAGCTTAGGATTAGTGTACTCTATTATTGTCTCGTTTACTTTCTGCGTTTGTGGTGTTGTGTTGTGTTTATATAGAGGAAGAGGAATGTTTAACAATGCAGGAAAAATGGAAAAGGCATGGCTAAATATTTACGTGATTTGGGCTGCTCTGCTCTTTACTTGAAGCCTAAATCTGATCCCTCTTGAGAATCTTATCTGAGCACTGAGAATTCCAAAGAACTAATCCTATTGCCGATCAGGAAATATTGTAAGAATTGTTAAACAATATAAAAATGACTAAACAAATAATTATGGGCAGTTCAGTGCATGAGGCTCCCGGCTCTTAGGGTTTGGGAAGGGTAGATGTATGTAACCTTACTTTTGTAAGTGGAGAGGTTGATTTTAGGATTTGAACCCATAACTTCCAAGTCATAAGCCTTATTGTTGTGCCAAGGCTCACCCTCTATTTAGCAAGGAAGTGTAAAATGTTAAATTGACCTTCTATATTCTTTTGTAGGTTTTTCAATTGAATATTTTCGATTGGTATATGTTATAAATGTTAGCTAAAAAAATAATATTCTATATACCATATTGCACTACTTATATCTCAGTAAGACACATGTCAAGTTCTTTATATAATGTCCAAAATCTAAAATTGCATTGGCAAGAAGTTACTCTGAAAACTTTGTACGTCATATTTTTAAACTCCAAATATCACGTTGTGTTGATTCTCACGATGTGAAGCTCAAGCTGCTTCATCTTGCAATTTTGTCATATTTGAAAATGGGAAGCGTGCGGGGTGTCAATGGTGTACTGGAGATTTGATTCTTTTGGCAAGCGATGGTTCTCAAATATTAACATTCTTTTGTATCTGTTAAATTTATATGTCCTCTACAATTTATGCTGAAATTTATATGGTATTATAGTTCTGAGGCTATTGATTATCTGATGAACAATTCAGATTACTGGTTTCGACGGTTGTTAGTAATAACTAGTATGTGGGCATTTCAATAAAAATTTGTACTATAATATGATGTGTAACATTTTTATGTCTATGTAAGTACATATGCATGACCAGATCAAAGTCTGCTTACACACATGCTGTCTTCTCTTTTCTCTCCCTTTTAATTTTTAACATGGTATTGGTATCAACACCTCTAGGTTAATCCTGGCAACATCACTGACACCTAGTTTTCTCTTTTTTAAATACTTCATCTTCTTTTTGCTCTTTTATGCTTTGCAGCTGCTTCTAACAGTGTTGCAGGGACTGTCTGAGGCGTGATCATATAAATGAGATGAGATATGGTGTGATTGCTGGAAACACATTGTTCGGGGAGGGTGTGGTGCAAGGGACAGTTATTATGTGTCGGCTTTGGTTCTGTTCTTCACATATTTATGCATTAGTGTGACTAAATTTGTCTGTGCAGAGGGCCAAGCAAGGCTCTTCAAACAATGTTCCAGGGATTTTGAGGGAGCTGGGGGTGATACCTATAACATGCTGCGCATGATCAATCTTCACATTCTAGCTTGACGTGGAGTGCTACTAGCTTTGTTGTGAAAGTGTTTTATTCAGATCCGGGATATCTTATGTAATCTTGTACGCGTATTTGTGTGTGCATGTGCGTGTACTGAAGCCTACCACATATGAGTCACAACTTACTTACATCTTCTCTTATGTCTCTCTTTTAGCTTTTAACGATGTTAAAGACAAGCTTTTCTGTTGGATGTTGGTTTTTAGTTTCTTTATCCATATGTTTTGATTGAATCCGCATGATAGTCATCAATTGTACTCTTTTATGATTCTCTTCAGCTTCAGGTAGTACTTCTAGTCCAGAAAGAAGTGTTCCGCATGTGGACTCCTTTGGTGACTATGATTAATAGCTGTTGAGATATTTGCCTTCTTCACTTTCTCAAAATTGTTTCTAATCTTGACAGGATTCTAGTGACGGAGAACAGAATGAGCTTCCTGAGGTGAAGGAATGCAAGAAGGAGATGAAGAAGAAGAAAAACAAAAACAAAAACAAAAAAGCGAAAGGTCTTGTCAATGTGACTGGTTATTTGCATTGAGACTCTTATACAATGTAAGTAGCAAGGTTTGTTTTGCTGCAAAATGTCGAGGACCCTGGATGTGGATTCTCTACAAAAATAAAATAAAAAAATTATTATGAACACAAATGTCCTCTTTCAACATTTTTTATGGATATGTCCTATTTTCGGTTCTTAGGGGAAATCGTTGCAGCCTGCAATGATTTCTTCGTAACGATTACTTCACTCTTGGAAATTGTTTCAGCCTACAGCAATTTTCCTTCCCTAAGAACCAAAAACAGGACATATCTGTAAAAAATGTTGAAAGAGGACATTTGTGTACGTACATAGTCATTGTTTTATTTTATTTTTGTAAGAAAGCCCTCTGGATGTGCTATGGTGAAAAAGGCCTAAACGGAAGTTTAAATTCTGATTAGTGTTGTACTACTAGATTTTTGGAGTTGAGGATTGAAGGAAAAATTGTTTCATTTAAGAAAAGTTCTTGCGTCCTTTTGAAGGTAGAAAAATTATTCCTTGAGGAGGATTTTGTATCATTAAATTGTTAGTGAGACTTGCACATTTACTAAAATTTCCAAACATTAGACGGTGGTGAATGGTGATCTTCTACGGAAGGAACAAAAATTAAAAAAAAAAAAGAATTGAAAACATGATTTCTATCTTATCTGAGAATCCATCCAATCTGATTGCTATTTTGTTTAAAATCAAAGTATTTCGTGGGTAGGTTTTGACTGACACTTCCGTTACAGTCTAGATGTTATTGGCACGAATTACCATTTGTCGATGTAGTATGTACTATTTGTTCGTTAACGAAAATAATTTTTTTAAAAAAAAAATCAATTAACGAAAGCATTATTCTTATCAGAAATTAATTTTGTTTTTTGCTAATTATAGTTTGGAAAGATTAATATAGACTATTATTACTATTTATATGCCTAGCACCAGTGCATAGCAAAGTGCAGTAAGGGTAGCTATTTTCGCCTAAAAAGCGTATCCTAAAAACGCATCTTGATACAATATAGTGTAAAATACACTCCATCCTCCAGAGGTTTTATGAAATGACAATTCATCTCATTAATATCTAAAATCTACACTCAACCTTACTATCCTAGCCCTCTTCTTAATATCCATTAGAATATGTTAATAGAATATTCCTCCAAACCATTGTAAACCATCTTCAGCTAAAAAAGAAGAAGAGGAAGAAATGAAGCATGTCATTACTTGAATTTGTGTTACGTTCAATCCACCTTAGTAGTTCAATATTTGCTGCCCTCATTTGCCTTTCCCTGGCAACTTTCCTTGCGTTTGAACCTTCTTCTCATAATCAACCCTTAATCCACCATAAACACATGCCTTAAGGACCATAATTCAAAGATAATCAAGGTCAAATTTGTCTATCATGAAGGAATTATCTTTCATGTGGATATAAACCTCCATTTTCCCTTAAATTAAATACACGTAGGTCTGCATTTTGGTAACTTAACTCAAAATCCGCCTTGAAGCTTAAAATCATACCTTAAGCTCATACTCTTCAGTTGTCTAAAGTTAGTTCCCTTCACCATTGAGTTGATTCCTTTCACACTTCTAGTGATAAAATTGCAAGAATGGTGAAATCCTAACCCAGAAAAATGAACAAAATCTTTGTCCATGTTGATGGCGCTATGTTCCACTTTGTGGATGTGGTTGTGTAATGGTGATGAGTTTAGCCTTTCTCTTTCCTGCGCATAACGTACATTAACCCAATTAGGTGAGGTTTTATTGAAATTCACTCTTATGTTTTGTAAAGGGTTAAACTAAGGTTAACATCATAGGATTGGATAATGGAGGACTTAGGATATTGGGATAGAGTGTAGATTTTGGATAATAATGGGTTGGAATGTAATTTCATAAAATCTCAGGAGGGTGGAATGTATTTTACTGTAAAATGTGTTATTTGTCAAATTCGACTATAAAAAATCAATTTCCAACCAAACTCATCCATCCAATTTTCAAACTTTGATTAAACAATGATTCAAACAATTCATTCATTTTGTATCAAGTAAACCTCCAAATTAGTTTTTGGTAATATCCTTAGTGGACATATTAGTTCCTGAGAAAAAATAATTAGCCCCGTAGTCCATAATAATTGCAAAAATCAGATACTTTGGTCTTTGACTCACTTGTAAATAATAAAATGTCTGATATAAAGATAAAATAATGATTAGAACTTTCCTAATCCTAAATCATGTAGCATGCTTTAAATGCACAGTTTGTATAACTTGAAAAAATCTCATAAACGCATCATTTTAATCTATCACATCAAACCTTAACCTTTTAAAATGGTATGTTTAGGAGGTTTTTTAAAGCTATGCACACTATGTGTTTAAAGGGTGCCACATGGGATAACACTAGCGAGGTCAAAGTCATTATTTTATCTCCACGTTAGACTCTTTACTAGTTACAAGTGAGTCAAAGATCATAGGTGTTCAATTTTTGCAATTATCAAAAATTATAGTGTCCAATTTTTACAATTATCAAGGGCCACGGGGCCAATTATTTTTTTGTTAGGGACCCATATGTCTACCTAGAATACTGTGAAGACTGATTAAGGATTTACTCTTTCATATATGTTGAATTATATTGTTAATCTTTCACTTATATGTCCTTGCATACTTTAAGCTAAAATTTAAATGGTATCATGGATGATGATGTAATTACACCCCAAAATACAAAATAATCACAATTCATTACTTCATTTTTAATTTTGACATGAATTTAATTTTGATACATTGTCAGTGTAAAATTTTTTACACAGAATCTAATCATATATTACTATATCAACAAAAGTATTTGATTCAATCACTTAATATCTTAAAAATTTTACAAATGTAAATATGTGATTGGATGCATTAAAATTAATCTTTTTTTACATATTCTTTTTACTACAGAAGTTTATGATATATGAGGTTAAGTTTGGAAATCGGTAACTCATATTAACAAACACAAATACATTAAAGTATCTACAAACAAAAAAAATTTATTACATTTTATTATGAGTTTAATTTGGATATAGATGTCTCGTAAAAATTTTTTACATAGTTAACAAATCTTATCCATCCATTTATATGGCAATTCGAATAATGGTATAAAACTTAACCATATTTACTGATAAAGCAAAATATATAAAATTTTTATATTATTAATACATTCAAATTAAATTCTTTTATTATTATTATTATTATTATTATTTATATATATTTTGTGCGATGTAGGTTTAGACGTTTAGTTCCACTTTTGCTCCTAACAGTTGTGCACTTAGTATGCTTTAGGCTATGTTTGGGAGTTTTATGAAGGATGAAAAGAAATGACTAATAATTGAATGGAAGAAAAAGCTAAGGAATAGAATGGAGTAGGATGTGACACTCTTATTCGAATATTCAATCATTTTGATAAAAAAAAAGATATTGAGCACATACTTGTGATTAAATAATAGTATGATATTTTTAATACTAATAATATATTAACATCAATCTCTATCGATAAATTAACGGTGCGTTTGGTTGTGAATTTTTTGGACACAAAGTCAAATTAGTCATTAAAAAAATCACTTCTCTTATATTAGGATAATTTTTAAAAAATAATCAAAATTTCAAAAAAAAATCTGCTTTTTATATTTTTGTAGAAACTTAAAAGGTAGCTTTTAAAAAAAGGTAATTTTTAATTTTTTTATCTATATATAAAAATCAAATTTCATAATAATCACTTTTTTTAAAAGCCATAACCAACACACTCTAATTCTATCTTCAAAAACTAATATTTATTTACGTATTACGCAAAACAGCACACTGCATTTGCCCGTATGGAAAAATATTTTTGCATGAAGAAGTTGGTCGTTTTAAGATAAAGCCGTCAAATTTACTATAGAATTAAATATTAGACGAAAATTTCGTTAGTCCAAAATATTGTTCCAATTAACTGATGCTTAATGTTTTTGTACTATTTATTAACTTGTAATTATCTTCCCCTCTTTTAATTTACATGTGCATATTGCCATCCCTTCAGTTCAAATTATTATGTCGTTTTAGCTGAATTCTGCCGGGAACGGTGGTGCGTTTAAAGCGCTTAGGCCACACCGAGAAGAAAGGGGTTTTGGGCTAGGGTTTGCTACAGAATGCTAAGCAGAGTTTGATTTGATCCTGAATGTTACCGAGATACCAAATTGGTGAGTTTAATTGATTCTCTCGCTCCAATGTTTCATATTCTCAGCAGGACCATATCTCCAACCACACCAAAACTCGTTTCCTCGCTCAACAACCCATGCTCATGGCTTCCTTTGAGACTCATCTCAACCACCTCTTCTTCTTCTTCTTCTTCAATATCCAAAGGTAACTCGTTTGTAATCTCATACCTCATTGGCACTTGTGGGTTCTCACCAGAACGCGCTATTTCCGTATCCAAGCACTTGAGTTTCGAAAATGGGGAAAAACCAGAGACAGTGATTGAATTCTTGAAGAACCAAGGTTTCTCGCAAACGACGGCGTTGAGAGTCATCCGATCAGTCCCGTTGCTCCTTCGAGCTGATCCCGAGAAATCTTTGCAGCCAAAAATCGATTTTTTCAAGTCCATAAGGTTTTCTAGCTCTGACATATGCAAGATCATAGTGGGTTGCCCTCGTATCCTCAGAAGAAGTTTGCAGAATGAAATCATTCCCTGTTTTGATTTCCTCAACAATATGTTTCGATCCAAGCATAAGCTCATGAAGACTGTTATGGATCATTCGGGTATTCTCTGTGACCTTGACAAATGTATAGAACCTAATATCAAACTGCTGAGAGAAGTAGGAGTTCCTGAATCACACATTGTTAGATTTATAGAATACTTCCCCCACGCATTGAAGTCGACTCGCGAGCAATTTAAGGAGGCAGTGCAGGAAGTTAAGGAGATGAAGTTTGACCCTTTGAAGTTGCAATTTGTTATAGTTGTTCAAATAAAGGTACGAACAAGCAAATCCACATGGGCAAGGAAGGAAGGTATTTATAGAAAGTGGGGTTGGGCTGATGATGATATTTCTGCAACATTTAGAGTCCACCCATGGTGTATGTCGATTTCAGACAATAAGATTGAGGCAATCATGGATTTTCTGGTGAACAAATTGGGTTATACATCTTCTGTTATTGCCAGGTGTCCAGCAGTATTGTCCATGAGCTTGGGAAAGCGAATTATTCCGAGAGGTTCTGTTATTCTAGTTTTGTTGTCAAAGGGTCTGGTGAACCAGTTGAAATTGAGTGCAATATTTATGTGTAATGAAAAGGTCTTCTTGGATAAGTTTGTCTACTGTCATGAGAAGGAAGCTGATGAGCTATTAAAGTTGTATCAAGCTAAATTGACTCTTGCAGGGTGATAAGAGATAAACATTGGTTCAAGGCTTCAAGGTAATGAATGAAATAAGGTAGTAATGAAAGCACCTACTCTGTGATCTTATGTCTCTCAGTGCATTGCATTATTAATCACACTTTTATTCTTGTTGCTCCAATTCATCTCAAATGTGGTAAACAGGTTAGATCTTCTCCATTGACATTCTTATTATTCTTACATTTGCTGTGGCATTAAAACTTGGTTGTCAAATAACTGTATGATGCAATAATGTCATTGATAGTTTCTTAAAGGAAGATATTTTATAAAAAAGAGAAGATACTGCAAACAACAAAGGTTAAGGCTTTATAGAAGACCCTATATAAATTAAATTAGCTGAAATAGTAAAAGGTTAAAATTTTCTGATTGCTTGTTAAGGGATACTGTTTAAAAGTATCATAATTAACACCTTAAGGATGTAAAAATTCAAAACAATAATCATACTCTATTTTCTCTAATATTGATTGGCCTCAGTAGTTAGATGATTTCAGGGATGGACGGGATCTAATGCATTTCAGATGCCTTTTGGGTTTGCGTGTTTCAGAATTTATATCTTCAGCTACAAGGGTTGCACATTGATTTTTTAATTTTTATTTTTGCTGATATTGAGTCGTGTCTTTGTCTGTTGTATCAGGTCTTGTGCTTTGTTAGGCTTTTTGTTCGTGTTTCTCCATGAAAAAAGAGCAACAGTAACTGTGGCTCTGACTGTGTAAATAAGATATTCTTGCATGCTTTGTCTAATATCTTTACACAATGGCATGATTCCACCATAATAATGTTTCCAACTGTGGTTCGCCAATCAAACGAGTGGCTTTGCCAACTTTTTGTACCTCCTGAAGTCCAGCACGCAAGTGTGTGTTGGAGAACAGAATCATCTCATGACTTTGTTTTTCAGTCATAACTGGTGTCTAAGTGTTCAGATTAATTCCGAAGCAGAATTTGATCATATATTCTAATTTTTCTTTTTTTTTTTCTTAGGGAAAAAAAAGGTTGAATTAGCTATGACTTAAAGGAAGAAACAGGTCATCCTCATTCTATCTGAAAGAAAGGGGAACTTAGGAATTCATTTTTGCCAAAGGCAAATCTAATGACACCTCCTCTTCTCTTATTTATCTTACCTTGTCTAATTTTACACAATGTCTCTCAAGTTTAGGATTAGTGTGCTCTATTTATTGTCTTGTTTTCTTTCTCCATTTGTCCTCAGAAGAAGCTTACAGAATGAAATAATTCCCTGCTTTGATTGCTTAGACAACATGTTTCAGTCTAGGCACAAGCTCATGAAAGCTGTTTTACGTTTTTCGGGTATTCTCTATGGCCTTGACAAATGTTTAGAACCTAATATCAAATTGCTGAGAGAAGTAGGTGTTCCAGAATTACTTATTGTCATAGAACACTTCCCTGCACATTGAGGCACATCCTAATCAATTCAAGGAGGCAGTGCAGGAAGTTAAGGAACTGGAGTTTAATCCTTTGAGGTTGCAATTTGTTGTGGCTATGAATGTAAAGATACGTACAGGCAGTTCAATGTGGGAAAGGAAGGAAGGTATTTATAGAAAGTGGGGTTGGACCGATGATGATATTGTTGCGACATTTACAGTCCACCCGTGGTGTCTGTCGATTTCAGACAATAAGATTGAGGCAGTCATGGATTTTCTGGTGAACAAATTGGGTTATACATCCTGTTATTGCCAGGTGTGGTATTGTCCATGAACTTGGGAAAAAGGATCATTCCAAGGGAATCAATTATTCTAGTTTTGTTTTCAAAGGGTCTGGTGAAGCAGTTGAACTTGGGTGCAATATTTAAGTGCAATGAAATGGTCTTCTTGGATAGGTTTATCTATTGTCATGGGAAGGAAGCTGATGAGCTTTTGAAGTTGTATCAAGCTAAATTGGCTCTTGCCGATGATAAGAGATAAACATTGGTTCAATTCTTCAAGGTAAATGAATGAAATAAAGTAGTAATGAAAGCGCCTATTCTCTGATCTTATGTCTGTCGGTGCAGTGCATAGTATTATTAACACTTTGTTCTTGTTGACTCCAGTTTATCTCAAATGTGGTAAGTAGGTGTAGATCTTCTCCATTGAGAGTCTTATTCTTGTTACATTTGCTGTAGCATGAAGACTTGGTTGTCAAATGACTGTATGATGCAATGATGTCATTGATAGTTTCTTAAAGGAAATTCTTTTATAGAAAGAGGTGGATACTGCAACAACGAAGTGTAAGGCTTTATAGAAGAATCAATATAAATTAAATTAACTGAAATAGTAAAAGCTTATAATTTTCTGGTTGCTTGTTAAGGAATACTGTTTAAACGTATCACAATTAACACCTCAAGGATATAAACAATTCAAAACAATAATCATACTCTATTTTATGTAATATTGATTAGTCTCAGTAGTTAGACAATTTCAGGTTTGGACAGGATCTAATGCATTTCAGATACCTTTTAGGTTTGCGAGTTTCAGAGTTTAGATCTTCAACCACAAGGCTTGCACTTTGATTTTTATTTTTATTTGGCTGATTCTCTAGTGTAGATGAACTTCCGTGCAGATGGTATATATCCTGTTTCTCTTATGTATTTTTAATGACCAATAATTGCAAACGTGCGGTGATAGCACATTTGGTTTGCTTTCTTTGCAAGCAAGCCTAAGCTCGAGTCTCCTATATTAGCCTTTTTTTTCCATTTTTCAAAGGTGTGTGCTGTGATGCACTAGGTTAAGTATGGTGTACCATGCACTATTCCATTTTCTCTCTCTTTCCCCCTCTCTCCCCACCCCTTCCTTCCTTCATATTCGCCCCCCTCCGCCGTGTGCTCTCACCACCACCACCACCACAACTAATCATTCTCCAACATATATATATATGACTTGAATTCCAACAAGGCACACAACCACACCAGCAAAATAGAAGCTATGACCAACAGCCACCATCATCCAACCTTCACATCAACCACGAAGAGGCACGATTTGTTACTCCACCTTCCTGCTCCTTTCCCTAGCCATTTGGTGCCTTTGTTGATTTTAAGGATGTTGCTAGTATTGTTTCCGTAAGATAAGAAGTAAGGTGAAGCAAAAGTTGGAGCTTCCCCCCCACCCCCTTTTTTGTTTTTTCGTTTTTTTTTTTGGGGGGGGGGGGGGGGGGGAGGGGGGAGGAGGTGGAGTTGCAAAGGTGGCAGTAGAAGCTGGAAATTTAGGCCAGGTAGATGAAATCATGTGGTTGTTGTTTCTTGATATAGTAGTTGCTATTTTCTTCTATTTTTTGTATATGGCATTAGATTCTAGTGTCTTGATCATTGGAAGTTGATACTCTTCACTTTATTACTAAAATCATAGATTTTGAATTAAATTCATGTCAAATATTAAAGCATATAATGCATGTTAAAATCTTATCAAAATCAAATTCGAATTTCAAATTTGAAACATATTAATTAAGAGATATCAAATTAATAAAATCACGATAATGAAGTTAGGCTAGGTTTTGGCTTATCTAAAGATTCTTCTTTGTGGTGTGCATTCTACTCAAGAATTCTTTCACGAGACAATGACACATGTTTTAGTTTTTATTTTAATATACATCAGGGTCTAAGCCCAAAAGAAATTATACATGAATAAATCTATGGTCTGCCTGAAACTCAAACAGTGATATATGCCCGAAGCTTATAAAAAAAAGTAAGTCCCAACGGAAGCTTGTGACCTGCTTTAGCTAACCTATTAGCACATCTATTTGCTTCGCGCAACTCATGTCTAAGAACAACATTCCAATCCTTATTCAAAAAATCTTGGATAGCTCTAACTAAAGGAATGTTAACATGTGTGGCCTGAATATCTTGGTTAATTAATTGGAAAGCACACAAAGATTATGTCTCAAGCCATACTTTTCTATAGCAAGGCTCCAGCCTATTAGCAGTGCCCAAAAAATGCCTCACAATTCGACAGTAGTGATTGAACAAGAACCCGAGTTAAAGCTCCAAGCTGCCACAAAATTTCCATGATGATTCCTTGCAATTCCACAAGAAGATGCAGTAGCCAAATCACCTAGCAAAGATCCATTTGTGTTTATCTTTATCCAATGATGCGGGGGAGGACTCCACTTCACCTGCTTGACCGCCATATTGGGAATACTCTTCTTTGCTGCTGTAATAAGATCCAGATTATGATCATAGTCTCTAGCCAACCTAAGAACCCTGTAAGGCAAGAAACTATGTGCATTAGCTTTTCCTTCAAAGATGACTAGGATTCAAGAGTATCAGATTAAGTAACAAGCTATAGAAAACAATAAGGGCCAGCTAATACCTTGAAAATATCGAGTTTCATCAAGAATATTTCTTTCTAACCGAATCATTAAAGATTGTTGGAAGAAATGATTCTTAATAAAACTACTTCTAACGCTCTTCCACAATTCTTGAGCTTTAACACAATTTCGAAGAATATGGAGCATTGTTTCAGAATTAGTACCACAAAGGGCACAAAGATCATTTGTCACATGTTTCTTCTAAGCCTAGAGTGATTTGTAAGTAAGGCGTCATTCATAACCCACCACATAGAAGTTTTAATTCTTTGTGGAGCCTTAATCTTCCACATATTCTTATATAATCTAGATCTGGACATTATTTCATCTTCTTTCCAGATTTTGTAAGCAGATTTTAAAGTAAAGACTCCATCAATTGCTGGAAACCATGCAATCTAAGAGTCTGTTTGGTTTAATTATTAGGGAAATTATTTTTAAAAGAATAAAGTTTAAAAAATCACTTTTGGAATAATTGGAGTTGAAAGAAGTAATTTGTGTTTGATTTACATATTTCAAAAGTAAGTTTAAGATAATTGTTTTTGTTTAGATAATATAAGACAAAATTATTTTTAGATATAAAATTATCATAAAGACATACTTGAATTCCAAAATAGAATAAAGTAAAGGGGAAATTACAATGACCTCTCTAGAGGTCTTTTAAAATTACACTTACCCCCTCATTGATTTTAATATTACACCTAGTACCTTTGAGATCAAACAATGTTAACAATCATTAATTAATATAATAAAAAGACTAAAATGACCCTTTTCACTATCAGAGCGTCTTCCCCCCTTCTTCTGTTGGCTGTCGTCTTCATCTTCTCTTTCCCTTGTAGTGTCACACTCATTCCCTCCCCCATTCTTCCATTTGAGACCCTAAATGCAGAAATAGCGGACCTTCAAACATTCCCAAGAACAAGAACAAGCATTTGAGATTCCATAATTTATGTTGGTAAAGAAATGAAGTAATAATAAACATCCACCAAACAATGGTAAAAGATTTCACAAAAGCACCAATTTTTATCCACAAATTGAACCAAAACCCAAATCCCAATTTCCCATTTGATTAGATTTGATGTCATCCATGAAAGGGGCTGGGTAGTTGTCAAGGGTAGGAGTGGAGATCGCAGAAGAGGGAGCACACCGCTGCTGCTATTGCAAGGAGGGCGGAGGAGTTGAGTTGTTGTGCCACTGGTCTTCGCCACCAACCACCTCCAGATCTGCCATTCGCCGTGGAGCTTAGATGGGGAGTTGCGGGTTTAGGCGTTGCATCTCATACATGGGCTTTGTGAAGTAGGGAGAATTGATGAGCCGTTGAAGTTGTTTGCGAAAATGGAGGATAATTGCTCTCCCATTATTTGACCATATATATTTTAATATTTGCTTTGTGTGGTTTAGGTAGGAAAATAGAGGCACTAACAGTTCTTGTAGAAATGATTGAAAGAAGCACTAGGAAGGAGGAGTAATGGCTAAGAGAGCGATGGGGGCACCGTCTGGTTTGGAGGAAAGAAAGAAGAAATAAAGAAGGGAAAAAAGTAAATAAAGGAAAAAGATAAAGATAATAAAGTCATTAAATTTAAAAAAACCCACATGCCTTTCATGTATAGCTGACGGACTTGACATACTATTAGACATAAGGATTGTTCCTGTATTATGTTTAAAAGAATTCGGGGTATTGGATGTAATATTAAAATCAAGGAGGGAGTAAATGTAATTTTAAAGAATTTTAGGAGAGGTTATTGTAATTTTTTCTAAAGTAAAATGTTAGTAGGGATAATAGGGTAAAATATCATTTCATTTTGGTAGAAGTAAAATGAAAAATATCTTTAGAGATGCTTTGGTCAAAAGGTCTTCTATAATTTCAAAAGTAAGTTTAGAAAAAGGAAATTAAACACCCATATATATTAATTGTTGTGGATTTTCATTTTCATGCCAATAACAGGCCTTTTGAGAGCCTCCAACCATAAACCAAATGAGCTCTAAGTCTAACCAGTTTATTATAGTTTATCCACATGTTATTGGTCCCCTATCTTAATATTTGGATAAATTCTCTATTATATATAATTTTTTATTATGAATCACTTATCAATGTCCTAAATTAAATTGTAATCACAATTACTGTTTAGCTTATTATTTTTTTGGTTATAATTTAATATCAAAAATAAAATTTCAAAATACTAGTTTTTTAGTCCAAAATCTTATTCAAATTAATGGATGCTTAATGTTTTTGTACTATTTATTAACTTATTTTCGTCAATTATATGCGTTATATTGCCACTCATTCACTTCATATGTATTTCTACACAATTTGTGTTTGAATAAAATAGTTAGAATTTAATTTAAATATACTGACAGTATAAAATAGTTTCATACTGTTAACCAATAGAAATAGTGAAAAGTATCAACTTATATAAATAACTATCCATTACAATGAGGGACTCACCATGATTTCTCATTTTTCCTTATTTCTATTGGTTGATAGTGTAAAACTATTTTGCACTGTCAGTGTATACCAATTAAACTCAAATAGTTATGATAGTCTAATTAAAAAAAGGGGTCCATTTTGATATTACCTCTAAAAGAGGTAGTAAGATGCAATATTTTTAAAAATTACAACTTACGATAAAAAAAATTATATTTTGATATATAATAATTATAACATTGAAAATATTTATTACACTATAAATTAAAATGCACTTGGTAAAACAATAATTTGACAAAAAAAATTGCGATCGGTATCTTTTCCGGACTATAACGTAAGAGCCAAACTCGGCCCAATGGCCAGGCCCAAACAAATAATGGATTTACAATCCGAGATTGGCCCTAATCGTCTATCCGAGTTGGGGTCCAAATTTGGGCTAAACCCTTTGCCCTCTGACTTCGCGGAACGACTTTCCCTCGTGTGGCCGGAAAACTCGGATTCATCCGATATCCCCAAGATAACGGACGCCCAGAGTTATCCCCTACAAAGGCGGGACCGAATCCCCCTTTCTTCTCAACTGCTCACCAGTATAAAAATGGGTCCAATTTCGAGCTACAGGTATCTTTTGACCTACCTCTCACATATTCCTGCACTCACTGACTTGAGCGTTGGAGTCCTTGCAGGTACACCCATCACCGCCGTGGAAACACCCCCTTCAAGCAGCTTGAGATCCCATCTGTAGTTCCGAAACTTCTCAGGTAATCCACTTCCGATCAGTATCAATTATGTTATAATATTGGGGATTTCTTCGGTATCCATATTTTTTTTTTCGGGTTCCAATTCCCTTAAGCTTCTATGCTTATTATTTTTACTTGTTAAAGTGCTCTGCTAGTTTTTTCTTTTTTAAAAATCTTATTTTTTAAATTGTTATCAGAATTATCCAATATTTTAAACAAGTTTCAAATAATAATTGCTCACTTTCCATATCATTTTCATCCACAATGCCTGCAAGGTGTTTCTCATGCACAAGAAAGAAAAGGAGTGCAATCCTATCACGAACCCAACTATCAAAGTCATAATGCAAATTGTTAGCATCTTCCATAGATCCATATATCCTCAAGTTGAGTCCTGACTCCTAAACCCCCAAGTCTCATAAATGGTGCTTCACAACTGTGCGATATCTCATTATCTTTGAAAAAAAATTTATACAATACATTAATTTTAGATAAGGCAGAGTCTTTTTTTTTTTTTTTGGCTCTTCCAAATTCTTCTATTCCTTTATTTAATATGCAGTAATGGATCTTGTTCGATCTTCACAATTGTGCGATAACCCCTCCTTTGCCCAATACAACATAGATTTGCTTTGCTTCTTCATTTTTTATGATACAAGATTTTGATTTCACATGAGTGACGTCAATGTTGGGAACTTTGGAATGCGTTTTGCATCGGTGTGAAATGGGATTTGAAGATTGAAATGTAAAGGAGTTTGAGTTGCTCATATTTCTGAAATTAAAGAATATTGGGAACAATATTATAATTTTAATTAAATGTGTTTGTTTTACCAAATAAGTGAGTTACCGGTTAATTTTCAATTTTGATATGAGTTTAATTGATATGTATTGATCGTGTAAAACAGTTTTATGCTGTTAACCAATAGAAATAAGGGAAAGTGAGAAATTATGGGAGGTCTCTCATTATAATAGATGATTATTTATATGAGTTGATACTTTTTATTTTTATTAACTGATAATATAAAATTATTTTACATTGTTAGTGCATTTAAATTAAATTCTTTCGATATTAAAATTAGAATTTAATTTAAATATACTGACAGTGTAAAATAGTTTTACACTGTCAATCAATGAAAATGGTGGAAAGTGTCAACTCTTACAAATAACCACCCATTGTAATGAGGGACCCACCATGATTTCTTACTTTCTCCTATTTCTATTGGTTGACAGTGTAAAACTATTTTATATTGTCAGTGCATACCAATTAAACTCTTAAAATTATGGTATAAACTATCCGATTATTAGATGATTCATACGCAACGTGCCGGTACCCATTTAAAGATGAGGGTACTGAAGTAAGGGCCTATAATATTATAACTTTTCAATGTTTATTGTTGTAATTTTTGTATCGCAAAACTTTTATATTATAAATTGCAACCTCTACCTTTTCTATAGAAAACGGGATGGGTAAATGGGCGCCAAAAAGAAAATAATTATAGTAGTTGCTGAATTAATCTTAGGAGCTGTCACTTTTCCACCGTTAAATACTATGCAAACCATTTTTATGTCGTTTTAGCTCAATTCTGCTTAGAACGGGGTGCATTTAGTGCGCTTCGGCAACAATTGCTCTAACTACCGAGAAGAAAGGGGTTTAGGGTTAGGGTTTCCTGCAGAATGCGGCTTTTTGACCGAAGTGTGCCATCTTTTGAAACAAATTATCCAACTATGACTGTTCACAAACAATTTTCTTGTCTGGGGTATGTTGGAGTTGGTGCAAAACATGGCGCAAAATAATACTGCGCCACCATCGTCTTCAGCCTGACACGGATGGGACAAGAGGAGCACGCCTTGGCTGGCGCATGTTCAGGTCTCGCCACACCACTGGACCTGACGTGACAGCAGAAGGACAGCAGCAAGATGGCGGGGGTTGGAGTTGCGCCATACATGGGGAGCTGCCACCTATCTTCCTTCACCCATATATAACTGCTGGTCCCCTTGCCTTCACCGTCCAAACTTCAAATTCCTCCCCCTTTGCTTCCTCGGCCATCTTCCTCAATTCCGCAGCACCTCCTTTTCCAATTGTAAGTAATGTAATTTTATTTTTAAATTTTTTTTATTATTTTATTTTTTGTAGATAGATTTTGTAAGAATAATTTTAATTTTATTTATTAGTTTTAGATTTTAATTAATTCATTCAGTTTATATTTTACTATGAGTTTATTACTTATTTAAAATTTTTGAGAAAATTACAATAGTTTTTAATTTTTTTTGAGTTAAACTTTAAAAAATTTTATTAGGATATTTAGAAGCTTGTTAGAATATTTATTGAAAAAATATTAGAATGGCAATTAGGGTGGTAATTAACTTATGGTGTTAAAAAATATTTAATTTTTTTATTTCAAGATTAGAATTTTGAAAAAATTATTAGACTAGACATAATATTTATAGATATATGTAAAAAGTAATTTTTAATTTATATTAATGAAGAAATAAAATACTAAAAAAGCTAAATAAAAATAATTATATTACTATTATGTGTAGAAAAGTATATAAACAATTTAATAATTAATTTTTTTAACAGATGGCATCCAGCTCTTCTTCTTCTTCATCACGTGTCATACGGCCCGGGCCAGAAGATGCATCACTATTGACAATGCAAGAAACACACATTTCACAATATATTTGGAATGGACATCCTGATCGAGTGTTAGTTATTAGAGGAAAATCTTCTGTTCGTAATAGGGACGAGCAAATTCTGTCTGATTATTCCATACTTGGAGCAAGCAGGATTTCTTGAAATTGCAAAATTTGAATTTTTTCAAATTGAACACACGTTGATATCTGCTCTAGTGGAGCGTTGGAGGCCGGAGACACATACATTTCATTTGCCTCCAGGGAAATGCACAATTACGCTGCAAGATGTTGCTATTCAAACCGGCCTTCGTATTGATGGAATGCCAATTGCTGGCAATACTTCTGGGCCGTGGCAACCTATTATCCAGCAATTACTTGGCGTAACTCCCCCGCAGAATGCTTTTCATGGTCATCGACTAAAAATCGGGTGGTTAAATACACACTTTAGCAATATAAATGACCATATTGACAATGAGGTCCAAGTTCAGTAGTTCGCTCAAGCATATATTTTGCGGTTGATAGGGTCAGTGCTATTTCCAGATCATTCTGGAAACTTGGTGCCTTTAAGACTTCTTCTATTTTTAGAGGATTTCGTTGTGGCTGGACAATATAGCTGGGGATCAGCTGTGCTCTCTTATTTATATCGCGAGTTGTGCAAGTGTACAGATTATAATTGGCGTGAGATTGGAGGCATGGCTATGTTGATTCAGCTATGGGCATGGGACAGATTTCCATCAATATCCCCAACTCCTTTAGTAGAGATTGCCCATGCCCCACTTAGTGCTCGGTATGACTTTTTTCCTTCTTATTTTTGTAATAAGTTTTCTATTTAAATAATGATTGTCCTTTTATAATATTTGGTTTAATATATAAAATAACAGATAGATAGGTGATATGACTTTTGTGGCTATACGACAAGACTTGCCATACTATCGTCGCAAACTTGATCGTTTAAAGCGAAAAGATGTAAGAACATCTTATTAATACATTTATAATTTTGACTGTATACAACTTTTAATGTTTATTATTATTAATTTATAGATTGTATGGGAACCTTATCTCGAATTTTATGGGTCACTTCCGCATATATGTCTTGAAGGCTCTCACATTTGGAGAGATGTTGTGCCGCTTATATTTTTTCATATCGTAGAGTGGCATCAACCAGATCGAGTGATGCGTCAATTTGGTTTACAACAAAGTATTCCAAACCCACCATGTCAGCCCGAACAACTTTACGATCTTACTTTGCGTGGTAAAGAAAGTGATAATTGGATGCTTCTATATGCTTCTGTTATCCAAATATGGAATGAGAGAGTACAATATTTGGTAAGTAGCGATCAACAGATGGGGTTATTAAGTGAGAATGATCCTTACATGAGATGGTATTCAAGGCACACTCGTCGCTGGATCAGTAGGGATGGTGCATGCAGAGGGCAAATAGTAAGTATTATTTCTTTTTTATTAATTAAATTAATTTTGTTATTGTTAAAGGTGTATAATATTTATTTATACAATATTTTTGTCATTTTGAACAGCACAACCAGTTGGAGCGAATGCATCATTTATCCTCTATCAACGATTCAACCTTTTCGATGGAGGATGTTAGAGACGTAACAGCAGAGTTATTGCAACAATTTGAGGAATTAGATAGGGTCACTGAACCTGCAGGACCCCATATTCAACAGCAGCCTATTCCACAACCTGATGTGAATGTGGCAATACCTCCGACTTGGGTTGAAGGTTAGGGACTTCAACGGCGTAGAAGGCGAGAGGCAACACAGATTCATACCCTTCCTCCACTGCCTGAATGTGGTTATGGTCAATATTATGTTCCATCGGCATCATCAGCCAATCCGATGGATTCAGGCAGTGAAAGAAGTTATTATGGGCCACCTCAGCATCAAACAACAGCAGGAGCATCCTCTTCCCATGCTGCATATCACTCATATTATCCAGACGAGGCATACGTTCCTTCCGCACCTAGCCCGTCACAATTTACACCCCCTGCATATATGCCACCAAAGTTCACACCTAATGCACCTATGGAGTTTATGGATTTTTTATCACAAGAAACCCTTTACACTCCACGCGGTGTGAATGTTGTTTCTCCATAGGGTATTGACTTGAATGAAGAATTTTTATCTGTAATTAGCCCTGAGGACGATGCGGCTGATGTGAGAAGAAACCCGCATCGTAGAGCAAGAGATAGGCAACGTGGTTGTATATTATCGCCTAACTCTCCACATGATTGATTATGGACATATCTGCTTTTTTATTAAAGATGGGTTATTTAGTAAATGTTTTAAAAAATGTATTTAATTTTCTTATTAAATATGTATTTAATTCTTTTATTAATTTTTACTTAAACTAAGGGTATAGATTAATCGTAAATTTTTTTTATTTTTTTATTTATTAAATATTTATTTATTAAATATGCATTATTTACTGTAAAAGTTAATACTAATATAATAAATTAATCTTAAGTTTAGTATAGTTTACTTAACTAAACTAATGGTAAATCAGAGAATGATACAAAATAAACAAGGGTATAATGGCAAGAAAATAATTGACAACTACATCAAAGTTTTTGTTCTTAAAATTAAAATGAAATTACACAAGTGGACTTAAGATAAATTTGCATAGATATTAAAAATCTGGACTATCTATGGTGTCAGTATCTTGTTGGGAGCTTTGACTTCCAGTGAAACGAGGGCAAAGACGTCGGTTATGACCTTCCTTTTTACATATTCCACAACGTTGCCTTCGCTACGATTCTCTCAAATCCATCTCATTCCTTATACGTGTGGACTTCGGCCTTCCTTTAGAACGAACGGTTGACGGATTTGGAACCAATGTCCAACTAGATGTAGCTGTGATGCAATCCTCATTGCCAATTGGCCACCATTGTCCGCTATACGCATTGACAATATTTTGAATAGAGTAAACAGGATTAACTAAATTGTAGAAGTCTATACTCACAGCAGCACAGGCAGCAATGGCGTGAGAGCATGGATATTTATATGCCTGAAATTTGTCGCACTGGCAAGTACCCCTCCTTAAGTTCACGGCCCACGTATGACCACCACTTTGTGTCACAGGGTTGAATGCCTCTTCAACCTCAAACCTTGTGGTCTCTATATCATATCTGCGAACTTGGTGGGAACAAGCATCCTCTTGATTCTTCCTAATAGCATCGATTAACTTCTTGCAAAACCTATTTCCAGTGCTTAGCTCCGCCCTAGCCTCTGCACCTCTTTGGACAAAATACTCGACCATCCTTCCATATGTGCACTTAACCAATGCAGTTATTGGCAAATTTCTAGCACCTTTTAAGACTTTATTCACAGCCTCTGATAAGTTTGTTGTCATATGGCCATATCTACGTCCTCCTACATCATATGCCTGACTCCATTTCTCCTTCGGTATGCTATCGATCCATCTTTGAATTTCAGGACTAGTTTGACGAAATTTTTCTAAATTCCTGTCAAATCGGTGCATGCAAGCCGTATACCCTATATCATCACAAATTAAATGTTATTTTTGAAAGAAACAAAATTCATAGATATAATATTAAAATGATAAAAATTTACTTCTTACCAAGTTTCAATAGGTCTTGCTTTAATTTCGTATTCTTAAACTTGTGGTTGAAATTGCTAGCAATGTGGCGAATACAGTACACATGATATGCATATGGAGGTTACCAACCGAGGTTTTCATTTGCCACAGCTCCTTTTATACTTGCATGCCTATCAGAGATAAGACACAGACCTTGTTTTCTTGTCACATATTGTCGGATGTTTCCCAAGAACCATGACCAAGTATCTAAAGTTTCTCCTTCAACAATAGCAAAAGCAATCGGTAAAACGCAATTGTTGCCATCTTGTGTAGTGGCAATTAAGAGTGTACCATGATACTTTCCATATAGAAATGTGCCATCAACTTGTATAATGGGTTTGCAAAAATTGAAAGCATCGCAACATTGCTTAAATATCCAAAATACTCGATGAAATGTGCGAAACCGAGTGTCTACTTGATCGTTGACGATAAATTCGGTTGTCTCTATTTTGTACACGGAGTCTGGTGCAAACATCTGCATATATGCAAGCCATCCAGGAAGCATTGCAAATGATTCATCCCAGTCACCAAACACTTTTGTTATTGCCTTTTGTTTTGCCTTCCAAGCCTTCCGGTATGATACTTGAAATCCATATTGACTGCTAATTCTTTCTTTGATCAAGGAAATTGAAATTGATGGTTCCAATTTAACCAACCCTATCATAAATTAGGCAATCAAACTTTTATCAATAATAAAAGTTAACATCCATAAAATATATAATTCATATATTGTTTAGTGCCATACCTAATATATTTGCGCAAATAAAATTTGAATCCAATTTGCAATGATCTTGAGATAGCATAGGATTAAGACAAATGTGACGACCACCCCATTTACTAATTTGCCACTTGTTTGTCTTTTTTACTAAAATTGCCCTCACTCGCTAGGGACAACCTTCTTTGTGTCTTATGCATTTTGTGCAGAAAATTGTTGGTGTTGATTCAACCACAATATATGTTTGATGGATTTTCATAGAGTAATGCCTAACAGCCATTTGTACAGCTTCTTTGCTATCAAATTGTAAACCAACATATAGCTCATCTCCAATACGCCAGGAATCAGGCGTATCCAACCCAGAAAATTCCTCCATCTCTTGATCCGGGTGATCCCAATTGATATAATTATAATGTGGAGATGCACTCCAAAATGGAGATTCCATCAAATGTGTTACACCTATAAAAATATCATCAAATCATTAAAAATGTTCTATTTAAATTATAATATACACAAATACTTAATTAAAAACTAACCTTGTCGTGAAATTTGCTTTCTAATATGCAACGAGGATGCAACAGGAGAAACTGCAATAGCCGAAGAATCTAATTCAGCCTCAAATTCAGAAGAATCGCCATCAGGATTTTCACTTTCATCATCTTCATTTTCATCTGAGGATAGATTTCTGATGTAATCTTCATCATCTTCATCATCAAATGCAACAATAGAGTGATCTCTATGAGCAATAGGCATCAATGAACTACCTGCAACATCAATCTCGACATATAATTCGAGCACCGTCGAAGAAGACTGTTGTTCAAAGGTGCTAATCATGCAATCAACATCATCATCATCAACTATCTCAAGAGCAGTATATGAACTACTATCTCGAGCAATTGGAAATCTATAAGTGAGACTGAAAATTGTTTGATGGGGCTGAAGTTTTAATTTAGCGGCAATTTTTTTCTTTAATGCATTATAACTGACACCTTTCTCTATTCTAATTAATCTTTTATCACATTTAAAAGTACATCCTTGCAGCCCATCAAATTTTCTACCATTCCAGTATATAAATACATTAAAAGTACTCATTTTCTTCAAATAACTAAAAAGAAAATATTACTATAAATTAATTTGACAAAAAAATAGTACCTCAAAAAATTCAAAGATTTAGAATAATATAGGCTAAAAATTGAGAAATAAAAAAAAATTAAACACTGCAAAGAAAAATAAAAAAATTTAAACAAAATAAAGCTTTAAAAATTTAAAATACTGCAAACAAAATTTCAAATCAAAAATTTTAAAAAGCACATAAAAGCTGGAAAATTCAAAATCTCAAACAAAAACATAGATGGTAAGGTGATGGGGTTGCATGAAATGAATGGAAGATGCTTGGGGGTATATATAGGCGAGGATTGAGCAACTGGACAATGTTGGCACGTGAAGAGGGGGAGAAGTTGGCGCAACTTGAACCAGCGCCAACCAGATCAATGGCGCAACTCCAACCACCGCCATTGCTGGACCTGTCAATCAACCGCGAAGGTGGCGCAACCTGAACCTGCGCCATCTGCACTGTGGATGTTGGCGCACTGTCAACTTGCGCCATGGTCTCCATTTCCACCCC
This sequence comes from Pterocarpus santalinus, assembly GCA_031439595.1. NCBI lineage: Eukaryota > Viridiplantae > Streptophyta > Magnoliopsida > Fabales > Fabaceae > Pterocarpus > Pterocarpus santalinus. Next base: position 52,070,477 of record CM062530.1, on the reverse strand, counting down.
AGACAGGAACATTGTTTGTGAACAGCCACAGTTGGATAATTTGTTTCAAAAGCTGACACACTCTCGTCAAAAAGCCACAGAATGCAGAGCAGATTTTTGATTCGATCCTAACTGGAATCGAGAAAACAAGTTGATGAGCTCGCTTGATTCTCTCGCTCTAATGTTTCATTATCTCGGCAGGACCATCTCTCTAACCGTACCAAAACTGGTTCCTTGGCTGAACAACCCATGTGCATGGCTTGCTTCGAGGTTCATCTCAATCTCCTCTCCTTCTTCAAGTTCCAAAGGCAACTTTGCAGTCTCATACCTCAATGGCACGAGAACACGCTATTTCCGTTTCCCAGTACTTAAATTTCGAAAATGGGGAAAAACCAGTCTCAGTTATTGAGTTCCTCAAGAATCACGGTTTCTCACAAACGACGGCGTTGAGAGTCATCCGAACACTCCCAGTGCTCCTTGGAGCTGACCCTGAGAAATCTTTGCAGCCAAAAATCGATTTTTTCGAGTCCATAGCTCTGACATACACAAGATCATAGTGGTTCGCCCTCAAATCCTCAAAAGAAGTTTGCAGAATGAAATCATTCCCTGTTTTGATTTCTTCAACAGCATGTTTCAGTCTAAGCACAAGCTCATGAAAGCTGTTATGTCCAATCCGGGTATTCTCTTTGACCTTGAAAAATGTGTTGCACCTAATGTGAAACTATTGAGGGAAGAAGGAGTTCCTGAATCACATATTGTTAGGTTTATACAATACTTACCCTGCGCATTGAAGGCAGGTCCTATGCAATTCGAGGAGGCTGTGCAGGAAGTTAAGGAGATGAAGTTTGATCCTTTGAAGTTGCAATTTGTTCTAGTTCTTCGGGTAAAGATACAAACAAGCAAATCCACGTGGGCAAGGAAGGAAGGTATTTATAGAAAGTGGGGTTGGACTGATGATGATATTTCTGTAGCATTTAGAGTCAGTCCAAACTGTATGTCGATTTCAGACGATAAGATTGAGGCAATTATGGATTTTCTGGTGAACAAATTGGGCTACAAATCTTCTGATATTGCCAGGTGTCCAGTAGTATTGTCCATGAGCTTGAGAAAAAGGATTATTCCAAGGGGTTCTGTTATTCTAGTTTTGTTGCCAAGGGCCCTGGTGAACGAGTTGAGCTTGATGCAATATTTAAGTGTAACGAAATGGTTTCTTGGATAGGTTTATCTATTGTCATGAGAAGGAAGCTGATGAGCTGCTGAAGCTGTATCAAGCAAAATTGGCTCTTGCCGAGTGACAAGAGATAAGTATTGGTTCAAGCCTTCAAGGTAACGAATGAAATGAAGTAATACCATAATAATGTTGGTGCCGACTCGCGGATCACTCATGTGTCTTAGTGCATTGCATTATTGATCACAATTTTATACTGGTTGACTTCAATTCAGCTCAAATGTGGTAAATAGGTATGGATTTTCTCTATTGACAATCTTATTACTGCAGCGTTTAAACTTGGTCTTCAAATGACTATATGATGCACTGATTTCGTTAATAGTTTCTTAGAGGAAGATATCTATTATTGGAGAGAAGAGAGGATGTTGCAACAACAAAGTGTAAGGCTTTATCGAAGAACCTGTATAACTTGTTAATAAACTAAAACAGTAAAACCTTAAAGTTTTCTGATTGCTTGTTAAAGAATACTGTTAAAAAGTATCACAATTTAACACCTTAAGGTTATAAAAAAAATTCAAAACAATAATCATAGTCATACTCTATTTTATGTAATATTGATTATTCTCAGTAGTTAAACAATTTCAGGGTCACACGGGATCCAATGCATGTCTGATGCGTTTTGGGTTTGCATGTTTTAGGATGTTGATCTTCAATTACAAGGGTTGCACATTGGTTTTTTATTTTTATTTTAATTTATGCTGATATTGAGTTGCGTCTCTATCCCTTATATAAGGTCTTGCTGTGTAAGGCTTTTCGCTCGTGTTTCTCCATAGAATAATAATAATAATAACTACAGCTCTGACTGATTAAAGAAAATATTCTTGCTTGTTTTGTCTAATATTTTTACATAATGCCATGATTGCACCGTAAAAATGTATCCATGTGGTTTGCCAATGATTTTATATTTCCTGAAGTCCAGCGTGAGTTCTAGTTTGGAGAACAAAATCGTATCCTGGCCTTGGTTTTTCAAAATAGCTGGTTTTCTGATTAATTCTGAAGCAGAATTTGATAATATATTCTATTTTTTTCTTTAAATGAATTAGCTAAAACATAAAGGAAGAATCAGGTCATTCTCATTCTCTCTGTAAAGAAATGGGAACATAGGAATTCTGTTTGGTTGTGTTTTACTTTAACAAAATACAAATCCATTGAAACCTCCATGTATTATAGTTATGTTACTTTGTTTAATTTTGCATTATGTCTTTGTTTGTTTTCTCCATTTGCGGTGTTATGTTGTGTTTAGAGAGGAGAGGAGGAATGTTTAACATGCAGGAAAAGTGGAAAAGGCATGGCTAAAGATTTATGGGATTTTAGCTGCTCACTTAAACTTGAAGGGGGAGTTTGATAGGGGATTTCAATTTTTATTCCCGGGAATATTATCCTTGGGAATAGTTTTCTTAGGCATTTGTACTTTGAGACGTTTGATAGACGGATTAAATTCCTAAGAAAATTTTGTTTATTTCCAAAAATACCCTTGACAGTCCGGCGGCTGTCAGTGGTGGCCGATGGTGGTCCGATGGCTGCTCGATGGTGGTTGGCGGTGGTCAGCGGTGGTCTAACCATGGTCGGTGGTGGTCCGGTGGTAAATGGCGGTGATTGGTGGTGGTTCGGTGGTTGTCCGACGACAGTTCGTGATGGTCGGTGGTGGTCTGGCAGTTGCCCGCGGTGGTGCGACGGCGGTCGATGGTGGTCCGGTGGCGACCCGACGATGGAGGGTAACTGGTGATAGGTGGCAATAGGGGTAATTTAGTCTTTTTATATTAAAAAATATTCCCATGCCATGGGAATGTTATAATCCCATGTGTGAGATGGGATTATTTTGTGGAGAATCTTATCCCAAAATCAATTCCAGGAATATTATACGTTCGAGAATATTTTTCCAAAACTTATACCAAATATGGGCATTTTCATACGATTTCTGGGAATTCTATTTTAAACCCTCTACCAGATGCCCCGAAGCCTAAAATCTGATCCCTCCTAAGAATCTTATTTGTGCACGAAGAATACCAAAGAACAAATCCTATGGCAGATCAGGAAATATTGGGTGCAAAAATTATTAGACAAAGAAGTATAAAATGTGAAAGTAACCTTACTGTTATATTTTCTTTTTGTAATTTTTCTATTTACATGTTTCCGATTGATATATGCGTTTAATACTAGCTAAAGAATATTGTTCTATAAATTATATTACACAATATATATGCCGCCGTAAGACACATGTTGAGCCCTTTGTATAATGTCCAAAGTCTAAAATTGGATTTCGTAGAAGTTATTCTATAAATTTAGTTGCTTATTATTCTAAACTTCGAATATCTCATTGTGGTTATTATGGCCGCACTAGAGGTGTCAATGGGTTGGTTTGGATTGGATTTGGGGAGAAAATAAATTTGAACTGATAAATTTTAATTAATTTGGTTTGATTCAAATTCAGGAATTTTTTTGATCAAATCCAAACCAAACCAATTAAATTCGGGTTGGTTCAGTTCAGGCGATTTGATTATCTGTTTAATTTTTTTTTTCCTCAATTTCAGCAAAAAAGATCCAATAAAAAAAAATCACAAAACATCAAAATTTTCATATAAGCAAACTTCCAATTCTATTCTAATATCTAAATGTTATATCATTCTAATATTAGCATTAACATAATTAAAAGAAACACGCATCCAAACAATTTTTGTTCCAATCCATTACCATCGAGGGGCATTAACATCACACAGTCCAACTTTAGAGAGACAAACTATCTATACTCAACTTCATACATTAAATAACAATATAACATAACTTGAATTACCAGTCCATGAAGTCATAGACACAAATTTTAAATTCATAACAATAAGAGATACAAAATAAATTCATCTCTAATTCATAATTTGAATACTTCATCTACTTCCTGAAAATTGAGTGGGGGACAAAAGAAATGTTATATATAAGCTTGACTTGCAAAATAAAATATAACACTAATTCATAAATCACAATTAATGAGCTTACAAATTAAAAATGTTACCTTAATTGGGAACAAATGACAATCAAATCAGTGGAAGATCAAGTGAAGCATCATTTAAGAACCAAATTGTGACCTTCAACAATTAACATATTAAATAAATGAATTAATTTCATGATAATTGGTATGAACTGAATAAAAATAATGATTTAGTATAAAAATAGCAAAAATAGTAAATGTAATCTCGAATTATTAAAAACAGTACTAAGTCCAACTTTAGGATCCAAAGATAATTCAGATAACTTTGCAATACATAAACATAAAACAAAAACAATATTAATAAGTAGTAATAATAAAGTTTAAGCAATTCTTGCAAAAAATAATTTTCAATATATACCTGATTCAATCTTCTCAACTTCATCTATTTCTTCCCTCATATCAATAGTCTTTTTAGGAATCCTCAACCAGTTTTCAGTACAAATTAAACCCTCTACAGTAATAGGATGCAAAGAGCTGCGAAATGGATCAAGAACTCAACCTTTTGTGCTAAATGCAGATTCAGATGACACAGTAGACACTCGAACAGCCAATATATCCCTAGCCATGTGAGAAAGAGCATAATACTTCATTTTTCTCCCTTTCCACCATTTCAAAATATCAAATCCAGCAATGTTATCCTCAATATCATCCTCCAAATATCTCTCTAACTCATTCCTTTTCACCTTACCTTGCTTCTTGGTTACTTTCATCCTAAACTCATCCTCCCAACCACCATTATCATCATCATTATCATCATTTCCAGCATGAGATTGAGAGGCAAAACTAGAGGCTATGCTATTAGAATCATTAGTATAAAAAATGGGATACAATGCCATATAATGCTCAAACAATTTGTTGGCAGTATCTTTCAACTTTTTCAACATATCATTACACTTATCTGTGTCATATATCTGTTGAAAACAAAACTCAATATAATCAAGGTTATAACGAGGATCAAGAAAAATAGCCACAAATCAGACGTAGTTTATCCCACCACATTCCCAATATTTATCAAACTTGACTTTCATATTTGTAGCCACTCTTTGTAGCCCTAGATCATTGATTAGCCTCCACTTATTCAATGTTTTTTGAATGTCACATAATTTGTGGAAAAAAATATTAGATGTGACATGCAAGGATGCAGAAAAAGAGAGTTGCATCATAAAAAATCTTCAAAAACTTCGCAAAAACACGGACACAACTCCAATCATCACCATTTGGAGGTCCTCCATCATTATCAACAGCTACCAAAAATGAATCCTCATACTCAAGGCAAGAAAATGCCATTTCAAATTTTTCAATAGCCTCTAGCATTAAATAAGTGGAATTCCACCTAGTTGGAACATCAACTAAAATCATGGCCTTAGAATCTATATTTGCCTCTTGGGCACACCTCTTAAATTTAGCCGGAGATGACCTAACAAACTTGCATGCAACCCTTATTTTAGCAATGGAAGTATATATTTCCTTCAAACCATCATTAACAATTAAGTTTAAGATGTGTGCACAACATCTCATATGCATGAACTCTCCATTCAATAATGTGCTACCATTCCAATCCCTCATACGTCTAAGCAAATATGTAATAGCCAGATTGTTAACACTTGCATTATCAATAGTTACACAACAAATCTTTGTGATTCCTCATTTTTTCAAACATTTCTCTAAGGCTCTCCGTATAGTTTCACCTTTATGGTCAATAATCAAGTTAAAGCTAAGTATTTTTTTTTTTTTTTATTTAACTCCCACTCATCATCAAGTTACACACGTATAATTCATATTCTGAATTGAGGTCCAAGTGTCAGTTGTGAGTGATACCATTTGATGATTTTCAGACAAGTAGCTTTTCAACTTCTCTTTTTCTTATTTAAACATGTTCATGCAATCTTTAGCAACAGTAACACAAGAAGAAACTTTAAATTTTGGTCATGTCTCACTCATGAAATCTCCAAATCCTTTATTTTCAACAAACTTAAAAGAAAGTTCATCTACAACAAACATTTTGGTAAGAGCAAGAAGAGTTTCCTCTTGTTTAAATTTAACAAACTTGAAACTAATAGAGTTTGGATCATCCTCAAATTGCTTTCCAAGAGAAATTGTTTTTTGCTTTTGATCAATTTCCTTGTTAGGATTTTTCACACAGACCTTCAAATGTTTTAGCGTATTTGAGGTTCCATGACTTGAACTATTGCATGCATATGCCTTCTTACAATAGTTACAAGTAGTTGTATTATTTTGTTTAGTAAAATGAGCCCAAGCATTACTAGGCCCTCTACTTGGTTTTCTTTTTGGTATCTCTCTTTGTGATGGTGGAGCTTCTTGTCCTTGTGTTGGAGCTTCGGTTTCTTGTCATTGTGGCGGTGGAGGAGGAGTTGGTGGTAGAGCTTGTTGCGGAGCCTCTTATTCTATTTTCATCAATTGCATGTCAATTGTTGATGCTGTGGAAGTACTCCCAACTTGAGTTCCACTAGTGTTTAGAGTCCTCATTGTTGGCCTCATGAAACCTAACAATAAGAATCAAACACATTTTATGAGTGTGTCATACAAATAGTAATAGCCAAATAGGTCTAAGCAAAACAATCAACTTTCTCAAACAGCTCTCATGCTATAATTAGATTCATCATGCCAAAAGAGAAAAAACACACTTTACTTTCTATTTTTGTCAATTTGGTAAATTTAATCATGTAAGAAGTTTGATCCAAATTAACAATTATAAACGTAGAAGATACAAAGGATCAAACAAGCAAACAAGTTACATTAACAATAGTCACAACAATTGCAACAAATATTGACCACTAAGCAATCTAGTATAGTGTTTTCATAATGCTACACATAGCACAGCTACTAAAATTTGAGGAAAACAATTTTGCAAACATGAATATTAATCTTTCCCCTATTAAGCAATCTAGTACTGTATTTCTTCCACAGATTTTTGAGGGGAAAAAAAAAAAAGACTAACAACATAATAACAAGATAGGGACTGTGATTTTTCTCACAAAAAAAATAAGACAAAACTTGAACCTATCACCATAATAACAGGACAGGGTTGATGCAAGAATAGAGGCCTTGAAGACATGTAGTTGAGTACAAATGGAAACAAACAAAAAGTGTTGTGCCTGTACTACAAGGACAAGAAGGTGGCAGAGATCGATGCTGTTGTAGGCTGTGCTAGGCGGAGATTTATTGGCGGTGTTGTCCTCGGTGGAGATCTACCAACGGTGCTGTCTTGGGCCGAGTTCAGCATCCCAACTTCTGCCTTCTACAATGGTGTGTTGGTCTGGGTCCGTGCCTCTGTGTCTGGGACTGAAGTTTCGGTGTTGCAGTGGCAGCCGATTGGCGAGCTTGGGAAGGTGCGGTGACGAGCTTGGCAGATGGTGGTGGCAGTTAGGGCTTTGTAAAGGGTGAGTGAGTGTGAGGGAGTTGGGCATTTGGGATGGGGAAAAGGAATCAGTAAAGTGAAGATAATGAGAAAGAGTAAAGTGAAGCGACCATCCAGTAGACAGTAGTAACGTAACATGTTAAAAAAAAAAAACATGTATGGTCGGGTCAAGTCGGGTAACGGATTGAAAATCTCTAAATCTAATACCCGAACTAAACATTGATTGGATTCAATCGGATTGGGCTCGATTAACCCGATGACTTGAACCGAACTGAACCAATTTAATCGGTTCGATTTGGATTTGTCGGGTTCATCGGATTTACCCAATCCGCTTACATCCCTAAGCCGCACCAAGCTTAAGCTGCTTCATCGTACAATTATATGTTAGACTTGAAACTTAGGTTTGGGTGGTAAGGGAGCCTTAAGGGTGAATTGGAGATTTAAGTTCTTTTCGATAAGCAATGTTTCTCAAATATTTCCACGTTAAACGTCACCAGAATGCTCAAGCTTACCCAAAAACATGCGTTTTGTTAAGTTCAAATTAATTTGTTCATTCTCGTCGCCTAGAGAAAAAGTTTAGACAAGCAAAAAATATTATATCTTTTGATTTCTTCCTATTAGGTTTCGAAATTCAGAATAGATAAGTACTTTATTTTAGATTGAATGAATGTTAATTCAAGGTAGGTTTTGATGTGGATTTGGGATAAAGTTTGGGATAAAGTATAGTAGTGGTGGTGTACCTGTTTTGGATGGATGACTGGGTTGCAAGTCTCGAATGCAGTCCCATCTAATAGGATGTGACTAAGCAAACCATTAGAATAGGATCAAAATAGATTAGAATCCTTTAAATGATGGTGATTGTAAAATGAAAAGGTGATGAAGTATTTATTTTTGGATCATTTTAATAGAATTTGTATACATTACAACCATTTATTTAAAAATGAATAATTCTTCATTTTCTTTAATTTATTTTACAACAATTCTTATTTTAAAAGATCTAAATTCGGATGGACTAACTAATACATGAGGATCATAACTATAACGTCGGAGAGACTCCCATACCATATAAGTTTTTTAGCTAATAAATATACCAAATTATGGGCCATGGACCACCGGGCCATGAAGATCCAATATTTCAGTCAAGGAGATTTTCGAAATTTTAATATAATTAATAAAATATTATATATATATTTTAAATTTTTAACAAATCCGCGTATAACAGCACGGATAAATAATACGCATGTATGTAACACAAACCATTGTCGTTTTAGCTCAATTCCGCTGGGTTTAGCTCACTCTAACCCCACCTAGGGTTTTGCGCAGAATGCAGGGCAGGAATTGATTCGATCCTAAGTGTAATTCAGATAACATATCGGTGAGTTCACTTGATTCTTTCACTCGCAATGTTCCAAGTTCTCAGCAGGACCATTTCTCCAACCACACCAAAACTGGTTTCCTCGCTAAACAACCCATGGCTGTGGCTTGCTTCGAGACTCATCTCAACCTCTTCTTCTTCTTCTTCTTCTTCTTCTTCGTCAATATCCAAAGGTAACTCCTTTACAGTCTCATACCTCATTGGCACTTGTGGGTTCCCACCACAACGCGCTATTTCCGTTTCCAAGCGCATCAGTTTCGAAACTGGGGAAAAACCAGACTCAGTGATTGAGTTCTTCAAGAGCCATGGTTTCTCCCAAACGACGGCGTTTAGGGTCCTCCGATCCGTCCCAGCGTTACTCATAGCCAATCCCGAGAAATCTCTGCAGCCAAAATTCGATTTTTTCAAGTCCAAAGGGTTTTCTAGCTCTGACATACGCAACATCATAGTGGGTTGCCCTACCATCTTAGGTAGAAGCTTGCAGAATGAAATCATTCCCTGCTTCGATTTCTTCGACAGCATGTTTCAGGCTAAGCACATGCTCATGAAAGCTGTTATAGGTTATTCGGGTATTCTATGTGACCTTGACAAATATTCAGCACCTAATATTAAGCTCTTGAGAGAACAAGGAGTTCCTGAATCATGTATTGCTAGGTTTATAGAATACTTCCCCCGCGCATTGAAGACGAATCCTAAGCTATTTAAGGAGATAGTGCAGGAAGTTAAGGAATTGGGGTTTGATCCTTTGAAGTTGCAATTTTTTCTAGTTGTTCATATAAAGATACGCACGAGCAAATCCACTTGGGCGAAGAAGGAAGGTATTTATAGGAAGTGGGGATGGACTGATTGTGATATTGACGCTGCATTTAGAGTTCATCCATGGTGTGTTACAATTTCGGATGACAAGGTTGAGGCTGTCATGGATTTTCTGGTGAACAGATTGGGCTACAAATCTGCTGATATTGCCAGGTGTCCAGTAGTGTTGTCCATGAGCTTGGGAAAACGGATTATTCCAAGGGGTTCTGTTATTCAAGTTTTGTTGTCGAAGGGTCTGGTGAACAAGCTGCGTTTGAGTGCAATATATAAGTGTGATGAAAAGGCCTTCTTGAATAGGTATATCTTTTGCCGGGAGAAAGAAGCTGATGAGCTATTGAAGTTGTATCAGGCTAAATTGGCATAAGACTACAAGAGAAATGAATGGAATGAAGTAATGATGAAGCTTTCTACCCTCCGGCCTCATGTCTTCTGGTGCATCGCATTAGTAATCATACTTTTACGCTTGTTTGCTCTGACTCAAAAATGGTCAAATGATATTGATTTTCTCTATTGACAGTCTTATGACTGTTACATTTGGTCTGCCATTTAAACTGAACTGGTACGTTCTTTGATCATATAGTGAAATCATTTTGTTGATTATGTTTCTTATGTATTGTAACATAAAAGGGAAAGTTGCAAGTTTAGTTTATAGCACCATAGAGAACAACCTATATAAATTCATTGATACAATACATCAACAACTATGTTTTTTGCTACTAAGTGGAGTTGGTTGCATTGATCAAACGACGCAATTGCATTCTATCGTAAAGTAAAATTTTTTGGTAGCATGTTAAAGAATTCCATGAAAAGAAAGCTTATGTTATACCTTATATTGTTATGATAAGCTTCAGTAGTTAGATAATGTTAGGGTTGGATAACATTGAATGCAATTCAGATTCCTTTGGATTTTCTCATTTTAGATTTTCCACTGAAAGGAGTGTGCTTTGGATTTGGTTGGCTTAGATTGAGTTGTCTCTGCCTCTTGTAAAGGTTCTAGTGATTTGTAAGGCTACCTCCTGTTTCGCCACATATAAAGGGAAGAATAAAAAGAACAGAGTAAAGAATACATACTTACTACATTTATCAACTAAGTATGATCTATCTTTATATAATGGCAAGATTTAACCAAAAAACTGTTCATTCTGGGTTTCCCTTTCAGCAGTGCGGGTTAGCTGACTATATTGCCTGATGTCCAGCTAATTAGCTGGGGAACGGAATCATATCATGCTTTGATCTGTCATTGAAAAACGGTGTTTTGAGCTTTAGGATTTACAATATATTAATCACTTTTTCTTTTCTTTTCATTTATTTTTTTAAATTAGATATAACTTACGAATTCTTCTTTCTCTCTATAAAGAAATAAGAACTTAAGAATTCAGTTTGGTTGTGTATTACAGCAATCAAAGATAAATCTGATGAAACACCTCTTCTTCTTAGGTTTGTCTCTGTCAAGTTCTGCTACATGTCTCAAGCTTAGGATTGATGGCCATTTTTATTATCTTGTTTGCTTTTTCCATCTCTTTTGTGTTCTGTGTTTTCTTGTTTTTGTAGAGAGGGGGACGAGGATTAATAAGGCTGATAAATGGAAAAAGCATAACTCATGATATGGGATTAAAGCTGATATGCTTTAAACTTAAACTCCCCATATCTAAACCCCCTGCTGAGACCTGAGAACCATATATGAACACCACAGAACGATCCTATTCCTGATATATGTTGTATGTTAAACCACACAACTTGGATTATTCAAGGGTGGGAGAAAAGCTGTCAAGTGAACAGAAGGTTGACTTCTAACTAGTGAGGTGAAGATATTCTCGCCACTTTGGATTTTTTTTTCGCTGATATCGTTTGGTTTTCTTTTCCATTTTCCTAATAGTGAGTTGCAGTTTTGTTCTTGTGTAATTGCTATTTTGCCACTAATTTCTCTCTCTTTTTCTTCTTTAATTCATGGTGATGTAATTTTTTTTTTCTCGCAGTACTTTGTTTAATTATCTTAATTTTCTGTCCTGAAAAGCAAGCTGATGAGCTAATAATTGGATCTATCCGAGAGATAAGAGATAAATATTGGTTCATGCCTTCAAGGTATTGAACAAAATGAAGAAATAATGAATGTTTTCTACTGCCTAATCTCTGATCTTACATGTATCTTGGTGCATTACATTATTAATCACACAGTTTGTGCCTACTCTCTGATTCTTTTGCCAAGACATCCCTTACGAGGACTGAAAATCCATCCACTATTTGATTCACTTGTACAGCATTTAAGGCTAAGTTTAGTTTGATTGGGCGGGTTGCTCGAGAACTAGAGTTAGACTATTGAGTAGGTAGTAGGACCATTCTGCAAAACAACCTATTGTAAGCTAAATGAGCTGTTTTAGTTTGATCATGTTTTAACATATTGGACAACAATCATGAATACTGAAGCCTCAGTGTAAGTCTCTAAGAATTAGCAGTGTGACCTACGTATATTCACTGACTCTTTCTTCTTTTCTGTTTCTATTTTGTCATCATATACACGATCATCAAGACGAAACAAATACCACTAATTCTCAGCTTGAAACATCTTGAGAAGGTAGACAACGTAAAATAAATCTAAGAGATTGCGGTCGAAGACAACAACTGTATTCCTAAGTTCTCATTTCCTTCAAAGAGTTGGGATGACATGTTTCTTACTTACAAGTTATAACTGTTTCAAAAACTCTTTTGAAAAAGGTGTAATAATGTAAATTGAGATTCTGCATAAGTATACTCAAAAAAAAAAATTCTGTGTAAGCTTTAATCAATGTACATAAATTCCACTGATCATCCAAAGATCAAAGCCATGATTAGAAGTCAGCAAATACGCTCTGTTGAACGGCAAATCTCAAATGGACATTTATTCTTGGAAGAATTAGGTTAAATAACACAAATAATATATGAATAGAAGCAATTATCCTCAAATGATTGATAACAAGGACACTAAAATTAAATAATTAAAATAAATCAAAAAATATAATGAGAATGTAATTGCCTATTGTTATGATTGGCTGAGACATGTTAGGTATTGAGTTTAAAAGTATTTCGCCTCCATGAATCAATTGCTCCGTGTAGATGGTTTTCATGGTTAATTCTCCCCAAAATATAATAGTCATTTCTCACTAATTTTGCATTTGAATTAATGTGACTACAGGAACAACTTGCAAGGATTGCTTAGGGGAATTAAAGAATGAGTACATATATAATGATAATTATGTATATTTATAATGACTAATGAACAAAGACAAAGAAAGCAATTATAGCAATTACTGAAGCAAAGAAGGAGCACGGACCGTCATAGAAAACAAGCCTCGGGTAATATATGAATAGACCATGTTAATGACAAGCATTGGTATTATTTATAGCAAAAGATAAAAAAGTAAATACTTATTTTGGTCCCTATTAAAAATTTTCTGAGATAAATTAATCTTTCAAGATTTAAAAAATCCTGAATAGTCTCTCGTCATTAAAAAATGAGAATACATTACTTTTTTTGTATAGAATTTTTTAATAATATGAATCTATATAGAGGGATTAATGTGTCTTATTTTTTGAACGGTGAGGGACTGACTATTTAGGGGCTTTAAATCTTAAAGTTCTAATTTATGCCCAAAATTTTTATTAAAGACCAAAATAGGTATTTTATCAAAATAAAAATAAAATAAAAAACTTCCCATAAGAAAACACAAAAGAAGTGGAGAACCGGGCAAGTTATTGGATAAGAATACTAAAACTTTTAGGCTAAAAACTAGGAACTGGGCAGCGTTTAAAAAACCAACTCTAAACACTTGGCCCCAAGAAGCCCTTTGGATAAAAGATATATACAATCTTCAGCAAACAAAATAATGCCGTCAATTTTTTAATGTTTTTTGGGTGTCTAGGAGGGGCTATAGCCTCTAACAAACAACAGAACGCATCAGCGATACACCAGCTAAGTCTTCTAATAGCAAACTACCACAACCTGATGGAGGATCCATCAAACTATAAATTGGTAATGGGCATGAATGAGCCAAACCAGCAAGAAAGTCTGCAACCCTTCACGGAATACATGAGACAACTTGACACGCCGAGCTTGACTGAGTAAGCTACTAAGTGGATGCTCTAGAGGAACCCCCTCACGTACAAAGCCAATAGAGTCTGCCTCCAAGATGAGCTTTCGGATTAAGCCAAATAAGAGAAGGGGGAGGGGGGGGTCCCCTTACCTGATTCCCCGAGAAGGAATAAAAGACGTTGTTTTCTCACCACTCCACAGAATTTGCATCGATCATAATGAAACACAATGCATTCCTATTTATGACTCGTAAGGAACAAACATGTCACCCTGCTTCTTTGAAAAGAAATGAGAATTTAGGAATACATTTTAGTTATCTTTGACTGCCACCTCTACTCAGATTTACCTTCGTCCAATTTTTCAAGATGTTTCAAGATGAGGATTAGTGTTAGCTGTTTATGTCTTGATGATCTCGTGTACATACTTAGGTCCTTTTTTATAGAAAAAGAAATTTTATTAGAAAAGAATAGAAAGAAAACAAAAATTAATAATGAAATCTTATGTGAAAAAAAATGTAATAAAGTATACCAATCTCTTTGCATGTCCGGTTAAAAAAAATTATTGATCATACCATTAATAGAATGCCAAAGGGATGCCAAAGAGTAATCATATTTCATAAAAAGTCAACTGTAGAAGAGGAATCATAAAATTCTAATATTTTTTTCGACCAAATACACCGAAGTGCAACATAAACTTTAGATTTCCCAATAAATTTATCCAAAAATAATCTTTTTATATTAAGAGAGAAAGTCAAGAACTAAAACTAAGATTTTATAAAAGAATACATTCTAGGAATCAAAAACTCAGGCTCGAGTCAGAGATATCGGAAAAAAGAATAGACTCAAGTAAGAGAATAAGAGACTCTAATTTAGGGACCTCTCAATCATTCAAATTTCTAAATAAGGGGAAATTATTGAAAAAAAAAAGGCCGAGCAAAAGCATCTAAAAGAGTAGTACTTCGGTCTTTTTCTTTGATATTTCTTAGTGAATTACACTAAGGCCTTGGTACTCAAGATGGTTGTCGAATATGGTAAAACATTATCAAACAAAAACACTTTATTGCTTCCCTCCAGCTTGTTGAGCATACCATAGATAATTTTACAGAAAGATCCCATCTACTGTGTAGTCTAACTGTAGTTCTCGAGCAACCTGCTCAATCAAACTAAACTAATGCCTTAAATGCTGCACAAGTGAATCATAAAGCAGATGGATTTTCAGTGCTTTAGGGAATGTCTTGGCAAAAGAATCACAAAATTCTCCTCCTTTTGGAGCAGTTCTTGTCCTCAGTGTTATTGTGATGGTTAACAGCTGTGCCCTCGGCAGTTCTACACTGAATTTCTAATGCATGTTTTACAAAAACATTTAACTTCCACTGTGTGTAGTCGGTCTGTATAAATTAGTAAAAAATGGTGAGCAGCTAGAAGGCACATGCTTCGCGGAACAACTTAACGACCTAGGAAAGGAAAGGCAATATTGAAAAAATGGTTGAAAGTAAAATTAGTAGCTATAAATAGTATGACGGACCTGAGCATCAATGTCAAGGTCCACCTCTTCAGCCGCAAGTTGGAAGGTTGGATTATTCTCAGAAACTATATGCAATGCCCTGATGAGGTATTCAGGAGACAATCTGGGGAGAGCTGTCCCAAGTAAAACTTTTTCCTGTGCAGAAAGTTTCCTACAATGTTTTCAGCAACAGTTAGCAATGCTGAAAATGTGTAATTAATACAGTACTTATAGCTTGGCCAAAAAAAATATGAAATAAAATAGCAAACTCCAACAAATTGATACAGTATAAAGAGGTCAATTGCAGTTAAATGTTAGATTGTTGTTTGGACGGGGAACTGCAGAAGGCTATTGTTCACGCTGCAGTGGGCAGCATCAGTTTATATCTCATGGCTTTTAGTTTCTTTGGCTCAAGTTACCTAAGACAGATAGGACTAGATTTATTTCAAGGGAAGCAATAGTTTGAGATTAGGGTTGCTATGGATTTTTGGAAGGCAGCAACAAGTTTTTCTTCTGTTTCCCTGTTTGTTAACTAGAAGAACAGTCCATTATTGACTCTATACCAGATCATATTGCTCCTTTTATCTCCCAAAATCAATATCCTGCGACAATTTGACCCTAGCCCTTTGATTCTGCTCAAACAATGATGCAATTTCAGGTCCCTAGACAACCATGAGTTATGAATAATATAAAACCCATCAGCCTTTAATGCTGCATCAGCATAAAACAGCTTGTTCAAAAGCAACTCAATGCAGAGAGTGCATCTAACAAGTAACAACATTATTGAAATTTGCAAATTTCAAATGTAAAAAGAGCGTGTTTGGCACACACACATAGGTATGATATAGATAAATTCAATAGCTTGAGTAGAAAAGAGACCTCAATGCCAAGTGGGGGGATACTTTTTCGCTCAAATCTTATTGAAGGGGCTGCAAATCTTTATAAAAGTAACTGCTATTTGAATTTAATTTCAATTATAAAGTCTCATGACTTTAATAAAATTTTAATCTCAAGGTAAATGATAGGAAAGCAAACAAGCATATGACATACATAACACATATTTATTGCAATTTGACCTTGATCACAAGGCATCAATGCGAGGTGACTGTTTTACAAACCTGCACTTTTGAATCACCAGTGCTTTAAGACTCTTCAAATGCATATCAACTTCATCCAGCTGAAACAACAGGTAGTTGACATAATGACGACATAAAGCATCTTATAAACTCCAAAGTAACATCAAGCAATTGATTACAAACACAATCTAGGAAGGTAATAATCAACCAACCTCAATGGTTAAATCCCTAGCCATATTGCCATATGTGGCTTCTTGAGCAAGCTGTGTATCCAACGGCACATGTGCTTCCTCCTTTAAGTGTCTCCTCTCCTGAAATAGTCAAATATAGAAAGGTTACGACATATAATAAAATATCAAATAGGATAACTGAAAACACTGTTATTTCTGTAAGTGCAACCTCTTAAATTATATGTAAGTAGGCTTCACTCATCCAAAAGAAAGGAAAATATTTTGGAAAAACAAGTTACCTCTCCATCCACTTTATGCAAAAGGAGCAGCCATTGTTCTTCAAACTTGTCCAGCAAGGTCTTTGCCATAACATGGATATCATTCTTTTTATCATTGTATTTCATTGCATTCTTAAAAACCAACCTTACATCAGAATATATCTCCCTGACATTCTTATAACCAGAGCCATCCTTAGCTTCCATTTTACTTTTTATCGTACTGAAATCCATAGGCTTATCAATAACCTACGGGAAGAAAATAAACAAATTTATCTCTAGAAAAAAACAGTGAACAAAGAGCCCTGCTATGAAAGGTAGATGGTTAACAAGCACAACTGAGCCACCCCCAGCAGAAGCACTGACCAGGCAAATATTTGAACATGCATGGTTTTAGGTCAGCATGACTAGCAATTAAGCATGATTAGCAAAGATAGTAGCAAATATCCTATATGTGACACGGTTCTCAAGATTGAAAGAGATAGAAAATAGTGGAGGCAGTGTGGGAGAAGGAAGGGAAAGATAGTAGGCAGGAAATTAGTGAATAAGGAATTGGGTGGACGAGAACCAGACCTCCTGAAAGTCTGGGTTATCGCTGTAATTTTTTCTTGTTCAGTTTGCTTCATTTTCTCTTCATTTCTGTATTTAATGCTGATATATCTCTGATATTAAGTAACAGAATAGCAAATACATACCAATACAAACAATTATTTGTCATTTGGTCCAGTTTTCTATCATAATCTAAACAAAGAGAAAAGCCTTAAACTGATATTTAAACGGAAAAAAAATTACGTCGTAGTAGTCATGCAACCCCAGACCTTCAACATCTACAGGATTCATAAAAGGCCAAGCCCATTTATGCTGAGTGATCTGTGAAGCAACGAATGTATCACAATTGATTTTCCACAGGAAACTTGGTGAGGTCAACTCACAAAATTCAACACAAAGTGGCCATTCATTTAACAAGCAAAAAGATAATTGATCACTGCTTTGATAATCTAAATGAAAGTAAGGTGGTAGGAGATATTGTTTTCCATAAAATCAATACATCTTCATATAGCTCTAGTTTTTTCTTATGTACACAAGTAAACATGGTTCTAAGGTGGTAAAAAGCACAAGCAGTAAATAAATAGTGGCCAACTGCAGAAGTTTTGTATGCAGTGGGCAAAAAGTGCTTAATAACAACTGATAATTGCCTACATTTAACACATGCCTGTTGACTCTTAAAACACAGGGTAAAGAAAACAGAAAAGAAAAGAATGGGAAACAGAAGACAAAAAGATTAAACACTGTATTGTAGATTAACTTTACTAGATATTTTATGATACATCTAAATAGTAGAATTTGTTCATACAAAAAAGTAAGTAAAAGATAAACCTACACAGAATGATTAAAAATGATTGCCGTTCAAAGTGCTGATCTCCAATCTTTCAAAAACTTGAAATCATCAAAGGTTATATCAAAACCTATTAAAGCTTTTAACAATGTCCTAGCCTTTGCAAAAATACAAATTACGCTGAAGTGTCGTTTTTTCAAGAATTAATTAGTGACACCTATTCTAAGAGAAAATACATTGACCTTAAATAGAAGCAAAGAAGAAATGAAATGTACAAGTAAAACTTGTATTTATAACCAAATAATTGTTACATGTGAAAGAAAAACTATATAAAACCCTAATGGGAGAATGCAAATTATTAAATTTAATGAGCCAAACTCAAGATACATTTCACATTAATGGCAAGAAGAGAACAAAGAAGTAGAAAACAATAAGGGGGAGGACTGCGAGATCCCCAACTGAATGAAAAGAAAAAAAACTAGAAATTATTTGGATATTCAGGTTGCAAGTTAGGTAAATGGATGCAACACAACAGAGAGAGGGAAAAAAAAATGAGTAACTGGTCAGATGGTCAGGTGCAAGCAAGTTGTATTCTAGCATAATCAAGTGGAGCCTCTTAGAGCCAGTCAGTGAAAAGCATGTTTATGGGTGATCTGAACATAGTTCAGGGAAGCTATAGAATACAAAGTGGATTTTCAGTAAAGGAAGGAGAAAACAATCAATGCTTTCTACTGGTGAAAGCATCTTAACCCCACAATAGACATCTGAAACATTAAAAGCAGTTGAAAAGTATTAGCCATTACCTGATGCAATATATTGGAAAACTGGTACATGAGCTCTTGCATTCCTTCTGCGGCAGCAGCTTCACTGTGTGATGCACCTTGCAGTGGTATCTTAGTGCCAATAGGATGCTTCTCTTGGCCTTTGTCTTTGGAATTATTAACTTGAAAATCAATGGACTGGTAGAACTGTTCAACATCATTTACTTGTTTCTCAACCTGCATGGAACCCAAGACACGAATAAATTGTTGTTGAACTCAATTTCAAATTAAAATTTATAAATATCGACAAGCCCATAAATGCATAGCAGCAATTTTTCACTTGACAAAATATTAATCCCTATAGCTTCATTCATTGATGACAAGTCTACATGTTGTTTTACTTATACGCCAGTTAACATTAACTAGTATTCTAGTGTAATGCAATCCCATCAAAGTAATTGAAATGCAATTGATAGACAGTCTAGAAATGTTTATTTGCAATTTTGATGCATAGAAAGTAGGAAGGCAACAACTTCTTCATAAAATAATGGTTAAGGGTAGGGAAATATTTAATATTTAATACAATAAAAACCATGATGAAAACAATACAGAAAAAGAAAACAAGGGAGAAAATCATAATAAGAAAGAAGTGCTCTGCTGCATCAAAGTAGGCCTAGTGATAAGCCCAACTAGAACTGAAATAATTAAACCAACCAGGCAGTTTAGTTGTGTTTTTGGCTATGTCACTAGTTAGGGGGAAAGTTCTTTTAGTTTTTGCTATGGTGTCTGGTTATTGACTACTTCTGTAGGCTTTCTTGTTATACATGCAGAGTGATTGGAGGTCATTACTATCTTTTTGGATAAAAGAAATGCTGAAGAGAAAGAGAAGAGTACAAATACGAGGAAAGGAACTGAAAACAGAAAAAAAAAAATAATAATAATATAGCCAATGAGAATCAACTTCATCCCATAAAAATGCCAATTCAAGTAGTTGTCTTTGTAAAAAATTCCAGCATTCCTCTCCAACCATAGCACCAAATAAAACTTATCTATGCACACTGCTAAAAACTTCTAATTAACAAGATTACCTCTATGGTATCCCCCACTCCAAACAAAACCTCTCTTAATTTTCTTTGTTTTGGTTTCAACATTTACAGGGATCACGAAAAGAGACAAGTAGCAAAGAAGGAGCTTGAATAAGAGTAATGTGCCCTCCTAAAAGAGAAGCAAGCCCCTTTTATTATGGTCACCAAATTTCCACCCCACTCAAGGAACTTAATCTCATCCAACAAAACTTCCAATTTAAAGCTTTAAATATAACTTGTGCACAACAAATCAAGCAGCCTACTTCTTTCAGGAAGAAATCCATTTCTATTGAATAAAAACAAGACTTTATCACTAATAGTAACCTAAACATAGAAAAGAGAACTTCTAAAGAGAACTAAACTGTGATATTTTCATGAGAGGAGCATATTATTGAGAATTGTCACAGGATGGACTGCATAACAAGATTGTGGCATCAATAAAAATAACAAAAAGCCAATGAAATTGGCTTCAGCCCAAGTCTTTAGAGACTCAAATGATGATGATGCCAGAGGTTTGATCCTGCATCATACCACCTATCCCCCTCTGCTTGCACCTCCAATGTAACCAAAATAAATACATATATTGACAAGGAAAAAAAAATTGAACAAAAATAAAAAGAATGTACCACATTGAATTTAAACTTAACTCCAATTTATTTACCATTAATAAACTTTACATTGCAACCCAAGAAATAATAAAATGGCAGCCCATTGTACGAGGCTCTTACTTAATAGAATCTGGAGAGGGTAAATGTATACAATCTTAGCGGATAGACAATTTTCGGGATTTGAACTCGTGACTTCCAAATCATAAGACAACAATCTTGGTGTTATGTCAAGACTTATCCTCTCAACCCGAGAAATAATAATTAAACAAAATAAAATAAAAAAGTAGCATCCTCACATGAAGAGTCCGAATTGGTCCTACATGATAAAATACCATAATGCCACAATAGTTGATAAACTGACTCACATTACATTCATGGTATGGGGAACATAATGTTCATCTTGGACTCACGTGACAATAAAGAGTTAAAGACAAAAATTAGGTCTATAACCAGACATATAAAATTTTCTTGAGACAATGAACAAAGCAGAAAACGAGCATTAGCATCTGGGATCAAGAAAAAATTCAAAAGGGATATTGAAATTTTCATCCGGTACATGTGAGTGAGTAATGTCGGGTCCTACACCTGGTCTTATGAATATTAAAAGTAAAATTGACCCTATGTTGAGCTTGGTCCCAGGTAAGGCATTGACGGATCACCAACATATGAATTATGGGATTAAAAATAATAATAATAATAATCCAAAAAGATTAGTAAATAAATAAATAAATGGTTTTGAATTATGAATAGTGAGGCTCACCTTTTCGACTGTGGTGAGAATTTGATCGACAGAAAACCTAAAACCGTTCAGATCTTCCTCTGTGACATTGGGATACGAAGCAGCCATTGATGTCAAAAGTTGAAAACGGGTCAACGAAGAAAAATGAAGAGACGCGTACTAAGGATATATCAAAAGGTGAAGAGGAACAAGTGCAATCAAATATGAATGTGGCACGTGAGGAATTATATACATTGAAAAGGTAGGAAAACATTAATGGCACAAGAGTAGAGGAGACCGAGAATAGGAATGATGGGAACTTGGACCACGCTAGCAGATGTTCAACTATGGGATTGGAGGATGATCATAGAACGGATCAGGTTATTGAAGATTTGGGCCTGAAAATTGTTGAGCCCGAAGACAAGAACATAGTGGCTAATTCCCTGCTGAAATGAGCCACGATTATTGCTAGGCCAGTTACCTCTGAGCAGACTGATCTTGCGCTTTCAAACCCTCCAGGATTTGACAATTTTGTTGCTGAACCAAATGTGGACCAAGATGGGAGCTATGTGGCGAAAACAGAGGATGTTGGAATTGGGGCCATAAATCAAAAAGCGGATGAAAGAAGTGATGCTATGAGATTGAGAAGACATGAGAGTAGAGTTGTCAATATTTCACATCGATCTGAACAGGATGATTCTATTGAATGCCAAGACGAGGAAGTGGCCGAAACATAAGAGGAAGACGAAGACAATGAGTCTGAAGAAGTCATTAGAACATGGAATCTGGGAAAAGCAACAGGCATATCTGTTCAGAAAGAGGCTAATGCACTCCAAGCAATATTGGAAGCAAGAGAGGAGCGGAAGAATGGGAAGGGGAAAAAACAGAAGCAAAAGGACAAGAAGAAAAGGAAGCAGATTATGATTGAATTAGGTGAGTCTCTTGTGTTTTAATGAGAATTTTATGTTGTAATGTCAGAGGAGTTGGAGGGGGTTGCAAAATTAATGCGATCAGAAAAATGATATGTAAGAATAAATTAGGATTTGCGGGTCTAGTTGAAACAAAAAATGCTAGGAGTAATATTCAAGAGATTCGAAGACTATGGGGATTAGATGATGTTAAATGGGAGGAAGTGGATGCTCAGGGAAGGAGTGGAGGGATTTTGTGTATGCGGGATGACAGTTTTCTAATGGGTGGTAGGTGCATTAAAGGGGATAGGTCGATATGTATTATGGGTTTTCTTACCGGAGTCTCAAATGGAGGTCTATATTGGCGTGGTTTATGGGCTTTATGATGCAGAAGATAAAAGAAGAATTTGGCATGAGCTGCTAGAGGCAAAAGCTAATTTTAATGTGCCAGTGATGATGATGGGTGATTTCAACGAGATAAGGCATCCACATGAAAGAAAAGGTTGTGAAGAATACTCTAGGAATATGAGGGATTTTGACAAATGGGTGAATAACATGGGACTTGTGGAAATACCTCTGAGTGGGAGAAAATTCACTTGGAGGAGAGGTCGGTCCTATAGTAGATTGGACAGGGTATTCATGGAACCTCCTTGGTTTCAGAATTTCCAGAATATTAGACTTTCAGCTACGAACTATTCTTTATCTAATCATGTTCCTTTATTGTTACAATCTAAAGAGGTAAGTTGGGGTCCAAAGCCGTTTAGAAGCTTAGATGCCTGGTTTTCACATTCAGGCTTCATTAAGTTAGTGCAATAGGAATGGAAGAGCTATGGAAATTTGAATGTGTTGGAGAAACTTAGAAATTTGAAGACCCCACTGAAGAAAAGGAATAAAGAGTCCTTTGGTGATATTGATGTCAACAAACAAAAGTTTGAGAAGGAGATATATCAAGTAAGCAAGAGGTTAGACGAAGGAAGCTCTAAGGAGGTGGACCTAGCACGGTTTAATGCATTAAAGAGTCAGGTCTAGATTTGGTATGACAGAAAGAATAACTACTACAGACAACTATCTCGGGAAAAGGCCATTAAGGATGTGGACAAAAACTCTAAGTATTTTCATGCAGTTGCATCAATCAGAAAGAGAAGGAAGGCAATGATTCAAATCAAAAAAGGAAGAAGAATTATCAAGTCTCCCAGAATGAATAAAATGGAGGTGAGGAATTTTTTTATGAAGCTTTACAAACAGAAGCGGATGCCTGAATTTCAGTTCCAACAAGATCTTGTTGACAGAATCTCGGAACAAGAGGCAGAGGAGCTTGAAATGTTGCCTACAAAAAGAGAAATTATAAATGCTGTTTGGGATTGTGAGTCCTCAAAAGCTCCAGGTCCAAATGGGTTTAACTTTAATTTTATTAAGAGATGTTGGAACTTCATTGAAAAAGAGTTTGTGAAGTGTGTAGAGGATTTTTTTCATGAGGGGTCCTTACCTAGAAATGCAAACATGACATGGGGTTATATTAGCTCCAAAAAAGGATGATGCTATGGAGATCAAAGATTATAGACCGATTAGTATGATTGGGTGTGTCTGCAAGATTATTACAAAGGTGCTTGCAAATAGGCTCAGAAAAATTATGGATATATTGGTGGGTGAAACGTAGACTGCTTTTGTCAAAGGAAGACAAATTCTTGATGGCGCTCTCATTGCAAATGAGGTAGTTCACTAGGTCAGAAAGAAAAAAAAGGAAGTGATTATTATGAAACTTGATTTTAAAAAGGCTTATGACTTTGTTAGATGCGTCTTTGTGGATCATGTTCTTGAAAAAATGGGGTTTGGAAAAAGATGGAGAAGCTGGATTTGGTGCTGCTTGTCTATAGTTGAAATGTCAGTAATAGTCAATGGGTCACCCACAAAGCCTTTTAAGATGGAGAAGGGATTAAGACAAGAAGACCCTTTATCACCGTTCCTTTTTGTTCTTGTTGCTGAGGTGCGAAACAAAATACTGAATAGAGCAGTAGAATTGGAGTTGATTAACATTGGGAGACAAGGAGCGACAATCTCACACCTACAATTTGCAGATGACACCATTCTTTTTGCACCATCAGATAAAGAGGTATGGATGAATTTTAGAAGAATTCTTGATTGTTTTTGGGTGATGTCTGGTCTAACAATAAATTATGAAAAATTAGCATTTGTACCCGTTAATTGTGCTCAAACATATGTAAATGAATTGAAGTTGGCCCTTGGATGTCAAACCGTTTCCTTTCCTATTAAATATCTTGGTATCCCGCTGGGTGTTAACACAAGAAAGGTGGACACATGGGAACCCATTATAGAAAAGATTAAGAGGAAGTTAAGTGTTTGGAAGAGTAAGTTGCTATCTCGGGTAGGTAGGTTAACTCTAATTAAATCTATACTCATCAGTTTGCCATTATACTACTTTGACACATTCAAAATGCCTAAGAAGGTGGTTCAGAAGATAAACTCTCTACAAAGTAATTTCTTTTGGGGTCTCAAGAATAGAGGAAGGTCTATTCCACTGGTGAAGTGGGATATTATTCAGAAGCCCAAGAAACGAGGGGGCCTTGGAGGGGGAGATTTAGTTGTGAAAAATGTAGCTTTATTATTTAAGTGGTGGTGGAAATTCTTATCTGAAGGCTGCCCATTATAGAAGAGGGTTGTTTGTGTGTGTAATAACATTAACTTGGAGGCTTCGATAACATTAAAAGGAAGTGGTAAAAGTGGAGGTCCTTGGACTACCATTTCTGAAATTGGCAGTTTAGATCAACGTGTATATCGCATTACCAGTACTGGAATTATGCAGAAAGTCAGGAATGGCTAGAACTCAAGATTTTGGGAGGATGTTTGGCTGGGAGAGTTGAGTTTGAAAGTAGTTTTCAAGATTATACTCCATGTCTACTTAGAAAAATTGTGTCATTGCCAAATGTGGACTCTGGGATGGGGGATCATGGGTTTGGAATCTTCAATGGACGAGAGAATTCTTCCAATGGCAAACACTTTTATTTTCTAATTTGTAGGTACTGTTGCAGCAGATTCAACTTGTGGAGGGCATCCAGGACAAAGTATATTGGAGATTTCAAAGCTCAAGGTGCTTTTCAGTTAAAGGTTTCCAAGATTAATATTTTAAAGAAATTGATCATATTCAGCAGCACAACAAGGAGATTAACAAGGTGTGGAGAAAAGTGGCACCACCAAAGGCAGAATTGTTTTTTTGGCTAGTAATGCAGGGGAGAATTAATACAAAGGTCAGACTTCAAAGCCTAAACTTGCTACCCAATTCTGATACAATATGTGTTTTTTGCAATAATGTTGATGAAGATATATCACATCTACTATTTAACTCTACTCATGTTTGGAAATTTTGGTACTGTTGCTGCAATACATGGGGGTTGAGTTGGGTTATGTCAAATGACCCTAACGTAAATTTTGATAGCTGGTTAACAACTCTATTCAAAGGGGAAAATAGAAGGAGATGGATTTTGTGTTTTTATGTTATCACATGGTCAATATGGAAGCACAGAAATGACATTATTTTCAAAGCATCAAATATTTCATGGAAGCAGCTACAGGTGGACATGGAACAGAGATTTACATATTGGTTGGAGTCTTGGAATAGACAACGTTGAATCTTGCAATCTTCTGCTAAGAATAAAGTGGAGTGGGAGTATACTGCATCTGGTATTAAATAGGGGTGGAAGTGTATTACACACTTGTATGTTTGTTGTGGGGCTTTTCTGGACTTCCTACTGCATTCCTTTTGCCTTTTTCTACTTGCGTCCCTATTTGGGATTAAGCCTCTTATCTTTGAATAATCAAAAACAAAACATGCCACTCAATAAAAAAAAGGATGATAAAGAGTTAAACCGAAATGGACACACATACATGAAAAAGATTATCTTACTTTTGGATTAGTGCTCTAAATTGCATGAAAAAAATTATAAAATGGGGGTTATGTATATATTGATCTACATTCACAATTCAATATCTATGCAAAATCCTTCCTACCATCCAACACTGCTCTTTCCTAAATTTTTCAAACCAATTTTCTCGACACTTTCTTTATGGTGCTATTCTGCCTATTTGATTATTTTCTTTTTTAGCTCCTCAAAGGTATTCTTTTGAGGTTTTATAGAGGATATAGTTCTTCCAATATTGGATTTAAACTTAATACCAGGGACATTTACCATTTTTACTGACATTGGTCCACCTATTTGATTATATATGCACTCGTTTAATGTGCTCATGCTCATGATACTACTGTAAATTGTTGAAAGTACGTATGAAGCTTACTTGAATTGAGCTTTGCCATTGTCTGAAGAAGAGCTTTTACAAATACACATGTGGTCAAATGAAAAACGTTAATATAAATTTGAGTTCACGTAAATCCTATATGTGATAATATATCATCTAATAATTTTGTAATATTTATATATTTATAATTTTAAATTAAACTTTGAGTAGTTAAGATATTACTATATGTAAAATTTATCATAAACCCGAATCTATATCAACATTACTCGTGGTTAAATGCTTATAAATCTAGAATATTTCTTTTACTCCGAGCAAATCAACTTTTACTCCATGAAAAAACTCCCACCTGTGAATTTGACTTCTCTTAACTTTTCTCTCCCATTCTCTCAATTGAAATCAACAGTTGAGACACTCTATAGAGGAGGTTTTTTTTTCATAAATAAAAGGAAAAAAAATATTTTCAAAAATACGATAATTTAATAATAATTACGAAAATTCGAGGTTAATGGGGTATTAGGAAAATTGGCCTAGCTAAGTCGATTTATAATATTTTTTTTCCTATAAATAGCGGCCTGAATAACTCGATTTCTACATTCTTAGAGAGAGAAAGTGAGGTTGTGGTTTGTTAGAGAGAGAGAGAGAGGTGGAGAAAAACTGGAAAAAGAAGTGAGAGGAAAGGGAAGAAGAAGAAGAAAGGTAAAATTTAAAGTTAAAAAATTATATATTTGTATTTATGAATTATTATAATTACTCATTCTTATTATTGTATTTGTGCTGTAGATCTAGAAATATGGAGCATAATTTACGCCGTCTAGATGGTACTGTGCATATTGCTGGAAGACTTAATATATAGATAATTTATTTTTATTAGTATGCATTGATAGTCAAATTAGATTAGATAAATTAATTATAATGTGAATTTATATTTGAATTTGAATCTGAGTTAGAATTAGAATTAGAATTAGAATTAGAATCTGAAGCTGAATTTGGCATTAAGTTTGAGTGCAAGATTCGATTTTCAAATTTTGAATTTTAAATTTTAAATTTGAAGTTGAATTTGAGCAAGAATTTTGAATTTGGAATTTTGAATTTAAATTTGAGATTGAATTTGTATTTTAAATGTCGATTTGAATTTGTATTCATAATTTGAATCTTAATCAAAATCTGCAATTGAAATTGATTTTAAATTTAAATTTAGTATTCAATTCTGAATCTAAAGCTGAATTTAAAATTGAGTGTGTATTTGAACTTGAACTTAAATTATCATCTGAATTTGAATTGAAATTTGAATTTGATTTTTATTTTAATGTGCATTTGAATTCAAAATTGATATTACATCTTAATTTGAAGATAAATTTGAATTTGAGTACGAATTTAAACTTCAATTAAAATTGAAATTAGAATTATAATTAGGGATGGCAATGGATACTCATGGGGGCGGAGACATGTCCCTACCCCATCCCCATTTAGAATTTCCCCCCATCCTAGTCGAGGGTCCCCATTCCCCGTTCCCCGTGGGAATTCGGATTCTTGCAAATAACCGCGGGTTTCTATAAAAAAAATCAAAAAAAGATAAAAATACAAAGAAAATACTTTTAAACTTAATAAAATATCCATAAATATTCATAATTTATATTATTATCCAATACAACACAATACAATTTAAATTAAAAATAAAATACATAATTGTAAATCTATTACAAGATAATAGAAATATCCAAATCACAAATTACATATATTCAAATTACAAACTCAAATATCTAAATTTCAAACTCAATTAGTAAATTTCCTAATAAATGTACAAGTCAAAGAGAAATATAGGTAGTAAAATCATATATTTAGTTATTATAAGAGATATATAAGGATATTTGTATAACTTCATATTTAAGCAGGGACTTCACAGGTTTCCATTAGGCGGGGACCTCATCCCCTACCCTAATTATCTAAATGGGACATCCCCCCATCCCCGTGGGGACCAAATCTGTCCCCGTCCCTGTCCAGTTGCAGATAATCCCTGGGAGTACCCGCTTTAATAGATATTTTTGCCATCCTTAATTGTAATTGAAAGTCCAACTATAATTTTGAATACAATTTTGCGTGTAACTCTAAATTCAAGTTGAATCTGATTTTAAATATAAATTTGACTTTGTATGTAATAGCCTAATCAAATGCTTCGAGGTCGGCATCAGCACTCATAAGTATTGGAACCACATCCACTTATGCAAAATAATTTGGTACAGGCAGGTTTGTGGTATGCGACGAATATATCATATATTTCACTATGATAGTGCATTAATTAGTGCGCTTATCGAGCGGTGGCGTTCAGAGACGCACATATTTCATTTCCTATTTGGAGAGTGCACTATGATACTTCAAGAGGTTGCATTGCAATTGTGATTGCACATTGATGGTGAGCCAATTAGTGGATGCACATCTAACTGGGAGACCTATTTGTAATTTATAGAGCTTCTATAGGGAGCTATTTGGGGCAGTGCCAGATGAGTCAGATATACAAGGAAGCATTATTAAACTCACCTAGTTTAGCACAACAATTCCTACTTTAGATGTCGATGCATCCAAGGGGACGATTGCACACCATACTTGTGCATTCATTCTACGATTCTTGGTGGATTTTTGTTAGCAAATGCATCAGCCTCGAGGTTTAGTCTAAAGTGGCTACATCTTTTCCATTACTTTGGCCAAATTTGGAGGCTTAGTTGGGGTTATGTAGCATTGGCGACTTTGTATCACCAATTACGTTGCACTATTAGTCACGACACCTAGAATATTTCTAGGTTCCTAGCCCTTCTACAATCATGGGCATGGTGGAGAATACCAGCATTGCGTCCTAAAGGTAGATACCAACTTATGTTTCCTTTAGCTAGGAGGTAACTTTTTTATAAAAACGGTCAATTTCATTTATCATTTTCTATTTACAATAGTACTAAATCTTCTTTTTTTTAGATGAGGAGGATTTCGATGTTCGTCTAATTTGGAGGAAAGACGACTATTTCATTTTAGGGAGATTATTGATACTATCAACATTAAAAGGGGTAAGCTGTGTAGCATGGCTATTGACTTGCGAATTGATAGTAATTTTTTTTTATGGCATCTAAATCATAATATGCATTGCAGTTTCAATGGCTGCCATATGAGTATGTGGAAGTGACTATGAGGATGCCTGAGTTTGTGTATGTTGACTTTGATATTTGAGTGTCCATGACATCTCTATTGTGCTTGCTATCATCAAGTGGCACCAAGTAGATTGCGTCCTTTGACAGTTTGGTGAATAACAACACATACTGGAGGAGCCGCTAAACATTGACGGGCTACACGGTAATGACGGGAGGGGCATTGATTATTGGTAGTCTACGCACTACCGCCACTATTATGAGATATGGGATGAGCGTAGGGGCTAAGTCGTTGAGTTTCCCTTCGCGCTGAGCCTCCTTCCATCACTCGTGTACTTCGAATGGTACTCGGGTATTACACAACGTTTTTTTGTTAAGAAGGAAAGCCCGAAATGACCCTAGGGTGGCCGAACTCCTGGTTGATGTACTAGTTGATGTCCCACCATCGCCGTTTGTGTGAAGACCAGATCATTTTCCCAGCCCACATTGTCAAGGGTGTGGAAGACATAGTGGGACTCGTGCTAGCCGTCACACCCATTGTGGGGTGTGGGCTTTAATGATGACATCGTTGATGACAATGTAGATTTTGACTATGCGGAACCCAACCACATTTCTATGTCGAGTTGCAGCCACCCCTCTATACCAGGTTCTAGCCATCAATTCTCCAATCCTAGTCGCCAGGTCGATGTTGCTTCGACTTCCTAGTTCATACCCTACTCTAGCCCCGATCAATAGTTCATGAGCAAGCTTAGTTAGGATATTGACCCTAGGTTTTCTTTAAATGTTGAAGATCTCTTCAATTCGCAGATGCCACGTGGGTATACTAAGATGCACATTCAAGACACTGACATGTACAGGTCATACCAGGAGGCCGTTGCCTCTGCTACTGCACCTCAATCATCACATGATCTATCGACAACATCCGAGTGCTACAAGCCATCTATGGATGGTGTTCTCAACTTATATGCACCAGACATGGCATTCTCGACCATGCAGATGCAGTCACCTAACTTTGCCTGCGCAATGTATGGTTTTGATCTTTTCTGCAATCACCTTTCCTTACAAAGAGCTCAACGAGGCAAAAGTAAGTGATTTTACAAGGGCTGTAATTAGAAGATTGTGGGTGTCCTTGAGAACAGATCGAGAATGCCATACATCAAGGTCAAAACCATATATCGCACGGGCAGAGTTAGGTAACTGCATTTGTATGGCCAAGAATGATATGTCTGGTGCATTTAGGTCGAGAACACTATCCACAGATGGCCTGTAGCACTCGGATGTCGTTAGTGTATCATGTGATGACAGAGGTGCAATAGCTGGGGCAGCAGCTTCCTAGTATGACCGGTACATATTTGTGTCCTAAATGCACATTTGAGCTTACCCGGGTGGCATCTGCAAATTGAATAGATCCTCAATACTCATAGAAAACCTAGAGTCAATATCCTAACTGAGCCAAATCGTGAACTGCTAACCGAGCTAGAGTAGGGCATGAACTGGGAGGTTAAAGCAGCACCGATCTGGCGTCTAGGACTGGAGAACTGATGGTTAGAACCTGGCATAAAAAGGTGGCTACAACTCGACATAGAAATGTGGTTGGGTTCTGCATAGTCAAAATCTACATAGTCATCATCAACGCCCTCATTAGAACCCACACCCCCTGATGGGTGTGACGGCTAGCGTGGGTCCCACTATGTCCTCCATGTCCTCAACGGCGTGGGCACAGAACATGATTTAGTCTGCGCACAAACGGCGGTCGTGGGGCATCAGCTGGTGCATCAACTAGGAGTTCGGCCATCCTAGGGTCATTTCGGGCTCTTCTTCTTGACAAAAGATGTCGTGCAACACCCCGAGTATCATTCGAAGTACGCGAGTGATAGAAGGAGGCTCAGAGCGGAGGGAAACTCAATGACTCAGCCCCTACACTTATCCCATATCTCATAATACTAGCAGTAGTGTGTAGGCCACCAATAATTAGTGCCTTCACATCTTTATCGTGCAGCCCGCCATTGTTTAGCTGCTCCTCTAGTATGTGTTGTTGTCCACCAAACTGTCAAAGGACATGATCTACTTGGTGCCACTCGACAATAGCAAAGCACAACAGAGATGTCATGACACCCAAATATCAGATTTAGCATACACAAACTCAAGCGTCTTTGTAGTCATTTCTGCGTACTCATACGGCAACCACTGAAACTGTATTGTATATCAGTCATGATTTAAATGCTATAAAAAAAATTACTCTCAATTCGCAAGTCAATAGTCACCCTGCACAGCTTACCCATTTAATGTCGATAGCATTAATAACCTCCCTAAAAGAAGCAGTCGTCTCTCCTCCAAGTCAGACAAACATCGAAATCCTCTCCACCTAAAAAAATGAAGAATTAGTACTCTTATAAATAGAAAATAGAAAATAGAAAATAGAAAATAAAAAAAATAAATTGATCATTTTTATAAAAAAATTACCTTCCAGCTAAAGAAAACATAAGTTAGTATCTGCTTTCAGGACGTAATGCTAGCATTCTCCACCATGCTCATGATTGTAGAAGGACCAACACCTAGAAATATTCTAGGTGTCGTGCCTAACTGCGCGACATAATTGGCGATACAAAGTCGCCAATACTACAGAGCCCTAACTAAGCCTCCCAATTTCGCTAAAGTCATGGAAAAGAGGTAGCTACTTTAGGCGAACCCTTAAGGCCGATGCATCTGCCAGCAAAAATCCACCAAGTAATCGTAGAATGAATGCTCGAGTATGGCGTGCACTCGTCTCCCTGGATGCATCGACATCCAAAGTAGGAAAATGTTGTGCTAAACCAGAGGAGTTTAACAATGCTTCCTTACATATCCAACTTATTTAGCATCAGCCGAAGTAGCTCCCTACAGAAGTTACATAAATCACGATCCAAATAGGTCTCCCAGTTAGATGTGCATCTGCTAACTGGCTCATCATCAATGTGCAATCCCAGTTGGAATGCAACGTCTTGAAGTGTGATAATGCACTATCCAAATAGCAAATGAAAGGTGTGCATCTCCGGACGCCACCGCTCGACAAGCGCACTAATCAATGTGCTATCATAGTCAAATATGTGGTATGTTTGCCGCATAACACAAACCTGCCTGCTCCAAATTATTTTGCATCAGTGGATGTGGTTCTGGTACTTGCGAGTGCTAACGCCTACCTCGAAGAACTTGATCAAACTATTGCATACAAAGTCAAATTTATATTTAAACTCATATTCAACTTGAATTTAGGGTCACACGCAAAATTAGATTCAAAATTATAATTGGACTTTCAATTACAATTCTAATTCCAATTCTAATTGAAGTTTAAATTCACACTCAAATTCAAATTTATCTTCAAATTAAGATGTAATATCAATTTTGAATTCAAATTCATATTAAAATAAAAAAATCAAATTCAAATTTCAATTCAAATTCAAATGATAATTTAATTCGAGTTCAAATGCACACTCCATTTCAAATTCAGCTTTAGATTCAGAATTGAATATCGAATTTAAATTTAAAATCAATTTCAATTTCAAATTCAGATTTGGATTAAGATTCAAATTATGAATACAAATTCAAATTGATATTCATACTCCGATTAAAATACAAATTCGAACTAAAACTTAAATTTAAAATTGCAAATTTGAAACTCCCACTCAAATTTAAATTCAAATTCAAAATTTCAAATTCAAAATTCAAAATTCAAAAGTTCTGCTCAAATTCAACTTTGAATTTCAAATTTCAAATTCGCAAATTGAAAATCGAATTTTACACTCAAACTCAATGCTAAATTCAGCTTCAAATTTTAATTCTAACTCTAATTCTAATTCTAACTTAAATTCAAATTCAAATGCAAATCCAAATCTAAATTGAACTTTACATTCAGATTGAAATATGAATTCAAATATAAATTCATATTATACTTAATTTATCTAATCTAATTTAACTATCAACGCATACTAATAAAAATAAATTACCTGTATTTTAAGTCTTCCAGCAGTATGCATAGTACCATCTAGATGACGTAAATCATGCTCCATATTTCTAGATCAACAACACAAATATAATAATAAGGATGAGTAATTGTAATAATTCATAATTACAAATATATAACTTTTTAACTACAAAATTTACCTTTCTTCCAATCTTTCTCCACCTCTCTCTCTCTCTCTCTCTAACAAATCACAATCTCACTTTCTCTCTCTAAGAATGTAGAAATCAGCCCACCCAAACCACTATTTATAGAAAAAACACTATAAATCGGCCTAGTTGAGCCGATTTTTAAAAACAACATAAATCTAGGCTGATTTATGTACAAATCAAACCTTGTACGTAAATCAGCTAAACTAGGTCGATTTACGTTGTTTTTAAAAATCGGCTTAGCTAGGTGAGTTTTTCAATCCCATTAACCCCAAATCTTCATAATTATTATTAAATTATCATATTTTTTAAAATAATTTTTTTCCTTTTATTTATGAAAAAAGACCAGAAATCTCTTCCCCAGGAGTTCCAAGTCTGAATCATAAATGTGATCCCCGCTTTCTATAGCAGCAGATCTTTGATCTCCATGACATACACTACGATATACTTTTCTTGTATTTGGATCCACAAATCATGAGCGAAAGTCGCTAGATTAGCTTTTTTTGTATTTAAAACGGTTTATACCCAAAATCTGTTAAAAAAAAATAATAAACTTTTAAAAATAGCCATCAGCTTTAGCATAAAGCTAGCTAGCATATATAAGAGAATGAATAATATTATTTGTATATTTAAAATGGATATTAAGGATATATATTATAGAAAGAAAAAATATATATACAATATTTGATAAATACAATCAAGTCTTTATGTCTTTATCCTTTTATGATCTCTACTCTTAATATTTAATTTTAATATATAAATAATATTATTCTGAAATGATGTTAATTAGAGGTTGATAATGTTTCCTGAAAAAAAAAAAAAAAAGACAGTTGTTGATAATGTCTTTCCCTAGGAAGATGGTAGCACCTCTTATATAAAAGGATTCCCCCCACCCCCTGCCCCCCCGAAGATAACAGCTCCTCATACTCGTTCAAATTTCTTCAGATTTTTACAAGTTTATGCACATAAATATTAAAAAAAATTCATACAACTAGAATTTTTATTAAAATTTATTTATCAAAATGCATACTTATTGATCTTTATATAAATAAGGGAGATATGCTATTTTATTTTATACAATAAATATCCTTATTTTCTGTTAAAAAAAATAGAAATTTGTTTCCAACGACATATCATTACTCCACATATTAGTATGCTCTATGTCTGTTGTACATAAATCAATAGCACAGTGAACCTACACAAAGCAGCAAGTAAAATGAAAAACCCAGCAAAATACAGGACTCTCATATGGAACTAATCACTTTTGAATGAAGCAACAAAAGAGAAAGGAACGATTTGATGAACCAACAGACCCACCTCACTTCCTTAACTGGAAAATGACAAATCAATATTACAAAATGATTCACAATAAACATTCACATGCACATTAACTAACAAATCTCAGCATCAACTTAAGCAACCCAGATCAACTACAGAGATATAAAATAAAAGAATAAGAGAATTGGTGTGTAAACAATTTTTGAGTATATGCAAACTATCACACATATATCTGCATGCCTCTGCAAACTATAGCAAACATTGGAAAGAGAAATTATCAAGGTTTTGGTGGTTCTTCTGCTTGCTCAACTGAAGCTGGTTCAGCAGGTTTCTCTTCCCCTTTTGCAGCTGGGGCAGTACTCTCAGGTGGCTGTTCCTCAACCTTTTCTGCTGCAGGTGGATCTGATTCAGTTTTCTCAGGTGTCTTTTCTTCTACTTGTGGTTTCTCCTCTTCCTTCTTCTTTTTCTCTCCTTCAACCACTGTCTCCCTCTCTTTGAGAGTACTTGTTTCTTCTTCTGTTTTAGTTTCTGTAGGAGGAGGGGCTTCAACTTTCTCTACTTTCTCTTCTGTAACTACGAAAGTTGACACCTTCTCAAAAACAAAGAAAACCGGGCCTGAAACCAAGGCTGATCCAAACTTGGAAGATGCTTCAGACACCGGCTTTGATCCTGGGAAATCTGAAAAATATTTTGTGGGGCATTCAGATAAGATCAGTATTAATAAATAAAGTTGATATTTTACCAAATTAGTTTTCAGTAATAGAGAGATCTGAGTTGCTTTTTTTAGGTAAGTATATAAAAAGGTTACAAATATTTCACCAATTTTAACGAGCTCCTCTAGGAACTTGTGGACTGCTGTAGAGTTCTTCTTTAGTCCTGCTTCATTGCGTTCTTTAACCAAACTCTGTGAGGTGATGAAGATTTTTAGCAAGGGATTTGTCAATCGATGTTGGTGGGTTACATATATGCACGCGTGTGTGTGTGTGTGTGTGTGTGTGTGTGTGATAGTGTGTATATATGTATGTTATTGCGTTCATACCTTGATTTCGGTTGATGAAGCCTCATATACTTCAATTACTTTTGTTTGAAGTTCTGTCCTCTTTTCTTCAACCGCTTTGTTGTACTCCTCCTAAACCAAACACCAATAAACCATATATACACATCAACTTCTGTTTCATTCTCAACAAATATAAACAATTATTAAACATAAAAATCATTCATGCGCCGTCATCTAAAAGCTTATACTTTGGGATAGTTTATGACTTGACATCGAATTCTATATGATGGTCTATGTTACATAATACATAGCGTTTAAAAGCTGACATGACAAACCTTGGACTCATCAAAGGACTTGGAGGCTTCAGCAGCAGCAGCCTTCTTGGTGCCACTCTTATCAAAAACCTTCTTGATCTTGGGAAGCACCTTAGATTTCCAGTACCCCATATCTTTGTGCTTCTAATTCGAAATCTCTCTCCCTCTCGTGGTCCTTAACAAACTATCAAAGTCGAACTCAATTCAAGTATACTGTTCCAGCCACTTGTCCCTCCAAATTAAGCCACACATATAATATAAAGCTTTTATCACTCAGCAGGCACCACCCTCCAGCACACACAAACACACGTACATACTTCCAAGTTCCAACCAAACAAGCCTTCAAATTCCAGCCTAATTACGTGCATGACCGCTTGCCCAATCATGCCAGCCAACTTGCTGCTGCTAAAATGACCTCACTGCCCTTTTATGTCGGTCCATGCAACCAGTATGATACGTAAACGTCAAAGATGAAGCAAGGACAAAACTGCAAATGCACAAGAGTTAGGTCTAACAGATATGATTGACATGCTTCAGTAAATATGTGGGGAACAATAGGGGTATAAAAGGGAACAAAAGTTTTGTGAGGGGAAGTGACAGTTGGCAATCAACTCATGTCGTAGGTGGCAAATGTCATATGTGGGTCCATGACATTTTGTATTTATGCTATCTATCATTTTGTTTTATTAATTTTGATGCCTCTGATGTTGATCTGTAACACATAATTTGGCTGTGTCATTTACATTTTGTGCATGCATATTGCATTTAGGACAAGAATGCGCCAGTGTTTGCTTTGGCTTCTCAAATGAAACTTGGCACATGGCTTCGCTGGTCTATGCAATCACGCCTTCAATGACTTCGATTCTATTAAAAAATCAAGTTTGTTTGTAGCTTAAGGCTTGGACTTCGCGGGTTAATTAGGGCAAGCTAACCAACTAACTAAGCAAAAATAATAGTACAATTTATAGCGTGAACAGAACTGTTTTGAAACGAAAACTGGAGTTGAAGGTATCTTTCTTTCGTAGGGTCGGAATTTCCTCCGATTCAAGTATATAACCTATTCTTTTGTTTTCTTATTCACTGAAAAATATGGTGACTCCCTGCTTGCTGCTTAAACACGAAGGGCCCAAATTCATATCTAATAACGGTAATGTTAACCAGAAATGAAAATGACAGCTATATAATCAGGTAACATACACCTTATTAGCATAAGCATCGGCAGATAAAAGTAAAGTGAATTTAGTTTCATTAATAATTCAGTTATTACTATATTTAAAAATATTTTAATATGCATAAATCATTATATACATAAAAGAATGTTCGAATAAAACTTGACGCACTTATATCATAACTTTTTATATAATATAATTATAAATTATATAGCTATTTGTCATCTTAACCATTTGTATTTAACTTCTGAAAAAAATTAAACATCAGTAATCAATATTTATATAATCAAATAGCTCATATATATATATATATATATATATAACAAAAATGCATACATAAAAAACGCTTTAAATTTTAAAATTTAGGCATCATGTAGTCAGGTTTTTTGTTTAGATTCTTAAGTAGATAACCCTAAAGCTTAGTTGGCGAAATTTTTCTTATGTGTACAACCAGAATTACACAAATTGAAATCAATCTGACAAAAAAACTACCATACAACTCTTACATCAGCATCAGTATAAATACTGTTTCTAATCTAATTACTAACATTGTAAAACTCAGTTAATATATGTCTGTGAAGTGGTAAGGAGTAAGGACCAATTCAATAAGACCAATTAAATCTCAAAGAAAAGAAAAAATTAAAAGACCAATTAAATAATGGATGAAATATAGCACGGCTGTTGTTGCGCCCCTCCACGGTGCCAGATTCTAGATACAAATGCATTATACAGGGGCACCCACAGTTTTCCAACATATTACTAGTACTGTCATGATATGAGGAACAAGCTTACAGCTCAAGACAAGGAACCGCCAGGTCGCTGCAACAGTCTGAATGAGAAATGTTTTCCTAATTCTTACTTCATTAAGCTGTCAATCTCAATCAATGACAAAATTAGGAGCCACAGCTAAAATTCGATCATTTCTTGATACATGCTCTTGACCTGCACCTTCTGCTGCTTCTTGCATACCATCATCCACCACTATCAAATAGCCCTCTCTTCGAATTAAACTCTGCAATACAATACACGTGTTTTGTATAGTTAACATGCCATATCCACCAGCCAATAATGAACTTAATTCTTGGAAGGATATGAAAAAATGTATACTTCTATAATAGCTTTAAGTCTGGAAACTTCTGCTGCCGCCTCCTCCACGGAACTGTAATTGTTTTTCTCATTTTGTTGGTCTACATACCATTTAATCAAATCTCGTTGCTTCATTCCAGCCAACCCAGTTCCTGAAAAATTAATAAGCCCACAGAAATTTCACTGTTCAGTATCGTATCACATTGGACACCAGATATTTGTTATATCCCTAGCAAAAACTCTTTGTACAAATAACTATTGATGAAAACCAGACAGGGGCATTCAGAGCTTAAGAATCTCAACAAAATATACAAGTCCTTTAAACCAGAGAGGCTAATCGATTGAATATTTCATAACTTAGCGCTCAAATGTTAAATAACAAATGGCAGATGTTTCAAGTGGCACCTTGTTGCATGACAGTTTCTTCGTGCTGTCTAAGATGCATTATTAGGGCCCTGGTAACTCTCTGAAAGTATTCATCACTTATAATAAGTTTCTTCCCCTGGGGGTTAGACACATCTGCTGCATTTTCTGTAGGAATTAAAACAATGCATATTTAAGCTTCTTTATCAAGATAGATAATTCAAGGTAAAATGAGTTAGCGACACCTCACCATTAGTCCCAGCAGCTTGCTGATTTCCTGCTTGATCATCAGCATCTCTATTATTATCATTTCCATCACCGCCATCACCCCGGTTCTCTTCTTGAAACTCAGATAGATCAATCTCACTGGACTCCACACTGCAGGAAAAGGGTAAAATGCAGTTAGCGCCAAAAGCTAGCTCATAAAATAAAAATTAGAAAAAGGTATTTGTCCTACCTTATTATGGATGTTTTCAGCAGTCTTACAGCTAGACGAACATGACGAGGTTGTACCTGTTACAAAATCTTCTTTAGGAAAATATACCAAGTTAAATACATTATTGATAAGCCTCCCTAAAAGCACCTGATTTTCCAAATGAATCCGTGCAATGGCTTCAGACAGCCTGATTAATGCCTCCAACTGCCTAACTGTCATACGATATGCAACCCTACTCCCAGGATTTGTATCACCTCTTCGGAGAGCAACGTAAGAGTCTACCAGTAGTTTTCTGGCATCTGGTGTGAGCTGCATTACTCAGGCTAAATAAGAAAGGTGCACAAAGGCAAAATTATCTTTATTCAGGAAAGCACTTGGTCCAAAAGACATAAACGAGTCATCAAACCTTTGGTTTAAGAGATTTTGCATAAGCTATATAACGCTTCAGTTCTGCCGTAGTGAATGCTGGAGTAAGAGCATCTTCACGCTTTTGATGAACTCTCACGATATGATGAGCTATGTGGTAATCTGTCTGATCGTCTGGGTCATCAATCATAACATATACAAGATCAAACCTTGAAAGTATAGCTGGTGGAAGAGCCACATTGTACTGAAAAAGAAAAATTAAAGCAATTAGACTAAGTTGCACTTAAGATGAGTGTCACAATAAACCATGCATTCTGTAAATAACTGGCAATTACCTTAAGTGGTTTAGACTTATCATAGCGTCCCCCAGCAGGGTTGGCTGCAGCAAGAATGGAAGTACGAGCATTAAGTGTTGCTTGAATTCCTGCTTTCGTGATACTAATAGTCTGCTGTTCCATGGCCTCATGAATTGCAACCTACAAACCAACCAAATAAGAGATACTTGCCAGTCCATGACCGTGCAATGCCAACTCAAAAGTATATCCCTCTTAGTCTCACCTGATCTCTGATGTCCATCTTGTCAAATTCATCAATGCAGCAAATGCCATTGTCTGCAAGCATCAAAGCACCAGCCTGAAAACAAGTTATTAAATATATTAGAAAACAATATGATAATAGCAAATATTAAGCAATCAGATATTGACATATCACCAGAACATATCAAGAAGAACCTCTCCTTTTCAGTTATGCCTAACTCAGGTAGTATCTCTCGGCCACGTTTCATAAATCATAATAGTTGTCATGCTACACTTTATGTGGGTTTCTCAATGTAAAATCCTCAATGCATCACCATGCAAACAATTTGGCACACCTTGAATTCACAATCCAAGATGGGTAGAAAAACTTTTCATATGCAGCATACACTTATGAGAAATGAGAGGACCCATATCCCTGTTCTAAGTTCTAACTTTATTCATTCTTAGTGTGTATGTAACATTATATTATTTCTTGGTTCATCTTTTACCTGGGAGTACTTTCAACCTAAAGCAGGCCTCAACTCTTCCAATTCTTAATTTAATGCTTCTAACGTGCTTCATCAAGTAACAGAGATGAATAGTTGCAAGTTTGTTAAAACCTAGACTAGGCATATTAAGCATTGTTTTGTCCAATTAAAATTCACTTAAAACATAGGAAGAAGCAAAGATATGCCAAATTAAAACACAAATGACTACAAATAATAAAAGGTTGCAAATGGTTATGAACTTAAGGATATCTCCTGGGGCAGCCCCGTCCAGCTGCCTCCATTGAGAGCATAACTACTTTCTAAACAACAAATAAGCACAAAAGAACCACATATGATTGACCTCAATACAAAACTCCCCAGTTTCTGGTTCCTTAGCAACTGTTGCAGTCAAGCCAGCAGCAGACGATGATTTCCCAGATGTATACACGGATCTTGGAACTATGCCTGAAGTATACCTAAAATGATAAACTAGCATATATAAGTCATTCAATCTGCATAAACTAGTAGAAAGTAACCAGCAAAAAGAAAAGAGGAAGTACTTGAGAAATTGAGACTTTGCACAGCTGGGATCTCCAACAATACAAACATTTATGTCTCCTCTGAGGTTGATGCCTTCATGAGTTAATTTGTGGACACCACCCATAAGCATAAGAAGGATCGCTCTCTTTATATCTTGATGACCAAAAACAGTTGGAGCAATGCTGTCAACAAGTTTGCTGAAGAAATCTGGAGTATTCCTCATTCGTTGAATTTCATCCAGTTCTTGTGTCTGTAAAACCAGCAAGCCAAATATAGGGTTAGTTATTTTTTTCAGATATTAAGTAGAAAATTGACCAAATATATCTGCATGTGTTGATGTAGTGGGAAAAAATTGATCAGGTTAAGAACTGCATTAGACAATGAGAAAGACGAGCAAATGAACAGAAGAAACCAACCAGTTGCAGATATAAAATATGTATTGATAATATTGGGGAACTATAGTGGGGAATAGTGATAAACCTAAACTTTGTCACTTGATTAAGGCAAATGTAAATAGCAAATGATGCTCAGCAATTGATGAAGTAAAAGTAGGGCTCGACATGAACATCCAACGAGTTTCATAATGGAGGTAACAGCAGCTCCATGAAGCACAGACACTAACATGGCCACATGACACGACATAACATGGACATAGGATACACAGTTACACACCAAATTTTGAAAATAGCAAGGCATAGACATGAACAACCCAAACTTTGTGTTTTAAATTTTAAATGGCCTATTCTATGTTGCATCTTCCCATGTCAGAGTTGGAAAAAATAATTTTTAAATTAAATACATACATATGTGTCCTACAAGGTCCAACATGGAGATATAGTAATGGTGTGTCAGTGCTTTATTGCACCAGTTACAAAAATCAAAACCTAACCCAGATGGTGAAATAATAACAATAATGCATATAGATAAAGTGAATCTTGAACTAACAGTAAACTGCATATCATCTTCATCAGTATCCTTCTTTCTATTCCTGATGTCTGCATCTCTTCTACCATCACAAATCTGAAATAAACCATTCAGAAAACACATTTGTCACCAATCAACTATCACACCACATGAACAAGTTAAGACTTGCAATTAACAAGCCACAAACAAACAACCTGAACAGAGTTGGCAATAAAAGCTAGTCGATAAGAGAGGTCTCTGACTCCCAAAGCCCTGAGGCCCCTAACACCTTCATTTCCAGCTGCAGAACCCCTGCGTTGAGAAGCATCCCGCCTGCATTCTGATCTCTCTCCAGGCGATGCCAATGCCAAAATGTCCGGTATTACAACTACAGTTCCTGTGAAAATCACCCTGCAAGGGGACAGAATGTGATTGATTATTATGACTTACAAATTCTGACAATGCAAACAATTTGCCACAATTTGACTAGTTCAAGCAAGTTTGGGCCAAGAAAAGTCTCACGTGTCACCAGCCCTGGCCTGTTCCACAATCTCGTGACGGAGAATAACATCCAATGACCTAGGCAGAGATCCTGCAGGTATCTCTTTGGATGTCTCCTGCATCCTGACCCTTTGCCAGTCAGCAAATTTGCTCTCTTGACGCAGCAGTACCCACCTTGTTCGTTTGTTACAGGTTGCATTCAGGCAGATCGTTGGCTGCAGTAGCATCAAATCAAAACAGGAATAATCAGATAGAGACTAACATGAAATTGATAATGCACCAACAAATTAAAAACAACAATAATAATTATCATTATTATCTTTTAACCACCTCAGTATACTTGAATTGTTGTTCCACATTCTTTACAACCCCACCACATTCCAAGCACTTGAAAGTTCCCTGGAGAAGCTCAGGCCGAACCTCGCTCGTCCTTGTTACCACTCCAGTCACAGATACTAGTCTTCCGATTTCTGATGTGGTCAACTCCCTTAACCTGCAGGTGGATAAATAACTTTAGTGAACAAAACAAACGTAACCGAGTGAAATTGACGTAAAGAAAAACAGTATGCACCCCACAAAAAAAAAAAAAAAAAAAGTTAACACATTTTCAGCACACACGTCACCAACACACTTGTTTTTTTAATTCCATTAAGAACTCCACACTGAGGTATGCCACCAAATGCCTCAATTTTCAATTAAAAATTATTGAATTGAAAAGACAAAAATTGGAATGGGGAATTTACACACCTCTTAACGATTGGAATGTTGTAGAAGGCAACGTTGATGTCCTTGTTGGGGTTATCGTCAGATATGAAGGTTGGCTTCAGCTCCATAACGAACCTCTTGCATGCGTTCTTCAAATAAGGTTCAAATCTACCACCAACAAAAAAAAAAATAGAAATAAAAAATCAGTGCCCCAAATCTTCAAAAAAAGTTAAAGTTTCAAGACCCAAAAAAAAAAAAAAAAACCTTAAATATTCATCGGAGATGGCTTTTTGGAGAAGGTCGCTGAATCTGATGACGTGGTCGAAATCGATGAACATGGTGTTGGACTCGTTGGCCCTCATCACTTCTATCTCCGCCTCGTAATGGAGCTCACTCCGGTTCCCCAGCCTGAAGCTGATTTTCCAATTTTACCCCCCCCCCCAACAAAAAAAAACAAATACCAGAAAACAGGTATACCTGTCATAATCAAGAAAGCGAAGAACAAGAAGAAGATGAAGACGGTGAAGAAGAAGAAGAAGAAGAAGAAAAACCTCTTGAGGAATTCAAGGAAAGCGTTCTCGACCCTGACGGCTTTCTCATCGACCAAGAATCCACCGTATGCTTCCATGTTTTTTTCTTTGCTTTGCTTTCAGTTTCTTTCGAACCTAGCGTAGGTTGTGGTTTCGGTGTTTGGGACTGTGCTTCTTTTCGCTTTTGTGAGTTCTGGCTGTAACCAATATGGACGCTCGCTCCACCCTATGGCGGGAAAACCAGAAGGCAGGGGCAACGGTTTCCCGCCAAAACTCCTGCTTTGTGGGCTTGTGATGATGTGGCATGGTTATGCTTCCCCCTCGACACGGGCTTTCTTTGGGCTCATATTGGGCCCCTTGTGCTCTTCTCACGAATCTTCACTATTCATGACGCTGCTGGATCTGGGCTACATCACTCGTCTTATATTTTAA
Organism: Pterocarpus santalinus; assembly: GCA_031439595.1. NCBI lineage: Eukaryota > Viridiplantae > Streptophyta > Magnoliopsida > Fabales > Fabaceae > Pterocarpus > Pterocarpus santalinus. Next base: position 52,026,045 of record CM062530.1, on the reverse strand, counting down.
AAAAGTTTTTAAATTAATGTTAAATAATGATTAGTCGGTTTGGAAAGTAACAAAAATGGAAATGATTTTATTTATAAATCAAATTCTATGTTTGGGTATTCTAGAAATAAGAAATAAAATAATTTTTAATTCTCATAAAATTTAATTCTTTTGTATTTGAACTTCTATCAAAATTGAAAGGATTTGATAGAAATTGATTTGATTTTAAAATTTAAATACAAATTAAATTAAATCATATCAATTCTATTTTTAATCATTTCAAATATAATCTAATATATTATAAATATAAAAATTAATTTTTAAATCAATTCAAATACTATTTTTATATAATCATTTCAAACATAAGGTTTAATTTATAAATCAAATCAATTCAAATTAATTCAATTCAAATCAAATCAAATCAATTTCAAAATTTAGTCATTCCAAATATTAGCCAAGACAATCTAAACCAAAAGAAAAAAAGAGAAAAAACATGTAGACAGTTGACCAAAAGGAAAAAGACTTTTTTTTCGGAAAAAATAAAAGAAAAAAATTGATAATCACGTCCTTATTGAAGAGGCAAATCTAGAAATATTACTTTGGGAGCAAACAAATAATTTTCTTCTTAGTTTTGAGTGGACCAAATATATAAAAATATATGAATTTTACCCAAAGGAAGAGCTTACGGATTTGAATATTGAGCGTCATGAATCCATATTTCAATTCAGCTCCTTTTCCCCCGTCATTTGTCTGTTTTTTTTTTTTTCTTATGTGGCCTTGTAAATTTTCATCATGCTAAAGAATATATATATTATATATATTATCAGTATAAATTTTTTTTACATAATTATTTAATTATGTATTATCACATCAATAAAAATATTTAACTTAATTACTCATTATCTTAAAAGTTATACAAATAGAAATATTTAATTGGATGAGAATGTAAACGAATTTTACAATATCAGTACATTAAAATTAACAGACTTAAATATATTTTTACTCCCTTTAAATATAGGTCATTTTTATTGTAGTCCATGTAAAAAAAAATTTTCATTTTTGGCCCCTTCTTTTTTATTATTATATTTTTAATTCTTATAATTCTAAATTTTAGTCCAAAAAATTATTTTAAAACATATATTTAACCTTTATAAATATTGAAATTTTTGTTTTATCTTTATAAGTATTTTAATAATTTTCTTTTGATTTTTATAAATATTATTATTTAACAATATTGGCTAATAATAAAAATTAAAAATATAATATTAAAAAAAAGAATGGCCAAAAGTCAAAAAAATATAAAAAAATTAAAATTAAAACAACTTATATTTACAGGATTAAACATATATTTAGGTGATTGTTTTGGCGTAGGTTGTAAAAAAATTAGCACCATGCTTATTGTCATTCTTTTATATATAATGACTGAAGCAGAAGAACTCCCGTTGATAGCACATTTGGCTCGTGTGTCCGTCTAGCAAATCCATGTTCGAGGGTTCGATTCTCACTTTTGTCCATTTTTCGAATTCTCTCTCCGCCTCTGTAGCTCCGCTCCAATTTTTTACCATCGCTCGCTTGGACTCCACCCTCACTCCAGCCATCGCTGCATACTCAGATTGTCGACTCACTGCCTTGCCTCCGCTGCCCGCCATGGATGGTTGTGCCATCTTTAAAATGGTGAAACATGGTAGCAGGCGGAGTCGGCGATGGCAGCGCAAGGCGGAGCTATGGCAGCGACGAGGAAGTACCAGGATTTAGGACGAGGTGGAGAAACTCCTAAAGGCAGTGTTTACAAGGCAGAGCTATGGTTGGAGAGAGGGGAGATCTGTAAGTTAACCGAAAAAAAAAAAAAAAGAGAGAGAGAGCTGGGAGATGGATGGGACGCAGAGAACGAGAGAGAGGAGAAAAAGAGATAGTGCATAAGTGTACTGCAATTAGTTGGTGCACCATAATATGTGCAATTGAAAATGAAAAAAAAATCATAAGCCAAAACAAGACTGAGAGTCGAACTCTCGACATCAGTCTTGCGACCAAATGAGCTGCGAGACGCGTATTAATAATGCCTGTCATTTCTAATATATATAAAAAACAAATTTTTTACAATCTGCACCTCAGAATCGCCCATGCATTTAAGCTCTATATATATATATATATATATATATAGAAGATCATGATATATTAATATAATTTTAAGTAATTATTATATTATTGAATAATTTTTATTAATGTAATTTTTTACAAAACCTACCATTAGATTAGAAATTTATATCTTATAGATTATTTTTATAAAATGTTATGTTAATATAAAATTATTTAATATACTTTTTATATAAATTGAAATTAACGTTATATATATATATATATGAAGGAAATACTTTTTCATTAATTTTTGCAACAAATTTGTCACGCGCAAGATTTTTTTGTATTTTCTTGTATTGTTATTATTGTAATATGTTTCATGTTCATATAACTATTGAGTAATAGCTATAATCATTGATGAACGTTTATGTTTATTTCAACAACATGACCACAATATAGAGTGTTTTTGACGGGACAATATAGAGTGTTAGTGATTACCCAAAAGGGGAAAAAGTGATTAATTTTCTATTTTTCAACAAATCATCAACTTTTTTACCGTGATTGAGTGTGACTGTCTAAATGATATTTTTTAACAGGATGTCAACACTCGAGCTGTCCATCGTTGAATTGATATAAAAAATTTAAAAGACTATTAATTCTATAATTAAATAATCAAAAATAAAAAGCAATCAAACGCAGAGAGGGTCAAAACACACAAACGGTCAGTAGCCGGACCCTTCTTTATCCCCCAAAAAAAAAAAAATGTAGCCGAACCTTTTTTTTGAAAAAAAAAAATATATTGACACCAAGCAATGACAAATGGCAGATTTGATACTAAACAATAATTGTCCGAAGTAATTATTGAGTAAAAACTAAAAAGTTCTTAAGCTTTTCAAAATTTGTAAATAAATTCTTCTAACTTAATTACTAAAAGCTAAATAAAAAGTGCTCATTAGGTGTGACTTACACGCGTTTGTTAATATATATTACAATATATTATTATCCACATTATATTTTAGAACGAAATATCTATGTTAATTTTTCAAAAATATATATATGATTAGTTTAATCATTTAATAATAATAATAATAATGATATATAAAACTCACAAGAAACTGATAAAGGTTGTAAATAATTTGGCCCTTCAGGGTGATGATACTAGTTTGAATTTTGGGGACTAACCCTTGTGCTATCTCAGTAAAGAGAATTAAACTTATGGACAGATCAAATGTGTTGAATTTGTAAAAATATCTTATGGTCGGAAAATAACAATAATAATAATTAAAAAAACAGTAATTAAATGTCAATTGACGTGAAGATAGTCTACTATGTCAGTTTTTGAAAGGAACAATTTATTGTTAACTCGTAATATTGTAAGACCATTTTAATATACAGTATTATTTTAAGATTAACCCAATGACACTTACATATTTAAATTTTTTTAAAAAAAAGTATATAATCTTTAAAAAAATAAACAAAAAATTCTTATCCTTTTAAATCTGATGTGAGCAAAAGGTACGACAGAGGACTTGCTTTAGATTTAAAAAACAAAATGATACACCGGGTATAGAAGCCAGATGGGGCTCGGCTGGCTGGCGAGGTGAATTACCACACATATGGTCACCCTATTACCTATTGCCTCCTTTCCCTTCTCTCTCTCTCTCTCTCTCTCTCTCTCTCTATATATATATATATATATATATATATATATATATATTCCCTTTTTCTTTTCTAGTAATAATCTTTTTGTTATCTCGGGCAATGATGCTATGTGTCTACTGTCTAGGATGTTTCAATAATGTTCATTAGCATGTTACTATTGCGATATCCAAATATGGCATTGCATAATTAGCTACGAGTTACGACAATGCACGACCGCACTTATGAAAGAAGGGTGAGTCTATATATATGCAGAGAGCTAGCTAGACTTCACGAACGTTGGATGCACCGTAGATGCCTGCACATTACCATGCGTGAGATAAGATCAAAGAAAAATTAAGCAACGGATACTTGCGCATTCAATGGATACTTAAATGCCGAGAAATACTGAAAGTGATGTTAAGTTATCAACTCTCTAGTTCATGTTATATGAATGTATTAGTCTATTAGCGAGGATTCGTGCTCATTAATTGAAGAATTATTTCATAGATAAACAATAATTTGCGCCTATATGATTTATGATATGGTTGATCTAGCACCGAAAAATATTGATATTTTGACAACAACGATTCGAGTAATATAACCTTTGGAGACTAAGTCAAACTAGTAACTATCCAATTAGCCAATTACATCAAGATAAACATTATATTATAATATATTATCTTATTCTAAATATAGTTCAATTAGTCACACCCCCATTCACGATGTGGATCATCTCTGTGGATGACGACTCGTTCTTGTTCCTCATCATCATCATCAGAGCTTTGTGTTCCACCATCTTAGCATACAATCCATACACATAAGAGCAGAACCCCCACATGCACAGCACAGTGGACACAGCCTTCACACCATCAAAGGAATCTCTGAACACCACCACACCCCCCAACACATTGATGGACAACAATGCCGTCATGCATATCCCCCCAGTTAGTGAAGATGTCAAGAATATCATCCCCGCAGTTCCCATGAAGCAAAACTGCCATGTCACCACATTAGCCATAACCGCGACCCAATAAATTGTGGAACCTTCATCAAACACCCTTTGACTTTCCACCTTCATCTCGGAAAACCCACCGTCTACTGTCATCCCTATGGTTGCCAACATTGTTGCCGCAATCTCCATTATGAGTTGCATCTCCATCACCATTTCATAGCAATAGATTCTTTTATAAACCTTCTCCATTACTGGCAAGTACAATGCAAACAGCAAGCCTGCACCAATTGTGCATACATATCCAATGAAGTACTTCTCTCTTGTGACGCCATTTGCCTTCTCGTGACTTGAGTCTAAGGCTAAAAGAATGGAGCTTAAGGTAAGAAGGATGACACAATTGAGATTTGAAAATGTGATTTTTTGCTTCACGATGAGGACAGATAGAACAAGGTTGAAGACTAGTTGGGAAGACAGCAAAAGGGCAGAGGTTGAAACGGGTAAAAATGAGTTACCCCATGAGAAGAGAAGGTTGTTCAATCCTAGCATAAAACCAATTGATATGGATAAAGTTAGCATCTTTGTGTTGAAATCAGTGAAGGGCTTTCTCTTTGTGAGTTTGAGGATATAAGGGAGGCAAATTGGGATGACCAAGAGAGGGAATCCTGCAGATTGGACCCAAGTTGAGACCCATCTGCTTGACCCTTTGTGGATGAAATAGTACTTTGAGAGCAAACTTGAAGAGATTGAACCCACAAAAAAGCAAAGGTAATTAATCACCAAAAGGGGCATGTACCTCTTGTTAGTGCTAGACTTTTGATCCTCATGATGAAGCTGCATTGTGTTGTTGTTGTCCATAGGTGAAGGTAGATCTATGTGTGTCTCTTCTTCACTCTCTTGATCAATGGGTTCAATGTCATTCATGTCGTTCTTCAAAGTGGCCATTGATGATAGTGTTGATGATGGTGAAGTGTTGGGACTTGTGAGATGAAGTTTCCACTGTGAAACACTGCCTCTTTTATGTTCGATGTAATCTTGAAACCGATATCAGTTGAAGGTTTTCAGCAACTTTTTCTTTGGTTGTCACCCTCTTTGAGAACCATCTGTCATCTATATGTGTGAAGTTGTTTTTTTATCAAACTCTAACTTTTGAAGCCTTATTTTGACTACCTTGGGTTCAAAATCGAACCTTGGGGTGACCACAGAGGAGAGTTAATTAAATCTCTTAGTTGCACTAAAGCCCAATTGGTGGATTCTCTGGTGCATGCTTTTGATCATACATTTGGTGCATTTTTTGAGTATCACTAATGTGAAATTGACAAGTGGTGTGGTGCATGGTGTACTTTTTATTTAGTGGATGCATTTTAGACATAGCTCTATCCACCCTCATTGGCTCATCACCACCTCCTCTTGGCCATTGCTATGCATGCCATTGCCCTTCCATTTACCCGCACCACAATCCCTACCCCCCTCCATGTCTGCTCGGCCCCTTCTTCACCTGTAGAGACACACCTCACCCTCATCCCCTTCTCCATCACAATGAACCGTATATGCCTCATCCAAAGTTCCTGCATTTTTTCTTTCTCGAAGGCTAACAAACCCGTTTCATAAACAGTAAGACCATGGGAGAACAAGACCATGAGATGTGACAGTGGTTGTTGTAGCTTCCACTGCGGCCAGACACCACTTCGATGATAGCGTAGCTTGCAGAGATTCGACGATGGTAGTGGAAGGCGGAGGTAGAGATGGTAGCTTGTTCGAAATCGATGATTGCGTTGGTTGAAGATGGTGGTTGCGTGTGGGCTGTAGATCTAGTCTGTCATGACCCTCCATGGGCCGTGACTGGCGTATAGGGAATTTCCATTTCCTAACAAGTCTAACCAAAAATCTACATAAAAACTGACGGAGTTTTCTCTAAAACTAAGACATTCCCAATTATACAAAATCTGCAAAAATTATCCAGACAATCTAGCACAACTTAAACACAAATATATATATATATATATAGTTTGGAAACCTTACATGCATAAGGCTATCAAAAAGAGTTGTGTAGCTAAAGTGAGTTCAACAAAATAATACACATTTACTTCACTAAGCCAAAATAAAAAACTAGATTGATACAACACAATTCTAATCCAACCTCGGACCCTGTCTGTAGTTCATGGAGTACTATATCATCACAAGCCATACATGGCTATACAAACAATAATCCAAAAGAGAAGTCAAGGCCCTTCCAGTGGGCTCACCAAAATGGGACAAGCAAAAATCCTAGTGAGCAGAAGAAGCAGAACCGCCGCAACAGCTAAATCTGAAATAGATAAGGAAACCACGGGGTGAGTTATAAAACTCGGTAAAAAATAATGTACTCATAGGTGGCATGAGACAAGCAAAAACATCCAAACTATACTTTAAATTATGAAGATGGAATACAAATATTTTCTCTCAACAAAAGAATCTCTAAAATATTGAGTTCATATCATGATAAAACTTCGAGGGAGAATCCTATTCTAGAAATAGCTGCCTGACTAGGTGGCCCTGTGGCCTAACTCCAGCAGTAAATAATAACTTCATGCATGTGCGTGTCTATAACTTCCGGACATGTTGGCCAACATGCCAGACTAGCAATCACCCTGCTAGCTGGGTTATACGAGGTGCACCAAGGCTAATGCTACTGTCATTAGTAAACAATTCTGTTACAATTTCCTCCGTTTTGGAAAACTTTACTCATAATAAAATCCTTGTCAACAAGCTCTTCTTTTAATATAACTTATACATTCTTACTATAGCATTAATGCATAATGGGAATTTAGAAAACTTCCACATTCTAACACATGTAATTCTTAAGTCTTGTCTCATGCTCATAACATTTAACATCCACTGAATGTAAATTCTAATTAGTAAAGTAGAGTTTAACATAGTTTCATGAAGAATTAAATTTCAAACTAAAAATAATATAAATTTGAATCATTTTTCAAAGTGGTTAGCAACATAAACTTGTATCATACATGTATAACTTCATATAAAAATTTAACTATGAGTAAACTATTCACTCACAACCAAGATTCCAAATCAAAAGCTTAAGTGGGTGGTGCCTCTGAGCCAACCGGAGTCTCCTCGGAAGAGTCCAATGCTACAAAACATATAAAACTAACATAATAAGCTTCTAGAAATCAAACTCAACCCCAATCAACACTCAAACATAAAAATCCCCAATTTGAGCTCTAACCTTCTTCACCACAAAACCCATACTCCACTCCAAGCAACAAAAAGTTAACCAATCAATGGCTAAAAGGAGGTAGAAAGTACTGATAATTTACCTTAAAGCCTTAGAAGAAGGAGTTTTGAGTCTCCTTCACCTTCGTCTTTCTCTCACTTCAAGAAGGTAGAGAAAGAGAGCTCAAGGAAGATGATGGTGATGGAGATGATGAAGAAGAAGATGTAAGATGATGGATTTGTGAGAAAATCCAAAGGGAAAGATGATGGATTAATGAGGTAAGTGAGAGTGGAGGATTTTTAGAGAGAGGAACCCAAGAGAGAGAGAGTGTTTGAGTGAAAATGAGGGAGAGAGAGCCGAAACTCACTCAAAAAGTCGGACAGTGGGCGCCTGGGCACCCAACAGCCTGAAACACCTTCAATTCTGTTGACAACGAGCGCCTGGACAGCTGTTTCTAGCGCCGGGGCACCCAAACCCCTGAAACCCAACATACTGATAACACTACTGGCGCCTAGGCGCTGGCACCCTGAATTTTTTTTTCCCACACACATTTCTAAACATTTATCTAATCCAATAACTTCTAAATACACAAAAATACTAATCTAAAAGATTATATCAAATCCTAAGGCACGACATGGTTGGACGAGGTGTCAATAACTGGAAGCATTGTCTAGTGGATGCATTTTAGACATAGCTCTATCCACCCTCACTGACTCATCACCACCTCCTCTTGACCACTACTATGCATGCCATTGCCCTTCCATTTCGCTACACACCACTCGTGCCACAACCCCTACCCCCTCCACGTCCGCTCGGCCCCTTCTTCACTATAGAGACGCACCTCACCCTCATCCCCTTCTCCATCACAATGAACCGTACATGCCTCACCCAAAGTTCCTCCATTTTTCTTTCTCAAAGGCTCGCAAACCCGTTTCATAAACAGCAAGACCATGGGAGAACAAGACCATGAGATGTGACTGTGGTTATTGTAGCTTCCATGATAGCTGGACACCACTTCGATGGCAGCGCAGCTTGCTTGCAAAGATTCGATGGTAGTAATGGAAGCCGGAGGTAGAGATGGTAGCTTGTTTGAAGACAATGATTGCATTGGTTGAAGATTATGGTTGCGTGTAGGCTATGGATCTGGTTCGATGAGGTGTCAATGACTGGAAGCAGAGGCTAAGCGCGCTATGGCAAAAGTACTATCTAGCAGTGATGTTGGTTGAAGTTGGTGGTTGTGCTAGGGAGAGTAACAGAAACAGTGGTGCCGAAGAAGCAGAAGAAGAAGGATTCCGATTTGGAGAATGTTATTAGTTTTAAGGCTATGTTTAAAATGCACCCACTAAACAAAAGCACCAAGTATCATGCCATTTGTCATCTTCACATTAGCTATACTAAAAAAAATGCAGCAAATGTATGATCAAAGAGATGCACCGGAGAATCTACCAATCAAATGGCAATTCAAATGCCTCTTTAATCTTGGTCTGTGTAAAAAGCTAGTAAACTATTCATTATTGTAAACTTAAAGAAGAAAGAAAAGGGTTTCTCCTTATGTATAAAGTTTCTTATAATGGGGGTGTCCCTAAAATGGATAGTACACAATTAGTCTACGTTGACTAGAAAACTAGTTTAAGGATGCTTTTGCTGCAAAACCAATAATCTAAAAATAGTTTTTATGCCTGATTAAAGTTTTATATATTGGTTTCCTATCAAAGAAAAAAAGACAAAATTTTAATACATATTTTTTTAAAAAAATTGATATATTATTAGTCCAAAAATAATATTATTAATCAATCATATCTTATTTTTCATATCACTTTTGAAAAAATTATAAAAAAAAATTAATAATGTGATTATATATAATTGAATAACTATGTAAAAAATTATATACTAAAATATAGCAAAATTAAATTAAAAAAATTGGGGGCTTATATATTGTTACCTACATACTAATGGATAGACATTCTGAGAGAAATTTTTTCCCCATATGGTATGATAATTAATGTGTATATTGAGGTATCCTAAATGTTTCTGTTGTAGCAATTAGCACCAATGGGACATACGACATCTATAAATAATTAGCTACCTAAGATACATTTTATGATAGTTTTATTTTTATTAATCATACTAAACTAAGTTTTGAGACAAATTCATATTTTGAGCAAAATATCAAGAACACAGCTGTTCCTTAGAAAAGTCAGTTAGTCCCAATCTTTTTTTTTTTTTTTCTCTTCTCTCTTTTTCTTATCTTCCTTTGTGTGAGTGATCTTGATTAGGCTGCTATCTTTCTCCTTTTCCGCCATTTTGGTTTTCTTTTATTTAGTTAGGATGTTATGTCTTTTGTTTTTGTTTTTATTATCTGTTTTGTGGGTATTTTTATCGTCTTCTTTATGAATTTTTTGTTGTCCTCTATATGTATATCTTGGTTTCGCCTTGTGGGTATTTATAATGGTTATAAAAATATTTAAGTCTATTTTAAAAGTAAACATATTATAATTTTTAAATTGTAACATATTTTGTGTTGGTCTTCGATATAAAAGATATTTAGATACCAATAATCTTTGGATAAAAAATTGAGTTATATACTGTTAATTAGTTCAGAATATAGAATATATTTATCTTTTATTAAATTTGTATCTAATATATCTTTTTCGACAGCAATGTTACACTTATCTATGCATCGAATTTTCTTTTCCCCTGTAAAAGTCTAATATATATTGAAGTTATTATGAACCGGTTAATTTAGTAGCGATAACGTTGGACCACGTCTCCAATGTCAACTGCGGTCGTATCGAAAAATGTATGGAGATGATGATCTAGTATGTAACCTCGTAACTATGAGAATACAACGACTATAATGCACTTATGAACCCTTTTGAAAACAGTCATAAAAGGATGAGATGACTTATTGAATGAAAGTTATGAGACTCACGAACGATTTTTTTTTTTTTTTGGTTGAAAAAAAGTTTTAGAATGGCATTTTCAAGGTTATCATTTTAAGTAAAAAAATTTCGGTTTTATCAGTTTTTGATCCGCTGAACCAACTCTGTTAATAAATTAGAAATGGTAATTTCCAAGAACTGTTAAGCTTATAGAGGCAACAATATATTACTGTCTCCATCTTGAAATAATTATTCACTTTTAAAATTTTACTTTTTCACAAATAACTCTCTATTTAGAAAATTTAGATAATTAATTATTTTTTTCAGTTATAGCTAAATAGAGGAGAAAGAGTAAATAAAAAAAGATAATTAAAGAAAAAAAGAATTAAATAAAGATAATTTTGTAACATATATTTAAATTTATCTAATATTGAGTTTTTTTCCAAGATTCTGAAAATCGGGTTGATCATTGAACCGGATAAGGTGCTGGTTCAGAAGTTCACTAGTTCAACCGATTCAAACAGGGTGAATCGGATTATAATAATTCATATATATATTAGATAATTAATATATTTTTTATAAAATTACATAATTATAATTTTTTATATAATATATGTAATTTTATAATTTTGTGCTTTTTTTTTTTTTTGTATAGCATCAATTGCACTTTAGGCATCCAATCCCGTGCCTTTTTTTTCCCATGCCTTTTTATACGCAATCATATGTATTTTTCTAAAAACCAATTCATGCAAAAGTGGAATGGGTGATGTGTCATGTTATGGTTTATTTCATTTTCCTCCAAAAAATTCGACCTCCTATGTCTGCCAATCAGGATTAATTTATTTTATTTTATTTTATTTTTTGAAAATTCTAAAAATTCAAATAATCAATCAATTATTCACTTAGTTCAACTAATTCATCAATTACTCATTGATATCTACACATTTGCCACCAAAATTGACCAATCCCAACTTCCTAATAATCCGTTCATCCAATTCAATCCAAATTAAAACTATTAACTTAATAAAAGCTTCTAAAAGAAGACCTTTCAAAGTTCACTGAAGATAACTTTCTATACATCTCTTTCTTTTCCTCTTATTTATCCACATTTTTCTTTCTCCTTCCAAATTTCTCCTACACATTTGTCCTTTTTCTTTTCAAATTTCCTTTGTCTCTTGCTTTTCAAAGAGGCTTCTTCTTTCTCTTCATTTTTTTATTCATTTTTTCTCACACAAATATTGTCAAATTCCTAAATCACCACACTTAATATATTATGTAAAAATTGCATATTCAGCCATAGCCCATGGGAGCAAGGAGCTAGTCATGGCGATGGCAGTGTGGCATGGAATGAACTTGCTGCTATATTTGGTGTTAGGGATTTGAAGGAGGTGGTCCTAAGTAGAAGGATGTATATAGCTATGGTTGTTTTTACTTCCTTTTTTTTTCTTCTAGAATCTTTGGTTTGTGATTCTTTTTTCTTCCTGTCCCATTATTCTTTATCATTAATGAGGATCAAATTCTTATCAATCTTTCTAAATATACCTATGTTATCATATCTTCTTTGAATTCTTTCTATTCCTACTTGTGATCCTTTTTTATTCCACGTGATTAGATTTTTTTCATAACCGATGCAATAATTATTCTCTCTCTCACTCTCTCTCTCTCTCTCTCTCTCTCTCTCTATTAGTAATTAATGCTCATATCACCTACATCTATAGCTGAACAATTACACTAAGCAAGGCAACGACTTCTTCTATCATTTATTGTTTCCAATTAATTAATTATTATTTCTAATTAATTCCAATTCCTTCAAAAACCTTTTAATTCTTCTAATCATTCCATTTTTCCAATGTGATCAATTATTACTCTTGCCTAACTTCCACTTTACTTGACCAATGACATGTATTCTTCCATAAATATCTACAACTTGCCACCAATACTGACCATTATGTCCATTTTCTGTCTTACATGGTCTTATGTTATTGATGATACCAATACATCTCTTCATTTTCCTTTAATTGTTTTGAAACAAGAAGCATACAGAATAAGATTTATAATAGCCAGCCATGAGAACCAATCAAGATTAATTCTTTCCATACTTTCCAATATCACTATCTCTTTCTCTTTCTCTTTCTCTTTCCACATTTTTCAATAATACTCTTACCCATCTGCCACTTTACTTGACCAATAACATGTATTCTTCCATAGATATCAACAACTTGCCACCAACACTGACCAATTCTATTAAGTGAAATCCCTTCCCAATCTCATCATTCAACACATGGAAATGAAAAAGCTTATTTGATAAGTTTTTCAAATATTCAAAGATGAAGAGAAAGTTTACAAAGGAAGACCAATTACCACTGTATATCTTCATCCAATGCCATAAAATAGAATCCTTTCTTTCCATTATTAAAATTCCTTCTGCCTGCAACTTTTGGTCTACCCCAACCCTGATTGAAATTATTTCCAGCATTTACCTTTGAAACATGACGAAATGCAACCACAACATGAACCTGTGACCTACCATTCAAGTGCTTTCTATTTTATTTCTTTTTTCATTCTTATCGTTTATGTCGCTGCCTCTTCTTCTATTTCTTCTATTTCAATTCATAGGGGAAGATGACACATCAATGGTCTGGTGGTGTGGCTAGCCTGATCGGCGATGGGAGCAATAATGGAGCTCGGCTATAGTACATGAATAGATAGTTGATGTCTTGACAACAATATGGCACAAGGAAGGCTAGCGTACAACAAGATGAAGAGGATTGTTGTATGGGGTTTAACGATGCTGCAAAGGTGTTTATTGTAGTGGAAGACATAAAGGAGGTGCAAGGGCTTGCCTTAGTCAAGTTCCATGAATTTTAATTTCTTTTGTTCATGATGTAATTTTTTTTATTTATTTATATTGTTCATTAGGTGCTTCTACTCTTGGATATGCTCAGGCTACAAATAGACATATCACTCTTAGATATGCTCTAACAATGGTACATGGTTGGTGAAGGCTGGGTTAAGGCAAGGCAAAGAGGTGGAGACGGTAGTAGATTGCTACCGTCTAAGGCGAATCCCAATTCAATTACCGATATAAATATTTTTATCTTATGGATTTCTGGTGGTGCTTTGATTTTCTTCTCCTTCTTGCCATTGCTTCTATTTTATAGTTTATGTTTTTTTCTTCTACAAAATGTAGGTTCGATTTTCCGTCTTACAATAGGTTCATTGGTTAATAGGTATTACTTAATTATGTTTCTTTGATTTGCTTCTATCTTATTCTTTATATTCTCTTTTTTTCACTGTTTTTCTTATTTTTGTCGTGAACTTCTTCTATTTTTGTTTCGATTATTATTTTAATCTATACTAATTTAGTACAAGATATTTTTTCATCTTTGTTCAATATTTTCTTTACGATTCAATTTGTTATTTTTATTTGTTAGTGTCATTCTGATATGTAGTTGAATATATAATTAAATTGGTGCACAATGTCATTCATATTGGTGTTTTGAAATATATCTTTTTATTTGATTATTTGATTTGGTTATCGTTGTTATGATTTTATTCCTTTATGATGTGCTCTATTTTTTTTCATTTTAGTTTTGTCTATTGTTCTTTTTTATTGTTTATGAGTTTCTTATGGAATAGTCTATTTGCATTTGTTCAGAAACTGTCATGATGATAACTCTAACTATTTGGGTTTATGGATGCTCATTGATCCGCGTGGTGTGTATTTTGTTACTCATAGTCTATTGTATTAATGAATTTGTCTTGAATATTTTGGTGATTTTGGTGATGTGTTATTTCTTCTTTTATTTGTAGAACTTTGCAAAAATACTTGCTAATTTCTGCAAGGATTATCGTCATGTGTTACATAAAAAATGTGATATTCCAAGGATTGGTAATGTGTTACCTATTTTTTTGGGATTATGTATTTGATAATTTTTTTCTATTATATTATTCCTTCTTTGACTATTTCCCTTTCCATTTCTTCTTGGTTTACTATATCATTTGTGCATCTTGATACTTTTAGTTTATATTTTAGCAATTGCCACACTTGAGCTATTATGATAAGCACATTGGTTTTTCAAAAGTATTTTTTTTTCTTACAATAGAGATATCATTACTGCTATGGAATAGAGTTTGAATATTATAAGAACTCCATTAATTTAGTTGCTAATTTTTCAAGGTATCAATGGTGCAATTAGAGATGAAACACTATTACTGGTAATGTTCCAATTTTGTATAGATAATGTTTTTAGTTCTAATTTGCCATTAATCATTACATTGTAGTATGGTCATGTAGTCATTATAGTTTGTTTTAATATTTATATTTAATCGATTGATCATCTTTAACATTTTTGAGTAAAAAAAATGTATTTTCTTCACTTATTTGTTTCTTATTTGATTAGTTGATTTGCTTCAATACATAAAAATAGTGGATAATAGATACAGTGTATACTTAGTATCTATTTCTTCGGTACCTAAATGAAATCAATAACTTCATTCTTTCTTTATACTTGAATTGATATGACCTCTTAATTTTTTACTCTTTCTATTTAATGCTTTGTTTATTTGATTTAGTATATAATAATAGTGGTTATATTTGATCAACGAAAGTTCACTTGAAGCAAGCCATGAAAGAATTGATAGAATAAAGGATGACATCACAGCAAAAATCGATTCAACTATAATTGGTTGTTGCAAAGGTAGAAGTAAGGCATACTATAGTAGATGATCTAAACTTAGCAATATGTGTGATAAGGACCAAACTTGAACAAGAATTTTTGTTATTCAAGTAGGGTAATTTAGTTGGGAATATGTTTTTATCATGCAGCATAAATCGTAGTTCTTGGTTGTAGGCAATTATTTCTTTTATTTGAGAGTTGTTTTTTTAATATAACTTCATATGTCCATCAGGTTAGGGAATTTTCCATTTTTTTTATTAGATTAGATTTGATGTATCTTCTCAATATAACCCGCATTTATTCATGCATTGGTTAAGATATTGCTTAAACAATATGGTATTTACTCACAGGAAAAGATTCATAAGAATAACCTTCTTATGTTGAAGTAAATGACAAAAAGCCACACTAGGAGGTGATTTTTTTATATGGTTTTCATAGATGATATATTAATATTTTATATGTCTTGCTATAATAATTTATGCTATGTGTGTTTTTGATATGTACTTTTAGCTCCCATCCTTTTACAATGGTTGACTATTGATGTATTTACCTATAAAGAAAAGAAGTCCAAGAAAAGTTTTCTAACTGAAAGAACCAAAATTAAAAAGAAAATAAAAAGATTCATGATCTTAGTATAATTGAATATGCACAAATAATATTTGACAAAAAAATAATTGTATTTATTTAAATTTGAAAAATATAAAAAATTGGATTATTTTGGTGGAATGTCCATGGCATCAAAGGAATTGTTGAAATTGGTAGAAAAGTTCTTCCTATTCAAAATATTAGAATTTATCACATTATGTTTTTCTTATTCTTTTTGTTCTTCACATTAACTTGTTATGTCATTTTATATAAAATGAATTCTATTTTAAATTCTTCAATGTAAAAATTATACAAAATTTTTAGAATATAAATGTTAATTGGAATTTTTTTATGATACAATTGAATGAAAACTAAAAATATTGAACAATTGGGAGGATTATGACTAGCAAAAAGGTGTATAGTGCTAGGATGGGACTAAGTTAAAGATACTTGATCGCAATGGATGATAGCATACATTATAGATTAGGGCCTATAGTTTTTTATATATTTTGAGAATAATGCAAATGTGTATTGGCAGACTGGGGAATTTAATGGCCAATCTAACATGGATTGTAATTATGTTGAATTTGCAGCTACTACAATACAAAGTTGTTGGTATGGAGTTGATACAATATATGCTTAGTTATCAAATTATATGATTGCTTTCCATTCCAAGATGTTATTTTGATGATTGGATGGTTGTTATTTTGCACTATTGATATTTTTCTTCACTATTGGAGTTCCTTTGATGCTTGGTTGCTATTGTTTCTGCACTAGAGTCTTATGTTATTTATTTGAAATGCTTATTGCAACTTGAATCTCTTGCAAAAGTTGATGAATCCCATGGTTGTATGTGTTAAGCATCATGAAGCAAAGGTGAATATAGTCTGTTGTTGAATAATTAGCAATGTGCAATAAAAGACTATAACAAGGCCTACATCCTAGCTATTAAGGTGGCTGTAAGGCAAGGTATAAAACTTTATGTAGATTGGAATTTAGAAGTCCTTGATAGTTGTATATGTGGTTGAAAAAGTATAGTTACTATTAGTGCAATAAGGGTGATTGGTGAATCTAATAATATTAGAAAATCCACCTCCAAGCATATAAATACCCCAAGTAAAAGGAATGTACATATTAGAAAAGTCTTTGGTAGTCTTTGCCATATAAAAGTATTTTCATAAATGTTAATCTAAAATAGGTGATAGACAATTATATATCAAACGAATGAAGGAAGTATATACATTATAATTATTATTCTTATCATTATATTTGATATTAATATATGGAATATGCATTTTTAACACATTTGAAGGAAATATATGAATTCTAGAGTATAACTTGGATAGATAGTTGATCAAAAAAAGAAAAAAAATAATTTGGATAGATAAATAAGTAATATTGTTATAATTAACTTATATTAATAAATAATTAATAGCAAGTAATACTAAATAAATATATATATATATAGGTAATATTAAATATTTATATTACACGGATGATACTGTATATATTTATTATATGAATAATAATTTATTTATCACATATTTTAGTTATATGAATCTTCTTATATTCAAATTTTATGATATTTCCATGCATCGCACGATAACTACAGTAATTTCTATTTAAATCTCACCACATAGCCCAATAACTCTAGCGCATCGATGTTCCCTTTTTCTCTTTCTCACCATAAGATTCGCCCCACATCTCCTTCTTTATCACAACTCACGATGACAGTACCACCGCTTCCTTCTTTTTCTTTCGCCCCCTTTCTCACTCTCGTTGGACCGTCGCACTTGCATCCTCTCCTAGATTTTGATATGTCCTCCAACACAAACCTATGCATGGTACTCCCTGGTTCAACAAGTAAGGGAAATTATGGTCTTATTATTGGTCACAGATCTGGGCAGAAGGAGGACAGAGAACGATGGCGCAGCGGTCACTGGGTGGTTTCAACTTCATTTCTTCTCTCTCAATGAGCTCAAGTGCTTCTCTGCTTTTAGATTGACGGTTTTTTTCTATGTCCAGACCTGGCCGGTTCCCGGTTTGCCTAGCCTGTCCGGTCTGGCTTTTAGAACTGTGATTTTTTTCAAAAATTTTCTTAATTCATATATGTATTTAAAATTGGATAATTATTTTTAAATAGAGGTAGTATTTTAAATGTTTTAGTCTCATTTGACCAATACTTATGTGAACTCTATGTTAATTGAAACTTTTTTCTCAAATGATTTTAATGTGCATAGCGTTGGTTTAGTACATCTAGAGATCATAATTTTCTCGAGCAGATTAGCTCAATTTGAATTCAAGTAATCAAAATAAAAGCAAAGCTATTTAAATGCTACTTAATGAAGTTGCTAAATATTCAATTTAAAATAGATTAATCATATACTTAAAAAGTATAATATATGCGTAGAAAGACTCCAAAATGATATCATATACTCATTGTGAATCGATATTAAGGGCATGTTTAATTTGAGAAAATGGTCCCTGTGAAGCGATATATCTTATTTTTATTTTGTTTCTTGTTTTTATTCTGTTTGCAAAGAAAGACTCCAAAAATGTATATCACTATGAAGCGATATTAAGGGTATGTTTAATTCATTTGAGAAAATGTTTTTTGTTTTTATTTTTATTTAAAAATTAATTATAAAAATGATATCTTATTTTTATTTTATTTCTTATTTATAAGATTTTATAAAGGAAATATTGAAAACTAAATTTTGTTATAAAATTAAAATAATGTCATTTTTTATAATAAATTTTAAAAACAAAAAATTAAAATACAAAATATTTTCTAAAATCAAACACACTATAATATTTTATTTTAATTTCAAAATAATCACTTTTTTTTTCAATGTATCCCCTCACCTGATATATGAAAGACAAATATCTCATAAGAGAATGGAATTTTCTCAATTGAAAATCTCACATGACCTTGCTATATATTAATTTTCACCATTGATTAAGAATGTGAGGTCAAGTATAAAACTCATAAAAGCATCTAATTAATAGTAAAATCAACATATGATAAGGTGATGTGAAATTTTCAATTGAGATAATTCATTATCTCTCTCAAAATATACTTAGGTGTTTAAGAGGGGACCTCTTCTAGCTGTTTTTTTTTGTCCATACATATAAATCCTAAGATCAAATTTAAGACCACATGCTTGAAGGACTCGAACCTCTTTCACTCGGATCAACACCTTATTGGTGTGTGTTTCAGAAAGCTAAAAAATTAAAATTATTTCAATAATCGCTTATTTGTATAATTGTTCTTTTATATAATCGCTTATGTTAATTTATTTTTGGATATTTTAGCTGAAAGTGATTTTAAAATAACCTGTTTTATTTGGCTTTATGGCAAATATTATTTTTGTATAGTAAAATTACTAAAATAGATTGTTTATACTATATAATATTTATTATCTAAGATCAATTGGGTAAAAACATAATAATTCTGAAATAATCAGTTTCTGCTTATAAGCTCCAAAATATTACTTATACTTATAAGCTATTTTCCAACTTAAAATTATCAACTTTTAATTATAATCTATTTTTATCTTTCCACCAAATAAGATCAATTTTTTATAAACTAAAAAAAGCTGCTTCTTGCATGTTCCCAAACATGCACTTGGTCAAACTAACCACTTTAAACTACAGTCGTCTACGCGTTTTGCATGCATATGCGTCTCAAACTACATTTGTATACATTTGGACTCATGTCAGTTATATACTTATATTTATATCTAATGCGCGTGCAATAATTTTGTACATTTATTTTCAATGAACGTTGCACTCCTTTTCTAAATTTGAAAGAAAATGTCATCTTCATTTTGCAAAACAATTCAAATTTTCGTATGTATTTTAAGAGGAAAACTTAAAAATTTCAATTATTTTTTTATTAATCCTTGCATGTCTCTGCTATAAATGCCACCCCCGTTAATTATGTGGAATACTAAATGGCAAGGGAAATGATATTTCTCACATTTGTGTACACTTTTTGTTAATATAATTAAATATTTTAAAGAGATTTTATCTTTTCGCTAACAAATGCTTTAAGTTACTTGTTAAGAAATTTAAAAAGAATATTACACAAAAGTATACTTTTTTATAGCATTTTTGGTAAATTGATGGCAATAATATTTAAATTTAGAATTTCATACAAACTATTTAAATAACTACTCACTACTAGACCACTTCTAGTGACTTTAATTTTGAGCATTTGATACTTTTCTTTTTCTACTATTTAATTTAACATGTATAAAAAATAGTCAGAACCATTTAATGAAATATTCCACACGATAAAATATATGCATAATATTTTTTTTCTAAAGAATATGGTGCATTTTAAATCATTATTAAAAATCATATGTATAGTTAATGACAAAATTAAGACAGTGAATTTTCACAAATTATAACAAACTAATAGTAATTTTTATATGTACTTTATAACAATTTAGATTATTGATTTTTAATCATCAACAATGTAATTTAATAAACCAGGGTGAACAACCAGATTTATATTACTGAAGGCTAGATATTTTTCAAATTGCTCCTTCTTGAATGCACATTTAGGGATAAATCCATTTTATACTTGGAGGGGCCTTTATGAAGGAAGGAAGGTGCTAGATTTGGGATAGGTTTGGAAAGTAGAGAATGGTTTTGAGATAAACATTTGGAAAGATTCTTGGTTCTGTGCGTTATCAAAAATAGATACTATTATATGAGGGTGTAATACAATTTAGAGTGATAGTCTGACACAAACTAAAATACCAGGAGGACGAGAAATGGAGAAGTAAAAATGTTCAGACTGTGCAAGGGAAGTGGCATGTGAAAGACAAATCCATACAATCCAAGAAGCTTGGCATGCAAGTAGAAGAACAGAGATAACATGGAGGAGATTGGAGGCTATCTCTTATACCATTTTGCAGATAATTTGCCAAAAAGCATGACAAAATCTTGGCTTTGGTGGATTTTTAGTTTTGAAGGAAAGGTCGTCGATGTGTGCATGTCGTGGAAGAAAAGAAGGACCAATTAGTCTCTATTTGCCTTTGTGAGGTTCTCACAACTTAAAGAAGCTCAAAAGGCAATACAGAGTTGCAAAATCTTAGTAACCATGGTTGAGTTTAAGAGGAAGGTAACAGAAACACTGATTATGAGGAGAAGAAAGTGGCAACCCAGAATAAGTGTAATAATGGAGAAAATTAAAACACAAAATGGCAAGGGAGATCCATAAGGTGGGGCGGGTTAAGGAGGACACAAGTAGAAAAATGAACAAGAAGAAATAGGAGTGTGAGGAAGAAGAGAGGAAGTATGAGAAGACTGGAGTGCTGTATGGGGATATTGATAATGAGGTCATTGGTGAACTAGAAAGAAGTATTGTGGGTGAAACTTTGTATCCAGTTGATATTGAGCTGATGGAGGCTAAATTGAGGGAAGCTTTCTTCTTTATTGATAGTGTGAGGGCAATGGGAGCATGTAAAACTCTTATGACCTTCTTGTCAAAGGTAGACGTGGATGAGACTTTGAAGAAAGGAGGTAACCTTTTGAAAGAATATTTTGTTGAGATAAGAATGTGGTTGGCTGAGGAGATACATCAAACTAGGAGAGCTTGGGTGGAGTGTTTTGGCATTCTACTTCAAGCTTGGTCCAAGGAAAATTTAACAAAGATTGCGGAAGAATGGGTCGTTGTGTGTGGTCAGCAAAAATTCTGATAGACACATGTCAGTTTCAATTTATCCATGAGAGTGTCTATTTCTCTATTGGGGGTGTTGGATATGACATTTATTAGAAGAATATGGGAAGGAAATTGACCTATGGAACCTATCAAAATGGGAAGTTCATCTAACTAGAAATCGGTTAGTTCTATAATAGATTCGATGAAGACGATGACCGGAAGGAACATTCCGGTGAGTCATATGGATGGTATAGTCAATTCCTTGGTAAGCCCAAACATTAATGAAAGAAATACTTTGGTCGAGGAAGGTGAGACAATAATTGGCACGATTGGCATTTGGGAGAATGAAACCAATAAGGAGCAAATGATGGAGTTTAATGAAGGTAACAATAACGGTAACAAGAATAAAGAAAGGCAGGAGGAACTATCCAAGCCTAGTAGTGTGAGGACTATTGGGCTTGAGGATGATAGAAGAATAGAAGAAGTATTGAAGGATTTGGGCATTTCTCACAATGGGCTTAATATGCATACTCTGATGTATAAAGCATACCTGGAATGGTCACAGTGAATCCAAGAGAAGACGAAGATGGACTGGATAGATCAAACCCAAGTGTACCCCCTGGTTTTGAACTAACTCAAGACCAGGAGAGAAGTGAGATCCCTTCTAGCTTTGTACGAAGCACCACAATGGAGATCCAGGATGGGAAAGAATAGAATGAAAAGGACGTAGTACCAGAAACGAAAGACAATTCAGAGGGTGAAAAAATTGAAGCAAACCAAACTACGAGAGTTGGCGAACAACTGGGACTATACACAACAATGATGGTGATGCTATCCAAGCATTCATCGAGGAGAGAAAAGAATGGAAGAATATAAAGCAAGGAAGTAGGCTGAAGAAGAATAAGAGGAGAATACAACAAGCAATGGCCTTGGCAGGTGAGTTTTGATTTGCCTTAAATGAAGATGATTTGTTGTAAATTGAAGTGAATATATGGGAGGTGGGAGGAAAGCAAGACAAATATCAAAGTGGTTGAGGTAGTATAGAATTGGGTTCCTAGGTTTGATTGAGATTAAAAATAGTGGGGTAAGAGAGCAATTAGGAATAAGGCCATATTTCAAAATTAGTAGGTACGATGGGAGAATTTCATGGTGGAACTTATGCATAGATCAAGGTATTGAAACTCACAGTTCCATTTATCAGAAGAGGATCAAACAACCTGAAGGTGTGGACTCAATTTCACTGTTTGAATTGATAAAAGCAATGGACAATTATCTCTGTAGATATTGCTAAGAGATAGGAGTGGTTGAGCTATTTTAGCATTAATGTGAATAGGTGGTTAAATGGCCTTAATATGGGTGACTCATATGGATGTAGTAGTAGGTTGAAGCAATTAAAGAATCCTTGAAGGATGATCAATAGGTGGTTACAACAAGAAAACCAATATCTCTCAATGTGTTATGGTGCTTATGTCTATAGGTGGCCTATGGTACAACAAGGCTTCGATTTATTTAAGATAATACTATTTGGTGTGTGATGAATTTGCTATGGAAACAATTTGGTGGAGCATGCTCAAGGGTCCATTCATGCTTTGGGTGTTATCGTGTAGACAATTAGGATATAGTAGATGTCTTAGTTGATAGATATGGGAGGCATTTGATATTTTTGCGTTGTGCTTACTGTTTTGGTTTTAAGTTGTGTATCCTCTTTCTCCTCGCTTGTTTTTGGTGAGTTGAGCCTTCAATAATACTTGTCGAAAAAAAAAGATCCTTGGCTTCCCCATAATGATAAAGTGTCCACTCCTGAGCCTAACAATCTCCCAATGAATAAGGTTCATAAGCTAATACTAGAGAATCCAAAGAATGGAATATGAATCTTATTTCTAATATCTTCACATGCCGTGACATAAATAAAATTCAAAAAATTGTTGTCTTGAAACATCTAATGGATAGAATACATTAATTAGTTACGTGATTCCAAGGGAATGTACAAAGTTAAGAGTGGTTAGAAGAAGGCTTAGGAAAAGAAATGTTAGGAAGAATTCAAATAGAATGAAGAAGAGACAAACATTCTCATTATCAAGTAATTCAAGGATTTTTGGACAAAACTTTGGAAATTAAATATTCAACTAAAAGTAAAAGTGTTCCTCTAGAGAGCTTTTAGGAACATCCTTCCTACATGCTCTAGACTTGCATCAAAAGGATTAAATGTAACAAATGGATGTTACCTCTGCCAAGAACCAACTGAAAGCATTTGGCACCTTTGTTAAAATGCCCCTTCTCAATCTATGTAACTAGAACTTGTGGAATCTCCTTAAATAGCTCAAATGTAACTAATGACTTGAATTGGCTACTATTTTTGTAGGATTGGTTTCAGAATAAGTTGTAGGAGGAAATCAAACTAGTGGCAGTGGCCTGGAACTCAATCTAGAAACAAAGGAGTGATAGCTGGCAAGGAAAAAGAACATTGGAAGCACATAGATTAGCAAAGCAGGCTATTGAAGGTCTCAAAAGCCACAAGAGAGCAAGACAATTAGATGAAATCACCATACCTAGTCCTACAATGCAACTGAGATGGCAGGGTCCCTAGCAACCAAGCTTCAAAGTGAATGTTGATAGAGCAATGTTCGCAGATGAATGCACTTGCGGCCTAGGAGTCATAATTCGTGACTAGAATAAGGAATTTGAGGCAACTCTATGCAAGAAAATCTAGGGCAAACAATATGCATATTTTGCATAGATTCAAGCCACAAAATAGGGGGTTTTGTTCATCACAAGGAATCTAGGGCTTAGTTTAATTATTTTGGAAGGGGGATGCAAGACTAGTGATGGAATGTATTGAGAGTAGTGGTATGGACCTTAGGACCTATCTCTAAATGAGGTCTTAATCCATGATATTGGGTTGATAGCTTGAGTTTTGTAGATTTAAAGCCCAATTTGTACTTAGGCAATGTAACTATAAGGTAGTAGATGCTTTAGCCCATACTTCTTAAAGCCTAGTTTCACAAATTTGGGTTGATGTAGCTCTTATTAGTTGTATACTTAGGTCTTTGGCTTAGGACCTTTGTGTTTGAATGAATTTGAATATTTCATCAAAAAAAAAATTCAATTTAATACAAAAGATATTTTGTGAAAAATTTACAAATGTCATTTAAAACAAAAAAAAAGGGGATATAATATAAAAGAGGAGAGAAAAAAATAAGACAAAATGTAGATCACTGGTAGGTAGAAAGTAGAAAAAGACAAAAAAATTTCATTTCGTGGAACATAAATTTTTACAAAAGAGTATTATCTTGTGATAGAATCTTCTTTTCTAGTTAGGGAGAAAGATTTCAACAATTTCTCTATTCAATTCTCAACTATAAAATGATGATATTCACTTATTTATACTTAATTACTTATTAGTAATGCCAAAAAAACTAGCATACCCTTTTTTTGGTCACGACTATACCCTTTATCCTATGGTGCTTGACAAGATCTTAGAGCTAAGTAGGCGCAACTTAACCTCAAAAGTTAGCTTATAAGAAGAGAATTGTTCAAGTACTTATAAAGGCTATCCTTAAGCAATGTGGGAATTTAACACACTCTCCTCACGCCCTGAACTGGATATCTAGAGTATGAATTTTGCAAGACTAGATATCTTTATAGGTGGCCCAATACTAATCACAGAATAATAGGTTCTGATATCATCTTAGAACTGAGTGAACTAAACTCAACTCTAAAAATCAACTCATAAATAGAGAGTTGCCAAAACTCTTATAAAGATAATCATGGCCATATCACTTGCCATATCCCCTAAGTAATATAAGACTCTAACACATAAGACAAATATAAGAGAAAATAGAGCCAATAATACTAGACAAAATGGAAACAAAATTATAGAGATGGTGTTCGAAAAATATGCTTGATAGAATTATACCAAACTAATATTTTAATTTTAGAAAAAAGTTTAGCTCAGAAGTAATATATGAATTTAGTTTAATAACTTAATTTTATTTAGGATTTATTAAATTGATTATATTTATTTTATATTTAATATTAATTATACAGTATTATTTTTCATTACAAATTTAGAGTATAGGAATGATAATAAACTGTATTTTTTTTATTTTTTTGGTTACATACAATAAATTATAAGTTGAAGATATCTTTTCAATTAAGGATATTTTTAAAAAAAATTGCTACAAATGAGTGACAATAGATAGTGAACAGTGATAATAGCCAATACAAAGTGGTAATAGCCGCTCCCACAGTTAATCTTACTTATACTCGATATAAGTCTTAAATGAACTGAAAAGTAACATCACAAGTCCTAGACAAGCTTAGCATGCATACATAGTCTTATATATATATATATATATATATATATATATATAGGGAGCATATTATATGAGATTATATATATATATAGGGAGCATATTATATGAGATGATCGATTTATTATGAGAATGAGAGGAGTAAATCTGGGCTGTATAACCATACATAGATGGTCAAAATTTAAATTTATTTAAAGGTTACATAATCACTTAAAAAAATTATGTAATTTTCTGTTTTAATCTTGACTATTCACGTAGGATCCAATGGTCAAGATTTGCTCCTCTCACTCTTATAATGAATCACTCCCCTCATGTGATATATATATATATATATATATATATATAGTAACACTATCATCCAATTATATGTTGTCATATAAGCAAACATACATAACCTTCATCTCTACTACTTTAAAAATCATGTAAATAGAAGAATATCATCCAATTATATGCTGTCATATAAGCAAACATACATGACCTTCATCTCTACTGTTCTAAAAATCATGTAAATAAAGAATGTGATTTAATGACAGTATAAAATAATTTTATATTGTCAATATATATAAATTAAATCATATATATAATCGCATGTAATTTATTGGTTGCAGAAAAATTGAAAATGAAATAAGTATAAGAAAGAAACAAGTTGATCTACATTATTTAAAAAACAAAATAAAACTTACATTTTGGGTTGGATTAAGTTATTTTGATATGAAAAAAAAAATGAATATGTTACAGTTTGACATCCGTTTCTTTATGGGTTGAGTATTCTTAAACACAACCCAATCTATAAACCCAAGTAAACTTAACATTTATGAGTCGGATTGAATCAAAACTGTAGATTCACGTATTGACTTAATCTGGCGGATGCCATTAACTTACATAATGCAAGGTGTGAATAATGACAAACTCAAACACCTTGAATTTACCTATTCGACCCTCTTCGTCCCTTACAGCCTATTTGGTTTGGAAGAAAATAAGAGGATAGAAATAGGAAGGAAAGAAAACAAGCTGAAAAGGTGATTTTCACTCTGTTTGGATAATAAAAAAATACGGGGAGAAGAGAAAATGTGCATAGGACCCACTCCAAAAATTTCTCGTCCCACATATGCAGAAAACTGAAAGAGAAGCTGCAATATGCATCAAGTTACTTTTATAAACCCAACTAAAAGATTAAAATATTTAACTAATAATAAACTTTCAATAACTATATTAAATCTGCCTTTACTTAAATAATTAATTTTAAAATAAATTTTATAATGTAAATGTTAATAAATTAAATCATTTTTTTATATTATTATAAGGTGACTTGTTTATTTAATTTATAAGAAGCATTTAAAAATTAAATTAAAATAAAAGGTTTATTTTTTATTATAATAAGAATATATATGTTATTTTAATATAATTCTTATTTTTTTCTCTTCATTTTTTTTATCTAAACACATAAAAATAAAATATACTTTTTTTTATTTTCTTTCTTTTTATTTTCTGTTTTTCATTTTCTTTCTTTTCATTTTCTCTTCTCATCCAAACAAACCATTAATTCTATTGTCTCTTTCACACACACTTTTTTTGGATTTTTTTTTCTTGAAAAAAAAAACTTAACTTTTACACTTTAATCGCCTAGTTATGTGCCAAAAAAAAAAAGATCACCTAATTAATGCTGAAAAAGCTACGTTGCCCAAGATTTTTTACTTAAAAGCAATGCAAGACTGGATGAAAAGTGTCACATGCATTATGTGAACTATTTTAAAAAAAAAAAGAAAAAAACTCCTATTTTTAAACTACTTTTGTGAGTGCAAGAGAGATTAAAAGTTTGGGAAAAAAGTCAAAGTGGAGCAATAAACGATATTCAACTATTTTTTGAAAAAAAAAAAATCAGGGTTTCAGAAGAGGAATGCCCTGTAACACGAAAAAGGTTCCGGGAAATTAGTAAGTTGCCATCCTGAAAATAGCTAGTGACACTTTCGAAAAACATGTCGTCGTGTATACGTGCAATCAGACGGGCATGATTTTATTTGAGAATTTAATTTTGTTATATACCAATAAGTTTTTGATTTTTATTATAATTACTTCAAAAAATTATATAAAAAATAAAATTTAATTAATTATCAATATAAAATATTTTACATCAATAATATATTAAAATTACTTTTTTAAAAAGAATAATGTTATATATAATCAAAATTAGTTGTCAAAAATTTCATTAAATTTTGTTAAGAGTCAAGCGAAATGTTTAATAAAGAACCGGTCCAGTTGATTATTCATAGTCATAATCCAATTGATTTAACAACCCATCCAATTCAGTTTTTAAACCATTGACCTTTTTTTTATTTTTTTAATGATAATTCATAATCAAGAAGAGAAAGGCTCACACTCTTCACAGAGAAGAGGAGCAAGTACAGCAAGGCATCACAACATGTCTATTGCTACATAGACAATTTCATAAATGACTAGTTGAATATACGATACCCACAAAAATATTTCTGGCTTAGCTTTAATAACAAAAACAGCTTCTCAGCCGTTAATTGTTTCCGGGAATATGGACGTAGGACTTTGATATCTAACATGGGAGTGAACAGTGTAGAAACAGCAAAAAGAATATAATGATGAACGTTGGCTAGTTGGGGAGGCGATTGCCTCAACTACATATATGTGGCCAACCTATTAGCTTCTCTCCCTTATATCTCTTTTATGCTTTTTCATTATGACAAACTTTTTATTATCATGATTCATGCACGAGTAGTCATATATAATGCTCCGTGTCTAGGAAATTAATTCAGCTCGCTTTTTTTATTTTACATTACTATTGATTTAATCAAATAAATATGATAAT
The DNA here is from genome assembly GCA_031439595.1 of Pterocarpus santalinus. Taxonomy (NCBI): domain Eukaryota; kingdom Viridiplantae; phylum Streptophyta; class Magnoliopsida; order Fabales; family Fabaceae; genus Pterocarpus; species Pterocarpus santalinus. The sequence goes on along the minus strand of CM062530.1, from coordinate 51,997,217 downwards.
GCACAATTACCTACGAGTCACGAACCATAAAAGAGAAGGGTAATTAGTCCGATCTTATATATATCTGCTGAGAGTTTGACCACTAACGTTGGATTATAGATTCCAGCACATATTATACGTGACTCCCAGCAGACAGACTTTTAGCAACAGATTTCTTGTGATACCAAAGTTGTCTATGCGAAGTTTGACCAAATTTCAGCTAAACTTACCTGCCGGCAAGTACTGAAACCGAAAGTGACACCAAAGTTATCAACTGCCTGCTTCATGATAGATGGATTTTATCATTAAGTTAATTGGAGTGGATTTAGTCGTCTTTAATTGAAGCATTAATTCATAGATAAACAACAAATTATGGTTATACAATAGGTGTAACCAAAAAATAAATTTTACATATAATACCTAGGACATACTTTGTGGACTTAACGAGGAGCCTCCTAATGAGTCCCTAACGAGACATGGCAAGGAGATAGGAGACGAGAGAAAGGAAATTGTGATACAGGTGGCGATTGAACCCCACTACTCTTCTCAAATGTCCATGACACTTACCCACTCAGCCAAGAACACTAGACAAAAAATTTTATATTTTGACAAGAAGAATTCAAGCAACCTTTTGAGTCATAGCCAAACTAGCCAGTTAACACCAATTACATGAAAATTTAGATACTACTATACTATCTTATACCAAATTCTATATAGTTCAATAATCTTATACCAAATTCAATATAGTTCAATGGGTGACACCACTATTCACCATACGAACCAACTCCGTGGATGACGATTCACTCTTGTTCCCCATCCGAGCTTTCTCTTCCACCATCTTAGTGTACATGCCATAGACATAAGAGCAGAAGCCCCACAAGCACAAAACAGTGGACACTGCCTTCAGTCCACCAAATGCATCGCTAAACACCAAAACACCTCCTAACACATTCATTGACAACAATGCCGTCATGCAAATCCCCCCAGTAAGTGACGATGTCAAAAATACCATTCCTGCAGTTCCCATGAAGCAAAATTGCCAAGTCACTATGGTTGCCACAATGGTTACCCAATACACTGTGTATCCCTTATCAAAAACCCTTTGTCCTTCTTCCTTCATCTCAGAAAACCCACCATCCCATGCCATGCCTATGGTGGCCAACACCGTTGCCGCAATCTCCATCACGAGCTGCATTTCCATCACCATCTCATAGCAATAGACCTTCTTGTAGATCATCTCCATCACTGGCAAGTATGATGCAAACAACAAACCTGCACCAATGGTGCAAAAGAATCCAATGAAGTATTGCTTTTGTGTGAGCCCTTGTGGTCTCTCACTACTAGAATTCAAGGCAAGGATGATGGAGGCTAAGGTGATGAGGATAACAGTGTTGAGGTTTGAAAAGGTTATCTTTTGCTTCACAATGATGACAGAAAGAATGAGATTGAAAACTAATTGGGAAGATAGAAGAAGTGCTGAGGTTGAGACTGGGAGATATGCAACACCCCATGAGATAAGAAGGTTATTGAATCCTAACATGATTCCAACAAAGATGGATAGAGATAACATCTTTGTGTTGAAATCAGTGAAGGGTTTTCTCTTGGTGAAATTAAGGACGCAAGGGAGGAAAATTGGGATGACTAGGAGAGGAAAACCTGCACATTGAACCCAAGTTGAGACCCATTTGCTTGAGCCCTTGTGGATGAAATAGTACTTGGACAGCATACTTGAAGAGACCGAACCCACAAAGAGCAATAGGTAATTGAGCACCAAAAGGGGCATGTACCTCTTGCTAGTGATGGACTTTTGATCTGCATGGAGCTGTGTTTTGTTGTCCATGGACGAAGGTGGGTCATGTTGATGTGATTCTTCTCTAATGCCGTCTTGATCGATGGATTCAATTTCAATTGTGTCGTAGTTCTTAGTAGGGGTCATGCTGAGAGATCGATGATGCACTGGTGGGTCTTGTGATGTGGCCTCCATGAACACAAGAAATTGAAAAATGGAGAGAGACAGAGATGACTGATTAGAATAGTAAAATTTTTGGTTAGATATGATAATCATAAATCGGTTACTGAACTATATATATTTAAGTTGGATTCAGCTACTTTCCTCTCCCTTACTTGCCCGCTTCACTGTGAATGCGAACCATCTGTCTCAGCTGTACGTGTGAAGTTTTTATTAGATAGGATTTTTATATATTTATTTAAGAATTTAATTTTCATACAATATTAATATTAGTGTTAGAAGTATTTGATTTTTACACTCATTGTCTCCGAAATCTCAATTATATTAGCATATAATTGAATAATAGTATAAATTTTTTTTACATTAATAATATATTAAAATTAATCCTTTTATTTAGAAAAAAAAGTTGAATGTCTATTTATTAAAAGATATTAACTTTAATTTAATTTTAATATATTATCGGTATAAAATATTTTACTCCCTTATTACAAAAGTCCTAACAATCACAAGGTTTTGTGTATTACTCCATTATTTCATATAAGTGTTATTTTTTCGAAACCTTTTTTTTTCATAATTATCTCTCACTTTAGGAAATTTTAAAAGTATTAATTAAAATTTTCATTCTGCCCTTATTAAATAGGGAGTATAAATGTATAGAAAGGGTATTAAGGAAGAAAGAGAAAATTAAATGATGAGAGTAATTTAATAAGATATAGTATAGTCTAATTTCTTAAACATAATAACTATTTAACACTTTTTAATTCATATGCATATTTAAAAACTAACACTTATTTAAAATTAGAGAGAGTATTATCTTTTTTCCTAAATGATGTACATTTATTATGTAATATAATTCTAGTCATCATATTTAATGCACGCTTTGTTGGGAAGATGTCTTCTTATAAAGTATATCATCATATAGTAAATTAATAAATTTTCTGAAAAAAAAAAATCGTAATGGCATTTACGAGCATACCATAGCAATTAAACGCCCCATATACAATTAACAGTAAGATTATTTTTACTAACTAATTTTTTTAACCGTGCATTGTACTGATTGTATAAATTAAATATATTTCAATATTTTTAATTGATAAATCATTAAATATAACTTTAATGGACATATTTTCTTTTAAAAATTGATAATTAAAAATATTTTGAGTTAAAGCTTTTTAATACAAAATAATGAATAATCTTGTATTACTTGATTGTTATTTTATTTATTTGCAAAAATATTTAGATAAAGACCGTTATGTCCATTACAAATCTAAGACAAACAAAACCCATAAAATTGTTATAATAACTAGACACCTTATATACAATTAAGGTTAAGGTTTTTTTTTTATTATTATTATTAGCCAGTTATCTGTTCGATGCAAGAGTTGTATAAGCTGAATATTTTTTAATTGTTGAATATTTAAGTTATATTTAATTAAATTATTTTCTTTAAAAAATTTATAGTCAAGATATTTTAAATAAAACTTTTGACTTAAAGATTTTTTAATACAAAATAAATCAATATAGACATACTTATAATCTTATAAAGTATAATAAAAATATATATTTAAAATTTGATAATATATAACTGGATTTTATTTATAAGAATAGGTAGATATATTTGTTTTAAAGAAAAATTTTCACTTAAAGATTTTTTAATACAACATAAATCAATACAAGCATACTTATAATTTTATAAAAGAATAATAAAATTACATATTTAATATCTAATAATTATATGACTTGATCTTATTTTATTTGTTCGTAAAAGCATGTAGATATAATTGTTAGCTTTATATACATAGTTCAAATGAAAAAGGCCGTTGGGTCCTTTACATATCTAAGACAAACAAAACCCATAAAATTGTTGCTTTTATCTTTTTCTTATTTTAGAAAATCATTTTCTATATTTTTGTAAATTTTCCTTTTATAAAAAATGGTCAAATAAAATCTTAAATTTGAAAAACATGATTTGATTCAAGAAATTATTATTCTTTATTTAAAAATTTCAAAAAATAAAAAGCAAACCGTTGAATTACCACCATCAAGATTTGGGGGTATATAAAAATTTGCTCACATTTATTTGACATTTTTGTCTTAGAAAAGTATTATCATATTTTTTAAAATTTAAAGATCAGACTTCACCAATGTGCTTAACAAAGATCTAATTTTTTTTAAAAAAAAAAAAAACAGAGTCAATCTCAGTTCCTTGGCAAACATATCTATATCTTCTATATATAAATATAGTAAAATTCACTTGAAGGTTGCATTAATTGTATTGTGTAATTAAAAATTTATACTACATGAAAATAAGTGTAATAAATATTAATCATAAAAATTATAATAACTATTTGGATACTTAATTTTCCTAATAATAATGATATTTAATTATAAAATTTAAAATAAATTATTTAATGACTTATATTATTAAAATAAATTTTGTAAACACAATAAATATTATACTAAATAATATTGTTTGATATGAATAAAATTTTATATATATTTATTTTAATTAATATAATATAAATGATGAAAACAAAAATATTGCATTATTAAATTTAATTATATTTTATGTTTAATTAAATAATAAATTTTATTAATATAATTCTTTTATTATTCTTTTTTTTCAATATTATTTACAGAAATTTATGTTAGGATTTTATTTTACTATATTTACTTATTTATTAAAAACCATTTTATAAAATAAAATTGTATATACATGCTAATATTTGCAAATAGACAATATACTAGAGTAAAAATAGGCATGCCAATGTAGATTAAAATACTAAGACAATATCCACTTAAACCAATTGATGATACAATAAAATAAATTGTTGATAGTGCACATCCAAAATTTACAACAATGCATGTAGGATGAAAAATATCTTAAAAAATAACAATACTCACTCCTTAAATGGCATTATTGAAGAAATCAATTATTACATATTTCACATTATTAAATATCCAATAAAATAGTATATAAGCTCATATGAGGTTTGATAAAGCAACTAATAATATAGTTGAATAAGAGCTTATATACTGACTAAAATTTTTAATACTTTAAACTAAATTCCCAAATTTTTCTTTGCAACAAGAAAAAAGAATGTCAATTATATACTCCTTAGGATCCAAATTTAGCATTAGAAATTTATGCATCTTAGAAAGTAAATAATAGAAGGAAAAATAAATACATGAGGCAATGTCAATATAAAAATTCTTATCATATGAATAGTTTTGCCGAAAAAGAACTTGAAATGATATGTTATTTTGAAAAGAAAATAATTCCAAATAAAAGTGTGCTATATAATGATAATAAACAAACATCAATATCAATTATCGAATTATATGAGGTTATATTTTTTAAAATAAATATTTTATTAGAAAAAAATATATGTTACATTATTAAAAATAAACTCAACAAAAGAGTTGAAAATTCTTATAGTTGAGAAGATGAAAAGTATAAAAATTACGCCAAAAAAGTTGCTCACAATGAAATATTCAATAAACTATCATAATGTAATTAATTTTGATATATTTCGTTGTTTAGAATAATTAAAAAATATTTAATATTTTTGTATCATATCTAACTTTCAATTGTTATTATAAGTTTTTTCCAAAAAAAAATACTTTTACCAAAAGAATTTATAAAAAATAATAATAAATTCGTGCAACCTACGGGAATTTCCTCTAGTGTATCTTATGCAAGACAGTTTGTTTACAAACATACACACAAGCATGCTTATCTCTCATACACTCCCTCTTCTATTTGCATATGACCATTGTATCGAAGTATGTTGTTGTATGTTTGGTGCTTGCCTATTTATCGGCCAACCGGAGTTAATTACCCTAAAACTTTAATGATATCTTTTACTAAATCCTTTTAATGTGATTTAGATATAATTATTTTATATTTCTTTTCATCATAAATTCTTTCCTCTTTTAGGGATTTATTTAAATTAATGAGTTGATTTATTTTTATTTTTTAATAATTTCATGTTACTCTATTATTGTTGCGATTTCAAATTAAATCTCACACCCTAAATCTCATTGAGATTTGACTCTAATTCTACTCCTTTTTATTTGGCCTAGATATTTTGTATATTTCTTTATCACTTTAAAAATTTTATCTTCTCACTTTTTAATGCAAGGCTTGAAAATTTTTTTATTCTTATTTTTAATTTTTTTGATTTCGTTGATTTTTAACTTTATTAGTTAATTTTCCATCAAATCAAATCAACGCCCCAAAGATATCTTAGATAAATTTAGGTATATATCACATACTAATGTACACCAAAAAAATAAAAATAAAAGTATCAGGTACTAAGTAAAACATTTGTTTACTGTGTTATATATTTGGGTAAAATGCAAAAATCACCCTGAGATTTGTCAAAATGGCACTAAACTCCAATTTCATAGCAATATTGCACTCCACCCCATTTAGAAGACATCTAAACTTAGTCATAGTTAATGATAAATTATAAAGTGGTTCACCCTATCTTCTAGACCATTAAAGCCTATTTACTTTTAATCGGTAGATATTATTTAAGTAGTTTAGATTTAAACAAAAAATGAATGGTTCAAAATAAAAAATATAATAATTATATAAAATTTTAAAAAATTGATAATTTTTATAATTACTAAGCTATCCCATCTATATTTTTTCCCTTTCATTCTTAGGGGTGTTAAATGAATCAATTCTACTCATTTAGATCCGTGGATCAAATAGGTTGTATCAATTATATAGTCAATTAAATAGGCCAATAATATAATAACTTAGTTTGTTTAAGGCTAATCCGTATGCCTAAATGGGTAAGCCTGACTCATCTAGCCCTGTGGGCAAAATGAGTCAGGTCAACTATATAGTCAGCTAAACAGGTCAACAATATACCAGTCTAATTTGTTTAAGGTCAACCCATAGGCCTAAACAAGTCCGCCCTTTTATCTTTGTTTTTGAAAAAAAAAATTTATTGGCTTTGAAGAAAATTCTTTTCAACTAACAAATTTCAAATAATATAATTTACAATTAAATTCGAACTACATTCAAATAAAATTTTGAAAACTATTTAACACTATAGTTTTTAAAAATTAAAATTAACAAGGGAAAAAGTTATTATCAAACATAAGTTTTAACTTTTTAAAAAAACTATCCCATTTAATTCTTGAGTTGAATAAGTTAGGTTAAAAATAATATTTTAAATAGGTCAAAATTTTTACATTCTAGCTCACCTAATTTTTACGGATAAATAGACCATCACGACCTTTTTATTTTTAAAAATAATAAATTAAAACTTATGTTTGGCTATAATTTTATCCTTTTTTTGTTAATTTTTATTTTTATTTAAAAAATTGTAGTTTTATATAACTTTTGAATTTTCATTTGGATGCCATTCAAATATAATTTTGAATTATATTGTTTGGGACCTGCTAGTTGGAAAAAAAAAATATAGGCTAAACCATGTAGGTTCGCGTGCCAATTTTAAATAGACTAACTAGGTTGCTATTCTGTTGGTTCTTTTAGTTGGCTATATGGTTAACCCAACCTATTTGACTCATGAGCCAAAATGAATTAAGTTGACTCGTTTAACACCCCTAATAAAGAGAAGGGAAAAAAGATAAATGAGGTAGTTTAATAATTTTAAAAATTATTAAGCTATTTTTTAATTTTATATAATTTTTATATTTTTAATTTTGAATCGTTCTTTTTTTTTTTTTAGGGTCTAAAAAATTCTTCAATTAATATCTACCAGCTAAAAGTAAATAGATCACAATAATCTAGAAGATAAGGTGAACCACCATGCATCCTACCATTAATTATGATTAAGTTTGGATGTCTATTAAATGGGATGGAGTGTAATATTGAAGTAAGATTAAGGTTTAATGCCATTTTGACAAACCTTCAGGTTGATTTTTGTATTTTATCCTATATATTTTTTGTACTGTTTAGCATGTGATGTATACTCATATAACCTAAACGCATCTCATGCAATTATTATTAGTATAAATATTAATGAAACTATTTGATAATATTTGCGCTTGATCTTTTTTTTTTTTTTTTTGTAAGTACATCTGAAATAAAAGAACAATAAGGGCCTAATAAAGGAAACACACCAGGAATCACCTAACAGAGAGTTGGCTAGAGCCGGAGGCGGAGAAACCCGAGTCTTAAACTTAGATTCCTTCCTTGGTCCCTCCTTAGCTAGCCAGTTTGCACAATTGTTCCCTTCCCAAAGAGTGTGTACAACCTGAACATTCCACTTCTTATGCAGCAGAGTTTGGATTTCTGCAACCAAACCAGCGTACTAGTGGTGAACTTGAACACCATTCAAGATTAAGTCCATTGCCATTAGTGAGTTAAAATGGCAAATCAAGTTCCAAATACCTCTATCCCAAGCCAAGCTAAGTCCCCTTTGTAATAATGGAATGAGTTCACTACTAAGTCTATGGTGGATGCACCTGCAGGAGGATCATTGAACACCAAGACTCCAGCACAGGCAAGAGAATTAATGGCACACACTCACGCTATGGCAGCCAATGAATTTATTTTTCCATAATGGATATGCATCTTCAATAAATTTATTTTTCCCTGTAATTTGATTCCTGTTAGTGGGCTACTCGTTGGCTGCCATTAGTCTCAATTTGATCCTTTGCCTTCTCAGTGATTCTTCCTCCTTCTATATAGAACAAGAAATTTCAGATTTCAATTTTAAGAGTTTTAGAAGAAGGAAAATATCTGCTAAGTAATTTTGAGACAGATTGTCCCAAGTGTTGATACTCTCGTGTGGGTGTGATTACAGCCAAATCTTTGCTTTATCCCGCAGTGAGAATGGGAATAGCCTCAGCCTTATGGCATCATTGCTTGCCTCTATTCACCTTAATGGTATTAGTATCACAAAGTTGCGGAAAATTGGCCATGTGTGAATTGGGTTCCTCCAAACAGCTATCACTAAATTGATCTTGCTGCAACGGATGTAACACCCCCGGCCTAATCTCAAAATTGTTGGCGTGGACTGGTGATCTGACTATGTTTGCAGAGCAGTCATCAACAATTGGTATGGCAAAATCACCAAGAGTTCATGGAGCGTGTGGGTTCTAGTCACCCATGCTCATCTCCACTTGCTCAAAGAGCAAAATAGAGCTGCACAAGAGGTAAGTAGTGATATAGAATAAAAAGAAATATAAATATTCTTTTAAAAAATTAAAATAAATAAGAATACCCAAATTAGCAATACTTAAACAACCACAAAGATATTGATTAAATAATTTCCGGCAATGATGCCAAAAGCTTGTTAATCTTTTTAGAAAAGGTGTTATAGCAAGTATACCGGGTCAAAAAGTAATAAATAGTAAGTAGAATTATTTTTCCAATGAATACTATTTGAGCGATGAATTAAAATTGAGAATTGAGTAGACAATAATTAAGTCAAATAAAGTGCACAAAGAATAAAAAACTTGAGTAGGGAAGAATAATCTATGAAAACATTACTTGATTTCCCAAATTATGCATTATTTGATCATAATCGAACTTCTAAGTTAATTCAATTGATCATCGATTTTAATCTTTTTTTTTTTTTGGTTCAGGAATTAATCAGTGAACTGAGTTACCTTCATGTACCTAAATAAATATTTCTTTTCGTGAAAGGGCCTAAATAATAAAGAAGTATTATAAAATGCATCAAATTCAAATCCACAAAAGTATTGGCCCAAATATGCCTGGGCCACCCGTCAGCGTGCATGGTTGTGGGAAGATGCGGGAATATGGCAAGCCTCGGGCCACTACGACAATTCTCTATTGACACAGATACTAGTCCAAATTTAGCCAACCCTGCTGGGCAGTCCACCAACAAGGCTTGGTTAAGATAAATCCAGGTTTGTGGATTGAGACACAGCTCGGATGGTACGAATCTCAGCCTCATGGAATACCACACCCGGGACCATGAAATTTTTTTTGGAATAAACTTCATGGTTGCATTAAAATAATAAGTTATTATCCCCCCAGATTTTTTTTTCCCATGATTCTTCATAGTTTAATTTCGTTGGTGAGTTATCTCTAAATATTTTATAGTCTGGAATGTGTCCTATTGTACTCACATTTGAAAGTGCAAGTTTATGCAAATATCTGGATGATGATAACTTCCATAATTCCTGTTGGTGCTCTCTTATGCGTGTCTAATCAGAGGAAACCCAAATACTTCTGCCCTGTGTAACATCAGGCCCGGTGCATCTGGTTCTTGTTATGGAATTATAATGAGGGTTCTTACACTATTTAATTCTAACTAAGCTAAAATTCCATAGTTTGTTTAGAAGGACCAGAACTAATTTTGCATTATACCCTTCAGTCTTTTCCTGATATAAATGTGTTAGAATCATCAATATCATGTTTAGACAAGTGCTGATTATGAAGATACTTTGCCGTCAAAGCTCTTAATTAACTGATGCTAGGCTGAAGCACTAAAGAAAAAGCACAGCACATCAATAGATGCAAAACCCACTCACGATGGACTTGATCCTCAAGACTTCAAATAAACTCAATATTGATTGGGATCAGCCATTGAAATGGAAGTTATGAATATGTGTCAACAATGATGCAGAATTAGAATCAATTAAAGCCATAAGCTACTGTTTGACTTCCTGACCACTCATCAATTATTCTATTTTTGAGCTAAAACTTCGAATCAATTAGAAAAGTTAATAACAATAAAGGAGTTTTGGCTTCATTTAATCTTATTTATAGGAGATGATATTCAGGGCAATGAATATTCGAATTTTCTGCAGCAGCATTACGAGTTCTAACTTCCGACTTTTATTCTTTATATTCGTTTTGATTTTTTTATTATTTTTTAATCAACTCTGAGCTTTCCGCTGAGAAAATTCTTCCACCTGCAGGGCTATGGAGCACTATACCTGTGACAGATTTGGCCGTTATTATAGGTCTTTCAGACGTCAGTGATTCTGATGTTGTTTGGAACCCAAACTGGCATTTCATTCAAATTCAGTGCATGGTATTTGAATTTAACTGGTAACGCATCTCCAATGATGTGTTATTAGTTGTTTGATGAATTTGACATTACATATGTAATCAAACTCATTCGTTGATGCGACACACCATTAAATGATAGGACAAAATTCTTTGGATTTAATTAGGTTTAGGGTTCACACCATTAATCAATAGAAATATTAGAAAATGAGAAATTATAGTGAATTTCTTATTATAATGGATGGTTATTTGTATGAATTGATACTTTTTAATATTTTTATTGATTGATAATATAAAATTATTTTATATTATTAATATATTTAAATTAAATTCAAATTCTTTTATACTTACTATGAATACCAAGTAAACTCATAATATTTACAGCATGTGAACATGAATAGGTAGATCGCAATGGACAATTAAAAGGGTGATGATACATGTACAGACCTTTTTTGTGCATCGATCGATACACACACAGCAAGAGAAGAAAAAAAATAAGAAAGAAAAAGAAAAAATGAAAAATTAGGGAGAGAGGTGAGAGATAGAAAGGGGTCAGGCGTCGTGGGGGAGGGGGCTCAAATAACTTTATTCCAATTAAACTAATAAAAAGGTTGTTAGATACTTAAAGTGCAGGGCATTACAAAATTCATCCTGAGGAAAGGAGCTCATGAATTAGTTGCCATTGATAATTTTGTTTGACATATGACTAATAGCATTTTTTGTTGATGCCAGCACGTTTATAGTTCAACTCGGGAATAAGTCTGATATTTAATTTATTATGTCGTGCATTTGCTATATATTTTAGAATGAAAGGGGCAATTGACCACTGTTATCGCCACTGTTTTCAATTTCTTGCTTATCTCTTGTAAAAAGTCAGCTAATAACTATGGGAAAAATATATAATTAACTATAGTAGACCAAGAACATGTTCATCACGACTAAGATGTCCAACGACATGCTCCCATGCTACACATTCTTTACATTCTGTCTCATTCTATTATTTTGGGTGCAATGTCTATTCTTTATAAGTAGTGAGCTACACTTTTGCCGTTACACAAGTCTACGTTGAGTTTCTGATACATAAACCAATATTATCAAAAAGATGGCTTCCATGCAAGTAGAAATTACCAGCAAAGAAGGTCATTTCCCTGAAGGGATGATGGACAAACACAAAATTTCAATCATGGAGGGCTTGCAGGGAGAAAAGCAGATTGCGGTCGATCCACTTTCATTAAAAGAATCTCTTATTGAACAAGGGTACTTTGAGACTGCTACTATGCTGCCAACTATAATCACAACTTCTGCGGCCACCACCATTTTGCATCCTCCACCACTGCAACCTCCAAATCCAAAATTCTTAAGCTTGAGTCTCCCGAATTCAGCCAACTCATCACCTCGACTCGCTTCGGCTCTTTCCAAGAAGAAATCAAAAGGCGAAAGCCAGGAATCACAATGGCAAGCTAGCAATTTGACCCCCAAGAATCACAATCAGCATGATCTGCTAGAAGAAGTCCACTTGAGGAAGAGCAAGTCATGTGACGAAAGAAGATCATTACCACCCTCATATGAACTTGATCAGTGGCTAAGTAAACTAAGTGCAGTGAATCATGATAGGAGGCATCATGGCAATGTTAAAGGAAGTCCCAAGAGTGTGAAGAAGCACAATGAAACACAAGATGATGGGTTCAGATGCAATGCTCTTTGCATGTATCTGCCAGGCTTTGGTGGCAAAGTAAAGCCAGTTAAGGCAAGAAAGGAGGAACCACAAAGGGAAGCTGTGATGATTTCTAGGACAGTTTCCTTGGAAAATTTTGAATGTGGCTCTTGGGCTTCCGCAGCAACATTCCATGAGATTGAAGGACACTCCACTAGTTCCTACTTTGAACTGCCAATGGGATTGATCAAATGCAGTGCCAATGAAGTGCATTCACCCCTTGGTGCATCTTTTGCAATGGAAAAAGAGCTCAAAGGGGTTCTGAAAAATGGTTCCTCTAGAGCCAGTGCTAGAAAATCAGATGCATCGCCTCGCCATGTTCGGTTTTCTACATCGCCTTCTGCATCATGCCCTGCCTCCCCAGCATTCTGCATCAGTCCTCGTTTGAGAAAAGCCAGAGAAGATTTTAATGCCTTCTTAGCAGGAGCACAAAGTGCATGGGAATGATGGAGATCACTTCTGTGGAATGTAGAGTCAAAAACCACTCGGGAAACTTCATTTGTAGCTGGTTATATTACCCTTTATATTCACTTCCCTGTGTGGCTAATGTCTCCATAATAGTTTTGCAATAGTTACATGTTAACTAACTAGTTTCATAGGGAAAATGGAGGCACGAAACCATCAGTACCATAAAAACAATGAAATCAATGTATTAAGGGGGATCACAAGTGAGTGAAAGAAGAGAGAAAATCCAACTCTCGCTTAAAGGCTTGTGTAAAAAATATTAATACTTACTTATTCGAACTAAATAATATTTCTCTTTATCATTGTAAGTAAGTTACTCTTCCTTAAGGTTTCTAAACTGCAACTTTTTTCCCCATTCATACCGTATTTAAAGATGTATACCTTTGACTTATGTTATAGGTAATTTTCTTCTGAATGTGTATAGGCTATAAGGTGACATCAAAACTGCTCCTTGCACAAATTCAGATGCAATCCAATAATTCTGTTCAGTTGTTCTTTTCTTTTTTTTCCTCTCTCTTAAACAAAATTTATCTTTGAAATATCGTTAATAAAAATATTATTCGTAAAATAATAACGATGATGTCAAATGTAAAATCTCGTAGAAGCAAATGTTTTCATCAGTTGTGACTTACACCATCGTTAATAGAAGATTGCTACTCGGTAGAAAATCATCAATACGAATTGTATACGAAATTATCTCAACTCAATTAAATCAATCTATTTATAATATATTGATTTTTTGAGACCCAAGATGTGGCACACTAAGAAATTGACATTTAGATACTCTATAATATTGTCATATTATTAGCTTGTTATTAAAAATATTATTTTTTCATGTATTTTCTTTAATAGTATAAAATTACGTATTTTCATGACAAATTAGCCGAACCAAACTAAATAGAACTAGATCGAACCGAGCTAGACCGAACCAAACCGAATCAGATCGGATCGAATTGAACCAAACCAGATCGGGCTGACTTGAACCAAACCAGATCGAACCAAATCGGACCGGAGTACACCGAACTGAACCGAGCCAGATTTGACCAGACCAAACTAGATCGAACCAGACTGAACCAAACTAGACCAAACCGAACCGAATCACACCGAACTAGATCAAATCAAACCAAAATGAACCAAATCGAACTAAACCGAATCGGACTGAACTGAACTGAACCAAACCAGATCAGATTAGACCAAATCAGACCAGACGGGGCTAAACCGAACCAAACCAGGCTACTTTGGATCAAACCGAACCGAACCAAGCCAAACCAAATCAGATCGAACCAAATCGGATCGGACCAAACCGAAACAAATTGGACCAGACCAAACTAGAACGGACCAAACCAAACCAGACTGGACCGAACCAATCCAAAATGAACAGAACCGAATCAAACCAAACCGGACCGAACAAGATCGGATCAGACCAAATCAGACCAGATGGGGCTAAACCGAACCAAACCAGACTAATTTAGATCAAACCAAACCGAACCGAACTAGATCGAGTTGGACCTTATTAGACCGGACCGAACTGAGATAGATAGACAGACCATATTAGGCTAAAAAGAAAAAAAAATGTAGGCTCATTTTTACGTCCTTATTATCTTATTATGAAGTTTCATACTCCAATTAAAGAACTAAAGTACAAGCTCTGACATTGATACTTCATTTATCTTTTATCTCATAATATTGCACGTCATCCTTTATACAAGTTGTTACTTAATCATGCCAATATTTAGTTCCCATTACTTTATCATAATAAGATGCACTAAGCTACCAATATTAATAAAATTAATTATATATGGTTTAAACTAATTATTGATGTGTTTGGTTGTATTTTTTTTGTCAAAAATCACATTTTTCATTGGAAAAAAATTACTTTTTATATACTTAAATAATTTTTTTAAAAATAATCGTAATCTCAAAAAAAAAATTGCTTCCAGCCTTTTTGTGGGAATGGAAAAGAGTAGTTTCTAAAAATAAAATCAGTTTTTAATTTTTCAATTATATATAAAAATTTAAGTTTTTTAATCATTTTTTTAAAAAATTAAAACAAAAGCATCCTGTGTATCATTAACTCCTTACTTAAAATTATTCAAAGTTAATATTTTCAAAATTCTAATTTCTAATGATTCTTCAATAAATAAAAAAATAATACAATTAAATTTTTATTTTTAAAATAGTAAAAAATAATATTTTACAAAGACATCAACCTCCTACAAACAGTTAATCAATTGCTTGCATATTCTTTTTAACCTTGTTATCCTTTCAACAGTCTCATAATCAAATATGACAAAAAATAAGTTTATAAAATATCACGAATAAATAAAGCGCAAGTTATGGTATTGACACTTTATTTATCTCCTATAATGTTGTTATGTAATTTTATTATGTTAGTTGTCATTCAACTATGCCAGCCTTTAGCGTTCTACTATTTAATTATAGCAAGATGCACTAAGCCACCAATATTAACAAAATTAGTTATATATACTTTAAATTATTTATATACCATTAACTCCTTACTCAAAATTATTCAAAATTAATATTTTTTAAATTTTAATTTCTAATGATTATTCAATAAACAAAAAAAATACTACAGTTAAATATTCATTTTAAATATTAAAAAATAATTTTATAAAAATATCAACTTCCTACCAATGGTTAATCAACTATTTAACATTTTTTCTTTAAACCTTATTATTCTTTTAATAGTCTTACTACCAAACAAGACAAAAATAAGTCTATAGAATATTATGAACTAGTAAAATTATAACCCTAAATAAATAAAAAATATTACATGAATTAACTTTAACATGTCATTAATATTATAAAATCTTTCTCATCACATACTTATATTTTAAATAAAGATGAACAAGCACAATTTGAAAGAACTATATTATCATAAAAACTTTTGTTATAAACAACATCTTTAAATTATAGCATTTCTTCGTTATTCCAAAATAACTAAAAATAAATAAATAAATAAAAAACATATAATTGCTTTCACATAAAAATAAATAAATCTTTAGCTCTTAATATTTATTTTTCTAACATAGTTCAGCAACATTCACCAACAGTAATATCATCATATGAGAAGTCAATATCTCAAGGAAAAAGCATTATAAGCAAACATAAGACACAATATCTTCATATGAAAAAGATATTTATAAAGGAACAAAAAATATATCAATAGAAATAAAATATACATCATCTAATCTTAAATAAAGAGTAAAGACAAAGATGTCGTCAAAAAGATAAAACTTATTTAAATATCATATTGTATATAGTTTCATTATGTTTAAAACAACCATAATAGACGAATACCTTTATTTTATTTATATTACCAAACTATCACCTAATCTTGAATAAAAAATATTTTCCTTCCATTTGACTTAAAATCATTAAAACAAAATCCACTAAATTATTTCTATATTAGTCCAATTAATATCACTTATTTCTTTCTCCTACCAAAAAATATATTCATTTCGATATCCATCAATGCGCGGGTCTAAATCTGATATATTAACAAAAGAGAAATACTTTGCTATTCCAAAGGAAATCATCAATACAAATTCTATACAAATTATCTCAAATCAATTAAATCAATATATTAATAAAAGAGAAATACTTTTAAGCTAGAATGGTTAATTTGTGCCTTGAATACAAATATTGTTTATTTGCTACGTTTCTACAATTTTCAAGGAAATTAATTTTGGTAGATTCATTTTTTCTCTCTCTTCTTTCTTCTCTCTCATCTTTCTCGCACACAGAGTACACAGTAAAAAAGTGAAATTTGCCCGCTATAATGGCAAAATTCACTTTTTTATTATTTTTTTTGTGCAATTCAACTGCACCAATGGTAGAATCATTTTTTTACTTCTTTTTCTTTTTTCCATTTTATGAAATCTGCCGGCACTATTGGTGAGTTCCTTTAAAATTTCATATTCTCGTAAATTAGTTCAAAATACCATATTCTGGTAAATCTTACACATAAATGTCATAATAAAAAAAAATGACCGCCCTATCCCCTTTTTCTATTTCATTTTAGTATAATCCCTTTTTTGATTGGTTAAAATAACTGTTTATACTATTTGCATGAAAGCACTATGTGATATTAAAAGTTTTTTATGTGGGAGACCATTTACAGCATTTTGTACTATTCTTCTTTTGTACCAAAAATCATTTTGGAAACAGAAATCATGGGTGAATGAAGTGAGTAAAAGGAGAGAAAATCTGACTTTCATATTTATGAAAGTATGAATACTCTTTTTTTTTTTTTTTTTAGATATAAGCACGAATACCCATCTATTCATTTCTCAATTTTTTTTCACACATAAAAAGGTCAAAACTACTATCGATCCTCAAATGCTTAACCCCCAAATTAGTAACAATTATCAAGCTCTGGAGTTGATTTTCTACTTTCTTTTGCAGTCCCCATAGCTATTTTTAGTGGTTCTTCTCTTGCTATCCTCTTGGGGAAAAAGGATTAGTAGATTCTATATCAAAAAAGATCTTAATAGAGTCAACGAGACCGTGTGTACTACAACATCTATACTTTAGAAACACGTCACAGGAATATTAAAAAAATAAACAATATTATTTATGCTTATTTTAAATTCATAATGAGAGAAAGATAAAAGATAATAGTTTCACTATTTCTACCTTTTCAATACTTATTATTTTATGTCTTTTCCTCTCTTTGTAAGTTCAAAATGAATCTCCAAAATAAGTACAAATAATTTTTTTCTCCATCGTACGATGATGGATTCAATGCCAGTGGCTGCTGCACGGTGAGATCTATATGGTGTTCCTTTTGGAGCTTCTGCCAATCTAATTGTTGAAAAAAATAAACATATTCTAGCAAGAAACCGGAAGCAGATCTATCATTACAGTCAACACTTGGCTAAGGTGTGCTGTTCGTAGTAACAAAACATTGTGTTTATTAAAATGACCTTAAGAATAACAATGCTATTTGATCATTGGCTGCTTTCTTAGGCTTGAGGAGCTCAAAATCTCAAAATTCATCACTCATGGTCGGCATGAATATTTTTGCAGGGCCAATTTGTGACTTAGAAGATCTATCTGACAATCATATTTGAATTCACTACAGTGGTTTGACTATCAACTGTAGAAAGTAATGGATTCATTATTTTTTATATTTCTTTTTAATTGTGAGTCCAAAATGAGTTCGTAAAATAAATACAAATAACAATGTTTTATGATGGATTGTTTGATTTAAAAAAAATGTTCTGTTTTTATTTTCTATTTTTAGAATTAATTTTTAAAATATCACATTAATTTTATTCTATTTCTTCTTTTCACTTTATTACTTCCTTCACAAAATGTTAAAATCCCAAAATAGATTGAACACAATGTGACATTTTTGTAAATATTGAAAACAAAAAACGTTTTCTGAAACCAAACGGTTAATGATTCTTCTTGTTCTACTTGATTTACTTGCCGGTTGTGATGATTCCATCAAGTGCCTTTGAACAATGACAATTTAGTTATACATAAAATTTAGTGCCATACATTAAATCTGCAGATAATTCCTGATCAGGTAGTCAAATGTATAACTCTGATTATATGAAATGTTCTTTTCTTTGTTTTATTGGCGTAAACAAAAATTTAGATTGATTATAAGTTGTTCCATAAAGGCAAGGTGCAAGGGTCCACAAAGGATGTGGATTAGTGGATGCCTATTAATAAGGGTGAAATCCAAGACCCAAAGACTTGTTTTAAAGTTTTAAATGCATCATTTGGGAAAGCTTTGCATGAAAGAAGAGCCAGTTTTCATTCCAATGTAGTCATGGAGCTTGAGCAGTTTGTTTGTGTGCTCTATTTCAAATCTTGCTACTAAATGCATGATGCTATATTACATATTCGTTATGCCTTGGCCTAGATTCTTTGTTTTGTCTGCTTCAGACTATGATTATCTTCGCTTTATTGTCAGCACGTTACAAGTTTGTTTATCTTGTGATTGACTCTGACTCTTATTTAAGAATGTCGAGCATGCACCATATATTCCACTTCACTAACACCATTTGAATGAAAAAATCACAATCACCCCTTAGTCCCTTACGATCACTATAATTTAGAAAATACTGAGATTGCAGGGTCCCTCATTGATCTCTCTCAATCAATCGTATAATGCCGGCCAAGTGTTTACAATCTCCTAGAGGTTTACTATTTTTTGTTTATGAGAAGTCAACTGATGCTAAGAGCCAAAAGCTTATAACTAAATAGCAATCCCACTCCATGACAGTGAAGGAAACAATACCACAACTTACTTTTCATTAGAGATATTCTTAAATGTTCTTTTAATAATAATTAAAGAAAAATGCCATTTTTATGTGTCATTTAATATTTATTATTTTAATAAATTATTATTGTCTCTTGCTTTACTTATTGTTAATTGAGCACTTATCATTTAAGATAACTATAGTTATTAGTCAAAGTGCAACTCATTTCACTTATGTCTATCATCAAGTATTACAGTCTGATTTGACATGAATCCTATCTAGACTTTATTAAGGAAGTAACCTAGCTCACAACTATTATCGTCTTAACACTTGCTAGCAATCTATTCTTTTTCAAAATTCAAATTTGTGATCTTGGTTTTGAGACTATTTGTTAGATTGGACATTTAACACTAGCCCAAAAGCTATAAACATTGGTTAAGGCACACCTTTTTTATTTATGTCTATTTCTAAGTACCCCAATTTGATCCAATTCCAACCTCCCTGAACCTTGTCAAGGTAAAAGTGCTGAACTACAACCAAAAACTATACTTTTATGTTATAAATAAGGTAATAAATATTACATAATACACATTTCCAACTTCTTCTTACTCTTCAGATAAGATTTCTCAAATCTATTAAGAGTACAGTCAGCCACATTTATTCATAATATAATCTGTAGTACAGGACGCACGCTTCAAGTTTCTAACACAGGAGCCCTATATATCAAAACACCACTTCAACTAAAATCAAGCAAATTGAAAAAGCAAGCATTGCAAAAAAAGCTGAAGCAGATTTTCTCTCTTTTCATGCAACAATGATGGACAATTCCAAGATGAGCTTGCAAAAAGAATTGCAGAATGTGGTGAACCCATCATTGAAAGCACCAGGCATCCCAGCCTCCTATGACACTACTTTGCACCCTCCACCACCATCACTTCAACCTTCAAAGCACAAATTCTTGAGCTCCATTCAGCCAAGTTCAGCCAACTCATCTGCTCAGAGCCTAGAACCACCAAATGAGGTTAGTAATTTGAACCACAAGAATCAGCATCTGCAAATTAGGAAGAGCATGTCACTGTCAAGTAGTCAAGGAAGAAAACATGCACTCACCCCAGATGAGTTTGATCTGACCCTAAGTGCAATAGAACATGATAATATGCATCAAGTAAAGTTCTTCAAAACTGAAGCAAACATCAAAGACGGTCCTAATGATGGACTATTCAAATGGAGTGCTCTTTGCATGTGTCTGCCAGGCTTTGGTAAAAGTAAAGCAAAACCAGTTAAAGCAAGAAAAGGAGAAAACGAAATGGATCATTCTGTGAGCCGCGTGATGTCTAGTACATTTTCTTTTGAAAAGTTTGAACATGATTCTGGGGTTATACAAGACATCATGACACACGACAATCATGGGGATGAGTCGATCAGTTCCTACTTTGAACTGCCATCTCAAGTGTTCAAATGTGCTGGCGATGACGGTGCACAATCCCCGGTTAAAACAACCTTTCCCTTGGACCAAGACGCTAAAGGAGATAAACTCTAATTCTATACACGAGTGATATTTGAATCACCCAAGTTTTCAAATATTCTAGACATCCTCTTATAAGTGCATAGGATCCGCCCATATATTTTTTTCTTCATATTTTCTTTCTTTGCATCTCTCTCTATTTTCTTTTGAAATATTGAATGCTACTATTTTGAAATGATATAAAAAGCTTTTTTCTTTTACACTGAGATTGAATGAATTTTTTTTTTTTGGTTCTTTTTTTTTGTTTTGGTAATTAGATGGAAAAATATCGAAAGCACAATAGTTAAATAATTGTGCAAAAATATTCTACTTTGTCAATCAATTATATATTATTATACATATTATTTTTTATACAATTATAGAATTAAATATTTTTAATAATATGATAATATATAATTAAATAATTATATAAAAATCTTTTACACAAATAATATATAAAAATTAACTCCTTATTTTAATATACCATATGATTGTTCGGAAAATAATTGTGAAAAAATAATTTGTGTAGAACCAGTCAAAACTATTTTTTACACTAAAGTTAATTAAAATTAATTTTAGTACTGGCTCTTTAGCAATGGTGTCATAGTTGTATGCATTTAATTTGGTTTACAGTCATCTAATTCTTAATTGTGTAATTTGACTATACAAGCAAATTGCTTAAAAATCCAATCCCTTTCGAATAATGCACCGATACATGGACCTAATTGTGGATGAAGATTGTTTGGAATTAATCACAATTCAGAAGGGTAATCAAGAATCTACATATTTTAATTATTGTTATGGAAGAGTGCTGTATTTCTCTTATTATTATTACCTTTTTTTGGTAAACAATATTTATCTTATCTTTTTTTTTTTTTTTCCTCAATTTGAATATTATACTCTGGCCTTGTTTAAAGAGTTTGTAATGGAGTAGCCTGTGAGTAACCCAATCGGTCATAT
This sequence comes from Pterocarpus santalinus, assembly GCA_031439595.1. Taxonomy (NCBI): domain Eukaryota; kingdom Viridiplantae; phylum Streptophyta; class Magnoliopsida; order Fabales; family Fabaceae; genus Pterocarpus; species Pterocarpus santalinus. The sequence goes on along the minus strand of CM062530.1, from coordinate 51,975,416 downwards.
CCAATCCAAATTGTACAGGGAATGAAGACGTCCGTATTTTGCCATGAGAAAAATTATTTATACGTGCTTTATCGACATGTATACCAGGTACAACTCATAATGCTCAATGACCTCACCGCATTTCTCTCTCCTATGCCTTTTGTTACATCTCCATTGCTTTTTTTCATGTGTCGTGTAACAACGTCAGAAAAGAATGTCAAAATGACACATCTCTTTTGTAATTTGTATGCCATTTAGTTACTTTGGACATTCTTGGTCCATTTTTAACATAAGTCTTTTTTTTCAGAAATTTTTTTTAAAAAAAAGAGTCAATAGCAAATTTTGTTATCTTTTTTCCTTAAGAAAATACGTACTAAAGCTAAAATTTTATTTTTTTTAATCATACTAGTTTTGAGATTTGATAACAAATTTGCTAACATTAATTTTTTTTTTCAGCTGACAAATGTCATTTTATTTTCTTTTTTCTGGTCATGGGTAGAACAGAGCAGGCCCAATGCCTGACACCGAAGATACTAACAAACCCACCGCACTGTACTATTAATTGTTTTTTTTTTTTTGTCTGATTACTAACATTAATTGCATGTGTGCATAGTTTTTTTTGGGTCATGAAGAAATCCTCAAAAGGCCTTCCCATGTTCGAAGTCCTGTTATATTTTATAGGAAAAGTCCAATACATAGTTCAAACTTGACACTGACACCATGAGTAAGCCTAAGTACCAAGTCTCAGACCCCCAAAAAAATAAACAGCAAGGAAAGTCCCAAGTCAAAAAAAAAGAAGTCCGAACAACTTGTGAGCAATTAGAAAGTATGATGTATGACTGCGCCTAAAATGACTGGTGAGTATTGTGTATGAACAACAAATCAACAAAAACAAATAAATATGCAACTGCCATGACAAATTCAGATTTACCCAGCAATGGTAGATGCTAAAATTTCATGGAAATATAATAATGTTTAGTTTAAATGATTCAATAATTATTCTCTTTAAATAAAATTTTGAATTCAAGTCTCAAATAGAAAAAAAAAAAAAAAGAATAGCTCTTTATCCTCATTGTTGATCCACCCAATTCAAGCAGTGGACTATTGATACTAATAATTTAGACCCAACAAGAAAAAAGAATTTCATAAAAACATTGAAACGAAATGATAAAAATTTCGTCGTCCACCAATATATATTTTTCAAAAAAATATATATTAAGCTTTCTTGCGAATAATGTTATAGATTGTACTGCTACTATGTACTAGCAAGTAATACATTTTTCATTCTTCCTCGGCCGTAATTTATTATCTGTAATCTCTTCTTAATCTTGGCTGTTACCAACACTTATTGTAAATTACTTGATCAAATTTCAAATTTTCCTTACAAGTTACAAGTATGTCTCAGCTTTTATTTATTTATTGTGCTGAAAGTGCCTCTTGCCTCGATATTTTGAATCTAATTTTTCGGTCCATTATCTACTTTAAGCACTTATGTACTCAATCCATGAGCTTCTACCAAAGAATTCTGTAGTAACATTACTCCATCCATAAGAATTAATACTACTGTCGCGTAAACAAAAGATGGACAAAATTGAGCACTGTAAATTTCATGATATCTTCCACTTCCAGGTCATTTCACACTCACAAATTAAGATTATGTTTGATTCGGAACCTAACCAAATAGAAACAGCAAAGCATGAAGAAAACCCATTTTAATACCAATCTATTACTAATAATAATTTAGCATAAGCAGCCTACCTATTATGACTCATGAGCACTGCTCAACTTAGAAACTTTTGACCTTGTTCTCATCGAAACACATTCAATTAAGAGGATTGGTTAGAGATTCCGCATCCATAAAATAAGCAGTTGAAAGGAGGGCTTGGAAAGCAAAGCAAGAACCACCACCCTGCAATAATGAACTTGATAAAGCAACCTCTTCTATTATTGTGGGCTTGTGGCTGCTAAGGAGTCTCGAGTTATGGTTAAATACGCCCGCTAGAATAGACAAAACCGAGGGGTAAAAAAGGATTATCTGGTTGGCTAATCTGGTTGGCTAATAGAATTATTCACTCGATTAATCAAGAAAAGGCTGCGTTATTGGCATCAAATTGCCTATATCCAACTAATTATAATTGTATTTTTCAATATGATGTAGGATATATTTGGTTTCCGTGATAAAAGAAAGGAACTTTCAATATATAAGCTGCGAGTCTTTAATAGTCCTAATTTCTTAGCTTCAATGATTGAAGTTGCGAGTAACATGATTGCATGATCCTTTGAGGAGGTCCTAAGTGGGAAGGTGTCATCTAAGCTCAGGTTTCTCCTAGGCAGTGTTACACTTTTTAAGTTTCTGATAAACTTAGTGCCATTCTGTCTATGCATATTTTTAATCTTTATCACTTTGTGCTAGATTCTGAGAAAAAGACTTGAAAGAATAAAATAAATTTATTTGTGGCCGTCTAAGCTTACCGTGAGCCCCCCCTGCTTCCGAAAACAAAGAGAGGAAAATGCCTTTTTTTATTTATAGGTCTATCTTGAACAGCAACAGCACTTTATGAGGAAATGAATTCATAAGCAAGAGCCAAAACACAGTCTACCTATCGTCAAAAAATAAAATACCAATCTGTTGGATTATGCAATAGCTCCAAATTAAAGACTATATAACCCTTAAAATCCCGCAGTTGAATGAGATTTAGTCTTATGACAATTCAAATGATCTTCTTATCCCACAAATAATGCAATTTATTGTTGCACTTGGATTTTGAGAATGAACAATTTATTGTGAAAAATTGTATTGGCCCATGGGAGAAAACAACAGTGCCTAACTTGATTTTAACTTATTTTGAGTTAAATAATCCACGGTGCAGCCACTTCATCAAAGTCGAACAGAAATTCTGACAGAATTCACAGCCCCACCAAACAGATTCAATTTACGTACCTCTCTAGAATATAAACCTTGCAGGAGAGTGGCATCAACAACAGCTGAACTACGACAACATCAACATTATAACGTACGTAATGTAGTAGGTAAAGCACTCCTCTTTATGTTAAATCAATTTCTTCCTACCTCAAAAGTAAGATAAGGAAACAAATTCATTAATTACATTCAACTTTGAGTAAGTACGGGCCATTTCAGTTTCGCAAGTCTAAGCCTATTCTGAAAATATTCCACCGTGTAATGTCAGAGTTATTTACTGCCCTTTCCAAATTTTCCAATCCATTACATCTTCATGAACCACAACAGATGGCAGATTTATGGCAAAAAGTGAGTAGCTGGAAACTGGTTTCCAGAATAAAGTAAAAGTTCGTAAAGTACTTGTCTGAGGCAACATCAGTTATTAAAAACTCATTGAAATTGAGCGGTGCCATATTTAATGCATTGATGCCTTGCTCATGTGAGTAAATAATTAACTAACCAATAATTTATTCATATGTTTCCTCTTCAATTCATAGAGACCGTCAAATCTAGCATCCACTTTTAAGCATAGTTTATTATTGGTCCAGACACCCCCCTAACTTAGGGGTTATTTGAATTTTAGTCCTTGGTGGTTGTTCTTAATTACAAACCGTGTTTGTTATGCAAGCAAATACAGAAGATAGCATACCCCACTGCACCATTAATCAAAGTTAGGAATCAAAATGTTGGGCAAAATAAATTAACCACATGTTAGAACATAGTATTTTGTTTCCAAAATCGGTTCGGTTAGCAACAAGTAGATTATAGATGCTTCATCCTGAACAGCTCTTAATTTATCTTTTGAATTAAGATTGATGTTATTAAGTTATAATGAGCATATGGAGGCTATAAATGAGCATCTAATAATGGAACTTTCTCATCATTGGTTCTTCAATGTCCCTTTCTTTGGGGCATGTGGACTATACAAGGGCTTCTTTTATCTTTATGCTTCTTGATGTCCCTAGCGAGACCAAAGATGGAAAGAAGAAAAAGCTAGAAATATATATCACAAACTCGAGACCACCAACAGCACCATTGGATGTATTATTCTACATGATTTGTTAAATGGGTTTTCCTTTTCAATTTTGCCAGCTCTATCCCATGTCGTGCTACCACTGCAAATCAGGGAGGGTCCATTCATTTGTCCCCTTCCCTATGCAATATCTGTCCTCTTGTGACATTTTCTTCCAAACCGTTTTACATTGATGATAACAACTTGTAAGCTAAATAATATTGATATGTTTTTTTTTTTACCATATTACCAATTTGCATTCAGAAGTATACATATCAATCTGGTATAAAGTCCACTAGAGAAAATTACTCGCATTAACTTTAGCTCTATGCCTCTTTGCTTTCCGCTTCCCCACGCAATTTACAGTGGATTAGCTTAGTTTAAGTTTAAAATAATTTATAATTAAAAATTCTTAAAACAGCTTAAAAAAAAGATTAATTTCTCAAAATAATCGATTGCCAAACACATAAATTAATTTGTAATTATAAAAAATGTAAAGCTTATTTGTTATCAAATTCTAACAAGCTTTTATTTTATACACATTCGAGAGATATAACTATAATGAGATATACTAACGTTGGATTGGTCGAGATGATAGATTTTTTAAACTTCTTAATTAAAGATTTTAAGTTCGAATTTTAAGAATAAAAAAAAATTTTGCTGAGAGACTTTAGCCCCTTTTAAATATCTTAATCAGATCAAATCAAATTAGTTAAATTTGTAATAATAGAAGTTGGATATCATGGTTCTATCAAGGCAAAAAAAAAAAAAAAACCTCTATAATGAGAAACGTTTCAGACACTCTCGTATCATTAACTCATACATTGAGTTATTTTTTTCCAATTCAATCATGAAGTTGAGATGAAGAAAATGAAAACATAAAGAAAGAGTGCATCCGAAGCCATCCAAGAACAAAAGCTGGTGAAGGAAGGAACACGGTAGTTGACTAGAGTTGAAGGCTCATATTGGACAATGCACATTGATTATGTGTCGGCTGGCTGCAATATTGGATACCTCACAGCCTGCCCTTCAACATAGAGTCACACACCAAGACTTTTCAACACTGCAAATTAAAGCATACTAATAGCCAAGTGGGACCCTGTCTTTTTAGGCCGAAACAAAAGAGGGTTGTGGACCACATTAACATTATCATTCAGCACACTGTGCTTTTTGATTTACAGTGTCATCTTCCTTTTTTGTTTTTTTTTTTTTTTTTTGCTTTAAAGGATTGAATAGTGAAAATGGAAAAAAGGAATTACCAGTAATTACCAAAATTTTACTCCAATTTATGTCTGACCATCTTTGGTGTAACAACTGGAATTGCATGTAGGCATACCTAGTCCTACCGACAGGACAAGGTACCCATACCAGCGGCTGAGACCCAGCTAAAGCCACGTATTTCAAGTGAATGGAAGCACAAATTTTAAGAACTAGTATATAGAAAAATAAGTGGTAAACTGATATGATAAAAAAATTAAGATAATATAATAAAATGTCCTCGACAAAATAGTAGATAATTATTAAAAAAGAAAATTAAGTCTTTAAATTTCAATAATATGTGAAAAGTCATTAAAAATTATTATATATGATAATTAAAATAATATTTTTTGGGTTATGATATGATTTCTTTTATTAAAAAATTATTTTTGAAACAATTAAATAAAAATTTGACACAAGACATACATTGTGATGTGTTGGTTTGAGATTCTTTGGGTTAAAAATTATTTTTTTATTGGAAAAATTATAATTTTTTTAAAAATAATTAGACTTTTTTAAAAAATTTATTTTCAACTTTTTTATAAAAATTGAAAAGAGTAACTTCTAAAAAAAATAACTTTTTTAATTAAATATAAAATTTAAATCTTATAATTACTTATTTTAAAAATTGAAATAAATGCATCCTATATTTAATCATCTCTATATATATTTTTTATTCTTTTGATGTAATGATCATATGTGCATATAAGTTAGGCGATTTTTTAGTTTAACTTTAGTTTTTATTTTTCAAAACTATCTATTGATAATAAAAATTACAAAAAAAAAAATTATGTTTTCCAAATTTTTTTAAATTTCAATATACTATTATAATTTAGGTTAAGATTTTTATTAATTTTTTTTATCGAAGACAATGGAACTAGGAATTATTCCTAGAGAATATTTTTTCGGAAGAAGGGGTGAGAGTTGAATATAGGATATTCCAAACTTAAAGAAAATATGTAAAAGGTAATCATTAGACTGTGGACTCAACCATATTATCAATTATTTTATTATAATAAAAAATACAAAGTAATACATAATATCGGTGAATACAATATACTAAATCGCTTTGATTTTTTTTTTTTTTTATCTCTTTTCAAAACCACTATAAAATCACACGCTTTCCTCAGTTTTCGTCTCTCACTATTTTCTTTATTTCAGACGCATTTCTCTTTATTTTCTTCATTTCGAACGCGGAGTTTGGTAAGCATCTTTGAAACTATAATTCTTAAACAAGCATATAAAGACATGACACTTTGACTAACCACGTGCCCATTACATCATTTTGCTTGATATATAGATACAGCCACTACTATTAATATAAAATCTGGGTTCTAAAACATACAAAATGATATGTCCAAGATTTTTTTTTTTTTTTTTTGACGTGGATATGTCAAAGTTAATTAGTTAAACCACATTATTTATGTATTAATAATCAATAACATTCGTAACAACAAGATAATTGTTCGTTTATAAATGATGATTTATGCACTTTTGATATAATGACTTGCGACCCACGCAATTGTCAAGTCTAAAATTCAAAATCCGTCAATGCAAGATCAATTATCAATAAATATGTATTATTTATTAGTGTGATAAACTTGATTTACTATTTTCTATGATGAATATTATAATTATACGTGATGATTTATACATCGTATATCCGTGAATATGATAAATAATAAGGCCTTGCATAATAATTCATGTGCTTAACATAATAACTTTGTGAATGTGTCGGTCTTAATATTATTTTTAGATGAAAAAGAAATATATCATTCTAGTTAGTTATTAGTGACTAATGATTCAATTATGTCGTATTAGAAATTTCTTTTGGTTTACGTGGACGTCCTATTCGAATACACACAACAGAAGAGCACTCATGTCACCCACATGTCCTTTTTGACTTGTCCGAAAGCTAGCCCCTTTCATCAATGACCTGTTCCTAAACAAACCGCACAGAATTTTCTTCTTTCACACAAAATGGTACAGCCAAGCAATTAAAGGGGTACCATTTCTTTGCTGAAAGGATTTATTCACCTTCTCTGGTTTTCTTGTAAATTCACAAATCATATACTCCAAAAATAATAATAATAATAACAAAATCATAAATGATAACTGTAAGCTTGAATCTGAAAATCTTTTTTAATAGGCAATTTATAATTTAGTTACAATCCTTATAGAAATTGACATAATTTCATGATCTGAAGACAAACTTCTTTCCACTTTAAACTTTTTATATACGGAATATAAAAAAGGCATGCTTTCATCAAAATTTATTAAGGAATAAGGATCTGAAATAGAATTAAAAAAGATGCATGCACACCGGCAAAGCAACAGGAGCACATTGGCCAGCCTCCATATGGTGTCACTTGAGTTGGGGATGCCCCCCATGCCCCACACCGACAACATTATTAAACCAGCATCTTTATTCATCATTTTTTTACAAAATATAAAAAGGAAAAGAATTAAAAAAAAAACATATAGAGAACACAAAAGAATTATTAAAAATGAAACATGATCATATACCCATCTGTAAATATACGAAATAAATTTAAAAAAAAAACTATTAAACACAAAAGAAAAAAAGAACCGCTGAATGAATACCTATTCTACAACAAGTTAAATTATTATATAGTTTTTATGAAAAAAAATAAAAGATTGCTGTCATTGCCGTGTTTTCGGTAGCCTAGATCCAATCATCTTGAGCTCAAATTTCTTGATCACACCAGCAATGTCCCTCATGGTGGTGTCTAAAACATAAGGGGTTTTTTCATAGGTAAGTTCTGTTGAATTTACAAGCATCTTGCATGATTCTCTCTTTTCTGCTATGGTTCCGTGGTAGTGGTAGTACATGATCTTCCCTTCAGTTTTGTGAGTTGTTTTTCCTGCTAGGTTCTGTGACATGTGAACCCCAGTTGCAAACAAGCTACGAGGTTGCACTGCATATTTCCTATCTCTTCTAATTCCTTTCTTTGAGTCCTTATACACCAGCTTCTCAAAACCCCATTTCCTGCAAAATGCAAAATTTTCACTCCATGTGAGACACCAACATATATCACAAACCAGAAATGAAGACGCCATGGAACATGGTACACAACTATGTGTCTAGTGCGTGTGCGTGTGCGTGTAATGTAGCTATCAGACCAACTATGTATTATAAAAGCAATCATACATTCGACAATTGAAGCATGGTAACAAAAAATCCAGCAACTAACTTGGGTGACAGCTAGATGTAACTGTTGTTGTGGGACTATCCACATTGTAAATAGTAATTATGAATAATGAAAAAGTTTGAGTGCACACCATCAAATCCGTCATAATCAAAGCTCACCTTTGGACTAGGCATCATGTGTCTTAATCTAAATATCATAATCAAAATGAACGTTCAGGAATATATTAGCTATCTGATTTTTTTTTCTTTTCCAATTACCAGAATTAACAAGATTTTGACAATTTGCAATTTGCAACTGCAGGGTGCAGCCAATTTATTCAACAAGATGACATTTGCGATTGAAGTTAAGAATTGTTCTGTGACATATTAAAATGCTATACAACAAACAAGGCCAATTTGCTATTTTTTATAGCTGGCATTGTCCAACTCATAAATAAGAAATAAATCACACCCCAGAACAAGGTTCAAAGTTCAAGGTTCGAAAAAACCCCACGATCACCTGTCCTAGTACGGGAAGAGAAAAACAGAATCCATACCAAAGGTATGGGCTAATTAATAATTCCAAACCACATCAATTACTCCCCCACTACTTCACAAGGAAAATAAGGGTATGCAACTACTCAAGATCCACAATAACATCAACCATCAAAACAAAATAAAGAAAAACAATGACATCACATTTGAGAAGCTTCAAATGTAACAGCCAGAGTAAATGGTCATTCCACTTTCCAAAACCGTTACAAGATTTAGCTTTGGCTAAACAAAACCCCCAATTGTTCCACTTCAAAAAATTGACATAGAACCTAATTAAAATCTTACAATTGCTTGATCAATTAAGACTCATTTCACTTGCAGCTTCAATTTTGCAGCACATAGACACCCATATTAATCCAATGCAGCAACAAAAAGCAATTAGAAGAGCAATAGCCAGTGTCCTAACATAAAACATTCTAGATAACTGCAAAAACATATGTAGATCTCAAATCTATTGGCAAATTCCATTAAGGCCTAATAAAAAAAGAGACCAATAACAAAACAAAAGCAACATTTCCAAGGAGAATGTGAAATTCTGAATGTACCTGTATGTCTTCCCATAATCAGCAGAGAGGCAAAGCTTGCTACTCATTGGCATCTGCTCAATAGTGAACTGAGAGTACTCAGAGAGTGAATCCAACACAGACTTAATAGTACTCTTTGGGGGCACATAGATGTACTCATCCACATCAAAGAAGAACATCCACTTAGCCATAAACTTATACCTATGCAAGCAATCATTAACCACCATGAACTGGTTATGATAGTACCCATCAAACCTCTCTTGGTCCCTTATATCCTGCAATGTCACATACCCAAGTTCCATCCAAGGCTTCAACACCTCAAGAACCTGCTCGTGCACCCCACCAGCATCATGGATCACAAAATGCGACCTTGGCCCAAAGAATTTCACATGGTAAGCGATCCACTCTCTAACCCTCCGAGGGTTGAGGTTCCCATAAAGGGAAGAACCACAATAGAAGTAATCATACTTAGGCTGTGAAGTGAACACAGAAAAATCAATGGTATCAGGTGATTCAGTTAGAACCTCCATTCTATCAGTGACATTGAAGCTTGTGTCACCACCACCGCTTGTTGAGGCGTAGAGAACAAGCTTGCCACCGGTGTTGTCAGTGTTGATGGGTTCAGAGAAGGTGCAGTTTACGATAACAACGGTGTAGACTCGGCCGTAGCCCCAGTCTGGGAGGATCTTGTAGCCAATGGTGGTGATTGGTTTTGAAGAAGAAGAAGAGGAGGTTGTTGGTGTTGCGAGCCAGTGGCATTCGTAGGTGGGTTTGGAATAGACATGGAGGGGTTTTGAGGCGAGGCCAACAATGGCGAAGGTATTGAGGCCACCCCTGTATGCACCCATGGTGACGAAGTTGTAGGCTGCGGAGCCGTAAGGATTGAAGGCACGCTTGATGATGCCATCTTCAGTGACGGTCTCTTGCTCGGCTGTGGGTGGCGGCGGCGGCGGCGGTGACGGTGGTGGCGGTGGCGAGAGTTGTTGTTGTTGTTGTTGCGTTGAAAGGTAGGATATTGAGGATGAGGGTGTTGTTGATATTGATGTTGATGTTGAGGATTCTGGTGATGGTGGTGGTGGTGATGTGGATTGGACCCTTGAGATGCAGAAGCGTAGATCAGAGGCTGAGATTGTGAAGCGAGAAGGGATGAACTGAAGGAGTGTTGCAACTGCACAAAGGAGAAGGAGGGTTGTGAGGAGAAGCTTCAGTTCTGCTGCATAGTTTCCTAGTAACCCAACAAAGAGCTTCTTCTCCCTCTCTTTGGCCATGTTTTTGGTGCTGCTTCAAACTGAATATTTTGCACCACGTGTAACCCTTTTTGTCTCTCTCTCACTTGAAGAAGAGAGAAAAACAAAAGAAAGAGAGAAGGAGAAGGTGACGGTGGTGGTGTTGCAGACGCAGAGTCTGGGAAGAACAGAGAGAAAGAAACCAAGAATATGTACTGGGGGGGGTGTTTTAGCTTTTGTGACAGGGTGGCTTATAAGCACGAGAAATGTTTTTTTGTACATCCACTTTCTCTTACATAATTGACACCCTCTTTCTATCTTTCTCTTCTCCTTTTTTGTTTTTTCACTTTTTTACTTTTTTTATAATATTTTTTTACTCACCTTGTGAGTGGGTGTTGATGGATGTCCCACTTTCAAGTGGTATAAATAACACCACTCTATAAGCACGGTGTGTTCATAATAAAAATTAGAATATGATATGATTGTTGATTGAAGGTTGTATGTGAACTGTGAGATGATGCCGTCCATCTAATATGATTTGTAAGGGGGAAAAAAATACATTTGGTAGATTGGTACATACCACATAACAATACCATTTACATTGACTGGAAATTTTGTTTTGCTTTAACTTGATTTTCAAGTGTATTTGTTTGATTTGTACGCGTACTAATAATGAGTAGGTGCCTAAATACGAGTCCCTCAATATTATGTGTCCGGGTTAATTGTCCTAATTTGTGTCTGTGATTGCGGTAAACCCGAGTGGGGTTTTTATTGCTTTACCTTTGATTGGGCTTAAAGGAAAAGAACTAGGGGACGGGTAATAGTACAACTATGGGAAAGGGCATAAGATTTATCTTTGGGAAAAGAGAAAGGGTATTTGCGATTACATTATTCTTAGCAAAAAGTTATGGTAATTAGAGCCTAAATCCAAAAAGATGGGTGGGACTGGGGTAGGGAATCGGTTCATCAAGGTTTATAAAATATTAAAAAAAAATTGAAGAGAGAGAGAGTGATTGGAATCGGTTGCTGTTGGACTTGTTACCGTTAGGTTGAGTTGGGGGGTTGAGTGTTGGCTAGGATGATGGCAGGATTGATAGTCTCCACCGATGCGGTGTCAAGTGTCAGCAAACCCTACGCCCATATCAACCATGCCTTTCACTGCTCGGTTAATAATTTTTTTCTAAAAGGCTTTGTCTAGCTAATACTGTTATATTTTGGTTGGGTCCAGTGAGAAAATGAATTAAAGAAAAGGCCAAAATGAGCAAAAAAAGAGAAAAAAATGGAAAAAGAAATTTTCACCCTTATTGATTAGTTAAATAAAAAATAAAAAAATTAAATTTCTTAATTTAACTTTTAAATTCTTAACATTTTGTTTAAATTACTTAAATAATAACACGGTTACAGCTACAGTCGTCTTTTTCGCACGCTGTCATGTGTCACTTCCATTTTTCTTCTCAATTATGGATACAAAACTTTTAAGGCGAATCCCATTCAGCTTTTTGCTTTTTTACTCACTGGCATTTTTTTATCCATGCAATGCACGGAAAAATAATCTTATTGTATTAAAATTAATTATGCTTATGTTTTGTATTGTACAGGTAAAAAATGCTAGTTTTAATATAAGAAATTTATTTTTCTATGCACTGATTTTAATATAATAAGTTTATTTTTTCGTTCATTTTAACGTCATTTATTAATAAACTTAATTTTTATTGTTTTAATAATTGAAATTATTTTTTCCAGTTCTTTCAAAGAAAATGAAATTATTCATTCATTTCTATGCATTGCACCAGAAAAAAATGCTAGTTTTAATAAAAAAAAATTGTGAAATTGAACAATTTTGTTAATTTAATTATGAAAGTACAGAAGGGTAATTTAGAAAAATTAACAATTAGAATTGTCGGATGAAAGTGGCAAGACAAAAATGAGTGGCTATATATAGTGAATTAGTCATTTTCAGTGTCCTAAAAACTTTATAATTATGCGGCTAATAATTGATAACAACTATTTATTAATAGTATTTTAAAATTTTTCATTAAGTTTTAAAAATTAAATAGAAACGAAGAAACATATTCATAAACAAACTTACAAAAAAAAAAAAAACTTATTTGTTTAAAAATGATAATTAAACATGGAGTTATACTCAGTTTTTTTACATAAATAAAATAATTTTTTTAATTCCAAAATTATGATAATTTGAGATTAATTACAAAAATTCGGAGTTAATAGGATGTTTAATAAATTGGCCTAGCTAGAACTATCATGATTTTGATCACGTGAAACCGAGCTTCTTTTCTATGTCGAGTCGCAACAACGCTTCTATGCTGGACTCGAGCCACCAGTTTTGTAATTCTAGCCACGAGGTCAGTGCTTCTTCTAGCTCTCAATTTATACCCTGCTCCAGCCCTGCTCAACAGTTCATGATTGGGCTCAATTAGAATATTTATCCTAGACTTTCTGTGAGTTTTGAGAAGCTATTCAATTCACAAACACCTCCCAGATATGCTCATTTTCATGTTTAGAATACAGACATATACAGGTCATACCAAGAGGCCGCTGCCTCTGCTGCCGTACCTTAGGCCTCACATGATGTACCAACAACATATGAATGCACCAAATATACCATTCTCGATTATACAGATGCAGTCACCTGAGTCTGCAAAACGGATGATGTATGGTTTTGATCTATCTAGTGGTACACCACCATCCACATTCACAGCAGCTCATATTGATTCTAGTACTTTTGGCCAGCAGCACCACTATCATGATCAGGATCGGGATGAGCACCAGGTGCAACAACTAATGGATGGACAAGGTAGACCAATGCAGGAGATTTGACCCTACCAATGTCACACGGGTTGTCTTCTTCCGGCTCCTAGACGACACCATCGGAATGGTTAAGATATGCATGGATCAAGTATAAGTTATAATACCCTAGTTTTCAATTTTAAATCACTTGTAATATTTTCTTTTTTTGCTTTTTCTAAAAATTTTCATTTCTTTTTGCAGGCATGCTCACGGGATCCTATTCTGCATTCACTACTTATTCCCCTTTTTCTTATAGTTCATTTTAATTTAATTGTAATAGTATAATTTTAGTTGAATTTAATTGTAATATTGTAATTTAATGTTATATTATTTTACTTTAATTTAGTTGTAATATATTACTCTATCTGTCTCTCTCTTTCTCTCTTTGTCTCTGTTTCTCTTTCTTTCCTTATCAGTGATTCTTGGCTATAAAGTTGAGATTAGTTGAAATAAGGTTAATTCTCTCTATTTAATTAAACTCAAGATTGCATCTTCTCCAAAATATAATGTAGATTGTATTTATTGAAAATATAAAAGTTAATGTGGAAATGAGAACAGAATACAACAACAGAATAAATTAACTACAAATACAACAAAATAAATATTAACGTACATAACAACAGAAATTAATACATGAAGACGAACTAAAAGCGAAGACATTAGTTGCTTGTACTAAGATGGCTGGAGCTTGAAGCATGTAAAGTTGGGCATCTTCATCTGGTGTGCCCCTCTTGCTTGCAAAGACCACATCGCTTTGGTTACCCTGGCTCAACCTCATCTATGTTGATGCGAATTCTCATTGAAACCGATTGACCCTTAGTAGCTCGCCTATGCTCTAGATTTGGTCATAGCGAAACTCCATAGTATTCAGGCTAAAAGTCTTCACTTGCAACAATGGCAAGCTCCATTTTGTAGACATTGAATACGCTCTAAATACGGTAAACATCGTCGACATAAGTACCTCAATCAACTCGCGCATATGTACACGCAGCAAGTACATTGGGGCATGGGAAATGCGAGGTCTGAAAGTACCCACAGTTACATCAATGGTATCGTAAGTTCACCATATAGTTTCGGTGACTCCAACCTGCTATTGGTTCAAATTCTTCCACCACAAACGACTCACTTGCACATATAAACTAGGACACATTCATGGTGGCAATGGACTTCTTGTTTATCTTGATCGTCCGCATCAGCGCCTGTGAAAACACTTGTCCACTCACAAGTTGGGCCTTGACCTCCTGCCGTTTTCTCAGAAATAGCTCAACAAGGTGGAAGTACGTGGACTTTACAAGGGCTGTAATCGGAAGATTGCAGGTGCCCTTGAGAACAACATTAATACACTCTAACAAATTGGTCGTTATATGTCTGAATCTCCATCCCTCATCACAATGTTGTGTCCACTTTTCTTTGGGGATCCTATCAATCTATACACATATTGTTGGATTCTCATCTCTCAATAACCCATAATAATATGCAAATTCCCGCTAAGTCTTTGCATATGCTGCATTCACAAGGACTCGATGTGCATCTTTGCTCTTGAACTAAAGTGTGAAGTTCGAAGCAATGTCCCATATACAATATGCATGATATGCCGTTGGAGGATGCCACCCACTGTCTTCTGAATTTAATGCTACTTTGGTAGCCCAATAACAGTAAGAAATTATTAAAATTCCTTGCTGTGGTGTCATATGTTGGCACAGATTGCTAAGAAAAAATGATCAGGGCTCCCTGGTCTCACCCTCAACCACTGCAAATACAACTGGCAGAATATTAGAATTTCCATCTTGTGCGATTGCAATTAAAAGTATGTCACCATACTTTCCATATAAGTGGATGTCGTCGACTGAAATGAATGACTTGTAATATTTAAATGCTTTAATGCAAGACTGAAATGACCAGAATAAACGATGGAACATCACACAGTTCCTATTGAGAAAATTTCCATTATAATATGGCAAAATAGTCAATTGGACGATGGTACCTAACACAAACATCTACAAAGCTTGCGACCATCGCGGAAGCTCATGATACGACGCTTCCCAATCGTCATAGACCTTAATAATAGCCTTTTGCTTAGCCAGTCATACCTTCCTATATGAAGTCTAAAATCCATACCTTGCTTCCACCGATCCTTGCAACATTTTAATGGATATCATCGGATCAGCTTGTACTATGGGAAATATGGATGCACATATAACATTCGTGTTCAACTTCGAATGATCCTGGGAAAAGGAAGTGGACAAACACATGTATGGGCTATTGTACTTCCGAATTTCCCACCGCTCTTTTTTCCGATATGTAACACATATACTCCACGTACACCCATTACCAAAATGCTTGCATTTTCCATAGTATGTCGACTGATCAGACTCCAATACCTTGCACTCAAAAGATCTTTGAATGCTGTAATTTTTAACAATAAATAACATAGCTTCCTTATTAGGTAATTGTTGCCCAATGTGCAACTCATCCTCCCCTACATTATACAAGATATCCCCTGCAGCTCCACGGAGCCCTGCAAATGTGCTTTGTTGCACCGCATTCAAGTTCAAATACGAATAATGACATGGATAATTCTGTGATTCAGACATCGCTGGTCGAGCTTTTGATGGTTGGCTATCAATCATAGGAGCAGCCTCTTCGTCTAAGCTTTCACCAGTATCACTATCAACTGGTACTTAAAGCGGCTCGTCCTCTTTGTCTCCATGATAATCAAAACTTTCAACACCCGCAATTGGGCCATTTACCACAAGCAGTTGTGTAATCTCCATTGTTAGCTGCCTTAAGCTTCTACCATCTTTCATATCCTCTGTATTTTCATGCCCAACATTTTCATTTTGATAGTAGAATGTGAAAGATGGAGAAGTCGCAGCTACTAGAGCTAAACATGGTATAAGATTAGAACCTGATCCTCTAGCACTAGCATCCGTTCCGAAAGACTGTGGGTTTGGAGTTGATCCTTCGGAGCTGCCGTTTATATCTTCGAAGGCGACAAACAACCCCATAATTTGAATTCCAAGATATTGGGAGTGATAATAGAATATCAGATTCACATCTTCATCACTTCCAACCGGAAAACTTGTGTACCGGATGACACCATACTTAAATGTAGTGGGCATTCTGTACACCATTCCAGTTATTTGCTTTCGATTGAGGAGACCTAACTTTCTCAATATTCTATTTGTCAACTTTGACAGAGTTATATATGATGAAAAAATAGTAACACCAACTGGATTTTGACTATGAAATGTAGTACTCTTCGCTGTGCTTGTGATTTCACCATTGTGGTGAATCAATATGATAAATCTCTTGATATTTTTTTTTGTAAAAACAGAATTTTTAACAAACAAAAAGTGATCTACATCAGCTACCTGTTGGAGGGTTTTTACAGGAAAAATATTCAACAGAAAGCGGCCTAGTTAGGCCGAATTTAATAAAACACAGAAATCGACCTAAATAGACCGATTTCTCAAATAACACATTTATCTCTGATTTTTGTAATTAATTTTCAATTATCGTAATTTCGAAATTAAAACTTTTTTTTATTTTATTTATGTAAAAGAACCGTTATACTCAACTACTGAAGCTTTTATTTTTTAAAATAAACTTATTTGTTTAAAATGGTAATTAAACTTTTTTTTTACCACCAAAAAAAAAACTACTTAAGAAAATTACAAAATTATAAAACTAAAAGTAAATACACCATTTTTTTTATTCAAACAATCAACTTACTTATTACACTTATGTTTTGGATATTGAAAAAAAAAATAAAAGTGAAAATACCATAATTTTTTTCAAGCAATTAACTTACTTATTATGCTTATGTTCTGGATATTAAAAAACAATTAATTTCTTTTTTATGTGTAAATTACAGTTTTTTATTTATTTAATATTTATTTAAAGATACTACAACTTTAACTAACAGTGGATATAATAACAATAGTTATGATTGACAATTAGAATTGAAAAAAAATATTATTATTTAGTAAAATAAACCTTGATTTCAAATTTATTTAAATTAAAACGCATAAATAAAAAACAAATATTTTTTATGGTCCACCTTGGGATTGTGGTTGGACTAAATAAAAACATGTTTAATAGCTACGATGTCCAAGACCAAAATGCTATAAAGTTTTTCTTTTAAAAAAAAAATCTGTTTGTTGTGATTTCTTGCTATCACAATCCAACATGAAGCTTATTATAGCTATTCATCCTTTCATATACCTATAAATAAAACTTAACTTGAATAACCCAGTATCATGAACTAAAACATATATTTCGCATGTATAATTAAACAAAAACGGTTAAACGATAAGTGGTTTAATTTCAATATAACATCAAATCATGTTTAACACTCTATCTAACCACCCATTTATTCAATTTAATTAAAATAAATGATAATTTATTTTACTGGATAGAGAAGTAATGGATGAATCTCAATGGAAGATCATTAAAAATATAGATAATGGGTGGTTATCATTTAGTGAATAATAACTGTGAATAATTTCGTTGTAGTGGGCCTAGGGATGGGAACAGGCAAGGCGGGCTGGCCTAGCCTTTGTAATAATTAAGCCAGGCTCAGGCCAACGTATTTATCCCATATATAATTTATAGTCTAAAAATTCAACTTGCTTTACCCAAGGTTCAAACTTGGGTCCAAGAAGCATCTAGACAACGTCCACTACCACTAAGACAAGTTGGTTAGTTATGACATAATACACCTATTTGATATATTTAACTCTTACTTATACTGTATCCATTTACAAAAAAAATTAAAACAAAATCCCTAACCCTATTTGTCATCCATTACAATAAAAATACAAACATAAACCACTGTAGTAAGTCACAACGGCAATAGTAGATCAATTCCCATGCCTCAAGTTCCGTCCATGCCGACGTCGCCATCCATGCCATAGCATAGCTGTGCAACATCACAACCTCACCATCCAATGTTGCAGCCTCCCCGTCCATATTGTAGTATTGTTGTCCACTGCCATATACGTTGCAATTTTGCTCCACGACACAGCTTTGTCATCAACTATGGAGTTGGATTGGTTGATTGATACACTCCTTGAGTTTTTTTTTCTTTTTTCAATTCTTCTTTTATATATATTATTGTTTGTGTGATTATGGAAATTTGAATGAGAAAGTTTGATGGTGCTGTGTTGGTGGTGATATGTAATGCCAATATTTTTTTCTTTCAAAATTTACTTTTGTTATTTTTTCTTTTTCTATTTAAAAAAAAAAAAGAGGATTATAGTTTTTACATATGTAATTAGGAAGGATGATCTCATTGATTCAATTCATACTTTTGTGGCTATGAAAATTATTTATGTCATTTAGATTTAGATTATTTTGCTAGTGGTGAAAGCAAACAAAGGGGAGGATTGAAGGAAGAAAGTAGGGAGTAAGGTGTTTTTTCTTTTAATTGGCTTAACAAACAGGTTTTAGGCCAAGTCATGCCATTCAAATAGGCTAGACTAGGCTGAAAATAAAGCCTTTGATAGGTAATAGATCAAGCTTAGATCCAATATTTGTGATTCAGGCTTAGCCTATTTATTGTGTAGGCTAATTTGACTTGACCTGTATCCACCTCTAAATGGGCCCATTAGAGCTTTATGTTTTATAAATAATTCAATAAAGGAAAACTAATTAATTGTAATGGGCCTAATTAAATCTTTCCAATTAAGGAAAGAAATTAAAGGTAGTAGAATTGAGAGTTCCTAATTGAGTGACACATGCAAAAACTTTCCAAATTATGGACTTTAAATTATCATTGTCATAGATTTTGTTCTCACATTTAAACAATTAACAAAATGTATTTTTTTTATTTTTACTTTCATCCTATTTTCTTTCCTCTTGAAGTTTATTGAACCAAATGAAGCTTAGAGTATTGATTAAGGAATTAAAGAAAAATGAAATTTCAATGATTGAGTACATCAAGAATTTTAAAAATCTTACCTTCAATTAAAACTTTCATTATGTTAATTCATTAATCAATGTTTTAAAAACATTGACCTTTTTTTTAAATATTTGTTAGATACATTTTCAAAATATGTATTAAAATAAGCCACTAGGAATAGTCTAATGACGAGGAGTTAAAGTAGTATATGTAAGGTTAGGAGTTCAAACTTCATTATCACTGATGTATTATATATATATATATATATATATATATATATATATATATATATATATATATTATGAGCAATTTTTAAGAAAAAACTAAAAAATCAAAATAAAATCATAAAATAAAAATATGAATATTTAACATTTTGAAATCATAGAAAATCTTTAATTTTTTTAAATAATTATAGATAAAAATTAATATTTCCATATTTTAAGAGTAAATGTGTTTTTTTTTATCATTAACTAGTGTAGTAGCCATGCTTTGCACATAACTTTGATATGTATTTTCGATGTTCATTTATATTTTGAGAATAATAGGTTTGATCATATAAAATTAAGCAATAATTATATATAGTAATATGATGATATTAAATGACACTAATTTTGAGTAAAGCTTGTTAAAGAAAATTGACTTATTAAGAAAAATTATATAAACTAACAGCTCACAAAAGTTGTTTCATCAGCAGAATACAACCAAGCAAATTAGATTTGTCTACATGTTGTAGCAAAATAGTTAAATGAATAATAAGGGATATTCATTCTTTATTGTATTGCTTTAATCTTATTTATTGTTAACTTCTTTCGCGATATAAATTGAAACTTTAGCCATCTCTTTTTTTTTTCTTTTTCGTCCAAGGGAGGGGGACACTAGGAGGACTGGGAAAGAGGATACTCGAACATTGGTGCGGAGGCTTACGAGGCACACATTTTACCATGTCCCTCCAAGCCTCGGCTGAAAACTTCAGCCATCTAATCATCATATCTTAAAAAGTAAGTTATTAAATTTTTTAGGCCCAAAATCAAATTATACGTTATAAAAATGAGAAATAATGTTTTAATGTAAATGTTTTTTACATATATGCTGACTCATTAGAAAAACTAAGACAGAAAATATGGTGGGGGCAAAATAGGTGGCGTAAAAACAATGCTTCCCTTCACTTTTTGTACGTGTCGATTGTAAGGTGTTTAAAAAAATGTTCAAATACCAAAACGCTATAAAAAATTGTTATGATTGAACAATGATATGATTATCATCAATGTGTTTTAGCAATTTGATGACATTTTATAATAGAATGTATTTTATTATTATTATTATTATTATTATTATTCATAGGAAAATTTTAAACCCAAATATGCAAAGCAATGAACAAAATGAAGTGCAGTGCATTAAAAGCCCATTAAAATTTTGATGAGAACACACAAGGAAGAAAAAATGATCGAGGAAAAAGAAAATAGAAAATGAAAAGTAAGAAAATGATTCACTCAGTATTTAGAAAGTGTAAGAAGAAAAAGAGTAAATTGAAAAGTAAAAAAGGAAGGATACAATAATGTGCCAACGCATTGGGTGGGAGGTAAAAAGGTGGGATAACAAATTGGCACCCAAACAATTTTAATAAAAGAGAGAATCGATAAATAAGTTTGTTAAGTAAAAGTGATAATAAATAAAAAGAAGTGACAATATTCACTATCTTAATTGAAAGTAGGCAATAATATATAAAATATTTATTATTAAAATAAATTGATTTTAGCTTAAAGAGAGGCCTTGTCTTTCTTTTATCCCATCGGTGGATTGCATTGCCTTGTTAGGTCGTTTGTAGCTTTGGATGAATCTCTTTCAAATACAATTTTGTCACCCAAAAAAAGAAAGAAAGAAAGAAAGAAAGAAATGGGGCAGTGGGCGGGAGATAGAAAATTGGCATCGAGACTACTTTAATATTGGAAAGGATAAAGTTGTTATTAATTTATCAAAAATCGCAAATGATTGAGTACATCGAGAACTTTAAAAATCTCACTTTCAATTAAAATTTTCATTTTGTTAATCAGTGCATTAAAAACAATGACAATTTTTTTTCGAAAAAATTTGTTGACATGTTGTCAGAAGATGTATTACATAAAAAAAATATGATAGCAATTCTTAAGATAAAAAATTTACTCAAAGATAAAAATGAAATCATAAGATAAGAAATATGAAAATTTAATATTTTGAAAACATATAAAATATTTACTATTTTAAAATAATAAAAATAAAATTATTTCCATATTCTAATAGTAAATGTATTTATAAGTATTATTTAATTTATCAAATATGAACATAATTGATACTTACCTTTTATAATTGCATAGTCTAAAGAACAGAAATTAAAAATTATAAAATAAGATATATATAAATATTTAATCTTTTGAATAATTAAAATAAATATTAATCTTTATCGTTAATAAAGATTTTTTTTTTGTAAGTTTTGTTTATTTTACCAAATTAATATCATCATTGAAGAAGGAACTTACCTTTTATATTTTCGGAGCTCCAACATATATGACTTTTTTTTTTTCTTTCTTTTGTCTTCTTAAAATATCCTCTCACTTGATCAGTAGGAAACTAATATTTTGAAATACGATTGGACACTTTAGTGAGAATTTCTCCTAATGATATTCTTTTTATACACATAAATCCCAATATTGAGTTCAAAGCTATATGCTTAAATGATTCGAACCCCCTCCACTTAAACATACACTATGGTGATCAGTATACATGACTTTCTTTTCATGCAAATTATATATTATATTGCACCACAACTTCTTTCAAGTAAAGTGTTGCTTTAGTTTTAAAAAAAATAAATCTATATTTTAGCCTCCGAGAAAGTTTTATTTTAATATTTTAGTTCTTGAAAGAATTAAATGTATACATTTTAATCCTCAAGAAACTTCGTGTTAAATTCATTAGTCCCATAATAAAAAAATTATATATATATCCCCTAAAAGATTAGTATATTAAAAGTCAATTTTTTTTCTAGGACTAAAGATTAATATGTTAGAAAGCTGATTTTTTTAGGGATCAATATGTTAAAAATTGATACTTTAAGGACTAATATATCTATGATTTTCCTGTTATAGGGATTAATATATTTGATGTGAAATCTTTTGATGACTAAAGTATATGCGTTTAACTTTTTAAAAACTAAAATATATGCATTTAATTTTTTAAAGACTAAAGTATTCAAATGAAAATCATTCGGGGATTAAAGTGTAGATTTATCTTTTATTTTGTTCGAAAAAACATCTCTTCTAGGAAAAAGGAAAGGGATATGTATAGTATATTAATATTAATTAAATGAATTAAATAATTATAAGTTGTGTTGATAAAATCGCAATAATAGACTAACTCATAATAAAAGTTTAATATAGTAATAAGTAAGTTGTATTTTTAAGAAGAGGACTGAAGTTCAAAATCTAAAGAAAACAATTATTAAAAGAGTGTTTTAGTCATAATAATGCATAAAGATACATCCAAGAAAACAAAAGTAGTAGACTAGTAGCTATAAATATTACAAAAATTAATATAAATGAAATAAATGTAATTAGCCATCTTTATAGGTTAGATATATTTGTCCAATATGGTATTCATACACTTAAAATTTTTTAGGTACAAGCATGTTAGAATATGTTGCATAGAGCTGTCAAAATAGGCTGAGTTTGATAAGCCGATCCAAACAATCCAAAATAGTATGTGGGCTGGGTTGAAAATATGGGAATAAAAAATAAAGTTAGCTTGATTTAGCTCAGATCAAATTGGGTGAGCCCCATATCTAAACACCTCTTTATTTATTTATTTATTTTAATAATTAGCTTCAAACATGAATCATTACTACTTGAGCTTTAGTTGTTTGACCCATTTATTTACACAAAGAAAGTTTAAATTGCAAAAAATATGTTGATAAAAAATAAAATAATAAAAAGATTGTCACTTCACTTTTGCAATAAATAAAACTGCAAAGTCTAATTACCAGAAATTATACTTTTGTTTATTAATTTTTCACAAGGACCATAAAATAATAATAAAATCATCCTTTTTTATTTTAAAATTTATTTTTTTAATTATTTTAAAATATATTTATTATATTTAAAAAATTAATAATTTGGCCTGAGATCCAACCCATCACCCAAATAGGATTAGATTTGGCTAATATTTTGTTTAGCCTAAAACTAGTTTAGCTTGATCAAATCAAACATGAAGATGGTCAACCCGTTTTGACAGGTATAATGTTACATGTTGGGACATTGTTTTAAATATGAATTTAATTTATATGTACTATCAATGTAAAAGTTTTATATAGACATTCAATCAGATATTGCCATATTAACAAAAGTATTTGACTCAATTATCTACTATCTTAAAAGTCTTACAAATATAATTATGCAATTGAATGACAATTTAAAGTTTTTTTATATTATCAGTGTATACCAATTAAACTCTTTAAATATTTTTAAAACTCTATTTAAAAACTTAAAAAATTTTGTGCATGCAAGAAATTTGGAAAATCAGTGTGTTAAAAAAGTGCTTACCGGATAAAAAGCTTCTTGACTTTTGAAGGATATGGAATTGATGTTTAAATTTGATTAATTCCTACGGCTTAAGTTGAGTTCAGTTTATTATAAAGGTAAAATTCTCTCCATACAAGTTTTTTTTTAATTCATAAAATTTGAAGCTGAAACTTTATTTAAAAAAATAAGTACCAAATCACTTAAATCAATCAAATAATAATATATAGGGTTAATTACAGTTTATATGCCGTACTATAAGCCATATGCATTTTACTTTCTATATTTTAAAAATGTATATCCTGACTACTTGTATTTTCACAAATATGTACTTTGGCTTTATTGTTGATTTTTTCATCAATTATGAACAAAAATATTACACATTCATGGTGTCAGGTTGCACATTTAAGAAAATTTAGAGAGTTAATTTGTACATGATCAAAAATACGAGAGTATAGTGCACTTATTTGGGGTAAAGTGTATATTTACGAAAATATAGGTAGTCAAAATGCATATTTTTAAATTGGAAGGGATAAAGTGCATATGACCTATAATATCGGGATAAATTACAATTAACCCTAATATATATTATACATTTCAAATATAATATTTTAAAAGTCAATGATGCATCCGACGAAAGAGAATTAATTTCCTCTTTCTAAAATAGGTTTAACCACAAACTTCTTCTCAGCATGAAAACTTGTGCGATAACTTTAGCGTAGAAGTTATGATCATACTTGATAGAATGCTGGTAATGTTTAGCGTTAGGGCAAAAATAATCTATCTGTCAGACACAAAAATAAAAATAAAAATGATCCAACTGATGTTTAATTTGAATATAGATTAACTTGAAAGAAGTGATCCAAATAACATGCTTGCAGTTGTGCTATCTAAAACTGATTCTAATTAAGAACTACTGACTAAAAGCTTATAAGGAATTATAGAGAAATTGTAGAAATTGCTTAAAAAAGCAAAAATGTATCGGATATAGTAGCTTTTGATAACTCATTTTCCTGTCACAGGAAATGTTTAAAACCTTGTATACTGTTACCAAAGCTCCTTATGTATAGACAAATGTAGTAACCGTTGCTGATGTTTAATAATGACATCTAAATAAATACTTTGCTCTTGCAATTTAATTTGTTACCTATATATATTTGGTGGTTAGTGGTTACTAGCTGTTCTCATAAACTTACGCATGTTTGCGGATTGCCACACTCCCGTAAATGTTTCAACATTTGATTTATGAGAACTAAATTAATGATTTGTGGGAGATAACTATTGTTTATTTAAAACATTATCCCATCATACCTAATACGTGCTTTTATTTTTTTTAAGTGTTTTGGTTGTATACCAAAGTCAACATGCTAGTTATGGGAGCGCGCTCTTATCCTTTGATCCCAACAGAGTCAATACGTTTGATTCAATCATAAATATCATTAGGATTGCCTTTTGTTCTTAATACACTCTCCATTAAATAATAATAGGGCTTTTTCACTTTTTTAAAATAAAAAAAATTATTTATGTATATACTTCTTTTGAAGATTATTTTGAAAATATCTTTTTTTATTATTATAGAAAAATTGACTTAAACTAAATCGATTTTATTATTAAACAAATTTAAAATTAAGGAGTGAGAAAATTATGAAATCAATTCAAATTGAATTCGATACATCGTGAACCGTGATAAATTCAACCAACCCCTTCTCCTATTCCATAATTTTCTATGTCCTTTGACTAAAATATTGATAAATGGTTTTCCTGCATAGTACAAGACATACTCATTGCATCAAGTCATCAAAGTGATATTTAACTTTAAATACTCACGTCCAGTGGGATGTTGAAAGAGAGAGCATTTGAGCGGAGTTGTGCGTGTCTAGGTTGCACATAATTACAGCCAAAGAGCAAACAAGGGGCCAATTAGTAGCTAACTTACAGCCTATTCATGATTTTTGAAATTCAAGTGGATGTTATATTTGTAACATCCAAAATTTCATATAATTAGCACTATTGAATAATTAAATTTTTAGATATATTATAGATATACGAGTATTCAATATTGAAATACAAATATTGCGATTAGACGAGTTCAAGTTTTCTTGTAAAAAAAAAATTATGAAGACAAATAGTAATATTTTCCTAGTTTAAGGAAAAACAATTTAATTGCGGTATCTTAAAATGCAAGAATCGAATTAATAGGAATCTATACTATAAAAGAGTATGAGTATCAGTTAACAATTTTAGAAAATATGGCTATAAACTAACCACCTAACCCATACTTGTTGGCAAATAATGGCCACATAATTAGAGAAATCAACAAAAATTTAAATTCCTTTTGAGTCCAACAATCATGTTCTTTTTTCAAATCTTCCAACTTAGTACTTAAGCATAAAAAATTTTCCTTCCCTAGCCCAAGAAATTTTGACCATTACTCCATAAAACCTCACCTCCTTTTCTTTCTTTAACTTCATTCCTTTCTTACACTTCTCCATCTCCACCCAAAATTCCAAGTAAATCTTATCTCCTTTCACCCAAAATTTCCACTCTTTCTTTGTACTTCCTAAAAAAATCTCAAGATAGCCTCATAAACTTCCTTCTTGTTGATCATTTAGCTTCAACCCTAAGAAGAAAAAGGAGGAATCACCACTTCTTGAAGCTACAGTGAGGAGAAACCACCAAGAAGGCTCGATTTTAGAAGCTATAAGTTGGATTTGAGGTAGAATTTCTTAGATTAATGGATTTATATAGATTATATAGCTATTAGGGTTTCTTATGTTATCCTTCCTTTGATAATATTTGATGTTAATATCACTTGTTTTGAGTGATTTAAGGTAGGAATCATTAGTTTAGATTGAAGATTTTATCAAAAGACCAAAAGAACACAGAAACAAAAATACTGTGAGATAAACTCTAAGAAATCATCCATACAATGAACGATAGTTCTCATCCTACAGGTCTTAAATTTTACATAAAACTAGATTTCCAGAGCTTTCCAACTATATAAATTATAAATCTATTAGATTTAAAATTAGAGAGTTGTGATTTTTAGAATTAAGGTGTTGAAATTCACTTAATATTCTGACCAATATGTATTGTGAAGAGTATAACTTGCCCTATATAACTTAAAATTCAGTGATATCAATTTTGTTAAGAAGCTAATACATAGATAATCATGCCATAAAAATTTCAGATTCAGATCTTTCATACGTTGCTCCCAGTAATTCACTAAAATTGACCTATACTTTGTTTAGGTTAAAATAGGGCAGCTTACTTGAGGAGTGCATAACTTGAACTCTACTTACCCAATTGAAACAAATCTTTTGGGATTGAAAGATAATCCAATTAGCTACAATTTAATATAAAATTTGGGTAAAAATAATAAAAGATAAAATTTTAGTGATTTTCCAAATTTAGGTGCTTGAGTCTATCCTGAAATAGAATAGCCTTGAGTAAAACTTTGATAACTCAATTTATACACTTCAAAACTTAGTGAAATGAAAGAGATTCATAAGTAGACTAATAATGCTACAATATACTAAATTTTTAGATTAAAATGAGTTAAAATAAAATTTTAGTACAATTTACAAAATAGGATAGATTTAAGGGAAGTTATGATAACTTAACAATTTCAAAAGTTAGGAGCCCCATAAACCATGAGAAGCCAATGGCTGAGATATTGCTACAATTTTTTATTATAATGATGTGATATTGATATATAAATATATTGCTTTTGTTTACTCTGATTGGATGGCTAAAATGATATTATCTGTATATCAGAAAGTCTCCTGTTTTAGCTGTTATACTATTGGATTTCCGGCAGAAATATATGAATTATGCATCATGATTATGATTCCTCAAGCATAATCATTCATGAATATATGAGCATACGATATGTGAATGTGAATTCAAATAATATATGAACGAATGAGATAAAATCCCTTCACTTGGAGGCAATTATGAGATTCCTTCCTATGAAGGAAATTATGAGATTCTTCCCTATGAAGGCAGTTAAACAAATAAGATATGGACCCCTTCACTTAGATGCAATTGTACATTAAGTCCCTCCCTATGAAGGTAATTAAAACTATTGGGTCCCTCTTTGTTGGAGGTAATCAGTCAATTGAATCCTTCCAATTTAGAGGCACGTGGCTTCTCTTGCGGTTCAGTACTGTGTGACACTGGTCACGAGTTGAGCTCACTTCCAGATTAGGCTATCCAAGAACAGTAAAGATTAAAAATACAACAGACACCTTAGGGACAATGATACGTAATGCATAGATTTGTCAAGTAAAGAAAGCTAAAGAAAGTATAAGTGCATTTGCATGATTACATGATATGCATTTGCATATCTATAAGTTATATTCTATTTACTACTGTCATGAAACTACTCTCCTAATTATCAAGTGTGTGAATAAAATCAACATGCCTCTGAAGGATATTTTTGAGCTTTCTAAAATGAAATTTAGAGTTTATATGGCATGATCATTTTTTCTTAAATAAACCGAAATAGTTAGAGATAATGACTATGGTACTATATGTGGTACTCTAGGAAATTTTACTGAAAATTTGTAATTTTTACTTCTATTTTTGTGTTATCTTCAGATAGCTCAGGAGATAGTGAAAATGGCTATTCTAGATGGAGTTGATTGAGACTAGAGGACGTCCAAAGGCTGCTATCAAATAAGGTCCGTATATGAGCTAGTAACAATTTCTAAGTTTGGTACTATGATTTAAGTATGGTATTATACTTGGGAGGGTATTACAATATTCAAGCATTAAGTTGGATGTTTGGGCATTGCACAATCGAGAGAAAAATTAAAATTGCAGTGGGTGCTTGGGCATGTAGTCAAATGCTCGTGCAGTCAGAAGCTCGGGCATTGAGGTGCAAAACAAAACAAAATCTTCAAGAACTACAATCCAAGTCATTGCAAAAGTTGGAGAACACCGACTATGACACAGGAATATATGCTTGATTGGGAGTAGATCTACCGGAACTCAAGTGGGACTCCTCTAGAATGATGAACAACTCAATGATGTGAATCTTTGAAATTGGGCGTGGCAAGCAAACATGATCCCAACATCATCATCGTTACTCAACTATCAACTTCTGTAGCGGAGCACCCCTTTTCCAACGTGATGGGCACCCGAAAAAACACTTGCATGATTTACTTGTTACTTTATTGGCCTATCTTTTGCCAAATTGTGTTCTACAACTCTAATAAAATAATAGATGGATGAACAGCTATTAATTGAGGATTTTAATTGCAAAAGGTTACACCGCTATCTGTATTTATAATTTCACCACTACGATGAACAAGCATATACCTCTTAGTTATTTTTTCACACACTTTCTCTTAGAACTTTCCCCTAAAACTCATATTATCTATGCAAAAGACTGTCCATGTGGGGTTTAAATAGGGCAGTGGTTTAGGGTTAGGGTTGCTAGATCGAATTCATTATTATTCATGTGATTAGTGATGAATTCAATTTAACTTGAATCAATTTCCATAATTTTCTCACTCCTCGATCTTAAATTTGCTCAGTAATAAAATTAATCCAGCTTGAATCGATTTCTCTATAATAATAATAAAAAAAGGACATTGTAACAACTAATCTTCAAAAGGAATATACGTAAATAATATTTTTTATTTTAAAAAGTTAAAAAAGCTAATAATAGTCATTTAAGATATTATGATTAAGAAAATAATTTAATAGTTTTAATCGATTAAATACTAAGTGTAAGAGATAGAATTATCCTTTGACTTATTAAAATATAGTTCATCAAATTGTTGCATCAACATTAACGAAGACAAAGATATAAAATCTGGTATGGAATAATTAATTCCGTGTTAAAATTTTAAAACAATAAATAATATGAAAATAATCTAAAACAATTTGTTGTGGAGTTGAAGAAGTAGGTTTAACATTATTATTTATAATTAAATATATACATATTTATACTCACATCTTGTTAGTAAGTTTTTATCCAAAACAATTTTCTTAAAAGATTAAATTTGATATATTATTAATATAAAGTGTTATGTATTATCAACTAATTATATGGTGTCATATACATGATTTTTGAGATATTTATTATAAAAAGTCAAATACTTTTAGTAACTTGATAATATATGATTATATATTAATATAAATATAAATATTTTATACACTGACAATATATTGAAATTAAATTCTTATAATATTGCATCAATACTGTCGCATAATTTGGTTCGGGATTGTTAGTATTGCCGATCAACTATTCTTAAGCACCATGAATATTATTTTTGCCCTATTAAACATAGAGATAATGCAAGACACTAATACAATATGATTGGGATACGAGAATATAATAATGTTTAAAAATTATATATAGCTAGAATATGATATATTTATAGTATAATATGTAAAATTAGAATGAAATTAATATAAAATATTAATGTAAATTAAAAGAGAGAAATAATTATTTGAAAGTTAATATAAATTATTTTAAATATAATAAAATAAGTTATGAAATTTCTATTTACATAGATAAGTATAAAATTTAAAAATTAAAGTAAAATCTTATAAAATATAATTAAAAATATCTAAAAATATCAAGACAATATATATCTAATAGAGGCACACTGACTATTTTGAAGCATACATACGTGTCGGCTTTCGCCTTGTCTCAATGTATTATTTAGTGTATCCGAAATGTGTGAGGATTTCATTTTAACCATAGCAGGGAACACAACAGTTCAATTTTATTGTTATGGCAATTTACCTTTTAAGAAAAGAAGAAAAATCTGAAAAATCTGAACTCGAAATTTTGGTGGAAAGATAAACCTAATAATGAGTCAACTTTGAGTTGATCATCATAGTAATTTATCTACAGTTAAGTAATTATCACTGTCGGTTGGTTGTTTGTTTAATCGATTATGTACGTTCAAGGGAATTTGAGCATAATTTTATATATAACCAAGTGAAAAGACTTCTTTGGCTTATCCTATAAGCATCTATATATGAGTGATTTTCTCGGCTAAAATTCAAATCATAATTAATTATATTATAGTAGATTAACCCTTTTATCATTAGATCAAACACTAGTTAATATTGAAAAGATTTTAAAATCAAATCAAAATATATTTTATGAATGCCTAAAAGCAATATAATATCTTTAAATTCAATTAATGAAACTTTAGTGATTTCAAAGATTATGGATCGTAACAAATCTAAACATTATTTATATCAAAGTTGTGAAGTTTGTGGTTTTTTTGTTGCTAAAGCCTTCAATAATTTATGTGAGAGTTTTAGTATGTATTTTTTAGGTACATGGTTTTAGTATGTATTTCGATTAGATTATTTTATATAGAAAATAATTTATAGCGAAAAGATTTATAGAAGCTAAATATACACTTAATTTAATCAGCAAAGTGTAAGAACGGGCTAGCACCCCTACATTTTCTGCACTTGCTAATAGATCTGTAAAGGCCGAGTTTATGAAAATACTACTATTTATCAAGCTTATTTTATTTCCTGTCATTTTTAATATGAATTCTATGATTTTCTAATTGAATAATATATAAATAATTATATTGAATGAGCTTTGATTGGTAGAATCATTTTTTTTTAATTATTATGATTCTTGTTGTTTCATCATGTTGTCGAAAATTTATAGCATCGGGCACTTCATGTGAGTAACTGAGTAAGAAATGTTAACATTTGATTATTCTAATGAACTGAATCTAATCATTAGCTAGCCTCTTCACATCTAGAGATGCAGTAACATAACCGTTCATTTTCTTTTCTTTTTCTTAAAGCATTTTCTTTTCCTATTTTGCATTAACGTATAGTTTTAATTTATTATTACAAAGCAAGGGCAAGTGGTCCATGGCCATAAAAATAAATGGACAATAACTTTGGTACACGAAAGTAGAGAACAAGAAACATGGCTGTGAAAAATAAGGAAATGGTCCTAAGTCACAAGAACAGAACATTTCGGTGAATATGGGTGACACGTGGAGGAGTGTAGGGACGATAAAAAGATGATTATGGTATGGGATACCTGCTTCCTTCTTTGTCTGTCTCCCTACGCCAAAGACATGTGTCCACACACCCCATTCTCAAATCTTCAATTTGTGTTTTTATGTTTTTTTGGGATCATGTTCTCAAATCTTCGATTGTCATGGCACATTCTCATACCCTCCTCGTGGACAAATAAATGGTGCTAGAAAATAAAAGACAAACTAGAGAAGATGAAATGGTCGTGGTTTATTCGATCTGAAGAATGCAAAGAAAATGAGTCTTGTGCTCATGTAATTAATTGCCTGCATCAATTACATATATGTGTGATTGATTAATTTTTAATTGATTCAATTACTTAAATAGGTATAATCAATCATTTTTTATCATTTTCTCAAACCATTGAAAGTAATTAAATACCAAAATCTTAAATTAAATTATTGCTAATATCTTTCAAGAAAGATCCTAAGTGTAAAATTAAAAAGATTTTTTTTTTTTTTTGTGTTTTTTGGGCTTAAAGCCTGTAGTTTATAAATAATAATAATAATAATAGGAAGAAGAAGAAGAAGAAGAAGAAGAAGAAGAAGAAGAAGAAGATTTAAATTTAGATAATTTATTCGGAACCCAATGACTTCATTTAATTAAGCGGACAACCACATTTAGCGAAAAAATGATTTATTTGTTTGATAAAAATTTTGTTCTGATAATTCTTTATTCATATGCATTGGTTAATTACAATGTCCAAACATTTTACAATGTCAACTAGTTATATATGTGATGTGTAGTAATTATAATAAAAGTAAAATAATTATAATAATGTGGGGAGTCTTGAGGGAGCAGTAGACCGCCGACATTTGTCTATAATATATAGTTATAGAGTAAGTAATTTTTTAAAAGATAATTATATTTTTTAGTATATAATAAGTTATTAAATTTTAATTTTTCATATATCACATATTGTTTAAAATACAATTTATTAATTTTAAAAAATAAGTATAATTATTAATTTATTGTGGAATATTGAAAGAAAATTAACTAATGTGTTTAATGCGTTAATTATTTTACTTTTTTATTTGATATCACAACCATATTTCTTTAATTTTTTTTATTTTTCACATTATTTTATATATCATGTGATGATAAAAGATTTTTTAAAAGTATTTATTCCGAAAATGCTTAAAAATGTTAAATAATTTGTTTAATAATTTATATTAAAAAGAATACTATTTGAAAACATGACAGATTACACGTTTAAAAACTCATATAATATGAAACGTATCAAATTTACATTTTTAAATAAAATAATTTCATAAATGTATTATTTCTTTGATGATGTTAACTCCTTCTATAACGATTTCTAAATCTGCCGCCAGTTCGATTAAACTTGTTAGACAATGAATTGATCATATTTTGGATTTAAATATTTTTTTGGGTTCCGATTTAACCTCAAGTTCAATTTTTTAAAACATTGATATATAATATTAAAAATAATTGTTATAACAATCGAGTGATAAAATGCTGAATAATAATATGGATTCAATTTATATATATTGTTAGTATAAATTTTTTTATATAAATATTTAATTATATATTATTTTAAAAATTTTATAAATATAAATATCTAATTGAATGATAATATAAAATGAGATTAATTATTATGTATTATCATTTAATTATATATTTATATTTATAAAAATTTTTAAATAATATATAATTAAATTAAATATTTTTATTAATATAATAATATATAATTAAAATTTTATATAAATTTTTTTATATTAATAATATATACAACTTAAATTAATATAAAATTATTTTATATTGGGAGCAAATGACAATTAAACTCTAATAACATTTGGGTGGGCCCGAGAACCTCTTGATTGTAATATAATATTTTTGATATGATATATGCTGGCGTGATGCGGGGACCAAGGCTCTTAAGTAATTTTGCGATCTTTTTCGCATGAGAATTGAATTTCTCTTCTACATGATTCAGCGTTTCATCGTTACTGTGCCACGTATCATTGTTTCCACGTACGCAGGCGCTGATCCATACACATGTTACCACCCCTACTTTTCTCTCAATCTTCATTAGTAGTGGGGCCTTGTTGATTAAGATTAATACGTACCTTTCACTTTCTTTCTTTTCATAATGATTGTCACTCCTCTGTCGCGGGAACTGTGGAAGATTGCTCATGCATTTTGCGCAAATTTCGGATATTCTTTTTCTTGCTGTTTGGATTTTGCTATTTAACTATGCATGCTTTAGATGCACATTTCGAGTAAATTAAAAAATAGATAAATAGATGAGTAAACATGAAGATAACATAGGTGGAAATATTCCACACTTTGTATCTGCTTAAACAAAAGCAGAGATGGCCCTTTCATGGAACTATTATATAGATGTTAACAATTTTATACAATTCTATATATTTTGGTTGTATTATTTAATTTTCATAGCATTACAATATTACGTCAAGATTTGTTAGAAGAAATTAATATTCAATATAATAATACTATATCAATACTTGATTAGTTCAATACAAATAAAGTATCAACGTTAAGTCTCATAAAACTAAAAATTAGTATTTAGAAAATTTTTATCCATAGTATGTGAGTCAACTTGAACTATACTAATAAAAATTCAGTAAATTTTAAATACTGTAATTATGACAAATAATATAATAATTTCAACTATCCTAATTCACTTTAGAGGATTCTTTTCCATTGAAAATAGATTAGGTTACCTCGGACACACTGTATAATTGGCGTGTGTTTGGATCGGCGTTTTACATGCCAAAATCACATTCAAACTTGGTCAAACACGATTTTGAAGAAAAAAATTATGTTTGGTTTTTAGTTGTTAAAATTGATTGTGCCCTTTCAAGCAAAAGCAAGAAAGAGTAGCTTTTGCGTTCAATTTGTTGCGTTCAGTGTTTATCAACAATTATTTTTCCACTTTTATCCTCTAATAAATTACTGTTTGCATTTTGTATTTTTAAATTGTTTCTTCATGTAATATGTACATGTAAAAGAGGGAGTGTCAGTGGAAACTATTACTACCTTTTTTGAGTTCACAAAATTCGAAGGGAGCTATTTAATATATTTTATACCTTTTCAACTCAAAAATAGTTTTTTATAAGTACATTTTTTATGATAATATTAATATAATTTTATTTATAATATTCATAAAATATATTAAAATAATATTAATAATTTTTATAATAATATCAATATAGTTTATTTAAATATCTTAAAACTAAAAATGAAATAAAAAGATAATATTAAAAGTGGAATATAAAACTCATATCTATTTTAGTAATTATATATCCAAAAATAATTTTAACTAATATCATCCAAGTAATATTTATTTTATCATACACTTTTAAAATAAAAGTTTTAAAACACAAATCATGTTCACACCAACTCACTTTTGATTAAAATCAATTTTGATAACATTAAGTTGGTGCAAACCTCAGTTTGTAAATGCTAATTCAAACACATACCTAATTGTTTCCATTTTTAAGATTAACTATAATTTGGCAAGAATCACATGTACAAACAATCATTCAGTCCTATAATATATCTTGCTCATATCAAGTTTCACCCGCATTGATTTCTAATGGTTTCATTGTTCAAATGGTGCATTAACTGGTGCTACCAACTTGTTAAAAATTAGCCTCCCTCCAATAATGGGACATTGGTTTGGATTCTGCTCCTAATAGCTTGCATTTTACTAAACATTAGCTTAGAAATTATTTTGTGGATTGATAGGCCTATGTTGTCTCATATTAGAGGGAGAAAGAATCTTAGAAGCCAGTTCATATTTTTGGTGATAGAAACCAGTTCATTTTGTTTTTTTCTTAATCGAATGATATTGGCAGAGATGAGAAAGAGAACAAGAATGGGTGAAAATGGAATCCAATGAAATTAGGATTGTTAAATGGCCATCTCGTCCCGTTTAAGTACCGTTCATTTAATCACTGTGTTAAACAAGTCGAATTAAAAGAATAATTAATTTTAACCATTTGATACTATATCAGTTTAAAATATGAAATTAATTTTTATATGTCAACAATATAAATTAATTTTATATTTTTTTAATAATAATTTTATATTATTAATTAATAGAACTACAAAAAAAAAATGATAAATTATGGTGAATAACTACGTACTATAATAACTACTCATTTAAAACTAGTTGATTTATTTTTTACCATTGAAAATTATACTTGTACAATTTATACTTAAAAATAAAATTTTGAATTTTAATTTTATTATCAAATTACGTAATAAATTTAAAACAAACTCAATACTCTATATCCAAATTTAAAGTCCAAATCATATAATAGTTTCAACCCAAAGAACATGAAAAATTGTGGATTTCATTTTTGGCCAAAACTATAAGTATCTTTCTATTGGAGACAAGAAATTGAGCCACGTATTTCATTTTCTCTTATATGTTTCTTATTTTATCGTAAATATTAAAATTGAATCTTTAATTTTAAATTTTAAAACTAAAAAACAAACAGATCAACAAACTGGACTAAAATTAAAATAATTTAAACAGGTCAAGATTTTGAAAACTCAGTCTATCTAATTTCACCAAATAAACGGACTAATTCGACATGTTTAACCCATTTTAGCGACCTTAAATGGAATGCCTATTCGCTTTGTTAGGTATAAATGAAAATAGAATGCTAATTTCCTTCTGGTTGTTTTTTTCCGGGTCATGGTCGTTTTCATGTTTGGTACACAAACCCAGCTTGCCTTTGATTTGGTCAGAAGCTCAGCCAGGCCTGATTTGGGCCCAAAACAATTTTGGGCTAAGATGTGCCCGCAAGTTGGTCGAAGCTGTTTTTTAGTTGAGAGCCTAAGAAAAACCAGTAGCTGTTGAAAAAACAAAAAGTACCTAAACATATGGAAGTTAAATAAGCTGAACTATATATATATTGACCCAAAAAAACAAATAGACTGAACTATTTTTGATACCTACAATTTAGTGAAATTGAATGGAAATTCCTTTACCTATATTTTGTACCTTTCATTTGCAATTCCATACTCAACCAGAGCATCATGGCAATTTTTAAACTCTTGGAATGAGGAAAGCCGATACCAAGTTAGATCCGATGAAAAGTAACTCAATAAGTAGAGGTAGAGAAAAACTCCAATATATATATATATATATATATAAGCAAAATCACTAAAATGAACTTAAAAGTTGAATAACTTGTCTATAAACATGTTTTATGATAAAACGCAGCATATAATCTATATAGCCGACTTCATCCGAGTAAAAAAGACTTAATCATTGTTCTTGTATTCAACATGGTTAGCTAGTTCAAAATCACACAAAATAATTTCTGATCTATAACTAAAATGAACTAACTTGTAAATTACCCAAAAATAAAGTCAGCAGAATCTCTTTGGGGATTGGCGGGCAAATTGGATCCATGTGTTAAATATAGCAAGGTTTGGCAATTGCCTGACTCATGGCCATTAATTCTAACCCGATCGAAACATGAAAAAAAAAAAAAAAAAAAAAAAGACTTTCAAAGAGAGGCACTCAGGATTGCGAACAAGATGGCGTCTCCCTCACACCGGCCTGCTCGTCGTCTCCATCTTGTCGAGAGTTGACGCTTGCAGCTAACTGCCGACGACTACCCGAACCCACCATCCGCAGCGAAGAAGAGGTGCTGCTGTTGCGAACTCATGAAGCTGGATCGAAGTGTTGATGGAGAACATGTCAACATTGGAGGGGTTCGAGGCTTCTCAGCGTACATGCCAGCGAGTCGTCGTCGACTTGCTGGCGACATGGGTACCCAGTCAGTCACATGTCTCTGTAGTAGGGCGGGGAAGAGAGTTTGAGATGTTTTTATAATGTGTCATAGGTGGAGGGAACATTGATACACTGTCGTATCCAAACCGTTGGATGATTATGCGATACGTGGTGCACCTTGACAAGTTGGGTGCGTATGAGACGCCATTGGTAAAATAATGTTTATACCACTCCCTAAATGTTATTTAGTTTTAGTTAGTAGTGAAACTCACCATTAATTTGCACACTTATTATTTTTGCTTTTTTAAATTAAAAAATATGATTAACACTAAATGCATAAATTAGCAATAAATCACACCCCTCAACTAAGGCTAAAATGACAATAAATAGGATGAATATTATTTTCTGTGAATGTACAAGAACACCTGGTAATTTCTCTTGTTATCCACCCACCGAAGTGACTGTCAGCTTGACTTACGAGGTGTTAGGTCATCTTTTCTACTGTTTGTAGGGATTGACTATTGCCACTCTTCATTTTGTGGCTTTTATTTGTGACATTTTTAAAATATCTTTAATTAAAAACTTGTTTTAAATTTATATTATATTACTATTCCTATATTCTAAATCTATATTTAATAATTATGCTAACAAATATTAAATATAAAAATTAAGTATAATAAAACTTCTAACTTAACACAAAAAAAGAAATTCCTAACTTAAATATAATGATTAACTTGAATAAAAAAGTGTAGTGAAGTGAAATTTAAATAACTTGTTAAATTTGGTCAAACAAAAAATATGACATTTTTTTTCATATCATACTTGCACAAAAATAATACATCCAAATTTTATAATATTGTACTCCATTAAAATGATTGATATATAGGCCGGGGGAGATAAGCGAATTTTGGATTTATTTTTTATCTTACAGTTAATATTTTATGAAAAATAAGATCTTATATACTTTAAAGGAAATTTTATTCATGAAAATTACACAAGAGATTTATTTGTCGTGCTTTTAAACTATGTTTATGAAAAATCATTGAGTCTTGTTAGAATCTAACACACTTGATACTATATTTCATTTATTTTTGAATGATTAAATAATCACTTTCCAAAATGAATAAAGAAAAACTATAAAAAGAAATGGTCGTCTCATTGAAACTGTGAAAAAATACTTAAAAAAATACGAAATGATAAAGTATAAATATAATCAATCTTTACGCATAATAGCCACTTATTTAATTAACAATAATTCTTTTATTGTGGTTATTAAGATTTAAGAGTGATTATTTTGAAATAAATGAAAAAAAATGATGTGTCAAATCAAATATTAAAACACAATATATAATTAATAAAATGTCAATATTTTTCAAATGTTTATGAAATTAAAAATTGGAATACAGATGGGCTTGCAACATTACAATTCATATGAATTATTTTTTTATAGAGTTACAATATTATAAAATTTGGATGTATTGTTTTGCACAAATATGATCTGAAAAAAAGTGTTA
Source organism: Pterocarpus santalinus (assembly GCA_031439595.1). Lineage (NCBI taxonomy): Eukaryota > Viridiplantae > Streptophyta > Magnoliopsida > Fabales > Fabaceae > Pterocarpus > Pterocarpus santalinus. The sequence continues at coordinate 51,936,202 of CM062530.1, read as the reverse complement.
TATTTTTAGTTTGATCAAATTTGACAAGTTTAATCATTATATTTAAATTAGGAGATTTTTCCCTTTTTTTTTGTGTTAAGTTAGAAGTTCAATTATAGTTAATTTTTATATTAATTAATATAATTATTAAATATAAAATTTAGAATATGAAGGTGGCAATATATTACAAATTTAAAACAAGTTTTTAGTTAAGGATATTTTAGAAATATCACAAGTAAAACTAATAAATGAAGAATGGCAATAGACCCCGGCCACAATGCAGCGTGTAGAAGTTCTAATGACATGTCCCTCACAAAACGAATGTATGCAGTTTCAAGTTGGTTGATTCAAAAGCCCGGGTGGATGGTGCAGATTGAACTCAATTCAAAACAACAGCCAAACATAAGATAGAAAAGACGATGATGTTTAATTACAAATATATAATCAACACCCACTGTAACAATATTAAAGATCAGTAAGAGACTGAAGCACACGACACCTCGTGGAAGAAGCATATACAACACACCCCAAAGGAAAGCGTAGTAACAATTACGTAATAATAATCAAATGGTCGAGTACAGTGAAATGAATTAAATCCTCTTCAATGATATTAAAGGCAATGCCTGCAAAGTTTTTTGCGGTGCAAAGATTGAGACAAATTTGAGATCCCGCACATACAATTTTGCTTCACCCGATCCTCATTTACTTATTGTATCGTCCCTATAAAATACATATCAAATTTTTACAGTAAAAACCTGGTCAGATTGAGATTTCTATTTTCTAGACCTTACTTCAACAAGTGCTCCCTTACAGACAGAATAAGCACCTACAATTAATTAAAAACTCAAATTATCTGCATGAATGAGTCTTTAAATCATAAAAAAGCAGAACTAAACATAATATTCTAATATGCACTAACAAACGATCATATGCATTCTGCAAGCAAACCTTTTAATCTGCAGCAAGACTAAAGATAATATTATAATATGCATTTTACAACTAAAAACATCAATAATCTGCTGATGCCTGAGGATTATAACGTGCATTATATCAATATCCCAAACAGCCCCCCTCATCTCTTCTTTGCAAGGCCTTTCCAAACTCCGCATTTTCTGCAGTTTAAGGACACCAATCCAAAACCAATGAAAGGACAGAAAGGCATCTCCAAGCAGAAAGACTTGAATTAGAAATCTTCAAAGGATTGGAATTAGAATATCGCTCTTCCCTATTATCCATCTCCAATCTGTTTATCACACACTTCTTACACTAGCCACCCTAAGAAGGAAAAAAAATTCTTGACAAGAATAGAAGCAGGATTTGTCTATAAGTTTGCCTCAATAATGATCTGATCAAATCACCCCAAACATCTTGTTTTACCATCCCTTAATATGAAGATTAAGGTAATCATGATGTTCATTGAAGGGGGAGAAATTGCAATAGAGGAGATAATATGTTAAGCTTAGCATGGCCACAGATCCGACAATATAAGCAACTGACATAAGATGGAGCAAGCTTTCATATCCAACACATCATGTTCGACTGTTGGAGACCATCTAGGGAATACAAGATTGAGATTCGAAGCACCAAAACTAGCAACAATTACAAATGACAACATGACATTGTAAAGACAGAGATAAAGACAAACTCAACAAATTAGTAAACAATATCAAGCAAACCAGCACCCCATATAGAAATCTACAAGGCTTTGATATCCTTGGTGATGGAAGTAGCTAAAGATCCAAAAGATGCAGCCAGCATTGCAGCCAAGGAAATGTAATGAGCAGTCCTATCTGAAAAGATGTCAAGTTCTCACAGACACTTTCATCAATTATCTTTTGCAATAGCGTCCAAGGCATAACTTACAGTTAGTTCTGAGAAAATATATTAAATCAGAGGTAAGGTATCAAAGACTCAAAACCAAGTGACTTCATATTTTCAGAAAGACTCACTTATCCTTGAACGAAGTAACCGATTTCCTTGACATTTTTGTATTACTTCTTGATAGAAAACTTCTATGTTGTAATAAAGGGCTGCAGCCTATATACATACGAATGTCTCATTATTTAACACAAGCATATGCTGACAACAAGAGGGCAACATGGTCCCTAAAAAGAGAGCTTAATGTATGAATCCAGCATTCAACAAAGTTTCATATACAAACTGAAGCTTTCCAAGAGGTTTAATCAAGACTGCTTGATAAATAAAAATTTACTGCTCAGATGGCAGTAATATTTCTGTTCTCAACTATAATCAGCATCTTATTATCATAAGTATATATTTGAAAATGACCTTAGTGTTATGCGTTATGACCTATAGACCATATTAAGCATAATTGAAGTGGTAACACTACAAGAGGGATAAAAATTTACACGTCTACATTTTGCATGTGAGAGATAACTCTATAGTGAGTCTATACCTTTGAAACATTCATAGATAACGTTCCAAGCAAATTGAGATAAGAAGAAACAAGTTAGCAATTAATCAAGATCAAAATTACAACTTAAGCTTCAATTCAAGTTCATTAAGCCTAAGAAATTACCTTGATGAAGCCTAAAAGAACTGGGACACTCTGAACATGAGAAGAAGATAAATAGTCTTAATCTCAGGGCAAAACCATAGAGAGGAAGAGAAAAGGAATGTAGTCCTGCATCCGCAAACTAGACTTTATAGCATCTGAATCCATATATCCTACTGTGAACATTTTACTCACTTCAAGTGTTAGGTGATTTTATTTTTCTCAATAGGGAAGTGATCCAACGTATTGAGAAGTATACTTGTAGTCAAACTCTCCACTTTCAAATGTCTCAACTTTGTAAAGTTCTATAACCTGTTAAAGTTTCTCTCTCGCTCTCTCAGTTCTTCAGCTTCAGATAATTAACAACCAACTCTTCACATTTGCATCTCTTCTTGTAGATGTTTCTATAACCAACATCACAAATTCACAATATCATCCTTTGTCAGCAAAATCAATTTCTTCATAAACTATACTGATTTAAGCTAACCACTCAAAATGTCATGGAATCCATAATAGAGAATCTGTTACTACAGTAATGACTTCCCTCTAACAGCGGGAGGCATCAATTTTGCAGTTTGCCATGTATTTCCCGCATCAATAACTTTGAATTATCAACAATGCGTTTGCTTTCACAAACTATATATCTACATGATTCATGCCTACGAGCTGGTCTCAGTGATCTTAATTGAAAAAGAGGATCTGTTATAACATCACTACTATACAACTCCCTTGCTGGCTGGACATGCTTCCACCAGAAATCAGATAGTGCCGTTTTCATTACATCCCAATACTCAGCATCATGATGTAACCTGAACAGACTACTACCATTAGGAGTCCAAATATAAAAATCCATCCAATCCCTTCCTAGAATCTCCATTAATCCCTGAGCTTGAGGAATATAGTGAATTGGAATTCGAGACCAAGGGAAAGCTTTACACATGTCTCCATTGAAATACGGACACTTTATCTCTAGTACTCCATGAGAAGGCAACTCATATACCAGCCTGTCAACTATACCATCTGGTGAAGCAGCTAGCCAGTTGTCTTCCGGATTTGAACCATAGACCTGAAATTCAGGAAACAACACAGTATTTCCAGTTATCAATTTGTATCTTTCAAGTGCTTCCTCCTCTTTGATATTGCTCCAACAGGTGGCAAGGTTTCCAGAGAATGGTTCAATAGCACCAATCTTCTCTAGCCACAGCTGGACCCTTCGCCCACGCCAAAATCCAATAGCACTAGCAAAAGTGCTGGCCGTCAGTTTGTGTTTTCTAAGTGTTTGCCAGTTTTTAAACCAGTGTTGAAGACTTGGAGCTTGAAGGATTGGATAAGTCTCGCCAGATGTGTATTTTGACAAGCTACCAACTGTGCTCAAACTTCTAGAGGGGTTATTAGGTGCATGGCTACAGGTATTAGGTCCTCCAATAACTGATACTGAAGTATTGCTACCAAAGTTTCTCTTAATACCCAGACATGCAACACCCATATAACAGCTACTTTTGTGCGCACAACATTGTAGCTGAACAACAACAAAGAATGATGAAGCAATTTCAGCACTGTGAAACAAAGAGAAGTTGTCACTTGCTGTAGATATAAGCTAGACAACAACTGATACTTATCAAAATAGGTAAATAACATTTAAAATAACAATACTCTAGGCAATCATGATTATGTTGAGTTTCTACTAACTACTACATGGTTTCATTCGACATCAGTTTTGTTAGCAAAGTACTAGTCCTGGACAGTTCAATTCTTAAAAAGAGCCGAAAATATGCGCCTGTACAAAGGTTTTTCTAGAGTTTCAGATAAATGAGGTGAAAATGTGTGAGAACTTGTTTAAACCTATGACTAAACTACATAAGGTACGTATTAGGCAGATAATAGTATGGAAATTTTGGTAATATAGTTCTCTCTCCCACCACGTCCTTTTCTACTGCAGCATGAATATGTTGTTGATGTGCCATATTACATGAGTAAGTATAACTATAATTCTATAAATAACAACTCATAAGCAATGAAGAGCTAATATGTGAAGTGTAGCTATGGCATTAACCTTCCAAATTTTTATGAAACGGAAGCATTTTACTTCTATTTGATAAGAAGCGCTAAAAGTATGAGTTAAAGTGCCCCCTTATGTTTCAAAAGGGGCATAACTAATTTAATTCAATATTAACCTTACTGAGAAGGGTAACGTAAAAGAAACACATCACATGCTTATATTCAAAAGGTCATTGCAGAAAAGCTTGTTAGCTTAAACAAGTAGCCACAGAGAGCAATTCATAACCTCAAAATCAAAAGTTAAGATAAAAAGATTAAAGTCAAGCTGCCAGCCATTCAGAAGCATGTCAATGTAATTGGAGCATTTCATCGAACACAATAAGGGAATTATTGAGAACCCACAGACCCAAACCATATCAAAACCCAAACGCCGAAACGAGGATGGAGTTAGAACTTAGAAGAAGAGGAGAGGAGTGAAACATCGGAGAGAGAAAGAGTGGGAAGATAGTGTTTACCAAAAGTGACGAAGTTGAGGGTGGATACGGAGTCTTGGGTGCAAGCCTTTCTCAACACCAATCATGGTGGCCTTCAGCCATGGAAACGAAAAAGAGAAAGAAACGACCGCATGGGCTCCAGAATCATCATAGTTTTTAGTGGTTTATTTATTTATTTTTTAAAAAAGATTACCCATGTTGGGTTGGATCAATGTCTTATAAATAGCGATCCGACAAAAGCCGCGGGGGCGCGACTGAGACGGCACGTAGACAAATTTAATCCTCGCGGAAATAGGGAAAATCTCCATCTAATGAATGAGGCTGGGCTAAGGGTCTCGTCCCCTGCTCTCTATAGACTCGTTAATTTTTTGGTAATATTTCATATATAAATGTACATAAAAAATCTACTTATTCTTGTTTTTTGTTCGTTGTAATTTAGATATTTTTAATTATTTATAATAGATTTGCATTACACATTTTATTTTTAATTTAGATTGTATTATGTTAAGTAATATTATGAATTATAAATATTTATAAATATTTTATTTAGATTTATGAGTATTTTATTTATATTTTTCTCTTTTTTTTAATATTTTTTATAAATCTGTAAATATTGGTGCAAATTTGAATCCCCGAGGAGAATGGAGAAAAGGGCCCTGCAACGGGAATACAGTCAGAGATCAAGGGCAAAATTCTAAATAAGGATGGAGATGGAATATATATTTCCTTTCCTATAGATATTTATTGTCATCCCTACTTATAAAATCAAAATTGGGACCATATAGGTTCAACATCTAAGAAAATCTCCAAACCATATTATCATAATTATTTTTAATGTAATATGAGTCACATGTTTTGCTCCAAGTGAAAAATTGATAAAATGTGCTATGTGAATGAGAGAGAAAAAAGAAAAATAGATGAAAGAGATATAATTGGATATAACTCATATATATTAAAAGTTTAATTTCTATATATTAATAGTATAAAATAATTTTATATTATCCATCAATAAAAATATAAAAAAAATTCAAATTATATTATATAATTATTTATAATGATAATTATCTATCATAATTTATTTTTTTTATTTTTATTGATTAATAATATAAAATTATTTTATATTATTAGTGCATAAAAATTAATCTCATATAATAAATCCTTTTCACTTTTTTTTATTGAAACCACATATATTCTTTTACAGGATAGAATTTTATTTGAGTCGGGTAACTCTTCCTTTTGAATTTAACGTAGTTACATATCCAAGACTCATATTTTTTATTAAACTCCAATAATCTCCCCCAAATTGACCTAGTTAGTAATTATATTTTCTCATTTAAACTACCCTAATACAGAATTAAACACGCTAGTATACTGAAGTTAATTTATAGAACAATAAATAAAGCTACTATAACTGGGTTAACAATAAAAAGTTTGAATAATATATATACAAGATCATAAGCTTAAATTTTATTATTACTTATGTACCCAAAAAATAAATAGATTAATAAATAATTTCTACAGGTAATTCTTGCTTGAAGGACGGGGGCCGCAGCAGTTGAGAGCGGCCAGTGAGTGAGAGCGTACTTGAGGAGGAGTTAGGACACGGGCGTCACGGAATATAAGATGTAAACTCTTTTTTGGTACATGGAATGTGAGATGTAAACCAAAACTGAAAAAATAAAATAGAAAAATAGAAAAAGCAAATGACCACATTCCACGTCGGCCTCCATCACCATCATGATTGCATGACAACCGTGCTGCTTGTCTCATCATTCACAGCTCACGCTCACACTCACACTCACACAACGCAATCCCCCAGCTCACTCCCCCACCCTCGACACTCTTCAGAAGAGAAGAGAAGAACACTACACAGCACAGGAGCTGAAGATAGATTCGATCATAAGATAGATAGTAGATAGAAAACAACACAACACAACACAACACAAACACAACAATAATGCCTTCTCTTCACTCTTCAGATTCTAACCTGATTCCCCATTTTGCCCTCACAATCCTCCTAATATTTCAGCTGGTGCCCCTCCCCTGCCACTCCCTCAACATCACCGCCATCCTCTCCCCCTTCCCGGACTTCTCCCAATTCACAGCCCTCCTCGCTCCAATCTCCGCCGACCTCGCCGGCCGCACCTCGCTCTCCCTCCTCGCCGTCCCCAACTCTCGCCTCTCCTCCTCCGCCGCCTCCCGCCTCTCCCCCTCCGTCCTCCCTGACGTCCTCCGCTACCACGTCCTCCTCCAGTTCCTCTCCCTCTCCGACCTCCGCTCCCTCCCCCCCTCCGGCAAGCTCCTCACCACCCTCCTCCAAACTACCGGCCGTGCGCCCGCCAACTCCGGCTCCCTCAACCTCACCCGTGAACCCCAAAACGGCGTCGTCACCGTCACCTCCCCTTACTCCCCTTCCTCAAACGCCACCGTTTTGTCCCTCGTCAAAACCCTACCCTACAACGTCACCGTCTTCGCCGTTGACAACCTCCTCCTCCCCTTCGGCCTCGATCTCATGGCCTCCGAGACTCGGCCCAACCTAGGGCTCAACATCACCAAGGCCTTGACCGACGGCAAGAGCTTCAACGTCGCCGCGTCCATGCTCGCCGCCTCCGGCGTCGTCGAGGAATTCGAGGCTGACGAAGGCGGCGCTGGAATCACCATGTTCGTCCCCGTCGACGAGGCGTTCGCCGATCTGCCGCCCGCCGTCAGCCTCCAGTCCTTACCGGCGGATAAGAAGGCCGTTGTGCTGAAATTCCACGTGCTGCATTCGTATTACCCCTTGGGATCGTTGGAATCGGTGGTGAACCCTCTGCAACCGACGCTTGCCACGGAGGCCATGGGCGCCGGGAGCTTCACGCTCAACATCTCGCGCGTGAACGGCTCCGTCGCGATTAGCACCGGGATCGTTCAGGCCTCCGTGACGCAGACGGTGTTTGATCAGAATCCTGTGGCAATTTTTGGCGTATCGAAGGTCCTGCTTCCCACGGCGATCTTCGGGAAGAATCCGATCGCGTCGCCAAAGCTCGGACCGGTTGCGCCGCAGCCGGACGACGCGCTGTCGCCGGAGGGGTCGCCGGGGGGGCTGGATGGCCAGCCATCGCACCTCTCGTCGCCGCCCGGGTTCCGCGAGGACGTGCGGTCTGATGCCGCCGAATTCAAGTCCTCCATTGTTGTTGTTGTTGTTGCTTCTGTTGTTGCTTGCTGTATAGGGTTTTGTATTTAGTGGTATGAGATTAATTACTTTTCGTTTTTGCTCCTAATTGTTGTTATTATCATTATTATTTTTTGTGGGGTTTTGTTTTTAAAATTCTCTCCACCTTCTTCTGTACCCGGTTAATTGCATTATCGGGTTGCTAATGCAGCCCCTTTTTTTTTTTTGGATTATTTATCATCTTATTTTTCACGAAAAATAGTTATAAATTCTTTAATGATAATTAATTGTGCCATTGGGATAACAATTAGTGTTATGGATGTCAATGTTAGTTATAGTAGTACATTTGTATTTTGCTATGCAAAATGTAATGCAAGTTCATCGTATATTAATTAAGAGTTAAATAGGCCTCTGCATTGTTTTAGAGTGCTATAATGAATGTGAGTTTCATTTTTCTTGTTGTTATCAAAACTACCCTTTTGGCATATTAGTATCTGCCAGGTGCTGCGCAAGCAATCTCATACTGATAAGCTGTGCCTTGTGGAGTAGCCGAAGCCGATTTCATTTGGCTTCTGTTGGATACTTCAGTTCTCATTAATGCAGGAGTTTGCACAGCTTGCTCGATATCTTAACTTGATGACCATCAGGTAGTTCCTTATTTATTAATTTACAATTGTGCTTTCATAATGGATTCATAACCTGTAATATAGGTTGTAAATCCGAAAATAATGTCATATTGTTTAAGCTAAACCCTGTATTTATTTGTAAGAACAGAGAAAGGTTCCTGAAACCAAACCTACCTGTTATTATTATGTATGCACTCTGTTTAGAAAGGCACTAAATTTGGTGTCAACAATTTTGGAGTTGTTTTATGACTGCCAATAATGTGCTGAGTGTACTGAAATGATTTGTAGCATTTAGGATTTATGGCTGCAGCTTTATCTCATATCATGAGTTGTGGGCTGTGATGAATCGTTTATCTGTTTTAAAATACTAAATACTAATCTGCTATGATCTGGGTTTCAAATAGATTGGTCAACTTGTGAATTAGATCATTGAGTAGATTGCTCAAATAGCTTTCCAAAACATGGGAAACTTATCAATTTGGTATCTTGCTTCTAGCTTTAGTTGCATGGAATGTATTACTTACTCTTTTTCTCTCAGTCTATGATTTAACGCTCTTGTTGAATTGGCTTATGGTTTTCATTATTTGCAAGTACTGGTGTGGCAGTAGATTGTGGAAATATAAAGTTTAGAGAGTGCTACTATGAGCTTGTGGAAATTAATGATAGAAAATGGCAAGAATGGATCCAATGCGAACACAATTTTAAAGATTCTTCTTAAGCATGATGTTGCCTGTATCCTTATTTCGATATTGAAAAACAATTGGAGATGATATGATGCCGGTTATGTGAGGTCTGGCTTTCAAAGGCGCCGAGGTGCATCTTGATTGAGTCTTTTGAGGATATTAATCAGTACATGGGAAGGAGCTCTTTATGCTTCTATCAACCTTTTTATTTCATGCTTTTGGACTTTTGTCATAAAACTTGACTTTATTTGTGTCTTGTCTGCTCATGCTGAAGCTGGATGTCCTACACTCCCATCTGATATGCCACGGCCTTCTGTGGCCTTGAACTAATTTTCTATAGAGTATTTCTGCTGCCAGTGTTCTGTGGATCATCTAATTGTATGTGGGTTGGTTTCCGGCAAGTTCATACTTTAGGAGAGATATAAAAGGAAAAGATGAAAAAACGCCGCTAAAGCTTAAGATTTTTTTCAATTATGCATTTCTATGATTGGAAGATTGGATGTCATTGGTGCAAAACCCAGTTGCAACTCTAACCTTTGAGTATTATCCCTTCTTCATTCAAAAGTAAATGCTGCTTCTTTTTGTTTTTGTTTCTGTTTTTTTTTTTTTTTTTAATACTGTAAAACAAGTAAAGTATTATCTTGATATTAAATGATGAATACCCAAAAACCTGATAGTTATGTTCCGTGTACTCATATTGTGTGAGATATCGTGAGTGAGATCCATTCTCTATCCAATGATAGATGGGGTGTAAGTTGGCATGGTGTTCCATGCAAAGTGACCAAAAATAGTATTTCTCAAAACTTAATGGTTGTTTATTCTCTTTCTTTTGTTTTTGTGTTGTTCGTGAGCTATACATGCTGTAGGAGCGTATATAGTCCTTCAAAGCTTAGCACTTCCTGCGGTCTGGTAGTCGTTTGGGCTGGATCTATGTCACTTGGCTTAAGCTTGGAGTGGAGTGCATTTCCACTTGCTTATTCTACAGCCAGTAAATCAAAGTGAAACTAATATGTGATTCGTAGTTTCTATGTTAATGAAATTTTCATTTCAATTGCCTTGGACCTCTTTCGGACAAAGGGAGCAGCCATTCATTTGAAATAAAGACAGTTGCACATCACCAACATTATCCTTAAAGGGTTCCCTACCTAAAGCTAACCCACGCGATACTTTCTCCGTAGTTATGTATGGGGTCCTCCTCTTTTGTTCTCATTTACTATGTCTCCTTTTGTGGGGGCCATTGTAGCCGCCCCAGCAAGTCTATCCGCTGCAAAGTTTCCTTGCTTGAAGTTCGGGCGTATGTGGACTTGAAGAAGCCTTTATATGAGGAGTCTTGAAGTAAAGAGTGTGGGGCTGGCTGCCTCAACTGTTCCTCAAAATATTGGTTGAAACAGTAGAGTGGAATCAGTTCCAGTGATGAAGTTGTGGAAGAAGCCCCGCCTGCACCTTTAGGCCTTCTTTTGAAACCCAAAAAATTCAGCATTCCTGTTTGTTACAAACAATAAGAGTTATGGCACAAATTCAACCACCTTCGCCAAGATGAGATGATTTTTTTGGCTACCCTCCTATTTGTTGTGGTCCATTATTCCTCTATAGACCCACTAATGGTCAACTGTTATGTCGGCTATAGCTTTTATGACTTTGTAGTGAAGCGGGGTGCATAATCAAGACAGTTCTTCTGGTCTATGGCTTGTAAGACGATTCAATCATCAGAGTGATTGAAAATGGCTTCATTCCCGGTCTTCCACGTAGAAGCTGTGAAATTAAATGGAAGCATGTTAGAAGGGCTATTACATGACCTCGGAATTTTTGATATAATCCGTTGGAGATATGGAATTAGACAATTCGAATCTCCTAAGCTTCAGAAGCATACACTAAGATAATGTTTCACCCCTCTAGACAATTAATATGCCTTCACCCCCCGCGGGTTAAACAATTAATATGTTTTCATTATTTATTTTGAAGGCATTATATTTCTTAAGAGATAATTGCACTTTAAATTCAAAAGGAGCAAACTGCTATTGAATAAAAGTAAAAGTGGAAAAAACATAAATTGGGGAAATGCAAATGAAGATGCAATCAAATTTATATATATTCAAATAATATATTAATATGCCAATTGTACTGCACTATTTTTCTTTTTACTTTTTCTTTGTTCTACCAAGCACTCCAAAAATGGAACATCATTATGCCTAATTATTTGAAAACGGTGTCAACTATATTCGTATTTGAAGAAAGCAACACACTATCTTTCCAGTGGTTCTCCGTTAAGCAATATACTCAGTTATTGGAAGGTATACGAAAGATGTGGGAAAGGGGAAGTCCTAAGCTTCTATTGACCACTAATGTTATGTAAGTTTATTTCTCGTGTTTTTCTAACAAACTCTGTACTATTTGATTGCATTTAGATCTATGAAAAATTGTAATAAACCTATTTGGCGGTTGTACACATAGTTTTAAGGAAATACTTTTCAAAAGCCATTAAACTCCTTGGATGACTAAGAAACAAGCCAAAAATAACTGAGAAAAACTGATAATCAAAATTGTTGAATGCCATCAGGTATGAAGCATCGAATACTTCTTTCGTTGAAATGTTATATAGTTTAATAGTAGTGGCCATTTATTTTACACTGACACTTCTGCATTCATTTTCTTTGTTTTCTTCCCTTTTCTCCAAGTGATGAAAACTAATCTTCGTATCAATCTTTTGCTTCACAGAGCACATGTTGCCATAAGCATGTGTGTGTGTGTGTGTGTGTGTGTGTGATTGATTTTCTTTAATTAAAAAAAAATCTTTGTAACAGAGGGACTGAGTAATACCGAACACATAGTAGGGAAAAAAGAAGTTTGGATTAAAAAACTATCAAATGTACAACGAAGGTGGTCAAACACATTTTTCTCCTCAAAAAATCATACAAAGTATATGTGAAAAGGAGAAAGACATGTATGACGTATGATGTTAACTGTGGCTTGGCAATTCACCAAGCTTCTGGACTAAGGATAGTCCTCTAGAGTGGGTGTGGAACTGTGTCCACGGAGACAGGCTAAGCATCGACATATACTCGAACAACATCTACTATTTTAGCTCGACAAATTGGACATTTTCCACCGTTCCATTGCAGCTCATTGGCACACTTTAGACACGCACACATGTGACCACACCTGTGAGAAAATTGGTGACAACATGAGTGCTATTCTACTGTGAAAATGGAAACAAATAATTTGGAACAAGGTTCTTTCGCTCAGAAGCAAATACCTGTATAAAAGTGAATCAACTTTCATGTCATAGCAAATGCAGCAGTTGCCTTTTTTGGGTGCCCGGTTGTGCTTTTCTTCATTTTTAACTGTAAAATAGTGTTTTATGTATGGCATGACAAATGTTATTGAGAGGTAGACATCAAAGGAAAGCGAGCATCAAAATATTAAAAAAAAAAATAATAATAATAATAATAGAGGCTAAATTTTATAGATATAAATATCATAATAATATACAACTTCAACCCATGTAACATTGAAAAGGCAAAGGATCAGACAGAAAGTGAATATTCAACTTGTAAGTGGCATGCATTTAAAGGCATTTTTCTTGCGCTAGAAGTGACCAAATGAGGAAACTTGTATGAAAAAAAAATTTATCTGATTTTCCTTTTCGGTGAAGCAAAATCTTCTTTTTTGAACTTGCTAAATGATTGAACTTCAACAAACATCGCAATCATGTCACATGTTGCAGCAATGATTAAACTTTGTTATGCATAGAAGAGTTTATTTAATTATTCAAGAAAATTAAGATAATCCGTTAGAAATTCAAGCTGACATTGTCGTGCCAGCACTACCTAGCGAATAATTTGCAGCTCTTTCTAGTGTTCTGGCTCTTTCTAAGCTTATTGAAGAACCTGAAATTCTTCATGATGCATTGAAAGTTTAGCAAGTTATGAGGGTCACATTGGCTTAGTTAAAACGTATGGAAGAAATGAGCACAAACCTGTGTGAACCTCTTGATTCATGGATTGTTGTAATTGCATCTGCATATCCATACAGCTCTTTATTGATTTCCTTAGCTCAGACATCTCGTGATAAAGTTGCTCCATTTGTCCTCTCAAATCATAGATCAGTTCCATTTCCTGTAAGCACAGCAGTGTAGAATCATCAGTAAGAAATTTAACAACCTTGTACTCAGGTATCTCAAGGTAAGGCTAAACAAGGACTCACAATTGAATGATGATTGGGGGGTGAAGAGCATCGCCTGTTATCCTGATAGGAAGACTGAGACTGAGAAGGTTGCGAGGGTGAGGATGTAGACGCAACTCTATCGAAATCATCACTGACTTCATTGTCTCTGAAACTCCATGTTCTCGAAGGAGATGGCGATGAGGGTTGATGAAAATAGCCACCAACTTCATGACACTGCTCCTGCTCCTCTAAATTCTCTTCTTCTTCTTCAACTTGTTCCTCATTTCTCTTCTCATCTCGCTCTTCCTCCTCCCCCCTCGCATGTCCATCTTCTTGAGGAGTACTTGCAGAACGCATGCATTCTTGCAAAATTGCGATCAGCCCTTGGTTGTCTTCCTCATCATCTTGACAATTGACTAATTGTGTTTGTGTTCCCCTATGAGACTTCATCAATCTATCCATTATTACCCGGAAGTCACTCGAAAGGTAAGTCGACACTGTTCTTCTGTAAACATAACTTACTCATATTCAGATTACTCGTGTTCAGATCAGTGAAGTATAGACAAAAAATATTTTCTTCAATTACTGTCTAGTTACCAATGAAATTATTATCTTCATATTGGACTTTGTTTTCTTATTCGGTTGTTCATCAGTCATTTATAGCATTTGAGTTGTCTTGGAGTTAACATTCATGGGAATACACAAAGAGGAAAAAAATAAATAAATAAATACAAAAGTCTCACACCTTTCAAGGAGAATACGTATATCCTCATTCTGAGAAGCAGTGTCAAGCATCTCTCTATACCATGCTTGCCTGCGCTCTTCCCAATAGCTCCTAGGCCGGGAAATTTCACTGATCCAGTCATAACTAATCTCATCATAATTCTGGTCCATGGCCTCTACCTCTTCTTCTACCATATCATCATAACCGCCTTCAGCATAGTGCTGGTCTCTTGCCTCTCCCTCTTCTACTGTCCCTTCATAAGTGGTTTCTACCATAGCGTACTGTTGGTTGCTTGTCTCTGCCTTATTTGCGATCACATTTAAGTTTGAATCAGTCATGAATGGAGTTGCCTCAGCAGTTTCTTGCGGATCATCGTGTTGAACCTCTAAACATGTTTCTTGGACTGGAACCTGTGAACTTGGATGAGCTTTTCCTTCATTATGATCTACATTAGTCTGAGAGATTGATATTTGTGTGGATTCTGCAGGGTTATTAGCAGTTCCATGAACAGTCTGGCTGCAGGTGTCTTTACTGGTTTGATTAGTGGCCGAAGAGTTATCCAATGGTATGGTGTTGTTTACTATCTCTGTACGAGAACTTGTTGGATTAGCTACTTCTGCCTGCACTGTGGTTCTATGTTCAACCGCTGTGCTAAATCTTTCCCTGCATTTTATATAAGCATTTATTATTTAATATCCAATACAAGAATTGAATTATGGCTACATTAAAATGTCATAATGTTCTTTTCCCTTTTCAAACTAATAGACAAGGCAAATCGGAGGTATGGCAATGATACTGCCTTATTTACCAGAGAAGTGAAAAAAAATAAGACAGGAAGAACCATTGGAGGTCTTTCTACAACAAATGAGTTCATTCATTCAGGTTTCCCATCAATCACAAAATGACTAAGAAGCTGACATTTGATGACAAACAGTCAAACCTTAGTTGCATAATTGCAGATTCTTGTGGCTGTTTGTTCTCTCTAGATGATGTTGATTTCTGGCGAGATTGATCATTAGCAGCAGCCATGCCAGGTTGTAACAACTTTAGTCGAAGCAATGACTGCATTCATGCATAGTGTGACACAAAAAATGAGCTACAATGCAGGGAAAAATTCTGAAAAACATAAGCATAACATGACAAAACTATGAAGGATCACCCCTTTTCATACCTGAATTCGACCTCTTTGTGTGAACCTGGAAACTGCTCGGCATTCCGCGAGGTGGTTGAGCTCCCCATGCCGATCCCTCTCGAACTGCATAAGCAGATCATTGAATGCCCTGCGCCCTCGAATTCTTGGGGAGCAAGCAGCCTGAGGAAAGGCCCTGTGCTCCGAATTTTCGGAAGTGAAATCCCTACAAGGGGAGCTTGTCAAGCTGCTACCATACCCCTCATGGTCATTGTCCGCCTCTTGATGGTTTGGAGAAGTTAGCCTCTTGATGATGTCCGCGACACAAACCCTGTCGCCCTCTGCGGTCTCAGAAGAGGACCGCCGCCCTTGCGGCGAAAGGGACTGATCACTATGTGATTCCCAATCGGGGAATGAGGAGGAGTCCTCATTCCCCGCATAGCAGGATTCCCCTGCCTCCGAGTCAGGGTTGTTGTTGGCAACAACAGCATTTGGACTAGTCCTCCCATTAGACACAGGAGTGTTTGGTTTGGATCCATTGCATTGGTTGAGCCTCTTCTCCCATATCTGAACAAGGGAAGAAGCACCAAGATTCGAAATCTCCGATGAGGTATCATCAGAGGTTGAACTACATGACCTTCCAAGCACTTTGTTGTTGTCGTTGTTGTTGTTATCATCCACGGCCAACAACTCAACCTCATTCTCCAATGTTGACACCATCGCTCGAGCTTGTCTCGCGGCCCACCGATCGAGAAGCCGCGAGTGTCTCGGGCTGATCAACGAGGCCAAAGAAGATTCATCCTTCTTGTTGTTGTTGTTGTTGTTGTTGTTGCTGCCATGGTTGTTTCTTGTGAAACGAAGGTTCCTTAGGTTGTTGTTGTTGTTGTTGTTCTTGGAAGCATTCGAGACCCAAGAACCAGCATTGTTTTCGTTCTCGTTTGCTGGTGCATCAGAGGACATGGACATGCACGTGTTAAGGTGGTCCATGACAAAGTTCTTGATGTTCCTTTGAAGAGTAGCATGTGTGGCTTTAACATTGCTCTCTCTGCATCCATCACGGTGATTACGGTCCCTCAAAACGCAACCAAAGGGTGAAGACGAAGCGATTTCAACTTGGGACGATGCCATTTTCTTTGTTGTTGCCTTTTCTTTCTCTTGTTCTTGTTCTTTCTTTTCTTTTGTTCAAATCGTCAAGAGGGTGTGTGTAAACCTGAAAGTAGAGGAACCCATTTCAGGGTAACGCGTGAAGAAGAGATTGAAGCCATTCCAACCTCACGAAACTCTTCACCATGTGCTTCCTCTCTTTCCTTTGAGAAAAAAAGAAAATAATAATTCGCGAAAAGCCTCAAACACAACACACAGGAAAAAAAACAGAGCAACATAAAACAGAGGAGGAAAAGATGGAGAAGGAAAGATCGTTTGTTACACGAAAACAAAGGAAATGTTTGAGGCGTATAAATGTTCAACAAATCATCGTTACCTCATTCTCGTTTCCGTTGCCTATATTTGGAGCTCTTTTGCAACGGTTTTGAACCGAGAAAGAGAGAAAAACAAGGGTCTTATTTTCTCTTTCTCTCTTTTTTTCTTTTCTATCTTTTTGGTTTTTGGTTTAAATTAGGAGAGAGGGGTGTGGCTGAAAATGGAGGAAGTGTTGTTTTGTTTGGATTGGTTTGTGTGAGAGAAAGGAAGAAAGAAAATAAAGGAGTGAGGTTCCGAGAAGGGTGCAACACACAAAAATAACAAAAACAGAGGAGGGTGATGAGGGGTTATACAAATGAAGGAATGTAACAGTGAGAGAGGGATTGTGAGTGAGACGTTGGGTTTTGGACCGTTAAGATTGTGAGGTTATTAAGTACATGGAGCTAAAGCAAAAAGGCAAAATCTGTCAAAGAGAGCGTCTTTGCGTAGCTACTTATTCTTCACTAAACATTATATCATTGTCTCCTTTATCACAGTGACCAAATTAAGATACCGTTTGGGTTGCACTTAAAGCCTTCCAAAAAGCAGGTATAAAAACATAAATATATAGTATTTGAATATATTTGGGTTATATTTTTTTATTTAAATTTATTTTTGAAATTCTAGAAGACATGTTAAGAGGAGTGTCCTTAAAATTATTTTTCAATTTAGGAAAAGATTTTTTGAGAGTAAATTGCACTATTAGTTCCATATCAATAATTAAAAATAATTTTTTTTATCATATTCAAATAAAAATCATTCTCTTAAACTTACGTTTGACATATTTAAATCAAATACAAACTAATTCTTTTAAAAGTAATTTTTTTTAAAAATTAAACCAAGCATACCCTAAGTTGGAGGATGATGGTTTTGTGCCAATTTTATTGAGATTTAATCTAAATTATACTATTTAATACGTTAAATTTAATTTAACAATACGTATAGTTATATTGTTTATATGTTAGAATTCTATGCGTCGGACTAAATACTTTTGAGGTATTTAAAGAATTTCTTTCAAGCCATTTACCATTAATTTCAGTGACCGTCAAGTGTAAATAAAGAGAATTAGAGATTAATTTTGATATATTATTAATTTAAATAAATTTATACTATCAATTAATTGTATATTATTTTTGTATTATTTTTAATATAATTATGATAATTGTGAAATAGTTTTAGTGACATGATTATATGTAATTAAATTATTGTGTAAAATAATTTTATATTAATAATAATTAAGATTAAGTGTGTATTAAAAAATTATGAGATTAAAATTATTTCTATAATTAATAATTAAATATAAGTATAATTAATTTTTTAAATAATCAATTATGTGAAAATTGATTACACGTGTCTGGGAACTTACTAAAACAGTTTTTTTAATAAAAAAATCTATCATGTTTAGATAAAAATGGAGATGGATTATAATAAAAAAATTATAAGTTTAAGTTAAAAATAACTTATTATTATAAGCAACGTTTTAAAACTTTTAATTATAAGCATAAATTGATTATTTTATAATTTTGATATTTTTATCAAATTAACCCTCGATATCAAATATTATATAATCTAAATAAATTATTTCATACTTTTTTTAGTAATTAATCATACAAAAGTAATTTTTTTTTAATACAATCTAAACAAAAAACACAACTTTAAAATTACTTTTAAGTTAATACATTCAAATATAAGTTGATTATCATATAATTGATTACTTAAAAAGTGAATATGAATATACTTATAATCAATTATTCAAATAATTTCAATATCAGATTCTATAAACACGTACACTAAAAGAAGTGACAATTCAAAATATTTCGTCAAGGAGAAACTATTACTTAAAAGAAAATGATAATAAACTTGTTAACTACAAATATTAACATCATCTAAAAATATTTAATTTATAAAATGTCTTATAATGTTGAAAATATTCACAAATTGCCGTTAAAAATTTTAACTAAAATAATAGATAAATTCAAAGAGATTAATTACTATACACTGATAATGTAAAATAATTTTATACTGTCAGCTAATAAAATTTTAGAGAAATGATAAATTATAGTAGGTAGCTATTGTAGTTGGTAGTTTCCTATCATAAATCGATAATTTCTTAAAATTTTATTAATTGACAATGTAAAATTATTTTATACCATCAGTATATATAAATTATTCTCAAATTTAAAAGACTGGTTAATAATTTCCATAAAAATTTGGCTGAATATGTTGTTCAAAGGGTTTGTGATGGCCAAAAGCGCAAGTCAACAAATAACTTGCTTTTCTAACGTCGAAAATAAGGTAAAACCAGGGTTATGTGGTGAAGATATCTTACGTCTCGATCATAAATTTTGCTCTACTCGCTCTCGACAAGACACGAGATTTTTCATATCACTTTAAATTATTGTCATTGTCTGGAAAATTTGATTAATACAATTTTTTCTACGAAATTACGAATGGCACAACTTCTCTTACAATTATATTTTTTTCCTACTTTTTACTTCCACTTGTATTCCTTTTTCGCTCTAGTCATCTAGTGATTTTCATTTTTCTTATCTTCGCACATTCGTGAATATTCATCCCCTACCAAATAATGAAGTTCTTATCTTTTTTTTTCCAATTTTTTTTATAAATATTTTTTCCTCAGTCATCAGAAGTTTTTGTTTGTCTTTCGAATATATTACAGATACACATTTTTACATTCATTACATTATATTTACATAATTTTTTTTTTTATCATTTATAATCTATCTCATTTTATGCATACACTCTAATATGGCACTTATTTCAAATGTGAGGTGACACAATAAGGAGCATGATTAAATATCATTTTCTGTATTAATTATGCAAATATGGTTGGAAATGGAGTCCATTGCGCTTTCAAAATTACCTAAAATTATTGGAGCTACTTTACTATTAATGAGTCCATCATTTATTTCTTATAGCCAAAGGGCCCAAACCAAACAAAAACTTGAACCACAAATCAACTACGTTTACAACACAAGTGACGGAGGTGACTGAAGCAGCACATGAAACACCAAGCCAAACTCAACTTCATCCTTTTAACACTTTTCAACGCCCCATACCAGTGATTTAGATTGCGGATGCATTCATGGATACGGTCATGGTTGCTATTGTTGCAATTGCTGGTATTGCAGTTATCGCGATGCACATTATGTCTATTGCGGTGTGAATTATTTTTTTGAGTTTGTCACTCAAAATTAAGCCCATTGCGACTCATCGCGACCTAATGTAGTATGTTGTGACTCTAATACGATTACGTTACAGTCAATTTATATAAATAGATATACGACTGTAATTACGATATGATTCAGTTGTGGCGGTGGCTGCAACCGCAATACTGCGGCGTATCACTTGATACAGTCCGCATTTTAAAACCTTGCCCCATACTGAGCAGAGCCAAACGAGTTCATTTTTTGTCATCCCTTCCAGAATCTCCTTTATATGTTTAGGCTGTAAAATATAAGCTTTGCAAAATGTGCCCCATGTTACTTTGGTCTAATTTCTCGAATTGAGGAACTGGCACGTGGTTACTTTTGTGTTCAGGGCTGAGAAACACTGAGATATGAAGATACTTGACTTAGGTTCCGGGTTTCTCCCTGTTTTGTTCTGAACTCTGAAGTTAGAGAAACACAACCTCCTGGATGAATTAACAGAAGTTATGATAGTTTATTGGATCTAATAGAAGTTGTGTGAAATATTACACGCTAAAGATATTTCATTATTTATTAATATATTTGAACTTGAATTTGAATAAATAAGATTATTCAAATCAGATTTTGATATTGTAATAATTATAAGTTATAATTATGATTTTATGAAACTAATTAATATTGGCTAATTGCTATAGTTAAATTATAACATGTACTTTATACTTGAAATTCAAATTTGAATTGGTAAGGTTTTAATATGTGTTATATGTCTTAATGTGTGATATTAATTTGATTCATGATTATGACTTGATATTAGTAATTAAGTGAAGAAAATTAGCTTCAAGGCGAGGACATCAAAACTGATGTCTTACACAAAAGAAAATAGCATTAGCAACTATTCTGGCACCTATTAGACGACACAACTACTACATCTCAAAGCAAAAATAGCAATAATTTGGATTTGCACGTGAATCATTTCCTTAGCTGAAAAACTATTTCTTCGCTCCAATCGCTCTCCAACAGGTAGAAAAATTAGAGGAACACATCCTCTATGAAAGAAAGGTCATTGGAAGAGATAAAGTGAAGACTACTTTAGCTAAAAATCAAGAACTACAACATTTCTGATTATCTTTTGTTCTTCACCTTCCGTAAAGCTTCATATTGGCTTATCTACTCTAGAGAGATTATTATTGAAATCCATTGTAGCTCTAAAAGCAACAAGTCAAAGCCCATATTGATCCTCAAAAGATCGTGGGAAATCAATTTGGATTTCAAAAAATTTCTGATTTCCATTTGGTTTTGGAAAAATTAATTTGCATTTAATATTAATCCAAATTTTAGCCTCCATGAAGAAACCATCACTTGGTGTCTAATGTGTCACACTATGTGATAATATGTCATGTTATCTGTTGAAATAGCTCCAAATTGATTTTCAAAGGAGTTGTAATATATCAATTTCATCTCATGATAGTCCAAATGTTAACCTTAAACCCTCAATGAATAAACTGCTAATTAGTTCCTAATGTGTCACATGATATAATGATGTGTCATGTTATCCACTAAGTTGGCCTCTTTTTTCTTTCATGTTCTAATACCATTTAAGCAAATTTTCCATATATGTATAGATGATATAAAGAGAATTTAATATTCCTAATGTATCAATCCTAAGCTACTAGCAAACCCTCATCTAGTATCAAACCTTAGCTCCAATTTAGTGGAACCCAAAAACACCAAAATCCACGAATCACACCATACAACAAAGGACAAATTCTGAAATCACTCTACAAACCCTCAATTGACTTCATTTTCTTACCTAGTTTTGCAAAGTACGACAAGAGTTTGTTTTCAAGCTCGACCTTTGGTGGTGGGTGTTCGGTCATGTGTTCGTCATTTGTCGTCCTCCTTTTCATTTTACTAGTTTAATATTGTTGTACAAACTCATTGAGAAACCTGATAGCTAAATTTTTTTTGTATCTCTAAACAAGTAGGTGCTTTTGATTATGGCAGTTGTTGAGAAAGCTAGGATCAAAATTAATTTTTCAAATAAAAAATTAGACAATAGTGAGGTGGCGAAATTGAAGCACATGGGTGGTTCTCTCAACGATGATCAAAATCTAAATAAGGTGCTTGAGCACCATGATAGAGCTTAGAGCACAATGTAGTGCCAGATACGAAATAGATATGAGAGAAATGGGATTCAAAACCAACAAATGGCGATCAACAATGGTGGGTATGAGATACATAAGGTTTCACAAATGGAGAAATGTTGGAAATGATATTTTGCTACATGATATTAGAAGATGGGAAAAGAAAAAAATTTATCTTGGTAGATGACGTGACACGTTAACACATAATGTGACAAATCATACATCAGCTTTCATTAAGGCTAACATTTGGAGTAACACGAAATGAAAATTAATTTTTTAAGGACTATTAAATTGATTTCACAAATCTGTTGATGATCAAATTGATGTCTTGCAAGCCTTTCGAAGACCAATGCAAGGTCCATTTCAACATGTAGTGTAACCCATTACCGCATAATGTGACACATCGGACATCATTTCACGGTTTTTTCACAAAGGCTAACATTTAGACTAATGTGAAATGAAAATTAATCTTTTGAGAATCCAATTGATGTCATCAATATTTCGAGGACCATATTGATATTCCACCTTTCAATAACTAATTCAAGGTTTTGCTCTAAAAACAACCATACCTTGAGAGGTCACTTTATTTAATTTGAGATGGGGGAGGTTTTTGTGTGGTATCCTCGCAAGCAAGAAACTAGACATAGTCTAGTCGGGGATTGAATGGAGAAAGACTCATTGATGTCTCTATATGAAAAAAAAAATTTACAAATGAAGAAAATCTTGAGGTAATGCTTGGAGATCGGATAAGTCATATATCTCTCAGCGCTATCCTCTTTATTGTTTTGTATTATGAATTGTTCATGCAATTTTGGGCGTATGGTGGTGGTTAAGTAAAGCACTCCCTAAAGTTACAACTATAGGATTCAAATTCCTGACCTCACCTGGGGTCGTAGCTTTATCCTCTTTATTTTCAAGTATTTTTAACTGGTTAGTTTTTAATTACATATAACTTTTAATTGCCAAAATATATACAGAGAACTAATTCACCCCTCTTAATTCTATAAGGTTTGATTAAACCAGAGTAGAATTATTTATGATTTGTATATGCTAACTAATATAATAATCTTTTAAGCATATAATTACTACTAAATTGATGATAATTACTTTTTTTTCTAGTTGTGTTTTGTAATTTGTTATTTTGTTAACTAGGATAAAAAATAAATAAAAATATTATTTAAAATGGAATTATGATTAAAATAACTATAATAAAAATAATAAATATTTAATTGACTTAAATGATTAATGAAAAATTAATATTTTAAATATTTATTTTTGAATCTTAAAAAATTATTTAATAATACATAGTTATTAGTTATTATATATTTTATCATATCTTTTATTTTTAATATTTAAATGAGTAACTAATGATAAAAATTGAATTTCCCACTTTAGTGTTTAGTTTTTATTTTTTAAAAAATTATCATTACTAATTACTCATTTAAATATTTAACAATATAAAAAAGTACATAAATAATATGTCTTATTAATTATATAAAAATTAAAAAAATAAATATAACAATATATTATTCCTTCTTAACCATGTGATTAAATGTTTATATATATATATAATATTTTTTCAATTACAATTTTATTTAAGTACTTATTAACTTTATATTATTTAATTATAATTTATTTTAAAAAATTTTCTTTTTATTTATTTATCTTAACAAAATTTAAAAAGAAGAAAAGACGAATTGATAGACATGGTGAGTGTCAATTGACTAGTAATAATATTTGTCATAGGTGATAGGTAATAGATGACACTATAATGACAATTTGAGTTTAATAAATTGTGATCAAAGAAAATAATTGCTAAATATAGATAAATATGATATAAAGTAATTAACTAGAACATAACCTAATTGAACCAATATAACAACATAATTTTTCTTCTGGACGTTATATAACAACATAATTAATCAATGATAGTAACACTAATAGATAATGTCCAGATCCAAAAAAAAAAAAAAAACTAATAGATAATGCAACTGTTTTATTTATATATTAAAAGTTTTTACATGCACATCCATATATAGCTATGAAATATCTTTCGTCTCCTTATTAGTATTGGTTTTTTTATTTTAATAATTAATCATATTTTAAATTTAGTTCAACTTTGATAAGATAAATTTTGAGCTTTCTTTTTCAGAGGACAGGTGTTGTTTAAACAAAGTTACATTGACGACACTTGGCATCGTGAAACGATCTTTTGTCCAAAAATTTTAATTGGTGCAAGAATTTTTCGCATCCAAATTGGTGAAAGAGACCCACAAATATGAAATATTCCCAGTTTCAGATCACCTTTCTCTTTATAACTCTCAGTATTGGAATAATTCTAGAATGAAACATGCTCACTGAAATGATAATATTTTTTTTTTTTTCACACGGGGAAATGATAAAATTACTCATCTAACGAAACCAACACATTAGTATTCCATATAAACCAATGAAAATTAGTGGCATGTGATACCATTTTGGCCGTTAGTTTTAACTATAACATCAAATTAATAAGCCTGCCTATCCCTTCAATGCATATTGGAAATAAAATTCACTTGTGTTGACCCAAGTTCATCTTCTCAAAGTTCACCTTCTTGTTGTTGGCAACATGCTGAAGAAGATCACATACTTGCCTTGATGTTGGCCTCTCCTGTGGTGCAGTTTTTGTACACTGCATGGCTATCTCGAGCACTTGGAATGCTGCAAACTCTTCACCAGGTAAAATAGGTTTCAGCTCAGGATCTATCAGTTCCTCAGGTGCAGTGCCTTGCATCTCAATGTGCATCTCCACCCATCTCACCATGTCCATATCTGCTCTGAAAGCCTCATCTGTTGGCATTTTACCACTAACAAGTTCCATAAACACAATTCCCATGCTGTAAACATCACTTTTCTCTGTTGCCTTCAGTGTGTATGCATACTCTGGAAAATAAGCCAATGTTAGTTAACTTGGTCAGGTATTAAACTACTACTGCTACAACGACAACTAAGCCTTGTTCCATTGAGTAGGGTTGACTATATAGATCAAAAGACTTTGTCAAATATTAAAAGTTAGATAAAATAATTTGAGATCAAGAGCGGTTGAAATAAGCAGTTATGATCAGTACCTGGGGCTATGTAACCATAAGAACCAGCAAAACAAGAGTTAGACTCAGTATTGGACTCATAATTATCAATGAGTGCCTTTGCCAGTCCAAAATCTCCCAAATGTGCATCCAATTTGGAATCTAGCAATATGTTGCTGGTCTTGATGTCCCTGTGAATGATCTTTGGCACACAATCATGATGGAGGTACTCCACTGCTTGAGCTAATCCCACAGCAATTTTGAACCTGGCATCCCAATCAAGGCTTCCCCTTGCCTTCAAAGGCTTTCCATGCAGCCAATCCCATACACTCCCATTCTCCATGTACTCATAGATCAACAGATTCCACCCTGCTCCTTTGCTTCTGTTGCTACAACAGCCAACCAGTTTCACCAGATGTCTATGCCTAATCCTCCCCAGAGTCTTAACTTCTCTTATAAAGCTCTTGTTTAACAGATAATCGTCTTTGAACGAAATCTTCTTGACAGCCACAGTCTCTTGAGCGGCCAATTCAGCTCTGTAGACTGTCCCAGAACCACCACAACCAATTATGAATTCATCACTTAGATTGTTTGTAGCATCCATGATATCTTCCCACCTGAATTCTCGCCTCCGACCAACATTTAGTGGGAAAAGCAATCGTCTCTTTGCTTGTGAGGAAGAGGAGTAAACACGACTCACTTCACCGACTTTCCTGAAAAATTCTTGCCTGTTTTTCAAGAAGATGCTCACTGCAAATAATAGCAGTGCAATTGCAGCTAAAGTTGAAATGGCAGAGACTATGACTACCGATGCCTCACGTAAGCGTGATAGCTTATTGTGGGAAGCATCACCACTTTTGCAGCGCCCAAGCGAGGCTCCACAAAGATGTAGGTTCCCTGCAAAAGCTTCAGAGGGCCAGTGAGAGAACTGCTTATCCAATTCACCTTGCAGGTTATTGTAAGAGATATCAAGTTTATCCAAGCTCTTCATTTCACCAACTAGTAGAGGGACCTCTCCAGTGAGTTGATTGTGGGAAAGATCAAGTACTTCCAATTTCGACAGCATCCCAAGGGAAGGAGGAATTTGACCGGAGAGATTATTGTAACTCAGGTCCAAAATGCTTTGAAGATTTTGGAGATTTCCAATCTCAAATGGGATCTCGCCACTAAAGCCATTTCTTGATAGCTGTAGCTCATAAAGCTTGCTCAACTTGCCTATTGCAGGAGGGACTGATCCAGAGAAATTGTTTCGGTCAAGTCTGAGGACATTAAGGGAAGTAAGATTACCAATATCACCTGGGAGACTTCCATTAAGAGAGTTCCCATCAAGAGAGAGGACTAACAACTTGGAACATTTGAATGGGCCTAATGGAAGAGGCCCAGAAAATCGATTGAATGAGAGCTTAAGCTCTCCCAACTGAGGCAAACTTCCAAGCCATGGTGGTATGTGTCCAGATAGAAGATTATTGTTCAAATCAATGTGGGACAGTTTGTTACACAAAGAAAGCTCATCAGGTATTGGTCCAGTAAGTGAATTTCCTGATAGGTCTAACAATGACAATTCAGTGATTTTCCCCAATGTTCTAGGAATTTCACCAGAAAACTTATTGTTGCCTAATCTCAGCCTATCAAGGGAGTGTGAGTTTCCTAGTTGAGAGGGAATTTCACCATCAAATGCATTATCAGTGACATCAAAAGAAAGAAACGACCGAGAGCTACACAATGGAGCCAAGCTACGATTCAGCCTGTTCATTGAAAGGTTCACTCTAGTCAAGTTTGCTATATTTACCAGCTGGTGAGGAAGATTACCTTCAAGAGAATTGTTGTATAGCATGAGCTGATCCAAGGCTGTGAGGAATCCAAATGTTGCAGGAACGCCACCTGATAACAGATTGCTTGAAAAATCAAGAACCCTCAGCTTGTGACAGTTACCAAGAGTCGCAGGAACCTCTCCCACAAGCTCATTCTGCCTAAGGTCAATGAAATTCAACTCCTTCAGCCTTCCAATAGTGATGGGAATCCTCCCACTGAAACGGTTCCAAGAAAGATCAATCATTTGCAAGTTGGAACAGTTACCAATCTCCACAGGTATCTTCCCTGATAACTGATTCTCATAAAGAAACATTAATTCCAGCTTCCCAAGCATCCTAATCTCTCTGGGAAGAACACCCTGCAAGTTGTTTTGATACAATGCAAGTGTCTGCATGTTGGTGAGGTTCCCAATGAAGGGAGAGATTGAACCAACCAAGCTGTTATTGTTAAGAAAAAGATCAGTTAGCCCCACCAAACCATAAACCTCAAGAGGTATTGACCCATTAAGAGAATTGTTGGACAAATCAAGTTCTTTGAGTGATTGGCATTGACCAATTTCAGCTGGAATCTCACCATAGAATCCACAATCTGACATCATCAAATGCTCCAAACTTGTTGCATTGGAACATATGGTCCTAGGAATTGAGCCATAAAGTTTGTTCCCAGATAGAACCATGCATTGTAACTGACCCATGCCCCAAAACTCACTTGGAACCCCGCCACTGAGCTTGTTCATTGACAAGTCAAGAGTTTGAAGCTTACCCAATTGAGCTAGAGACTTTGGAATGCGACCCTCAAGTTGGTTCCCCATAAAGTTCATGTAAACGAGTTCACTCAGCTCACCAAGTTGACTCGGAATCTCACCCGTTAGGCTGTTGTTGACAAGGTTGAGATTCTGCAGGTTCCTGAGTCGACCCAGTTCACTCGGGACCGAGTCATTGAGTCCGTTGTCGGCAGCAGTGAAGACGATGAGGCTCGAGCAGTTTCCCAACTCGGAAGGAATCGGACCCGTTAACTCGTTGTCTTGCAATATCAGATACTGCAACTCGCTGAGTCGACCCAGTTGGGGGGGAATCGACCCTGTGAGTCGGCACGAGGCAAGGGCAAGCGTGACGAGATTAACGAGGTTCCCGAGAGAGGCGGGAATCGGACCCGTCAACTCGTTGTCACCGAGTTTCATGACTCGGAGACTCAGCAGCCTGCCCAACTCGGTGGGAACGTGACCGGTGAGTTGGTTGGAGAAGAGAATAAGCGATTCCAGTGAAGTGAGGCTGGAAAGACTCGGTGGAATGGGACCCACAAGGCGGTTATTAGAGAGGTCAAGGTGGAGCAGGTTTTGCAAACGATCCAGTGAGGGTGATATTGACCCACTGAGTGACGAGTCAGACAGGTTGAGTCCCACCACGGAGTCAAAAGGCCCACATGCTACTCCCCTCCAACTACAGTAATCGGTGTTGTTCTCTGACCAACCGCTCAGAACATTTTCTGGGTCTTCCACAAACGATGATTTCACCTCCAAAAGTACCTTCAAAGTTGTTTCACTATCTTGGTTGCCATAACAAAGTAGTAGTAGCTCAAAAGAAAGGCACAAGAGTAGCACAATTGGAAGTGTTACAATATTCCTCACTGTTGTCGCCATTTGAGATTCAAAACACACACACACACACACACACACACACACACACACATAAAATTGATTATCACAAAAGTGAGGATAATTTTGCTGCAAAGAATGTTGTTGTTGTTGTTGATAATGAGGTGAGTTAAGTGAATTCAATTACAGTGCAAAGTTATTGTGTTGATTGAGGGGGGTTGGAAGGCGGTGGTGGTTGTGTTCTTGGATTGGGAGAAGACGCGTGGTTTTGTGCTATATTTAGCAGATGATATGAACAAGCAGTGCATGGGGAAGCTATATCCTTTTATGGTGTTCTCTGGAAGTGTGTATTGTGTAAGCAGATTCATGCATGCCATTGGAGAGATGAGTTGGTATCAGCTGCGAGTTGCTTGACAAACCATATCAATGGCCATAAGTGAGAAACCAACACCGTGTCAATCACCCACAATATTGTTGCCATTAATGCTAATGAAGTCAATAAATGTAGAGCAGATAAGCTGATGGAAGCTGAGAAAGTCAAAATGGGTCAGGAAAAAAACCATGGGAAATATAAGAAAATTTAAATGACCCAATAAATATCACCGAGATTAAAGAGGAGAGAAGTGATGATTATATAAATACAGATTTAATATTTTATACTAGTAGAATTTAGGTATAATTATGATTATGATAAAATTAACTTTCACTAGCTTTGTTCAACATAAACTTACTCTTGAATCTATCAATTTTGTTACTATGTTTGTATTAGATTTGTATTTGCATTTATAAAAAAATATATATATATAAAGAGACGGTGTGATGTTAGTGTGTAATACAGCATAGGTGAGATTGAGAGTCAAAAGAAAAAACAAAGGTAAACATGAAGTCATGAGGATATCGGGTTAGAAAGGAGGATGCAGTGGTTGGGTTAACGGACAGAGAGAACTGTGCAGTTTGCTTGATTTCTCAGTGTCTTAGATGAACAACAAGGAGACCCCAGTGAGAAAGCGAGCAGTTCAATTTCCCTTTATAAACCTTCTTGGTTTGAGTTTAGGAATTTTGGAATTGTACATTTGAACTTTGCATGGCTTTACCAAGTCAATGGAGTCCCCACAAAGCATTGTCATATCCTACGCAAGCCACGTAAATTGTCAATTCCCTCGTACGCTCAATTCTTGTTTTGTCTTTTATACGCGTATTACCAATAGGTAAAACACAGCAATTAAAGAAATCTTTAGTTAATTTATGCATAATTGTAAAAGGAGATCGCTTGAATTTTATATTTCTATATAGTATATATTGTTTTCTTGTCAACCTCATTGGTTTGATCTGCCAAACCAAGATGCCCTTTTGTAACGTTTCGTCTTTTCAATTAGTTGCATGCTGTTTGCGGTGTAAAACCTTCCAATGCCGCGTCCTTTTATATTTTGCCCACTGAATGCTGTTGCTGTTGTCTTAATTAACGATCGGATTTTGTTTTAAGTTAATGTTTCTTACGCTCTTTGGCTTTGTTCTGTGTGTGTGACTGTGTGCATGTCCAAGTCTACCAAGCAAGTTTAATTTGGACGGATAACTCAGTCATTTATTTCTAATGCTATCGCAAGGAAATAGAGGAATTAATCTCCAACAATATTTATGGTAGATATATTGATTCCTGATAAAAAAAAAATTTATCTTACGATCCCTAATAATTACAAAAATTGAACACCCATATTCCTTGATTCATTTATAACTGATAAAGAGCCTAATGTAAAAGTAAAATAATAAGTAGAACTTCATTAACCCTATCTCAAACGTCAACTTTTAAGTACACAATTTGCAAAAAGCTAGTTATTTTTTGTCAAGTATTAATGTGTCCATCAAGCGTATTATTAGTGACTAATTTGGGGGTTTTATGCAAACTGTCTCTGCCTTATTAAATTTCAACTTTATCATTTGATTGTGAGACCAAAACACCTTCTTACATGGTTTTTATAATTTACTCCTCCATTTAGAAATAATTGCCCTCTTTTAAAATTTTATTTTTCCACAAAGAACTATTTTTTTAAGAAATTTAGAAAATATTATTTTTTTTTTTCATTTATGTCTCTAAGTGGAAAAGGATAATTGAAGAAAAAAGAGAATTAAATATTAAGTGTAATTTTGTAAAACACACTTGGACTTGACTAGCTTCTTGGACCCATGTGCTTGCCTCAACACAACTACTTAGCCTCAAAGGCCAACGCTTGCCCGCCATCTCCAGGAGCGCAAGCTTGCCTAGGGGGTTCACCTCGCCCCTATCATAATGATTATCTTCTATGTGTACACCATTTTGATTACTCTCTTGACATATCTCTCATGTATCTCATACAACTCATGACAGACCATGCTAAATAAGGAAACCATCATGATCCCGGACACTAATGGCAACAAATCAACACCAATCATATTCCCAGCACTTAATGGAGAATCCGTGACTAATTCTCTATCACAATCAAGAAAGATTGCACTCAGTGGACTACCTTCCAAAAACCCTAGAGAATATAAAGACTTTGTGCCCCTAAGGTATGATTGAATCCCTCTTTCGTATACCTTTCCTCTTAGACCAATTCTGATTTGAGCATCGAAGCATCTTTGCAAATACCCCCTACCGCCGTCAACCACCGTGCCATTGGAAGACTTGTATCACTCCACCCGTAGGTAAGAACAAAACCTAAATTTCTCGAACATTAAGATTTTTTCAATCATTTTCTTAATTCATGTACGCATTTGAAATCGAATAGTTATTTCAAATTGGAGAAAGTAATTTTTAACAAGAATCATGTGAAAATTTGAGTTTGCTATTATTTTAAATAACTATAGAATTTATTATTTTTTTAAAAAATAACAATAACAACTTACTTATAAAAAAATCATCAAGAAAGAATTTTTTTATTTTTAAAATATATTAACTTATTGATTTCTCTTTTAAAAACTAATAATTTAATTTGAGAATATGAAGCATAGACACTAACACAGATATAGGATACGACATAGACACAAATGACACATCAAAGTTTAAAAATCATAGAACACATGCATATATATATATATATATATATTTAAAGAAAAAGATTCAATATTATATAATATCATCTATATAAGTTTTACTTATGCCTTATTTTTTTATTTAATATTAGAAATTATTTAAAAATTTAAAACAATCTCAGTTTATGTTTTTTTTTTCAAATTTTAAATGAACTTATCTATATTATGTTTTTATATGTTGAAATTAGACACGTATGTTATCTGTGTATCATACAAGATTTGACACAAATATGTGTCAAATATGTAGACACGTACCCGAATGGTGTGTCCGTGCTTCGTATATAGTTTGAGATACTTCAATTTTTAAAATTTTTAAATATAACATTATATTAATTATTCTTTTAAAATTAATAATATAATAACCTCATATATATAAAGTTAAAAATTATCAAGAGAAAGAAAAATAATATATTTAATTATTAAAATATGTATCATCTTTTAAGTTGATTGAAAAAATAATAGAAACATTTTACCTTAATTAAAAGCATAAAAATTGCTAAAGAGATGAAAGTTAGCATTCTCATCATATGTAGTACAAACTACATGATATACCTATCAATTTTATTTTCAGATAAGTGGGAAAAACTCTTATCGTTACCTCGCGGTCTTGCACTGGCACATGATCTTTGTCTTGGTGCTACTACAAAAAATAATGCGATCAATAATGTAGAACAGTGATTACTCTACCGAGCACCATCAAGTCACATCACAAGAATATGAATCTGTCGTTTTGTTAACCATTATACCAAAATTAAAATATGTCAAACAAATTTTAAGTAACGTGATGTAATAAAAGAAAACAACTGAGAAGGAAAGGCCTATAATACAACAATATGGAGCATCCCCTTTTTATCTCAAAATTTATCCTATAATTCGCAAGCCTACACTAAACAAAGTGTATATGCTAAACAAAGTGTATATGCAATTATGCATAACAAGTATGACCCCTACAATGATTGCTGCTTAATCGCCACAAACAAAGGTTATTTACTGCCAGTCAGTAAAATATAGAACGTTATATATTTTGTTCTTTTATGTTTCTTTTTTTTATTTTTTTTCCAAATGCCTTTCTTAACATGTTCAGGTTGTGTTCATATTTATTCTCTAACACTTGGGTATATAATAATAATGTCGAGATTCTCTCTGAGCGTCCATTTTATTGAATGTGAACTTTTTCCTAGTTGGACTCTAGCTCCCTTCTGAAATTATATGGTATACCTTCATCATGTTAATGTTACGTAGCTTTCCAAAAATTCCAAAATTCAAGTATTGTTCAGCTAAAAGAGGTCCATAATCTTATAGCATTTCACAAAAGAAAGGATGTGTATTTGGCTTCATTATGATAAAAGGTCGTTCTTAAATTTCTAAATGCTTGTCCCCTTTAGAGCCTAGATCCTGCCCTACTTGCACACCATCCCAACAACCAAATGAATCCAAAAAAATAAAACTTCAAAAATATATATTGAAAAATAATTAATTTTATCTCTAGCATAACAATCTAAATATATGATTGTTGGCACCATAATTAATATCTAAGTGAGGGTTAATTAGAAGAGCTAAAGGCAATTAATTATGGGCCAATAAATGATCCATGTTGGGTTTGGTTCATTGGAATGGACAAAGGCAAATGTTTTGGCCAAAGAGTTATACATCAATTGAGATAGAGGACATTGGGTCAAGAGTTGTAGTCAAGCCCAATTGATAACAGAAAAGAGTTAGTTGGAGATTAACGCCAAAATTGGTCAAGGATAGTGATAGTTACTACTAACTATGAACGTAAGTATATGGGGGTTTAGCCGAGAAACCACTATATACATGTAACTGCAAAGTGGCGATGATCAAGGGAGGATATAAGAGCTCGTACATGCATAATTCAACACTCGAACAGGCACATCATGCCAATTTGATCACCAGTTTTTATCTTTCACTTGTTCATTTTTATTTTTGTTTACATTACACTTAGGCTTTTGCGATTTTCTTTGTTTCAATATTGAGACTTTTGCTTGCATAAATTATTGATATTTCAATTTGATTTACACTCAATATTTCATTAATCGATCTTACTCAATACTTGCTTGTATGAGTTAATTAAGGACTCCATTTGTTAAGGGGCAAAGTATCCTTCTTAGCACAAATCGCTTGAATTAAAGTCATCTGTGGGATTGCGTATTCAGATAGATTTCTTAAAGAGATTTGTTCGATTACATTTTTATCCAGCAATAATATTCGTATATTAATTTCGGTTATATCATTTTAACATCCTAAGAATCATGTATCAATAATTAAGAATTTCATTTATATTGTAATATTACAAATAAATTTGTTTATAGAGAATCATATATTAATAATGGAATAATTTAATCATCTTATTGGTAAGTCTAATAAGATAATTAATAATAAATGTAAATATTTTTTTTTTAAATTTACCAATAACATAACTCAAATAATTCGCTATTGACATTTAATTCTCCATAATCAAATTTACCAATAATTTACCCCCAATTATTGACAATATAGTGTATTCAAAATTGATATACCAATATTATTATTGATTTAAAAAAAAAAAACTACTAAGGCAGGACAACAATATCACTTGTTTGTTATTTTTTTGGGGTCATACTCACAACCGGGGGAAGGTGGAATTGGGAGGGGCTTTGCCCATATGGGTCGAACTCGCAACCCCTTACCTATGCAGTTGTATCCAGTGGGCATAGGCGCTTTGAAAAAATATTTCAAAAGCCTGAATCCATTGATCCTTTTAATCGGCCGTTTCTATTGGGCCCGTACAATATTTTGCTATACTATGGATCATATCTCCTCATAGACAAGAAAAAAGGCTTGAGTGATTAAGGTTCTAGGGTCCAAGGCTTGGCTAGGCCTGCGTTAAGTACTCTCCTGCATCTTAAATAGTTGGGCCTTTCGCCCTTCAGGCATATGTTAGTATTTATTAATAACTTCCAGCTTGACCGAATATTTCGACCCAAAAAGAAGTAGCCTGTCCAAATATATATATATAACTTCCAGAAATGCATCAGAGAAGAAAAGACAAAACAAACAAAACCTCAACAAGAAACCTATCAAACAAATTGGTCAACGCCAACCGTTACAAGAAATATATGCACAAACCCTTTGAGTCAATTGAATGTGCTTAAAGGAGAATATGCCCATATGTTGATTAATTATGCAGGCATTCCGTAGTCATAAGCATGACAAATAATAGGAGAAAGGTCGATTAAATAAAAGTCATGCTAGATTTTGCATCGAACAAAATAAAAGAAAAACAATTCTACGTGCTAGCGTGTCATTTGTGTTTTATTGGGTGCGTCCCACGTTTGTCCCAGCCTAATAACATAATCACAATCTCAAAGTCTTCCTCTATATATATCAACTACCCACACCTCTCTCTCTACACATATACATTGCAAAGAACAACGTCCCTCCTCATATATATCTTGGTAGCCTAACAATCTTGGGGTGCCATAGAGGTTTAATTGTAACACTAAAAGAGTGAATATGTCAAACTATTTCTTCCTATTGCTTCTTCTTTTGCTTCTTTACACGATTTCATCCTCAGCCAATCCTCATGAAGGCCAAGATGATGAGCCATTCACTTCCTCCCCAGGTGATACTGTCTTCACTCTCCGAGTCCCAACGTTAGATGAAACCACCTTGGATAATCTCCTATCCTTTGGTTACTACCGTAAAAACTGTCCTCAATTTGAATCCATCCTACACAACAAAGTGAAAGAATGGATTCAAAAGGACTACACTTTAGCAGCTAGTCTCTTGAGGTTGCATTTCCATGATTGCTCAGTCAGGGTATGTATACATACATATATAATATTAACTACTACTTAATTACTATATATTTTGCTCTCCAAATGTGGGTTCTATTAGAATTTCAAATATGAGTAAATGAAATCCCATATTAGTTAAAAATGCACTAAGTAAAGAGTATATAATATGGGAAGACCCAAAAAACATGTTAGTCTTAAAGTTTTGAGTTGAAATATAGTGTCCGACCTATTATTGTAATTTATTACTTAGTTCGTTAATTTAGCTCTCTTTGATTTTTAGGCTCCACTTGACCACTTATCCCAAGAAGTTTTAATTTTGATTTTGCACTCATTTGGACTATACTATTCTATTCATACAGGGTTGTGATGGCTCCATTCTATTGAACCATGAAGGGAGTGAGAGGACAGCACAAGCAAGCAAGACACTAAGAGGGTTTGAAGTAATTGATGATATCAAGGCAGAGCTAGAGAGGACTTGCCCGAAGACAGTTTCTTGTACAGACATTCTGACTGCCGCTGCAAGGGATGCCACTGTAGAGTTGGGTGGACCATATTGGGCAGTCCCGTATGGCAGAAAAGATGGGAGGGTATCCATTGCAAAGGAAGCTGAAATGGTTCCCATGGGACATGAAAACATTACTTCCTTGATTGAGTTTTTCCAATCCAAGGGTTTGACTGTGCTTGACTTGGTTGTTCTTTCAGGTAAATAAAGTAAATGAACTATTTATAAAAAATTTAATTTTGATACACTATCAATATAAAATTATTTTACAAAGGTATTTAATTGTGTATTACAGAGATAGTAAAAAAGTTTGATTTTCACAACCACTATCTCAAAAGTCTCATATTTAGTGACATATAATTATATGACAATATAAATTTTTTTTATACTGACAATATATTAAAATTAATCTTATAAAATAAACATTTTTTTAGTCTAGATCATCAATATATATAGTTTACTAAATTTTGACTAATCTAGTTTGAATTTGTTAGTCCATTTTAGAGACAAAATTTCTCAATGCTAATTTTCTCCGTTCACAAACTAGTGACAAACTATTTAAACCAAATAAGTTATTATACGTACAATATTGGCAACCAAGCTTCAAAATGTTCTACTAATTGTTGCTACATATGTGATGAATGTGTTTAGGGGCTCATACTATTGGAAGAACTTCATGTGGCTCCATTCAATACAGGCTGTACAACTATCAAGGAAGTGGCAAGCCAGACCCATCCATAAATCCCAAGTACATCAACTTCTTGCAAAGGAAGTGTAGATGGGCCTCAGAGTATGCGGATCTTGATGCTACAACTCCAAGGGACTTCGACAATAAGTACTACACAAATCTCAAGAAGAAAATGGGGTTGTTGTCCACAGATCAGTTGTTGTATTCTGATCCAAGGACTTCTCCACTTGTTTCTGCATTGACTGCAACACCCTCCATCTTCGAGCGCCAGTTTGCTGTGTCCATGTCAAAGTTTGGCATAGTTGAAGTTCTCACGGGGCAGGGTGAAGGAGAAATCAGGACCAACTGCAATTTTGTCAATGCTTATTGATTGATTGATTGATTCCCTGTTTGCTTCAAACAAACTTCTAATTCGTACTTTGATCTTGTTATGCCACTTCCTTCCTTGGTGCATATTAATACTTGAAATTGTTACATCGATTTTTTTCTTCTTTTTTTGTATTTTGTTACATCAATTTAATCTGCACTTTTGTGATTTCTTTTCCACTTCTTCCCATATATTATTTTTTTTTCCCGTTGGATCCGAGACGGGCATAGAGGGGGGCAAGTGGAGTGAGGGGCTCGCCCCCTTTCCCCCCTCTTCCAAAACTAATATATACATACATAATTTAAAAGTTCTTAAATTTTGATTAGATACTTGATTAAATTTTAGTCTAACATATTCAATCTTCGACTTATTTTGTACTCGCTCAAATTTAACATATGTTATCAAAATTATGGAATAAATTTTATCATCTACAATTTAATAAAATACTACAGTTTTAAATTCAGAATATATAAATTTAGATTTGAAAAAAAAAACCATCTTGAACTCATTTGGTTCAAGTCGTGTAAATATATTGAACTCTTTGCATATTTAACATGTGCTAGTCTAACTTATAATACTTTGTAATTTATAAACAAATTAGCATTATTCCAAGCAATTTTTTAATATTTTAATATTAAAATTTTAATTTACATATGTAGTAGTAATTGTCATCAAAATTTTGAAATTTTTTATATGTTCTACAAAATATTTGAATAATATAATAAGCTAAGTTATTTAATAAAAAAATATATACTCAAAATTTGCTTATAACAATCAATAACTAATAAAGTTATACATTTAATTGAGAAATGTAGGACTAAAAATAGATATAATTATTTTAAATTTTTATTTTACTATTTATTTTCGGCCCTCCGATATTGGTTTCTGAATTCGTCCCTGCCTTGAATTTTCATTTGTTATTATTACCCGCTGAGATTTGTACTACGTCGTTCCTTGACAGCATAGGAACACTTTAAAATCTAAAGCTCATAAATAAAGATTTCTTTCTAACGTTTTTTTAAGAAAAATCCTACGAACTTGAAGTATGTACATAGAAGATGATGTACTTGACGCGGAAATTTTAACACATTTTCACATGGAATTCTATTTCTAAACCGTAAGGAAAAGCTGCCTCCTTTTTTTTTGTTTTTTTTTTCATGTCACTACGCTGTATATATTACCTTGAAATACAAAAGTGCAGTTAGATATATTATGTTTTTCCCCCCTTTTCGGGTCCGTCCGTTTGTTAAATTAAAAGGGTGTCAAAATGACCCCCAAATTAGCATCAAGAATAGATTCCTCGTGGCACCTTATAAAAAACACAAAAACGAAATGGTACAACAGGAAATGCGAGTTGAACCAAGAACATCTTTACTTTTTTGGTCATGAGTACCAAGAAAATCCAAATGCTGAAGACTTTTTCTGTGTAGCCCCAAAATAAGTTGGTGTACCATGGGCCAGGAAAGCTCATATTCCTGAGAAATGTTGTGTTGAGCCTAAGACTATGTTCAGTTTGTAGCCCATTACACCATGGTCCAAATCCCTAAGCATGTTTTTGGGATTTAGTAAAAACAAAAAAAAAAAAGAAGAAGAAAAAAAGGAAGAGAAATTATTAAGGGAGAAATAAAGGTCAGAACTACAATAAGGTTTAACTTTAGTACATTATATCCCGTACTTGATAATTTAAAATAAAAAGGGCATCAAATAGATGATTTATGATGTATTTTTATAAATTTTTATTAAAATAATTAAATTTATTAATATATTTTAAAATAATATTAATTTTGGAAGGGATTGGTAGATACCTAGATTTTATTTTTTCTCATTAAAACTCCCTTAATCTCCCTTATTTGAGGGAACTCTAAAATATAACAACACAAAGGTTTTGGAGGGTTTATGTAAAATTTCCTCTTTCTTTCCACAAAACTCCCAAAAGAAAAAAGAGAGAGTATATTCACATTCTCTCTTTCTCACTCCTAAATTTAACTCCCAAACACACAAGATATATTTAGGAGTTATATCTAGGATGGGAAAGGAATCATAGGAGAAGGAAGGCCACAAGGAAAGGAAGAATAGAGAGTTTAGCCTTATTAGTTTGAGAGTTTAATTTTAGATAAGAGGATTTATGACATTTCTTTATAATTTTTCTCTTCTTTAAAATAACAAAAATAATTACAAATAAGATGTAAAAATATTATTTAATATTAAAATAATAATAAAGCTATAATTTTATATTTTGATATCACTAAAACCCCATTCTGAGAAACTAAAATATAACTATAGAAGAGTTTTAAAGGGTTCATGAAAAATTCTCTTTTCCTCCTCTTTTTTAATAAAGCTCCCAAACAAGGGAAATATTTTTACTTATTAACGTTCCATTACCTCTATTCTCCTTTTAAATCTAACTCTCCAAGTCAATGAAGAAAATTTAGGAATCAAAAGTCGAGTGATATATATATATATATATATATATATATATATATATATATATATATATATATATATATATATATATATATATATATTAAATATGCTTTGTCCTTTTTATATGAAAGATAAAACAAAATCTTATTTTTACTATTTTCTACAAAATTTTAAAAACAAAAACTAAAGTGATACTTACAAATAAGACTAAAAACATACCAACTAAAAATAAAAGCAGAAAACAAATCTAACATCCTTTATACTTTCTTTAACAATGACTTGCATCAAAAATAAGATATTTTAGTTTCACCGCCTTGTCCCAGACTACACAGAACTTACTGATAAAGCTACTTATACCGTTAAGGGAGGAGTT
Organism: Pterocarpus santalinus; assembly: GCA_031439595.1. Classification (NCBI taxonomy): domain Eukaryota; kingdom Viridiplantae; phylum Streptophyta; class Magnoliopsida; order Fabales; family Fabaceae; genus Pterocarpus; species Pterocarpus santalinus. The sequence goes on along the minus strand of CM062530.1, from coordinate 51,896,279 downwards.
CACTTATTATCTCCGCTTTCCTCCTTGGTATTTCAAGACCTTCTTTCTTTATCTCTGTGTTGGCACCTACAGCTTAGGGTATCTTCACCAGAACTCTTATTTACCTTTATTGTCAACTTCACCTCTAAAAAGTTCTAAAAAGTTTCGAATTATTCACCCATATCAGACCCTGTCCCTTTGAATTTGTAGATTAGCTACCTAGAAACAAGCTTCTTAGACTTCTTGAATGATTTTTACGAGTCAATTCGTTTTGCATGGCCGGTGATGCATCAATATCTCCCTCTACCGCTTGCATGACCCTCTTCTTCTTTTTGATCTTAGTTTTGCACTTCACTATGGGCTTCCAAGAACACAGCTTCTCTCCTTTAACTTCAACAAAAGACGGTTCCAAGAATAGGAACACCATGATAGCTGCTTCAAAGACAGATATGACACTAGAAGGAACTGCCACGAGGATCCATGTCCCTTATCAACCGAAGGGTCCAAAGAGAGGAAGATCTAGGGCTCCACGGCCAGCATTGCAATGGCGAAACAGGTTCTTCAATGATAATGAGCACGAAGTTCCTAGTGGTCCAAACCCCATTTCCAACAGGTAACATACTGTATCAAGGTAGAAAACCCCACAAAGTAAGGAAAAAGAAATCAGTAAAATAATATTAAGTTAATTACCACCCGAGAGGTTTGTGATTTTGAGGTTTTCTTTTTTCTTTCCCTGCTCATTATATATATATATATATATATATATATATATATATATATATATATAATTTTTGGCCATTTACAAAGGATTAATTTGGAGTGAGCAGATCATTAGCCCAAGTACTGTGACTCATATATAGTATTAATGTTTGAAACTGAAACGTTTATCGCGTACCAATCATTTGAACACGAAGACATGCTTGTGTGAGATTCCCACATCAAGTCATCATTATGTTCATATATAATTGCTGCTTTTCTAATAATTATATGGTCATGTCTCTCAAGATACACGGTTTTCATGTCTTTCGATTGAGTTTTTTATTCTATGGATAACATGAGTATCAATTTTATCATTAATTAATCGATCGATCAATCATTCAAATTTTACCCAAGCTTAGTTAATTTGTTTTTCTTATTGGTAATTTTCTATGTTCACTCTGCAATAGAGAGGATCAAAGTTAAAAGGGGAGATAGCTTTAACCTTTGTCTCCAATAATCGAATAATATATTGGAAATGAGTTCGTCGGCATAGATATATATTATTAATTGACAAATATGAATTCTATTTATAAAAAATTAACAAATATGAAGTTCCTAAAAAGATTCAATTAATATAGTTGCTCCCTCAATTCTATAATAATAATTATTTAAGGTAATAATATTAAGATTAAGAAAATAATTTAATAGTCTTAATTTCTTTAAAAAAATAATTTTCAAGAACTAAATTGTCTTTTAAATCATTAAATGGTCGTATTAATTAAATTATATTAATTAAAAAGACTATAACTGACTAACAAAAGAAATAACAAAAGAGAGAGAGAAAATTACAATTAACAAAATAATAATAACACTTGTATAAAATAATTAGAATTTTGTTCAAATTTAACTCAATAGATAATGTGAGATAGCTCTTTTTTTTTTTTTAAAAAATAACTATTATTACCAAATAGTGAGTGTATCTCTATGTTTGATTAATTCAAGTGTTTTGATATTTATTTTTTTTTAATAAAGGTTCCATATTTAACTTTTATGAATGAAAAAAATAAATATTAATAAAAGAGTTTTATCTTAAAGTGAATTGATTTGATTTAAATTGGATTAATTTGAATCTAATAAGGGTGTGTGTATTTTAAATTTTTAAAAAAATAATTTTAAAATTTAAATTTTGTATATAAGTGAAAAAATTGAAAATTAATTTTTTTAAAAGTTATTTTTTTTACTTTTATAAAAAAATTAAAAATAAATTTTAAAAAAATTTAATTATTTTTAAAAAATTATTTTAACATATAAGAATTAATTTTTTTATAAAAAAATAATTTTTTACTAAAAAAATTCCAAACAAACATACTTTAAATTTAAAAATCTAGAGTGTAGACTAAAATAGAGAGAGTATACGAGAAGATTGCAGTCATTCACTTGTTAAAGGGCACCCCAAGTGGCTCAGTGGCTATTGGATGATGGTCCAATCGAATGGATGAAACGTGGAGGGGATTGGACGTAATGATTCATTGGCTTAAGACGAGGCAGAAATAATGAAAGGAGAGCTGGAGTAAAAAAAAGAGGCAGAAACCTTATTCAACTGCCATTGTTTTGCGTGAAAAAGTTATACGGATTTGGTATCCGAAGCAGTGCTTGAGGGGCCAACATGCAGTGGGCGAAACAAAAATAAGGGTCAGTATCGTTCATACTCAATTTCCCAAAATATCCTCATCATTTTGCCTGCTACTCCCATTGTACCATTTGTCGTTGCTTGTAAAAACTCAAACCAACGTATTGAGTCTGACTCAACATTTTATATGGAAAATATATTTTGTTTTACATAAAAGTAGACACTAAATGGGATATGTCGAAAAAAATTAAAAGTTTTTTTAATATATTTTATACTATTAGATTGACTCCATGCTATTAAATCTCACATGGATAATCCTTATAATGTCTCAAAATATTGGATAAAAAAAATACGACTCTTTTTATATGTCTCTCTGGGGTCTCTTCCTTTTTGTTGAGTGATAGTATCCTCCGTTTGGTCTTGAAGGTATTTATAAATATTATTAGTTTGTGGTGAGATTGAAGTTTCAAACACCGTCACAATTAAGAAATTAAACACTTTTAATAATTATCTTATTCTTATCTTATCTAAGATTTAACCTTTGTTGATGTATAGCAGTAGTACCCTCTTGTTCATTTATCATATGAAATGCCGAGCCAATTAGGAGTAATTATTGGGTCACTTTATTTGCTTTACTCGTCTAAAAGATGAGTTTAATTTGTGATAAAGCTACCAAGATTACAAAGTTTTAATCATAATATATATTGTACTTTAGTATATTGCGGGATGAAAACATTTATTTACCTAACTGTATTACTTCTTAATGTTCTTAAGATTAATTTTAATATATTATTAGTGTAAAACATTTCTTTATCTAATTGTTTTACTTCTTAATTTTTTAAAGATTAATTTTGATATATTATTTGGGTAAGACATATAACTAGTCATATAACTAGCATAATATGTATGACTTTTAGGATGAGCTTGGTATGAGGTATGGCCGGGTTGTGAGTTTAAAATTTTTTCAATCCACACAATCAACTCTAAACAATCTTTATGTAATAATAATAAATATCTTAAAAAGATTGAGAGCGAAATTAATAATTGTATGAACCCATGACTTCAACTAATTAATATAATTTGTTATTTTTTAGGACTCATGGTATTTTCTTGAAAACTATTAGAACTTATATATGTTTTCTTGAACGTTTCTAGGATTTATAAATATTTTCTTAAATTTAATAATCAAATACTTTTAATAGTATGTTAATATATAATTAGGTAGTTGTGTGAAAAATTTAATATTAACGGTGTTTAAAATTAATTTTTTATGATAAAATATCTTTAGTATCCTTGCTGTAATGAAATTTGGTGGGTCCTCATCAAGTCAAATCTCAAGGTCATTACTTTTTAGCAAAATTAGCTAAAATATTAGTCACCTTATTACATAGGCGTACCATAATCAAAATTAGAAAAACCATTATATTAAACGGAAAATGTCTTTGAGAACGGATCCATTATAGGATAAATAATCCCTACCATCCTTGATCCTTGATGTTTGTCCAATGTTGTCTAAGTCAGCCTTGATGCTTGAATCCTGATTCTCAGGAAATAAGTTAAACCCTCCTCAGCAATTTGCTGTCCCCAGAGTGCTTCAACAATACCATGAAAACCTCTGTGCTTTAATGGCTATACAATGCCAACAGAATTGTCTTCTTTGAATAGAGTAAAATTGTCATTTTTAAGATGTTGCTGCAGAGAGCTAAGCTTTCAGATGCTCCAGTTTTATTACTGTGATTTCGTTTTTAAGTTTTAAACTTCCAAAATTTTAATTTGGTAGTTAATCATAATTTTTTACCAATCCACTGGGAATGGGTTTGTAAGATAACAATTTCGTTTATTTCATAGGCATTTTTATAAGTATCATTCAAGACTTGACTTTTTGTCACCTATGAACGACTGACCTTTTTTCCTTGGAGGTCCTGAAGGGCTTTGTAATTGTACCATTTAATTTAGTTTTGCATGTTAACAATTCTTTTCTCCCTCTTAATATAAAAAGAGTCGAGGGCATAATGCCATTAAGATTAACAAAATAAGTTAATACTCTTAGTTTCTGAAAAAATTATTAAGAAAGACTGAAGTATTTTTTGACTCGTTAAATAATCATATTAATTAAAAAATAATTGCGATTGACTAAAAGAAGAAGTTGTAAGAGAAAAAAATTACATTTACTACAAATAAGGAAAAAAAATAGGTAAACAACAATTAATATTTTATCAAAATTTTAAGAGTAAAATCCGATTTTAATCCTTGAAAAATATATATGTTACCATATTAGTTTTTCAAAGATCATTGTTATCACATATTATAAGTTCCTCAAAGATCTAAAACATCACTATATTCATGTGACAATAATCTTTGGAGAATTAATGTGACATCATTTATATCTTTCAAACAACAAAATAGGATTTACTCAAGGGTTTTGCCAACTTCCTCCCCTTTTTTATGTTGATAAAAGTTAGCAACATTTATCATATTATAATTAGACAAAAATATCATATTCTTTATTTGTTAAATACATTATTTTTAGGGGAGTGGCAAATATCTATTGCCACATCCATTGTAGTTGTTTTTATTTGTTTTCTCTAAAATGCTCTTTTTCTTTTCTATATTAATCAATATAATAAATTTAACATTAATTTATATTATCACTTATAACTTTATCTAAACTTTTTATTTTTTATTTTTTTATTTAACTAATATATAAGCACTAAATATTAAAAGTACTTATAATTAACTTAAATATTTTAATTTATGTATTAAATTATTTTATTTAAAAGTTTTCTTAAAATAGTTACATAAAACAATAAAAGGGTGAATGTTTTAGGAAAACAAAATTAAGTAAAAATGAATATCAATGAAGATATTTACTAAATCTTAATGTAAAACACCCATACAAGTGTTTTACCATTCATTGTTTATATAATTTTAAAAAAATATGAAATAAACATATGATATTAAGAATTGTTACTCAAAAGTGATTGATCACAATCGAAGTGAATTGCAACTCAATGTAAACTTTATCTATAATAGTAGGGTTCAAATCTTAGAATTGCCATTTCGAGAAAGACTTTATCTAACTACCAACCTCGGCTCAAAACTGAACGGTCAATTCTTAAGACTAGAAAAAAAAAATTTAGGATAATTTGTGTATTGAATTAGTTATATATTTAATTGGTATGTGTATTACCAATATTACTAGTGAATTGAAAGGCACATATGTATTTGTCAATGCATAATTTTCAAGTTTTATTTTTTACAGTAGTTAATTTATTTAGAAGTATTAAAATATAATTTACCTTACAAAAGTAAATAATTTAGCCTTTATAATGTTTGAGTGTTAGCATAATGTATAGAGGAAAAAAAATGTAAACTTTTTAATCATAATGTAGGTAAATAACTAATTTAATGTATTTAGTTACCTTAATTTATAAGAATAGAAATAAAGAAAATAATAATAATAAAATTTAGTTGGTCAATAGCGATAAATGCTATTATCACATGATTATTTAATGATTTTTTTAATTATATGAAGACTATATATTGAAAAATAGGCATGTATGTTGTATAATATATTTTTCTTTGGTACTATGTATTATAATTTAGACAAAACACCCATTTTGGTTCCTGAAGAAAATTTCAGGGGATAAATTTGTCCCCCAAAATTTGAAAGTCCACAAATAATCCCTCACCATTCAAAAAAGGGAACATATTAGTCCCTCCGTACAGAATTCGTACAGATTTTTTGGTAGTATGGATCTATACTGATTCTGTATGGAGGGACTAATATGTTCCCTTTTTTAAATGGTGAAAGACTATTTATGGACTTTCAAATCTTGAGGGACTAATTTGTCTCTTGAAATTTTTGCCAGGGACCAAAATGGGTATTTTGTCTATAATTTACTCATTTTTAGTTCCTTTTTTTTTAAAATTTATTGTTATATTATTTCAATAATTATTGGACTAAGAAAATTAAAAAAAAAACAATTCAAGATTTTTTTAATGCTTAAACAATTCAAGATTTTGATGTAAATAATTATCTTAAACAAATTAATTGTCTTGTAATATCGATTGACCATATATAAATTGAAAAATGTGATCAATGTTAAAGATTTTTAAATAAATTTATAATAATAAATTAAGATGAAATTATGATTGATAATGAATAATTGTTGTTATACTATTATTTTGATTTCAATAGAAGGAGGGCATTTTAGAAATATCAAAAAAAGCCATCAAAATGGGAGTGACAATAGATATATATGAGTGCCAATAGCCACTTCCTATTTTTAGGAGTATTATTATAATTTATCACTTGTCTTGATAAAAATAAATCTAAAAATAATTTCTCTCTTGTCACGACTCACTAAGTCCATAAGCAACGCATAGGAAGCATCAACTCTCTAGTAAGCCAGATTATGAATTTTTATAGAAAATTTGATGGAATTTCCCCTAAAGTAAGACATTCCCATCCTTTACATCAACTTGGTTAATTGTCTCAGCATACCAATATGAACACATAATTAGCTATATGTTTCCAGAATACATCATAAGAACCAAAGATATTAGAATACTATCACTAATGAAGTACTACGCGGAAAGCGGGAGCTTGCCTGTAGCTAATGGAGCGTTTCTAGAGATTTTATACATCAAAATAATCAAAGAATATAAGTAAATACATTTATTGTATTCAAAAGAATATAAGACCCACATGAATACGGATGAGGACTCACTAAAGATTCAATCCTTGTAGCTAATTGAAGGACTCAAACACGGACCCAAACCTGTGCCTGAAACGGGGAAGAGAAGAAGTGAGTCAAAAAGGCCCGATGAGATAATATATCTAATCATCTATGATGAAAAATGGAACAAGTTTGCACTCAAGTTTGGCAAAACCACACATTTATAAAGAGAATACTTATATTTCACAACATAATTGTAACATCACAACAATCTATCTTCAGTGAAACTTTCAAGCAGAAAAGTTAAGAGCATACCTTGAAGCCATTCATATTAAAATGGAAAACTTCAGTATAAAGTCCAGAAAATGCATTCAGTTGTCATATCATGGAAACCTCGAATTAGATATAGGCATATCAACAATCATCTTAGTCGAATATAGTGTATAGCTATCAAATTTAAGTAAATAGAAAATTAGAAAGGGGGCTATTGGTTTCCAAATTATCAGTCACAACGAAGCTTACAACAAACAAGTACCATATTTATAACTTACATAACATGACTAGGACTCAAGAGGTGGTCCCCGAACGCCCATTTGGTCTGTGGCACTTTGTTCCTAGCCCTGACTAGGACTCAAGTGGTAGCCCCCTAGTACTTTATCACTGATAGCACTTTATTCCTGGCTCTCCTCGGACCCAAGAGGTGGCCCCCGGATAACTTTATAATCCATGGCACTTTGCTCCTAGAAGGTCAAATGCCTATCTTCTTGTCCCTCCTAGGATCCAAGAGGTGGTTCCCGAATAATTTATAATCCGTGACACTTTGCTCCTAGTAGTTCAAGAGCCAATTCAATTTGCCAATTCTGATACTAATCCAAGTATTACATACAAATAACAACTCAACCATCATACAGATAAGATTCAAATAATAACTCTAAAGTTGCTTATTGCACTACCTAGAAACTAACATCATAGCTAATAAAATGTCTTTCAGAAATTCAATTAGACTTCCATATTAATCAAGTCACATTTCAATAGTCAACATATACAAAATAATACTTCACATATATCTTACAAAATTAAATTATTAGATCATGCTATAGGTATATTATTACTCACCAGAGTTTAAGAATCCAATCAATCGTTCAAAGAGCTCATCCCATCACTTTAAGATATATAATTCATTTTCAGAAATCATCCAAAGCATCTAATAAATTCAAGCTAACCAAATTCCTGTCTAATAATAATAATAATAATAATTCGAACAAATGCCTTTTAATGCTCCAATGGACTAAATTGTGTATCAAGTATTCCAAAACCAAACAAAACATTCACAGTTAACTAAAATATATAATAGGCTTTCAATTTGTTCCCAACTCAACTAGTATACTATTTTATATCGTCTTGCTTGGCGAGTTAACCTCCTAGGCATCTCTAAAATTCACAAGACTACAATTAAAAGGTAAATTCTCTCTATAATAACAATCGTTAACTAAATAACTAACAAGATCAACCAGTTAAATTATTTATCTTCCAGTCTAAAAATAAAATTTAACTAAACTAACTCTCAATTTCTTTTATTCCTGCTAGTCCAAAATCCAAAACCTCAAAACCCAATTCCACTTAGGATTACTTAGGTTCTTCCCAACAATAAACAAAATAAAGGAGAACAATCATATTTTAGTGTGAGAGGGCAACAAAACATGGAAAAAGGAGCTCACCTGAGACTATGATTGGTTTTGGAAGATTAGAACTAGCACTATTGCACAGTGGAGTTGACGGAAGACCAGAGGCTGGCTGGGCAGGTGGCGGTGCGCAAACAAGAGAACCACAAGCAAGGGGTGGAGAGATGAGATTGAGAGGGAGATGAGGTTTAGAGAGGAGAAGTAGAGTGAGAGTGACGAAAAAAAGGAGAAAAAGACGAAGGAAAGAGGTCTGGGAAGGCTCAAGATGTAACAAAGAAAGAAAGGAGGGCTTTAGGGTGTACCATATCACTTATAGTGCACCATGATCCCATTCATCTTTTTTTCTCTCTCAAAATTACAAACACTTCTAAAATTTTAACAAATAATTTTAATTCTTCTATCACTATATTCCTAGAAGTAATTAAAAAAAATACCTAAAGCATAAGTTTTGAATTTTTTTTTTTAAAGTTCCCAATTACCATTATTTTATTTTAAATCGACATTTTATTTTAATAGGTTATTACATCTCTCCTCTTTCCTCATCTTTTTTTTTAATGAAGAATTAATTTTTATGTAGGTCAACATAGATAAGAAGAGAGGAAAGAGAAGAACCTTTTATATTTACTTTTATCAGATAAGTGATAAATTATAATAATGCCCCCAAAAATAAGTTATTTAATAACTAAAGAATATGATATTTTTGTTTAATTATAATCTGGTGCAGATTGCTAATTTTTCACAAATACAAAAAGGAGAAGGAAGAAATTAGCAAAATCTTTTTACTCAAATTTTAAAACGTCAAATAATGTTGAATATATTTTTTAATACCATTATTATTATGGAAAAAGAGATTAGTATTTATTTTTCTTAATTTTAGGAGGATTAAAAAATTTGAGAGTTCAAGAAGTCACATCCATGCAGTGTCGATAAGAGTTTTACTCTGCCCTGCTAGGTTCCTTTTTGGCCAAACACTAGACCACACCATTTGCTAATGAAACTCGCCTGCTCCTGGTTTAAGGTCCAGGCTTCACGTACCTTGCATGATTCCAGGTTTGTACTGAGATCAGAATATTGTCAAAGGGTGTCTTCAGTGGGGGCTCTAATACATGAATTAACGATTTCTCTAGAAGCTAGCTCCATACACAGGTAGCACGCATCTCCCACGAAGCCTATCGATCCCTAGTGGCTAGTAGCGATGACATCCTGCAAAAGCGCCACATGAAGACTCTAGTCTTGCACGGGACTTTCAGTGTCTAGATATCGACGACTTTGACCAAATATGCAATGTACAATCGCGCTACTTAATTTAGGTGGATTAGTCCTTCACTGAAAATAAATTATATATCTACAGTGCAGTTTTTAACGTCACTTGATCTTGATTATACAAAATTGAATAAATATCCATTTTGGTTTCTACCAAAAATTTTGGAGAATAATTAATCTTTTAGAATTTAAAAATTTTCAAGTGGTATCCTTTCTCATTAAAAAAAAGATATGTTAGTCCTTTTATATAAAATTTTTTAATAATATAGATTTGTATAAAAAAATTGATGTATCTATTTTTTGAATGATGAGGGACTATTTATCCTTCAAAAATTTTTTTAAGAGCCAAAATAGCTATTTATTTTACAAAATTGTTAACTTTATGTGCGTGGTTGTAGAATAAAATAAAGTGATATAACTTATTTATTTATTTAAGTTAATAAACATGATATGTCATTTTAACAACTAAATTTTAGGCTTTTTAGCATTTTTATTATTTTTATAATGGTAGAGGATCTGCATCTGTCATTCATACATACAAAATTTTATTAATTTCATCCTTTGCATGTAATCTATTATTTTGGCAACAATTACATACAAGATTTCATTAATTTTGTCCTTTTAAATTAAATCTTAAAATTCTCAATGTGGTTACTCCCTTTGTTATAGGGAGATGGTATTAACGAAAGTATTTAAGTGAACTGTTTATGCTGAATATCATTAACGTTTCATTAATCATACTTTGATTAGGAATTGTAAAACAATATGACTTCATTTTGTTTTTGTTAACAATTGTCGCTAACTTTTTCATAGGATAAACGCATTATTTACGATTTTAAGTTCGAGGGATAAATTAATAAAACTTATATACGTACATAAGGCACTAAAAGATAAAATTTCTTTAAACTCAATGGATTGCTCGACACACGCCCAAAGACATTGAACATTTTCCAATTTTCAACGCATCCCATCAGATTCAAAAGTTAGTTGTTTGAACGCACAATAATGAAAACATGGCTTCGTATGTTTGGGACCGTGACAAGGCACTGAGACATGATTTTGCAGTAACTTTTGATTCTAAGGGGTCTTATCACTTTAATTAGTTACTTTAATTTGTTACCAAGAATCAACTCAAATGCTTTGCAAGTATGACTAGAGAACGTTTGTCAAATGAAAACGATATCAAAAGTAACAGCTTACCTGCTTTGCCAAAGGCAATCAAAGTGCTTTGACAGCTTTCCTTTTACCGACTGTTTACTTTATTTGGTTATTTCGAATTCCATTTTTATTCTTCTTTATCTTCATTCTAGATGTTGTTTTCCTTTTTTCTTTTTGTGTTGGATTCTGATTTGGAGAAAAGGAAAAATTACATGTTGTACTCTATCATATATATGTTCTTTAGAATTTAAATTATATTCTTATTCGTAAAATAAAAATATATAATATAAATTTTCTTATGAATTTTAAATAAGAAAATATTTTTATATTTAGGTAAGAGCATACCGAAACTCAAAATATTTACAAACGTACATACAGATAATTACCAATGAGAAAATCCACGAATAAAATTCAAATAATTATAGTAATATATGAGTAAAGGGATAACTAAGTAAGCTAACCCCCCATTAGCACAAAGAATGTTGTTTAAGCTCGTAATACAGTAGTTATAGAAACAATTATTTCCACTTTGTAACAGAAAAATAGATAACATGAAACTTATTAGAACATTAAAAAAGAAAAAAAAACTTTACATGCATGTGTTGATAATGTAAAATAATTTTATATTGTAATCCAATAAAAATTAACAAAATTACTATATCATATTGGGCACTTACATAAAAATACAGAATATTGACAATTTTCTTTATTTCTATTGGATAATAATTTTTTAAATTGATACTGCATAAAAAAATATTCTCCAAAAAAATTTCGTTTCACTTGACCATAACTTAAGAAGCAATCATGATTTCTTACCCTTTTTTCTTTTCATTTTCTATCTTTAATGTGAGTCTTTATCTTTATATTTTTAATGTTAACAAAACTTTGTCAGATGGAAAAGAAAACTCCAATTATACTCTACTAAATTAGAATACACATTACAAATCCTATACAATGAAGTATCAATATTCAGAACATGCATTTCTAAAACTCATGTACATTTTCACTTTGCACCCCTTCTATCTGCAGGTTTCATTCATGCTCTTTCCTACCAAACATATTTCCTTAATCAGCAGTGTTTGGTGTGATAAATACCAAAGTAATCGTATGCATAGTGCATAACTATCTATCACAAGAAGCGTAATGTACTTCTTACTTTTCCAAATTAAATGTGCTTCACTTTTACGTTCTTTATATGCATGCATTGCTTTTCCACTCCTTTTACTATCCTTTTTCAATTTGAGTTCTCCCAAAAGTCTTGGCATTCAGGCTTACACAGCAACGCATTGAGTAGGTTTCATTGCTTCCAGCGCTGTTCATATTCTCCAGAGACCAGAATTAAAATTGTATATATTTCCTTGTGACCTAGAAACATATTACTATATTAGCATATTTGATTTAGTTTTTGAAACTCTAAAATTATAGTTTAGACAGAAACTACAAGTTATAAGCTTTTATTCAAATTATAGTTTAGATCTTTCTAAAAATTAAACCACACATACTATTAATTTGACTCATAACTCCCACATGTACCAACCAAGATGGGCAAAAATTGAAGGTTGAAATGAGCTGGTTTTCAACCCTAAAGCTGTCAATCTGAAACCAACTATGGAGGGAGCATAAGGTCTCTAAAGTTGTCTGGTTAAATAGTTTTATGCAAATTCACTTTATTACATGTCCTGAACCTTACATTAGCTTTTCACCAAATTATAATTACAAAATCCTCAATATTTGGGAACACTAAGGGTGTGTTTGGTAAAAAGATAATAATGGGATAAATTTTGATGGATTAAATTTATGTGAAAAATCTACAATTCCTCACAAAAGTTAAGCAAAGATTAATCATTGGAATGTTTAGACTGCCTTCTTCATTAGAGAGATCGAGAAAAGTTCTTATCTATTTGGTCTCTCCTTTTTTTGTGTCTTTAGAATATTTATACAGTCATTACAGTGAGATTAATCCTTTAGGTATGTTATGAGTAAAAGATTCTTTTAACAATTATTTTTTCCAGATTTGAACATTATTCCTCTCTTTAAAAGTATACTCCCTTGCGGTTTTTGTGTACTTATGCTTTCTCCCGAAAATCCAGGATTTCTTTTTACTCAGGTGCGGTCTCATTTCCATTACGGTGTGTGGGCTCTCTTCGGTCCTCTTTGCAGGGAGCTCTAGGTTGCTTCCGACCGCGCGCTCCTGTCTTAGAGATCGTAAATCGTGACCAACTTGGTTTCTCTCTCTTTTGAGTCTTGAGTTTCACACACATATACTTTTGTAATAATGAAATTAAAAAATAAAAAAGTAGCACCGTATGGATTCCGCTAGACTCAACCTATATAGCCATTTTTAACGTTCCTACAGCTCTGAATTTTATTGTTTTATCCAGCAAGCTATAAACAAGAATTCGAAATTATTTGCCACTAACTCCTAACTTTTGTATTATCACTGACATCTTGTTATATCCCAATCTCATGAAAAGAGACTATCCAAAAAACTAACCTATTAGCTAAGATAGTTTCATCATTTAAGGGTTACATTGAGTTTATTTATTTGCTCGACTCATAAAACATTTGTATAATATAGATAGAATTAATCAGTATATAAAATTTTTTACATTATTATCCAATTAAATATTATTATATCATTAAATTTTTTTTAAATAACTATCTCAATTATATTTAATTAGCTAACACTCTAAATATTTTATATTTTCAGTGTTTTTAAATTAATGTCTTTATATAAACATGTCATTAGATTTTAATTTGTATCACATACTTTTATACGATTAATTTTTAAAGTTTTTATTTCTCATGTTCTTTTGAACTCTTGCTATGTTTTCTAACAACCACAAACATATAGCTAACATTCAACACACGGCTAAAGGAGGAGGTTCCCCAATCCCCCCTTTCCTCTTTTCATATGTATTGGTAGTCTCTCTCATATCTCTCTATAGATCTTTCTCTATCTATCTGAGTTGAACTTCTTTATCTTTGCAATATGGTAAACCCTACAGCCTAAGGTGTCTTCCCAGGAACACTTATTTACCTTCTTGTCTTCTCCATCCATCCATAAAAGAAATTCTCTTAACATACTCAACCCTTGTCCCTTTTAATTTCTTGATTACCTACCTTATAAGCCACCAATTACGCTTTCTTGGATGATTTTTATAAGGCACATTCATCTTGCATGGCCGGTGGTGCAGCATTTTCCTCTACTACTTGTATGATGACCCTCTTCTTCTCTTTGCTCTTAGCTTTTAACTTCGCTATGGCTGTCCCAAAACGCACCTTCTTCACTCCTTTAACTTCTACCAAAGATGGTGCAAAGAAGAGGAACACCATGCTAGCTGATTCAGCAAGAGAAGGCACTACTACTCAGAATACCAAGATCATGGATATAACACCACAACAAACCACCAATGGTATCGATGTTCCTGATCTACTTCGGGGTGCAAAGGGAGGACCCTCTAGATCAGCTCCACGGCCTCCATTGCAATGGCAAAACAAGATCTTCAATGTTAGTGAGCATGAAGTCCCTAGTGGTCCAAACCCCATTTCAAATTAACAGGTAAATATTCAATATGAGGGTAGAACCACGCAAGAAAGGAAAAAGACAGAGAAAAATAAAATTGATATTACCGTGAGAGTGATTTTTTTTTTCAGGTTTTCTTTATGCTGTGTCTTCCCTTTTATATATATATATTATTATTATTATTTTCCATTTCTGTTTTTGGTCCATTCTTTTTCCATTTGCAAAGAATTGATTTGGAGTTCTAGGAATTCAAAGCATGCAGTTTGATGTGAGTGAAGTTCTCTTCATATTATTGTGTGAATTGAACCGCACGTACCTATAATCATTTAAATATGAGGATATGTGTACATGAGATCCGATTTCTAGTCATCATTATGTTCATATATGTATATATAAATATATGATTGCTTCTTTTCAGAATTGTCATCATATTGTTCTTCTTTTCTATCATTTTATCACCAGAACACACCTGAAATTTGTCCTCAATAGATCATCAAAATAATCTTTGTAATGCTCAGTCTCGTTTTTAAATGATATCATGGCCGATATAAATTATCGGTAACATGTAAGTATTCCAAACTTCCTCACTGACATTAAAGCAAATTTTTTATTGGTGAAAGATTTAATTGTCGAAAAGAAAAGGTGAATGGTTAAATTGAAAAAAGGAAAATTAGAGGGGATCAAAACAAGGTTTTTCATCTTAAAAAATGTTTAATTAAATAGCAAGGTTACTTTCGTCATTTTTGGAAAAGGGCATCCAACTCTTTTTTATCAGTTCAAATGAAGATCCAATTAGAGCCAACAGAAATGAGAAATTGGGATAGAAATAATCTAGCCATCAACAATTAACCAAAATAAAAATACGGAAAATAGAACTGGCTCTACCTGTTGAAAAAAAGGGCATCTCTTTCTGCTTAATGGGTAATGATCCAAAGAATAAAAACACTGAGGGTAGAGACATAATGATTAAACTTGCAATGAAGGTTTTGGGGTCTTTCGTTTACGACGAGGAGTTGCTCACTGCACACAATAATAAAAGATGAACTGGAGTTAACAAAAGTATGCAGAAACATCCCTCATCCACCATTGTTTTGCGTGAAAAAGTTATATACGAATATGGCTTTCAAAGCAGTGATTGAAGGGTCAATATCCTTCATACTCAATTACCCAAAATATCCCTACCACTCTCCCTACAACTTCCATAGTCTCCTTTGTCCCTTTCCTTTAAAACTGAAACAGAACATTATAGGCAAACTCAATTATATAGATATATATCCAATGTCTCTTTCCTCTTGTGATTACCCTCTTGTTTGTTTATCATAATCGACTTGCCAAACTTATTTGGACTAATTATTGGGTCATTTTTCTTTGCTTAAATTGTGTAGATGCTTATTGGGTTTTTGATAGCTCTATTAATGGTAGCCGCTTTGATCATGATTTCAATTTTTGGGATATAGTGGCTACCAAGATTCCATACCATTAATCATCTTATATTATCTTTTAGCATTTTATGGAATGAAAAACTTACACAGTACTATTTGCCACATTCATTGTTAAATTTAATGGATGTTATGCACACTAGAAATTTAATACTTTTTTTCCACCGCATTCCATCCCATCCCATTTAAACTTTTGTCATTAACCGAAAATAATGAAAATATAAGTTGTTGTTAGACAAGATAGCTAAAAGAGGGGTAGGTAAGGCATTGGGACATGATTTTGCCTCCACTTTTGGTCTTAAGGCTAAGGGTCTTGTCACTTTAATTAGTTACTTTAATTTCTTACAAGACTCAACCCAAGTGCTTGTAAGAGCATGGCTAGAGAATGTTTGTCAAACGAAAAAGATATCAAAAGAACTGCGTGACTGCTTTGACAAAAGCAATCAAAGTGCCTTGACAGCTTTCCTTTTCACGACTGTTTTCTCTATTTAGTTTTTGGGTTTCCTTTTTAATTATGGCCAAAGCTATAGTGCATCGAATAAAATATGGTACACCACACACGAGATGATCTAATGAAAAGTGCATCACATATTTTATCAATCTAATGGTTAAGATTAATAGATTACATATATGATTAATCATCTTTGTGCATTGTATTATGCTCCTTCTCCCCTTTCTCATTGCTGCTCTTCGCCTCCTCACTATTGCCCCTCGACGATCGCCACCATCAATTGCTCCGACCACCACCCTACCCCCACCACCTCCCAGCCACTACACTTAAGCCACCACTGTCCCCCCTCTAATAGAGACAAAACGTTGCTAGAGAGGATTAGATGTTGCCATCGCGTTGCCGCCAACGTGTCTCATCTCCTTGTCCCTGTCAAACTTTACCACCATTGCCACCGCCTTGATGTTGCCTCGACTCTACAATGACCTTGACCACCAGCGTTGTCGTTCATTGGGCAGCTCCTGCGAATATTTTTTAGGGGAGAAGGTGGGAGTCGAATACGGGACATCGTAGGTTCAAATGAGAATCCAGAAGACAACCACTAGACTTTGGGCTTAATTGCCAGTTTTTCTTAATAATTATATCATGTCAAACTTGTCAGTCTCATAAAATATTAAGATACTAAACGTAGACTAGTGATGAGAGATTTAGATAGTTCAGAAGAGATTATAAATTCAAATCTCATTATTACTGAGATATAAAAAATCGCATAAAATATTAAGACATCCATAGTTAAAAAGAAAGAAGGTGCGAGGGTAAGCATATAGATTTTTTCAGAAAAAAATAAATATTTAAGTTAATCTTAGGTCCTATCTTATGAAATTAACAAGGAAATCAATTAAGGTTGAATATAGTGATAAGCAAATTACAATTTAAAAAGGAGCAAGATTCAAAAAGTTAACATAGATTACTAAAAAATTAGTATCTATTTGGATTCAGAGGATTTTTTATTATTGTTTTATTTTTTGTTTTCATTATTTTATGAAAAAATGGTGAAAACAAGAAAACACTTATTTTTAGTATTCCCTTCACAAAATCTTAAAAATAAGAAATAAAACAAAAATAAAGTAACAAATTTTTAACTAATATTAAAACAAAAGCTTAAATATATTTTTAGGCCCTATAAATATAGGTCATTTTATTTCCTCTAAAATTTTTGCTTTAATTTTGGTCTTTCTCTCTCTTCTTTAAAATTTTTATTTTTAGTCCTCGTTCTAAATTTTGGTCCTTATTTGTATTTTAAAATATGCGTTTAGTCCTTACAAATATTGAAAAAATTATTTTTGATCCTTATAAATAGTTTTTTAATCTTCTTTTAGTTTTTATAGATATTACCTCTTAACACCGAGTCTAACCGACAAAGACCAAAATCTTAATAATAGAAGAAGAGGGGACTGAAACTAAAGTAAAAATTTTAGAATAATCAAAATTAAATAATCCATTTTTATAAGGATTAAAAATATATTTAAATCTTAAATAAAAAATAAAAACAGAAAACGTTTTTTAAAACAAAATATACTCTTAACAACTCAAATTCATATTGTCCAGAGTCTAATTCCGTAAAGAACTCACCACTTTTCAAAATTAAATATTAGGCTACTCGTTTTTCAACTTTTGAACTATTAACAAGGATTTAATTTCAATGTTAAACTTGAACTACTGTGCAAATATCTAGCTTGGCCTCCAATGGATAAACTAATCCTTAGACAACCGTCATTAGACAGTACAATGAGAACCTTCAAGGGTAATATAATTTTTGACTTCAACCGTTAGAGATTTTTTTAATGTCAAGAATTTGAATACGTGGAAAAAAGAATCTTCAAACAAAAATTAATTTCACGTATAAGAAAAATCTTCATCAGGAGAAAAAAAAAAAAAAAAGGGACAAGATTTTATATTATAACAAGGTTGCACCATAGATCTGCACAACAAATATATATATTAAAAAAAATGGCATGCATATTCCACTTGAATGTACACAAAAAGAGAAAAAAATCAAAACCCTATAAAATAGCAACATTCCTCCCGCACGTGTATTCCCTATTTTTGCGAAACTTAAGGGAGATTGAATAATTAACCATTTCCTAATATTACGTCACGAGTTAACTAACACGATAGTTGTCACCGGTACAACTCTGGCAGGCCAGCATGCGATGATTCACAGAGTCACAGTACACGCACAACATGGTCGACAGAGGAACCTTGGTGCAAAATCACAAATAACACTTTACATCCCGCCTCATTAAACTACTAGAGATCCTATTCAAACTTAAAGTAATTGATTATTACCATATGTGAAATACCTTGCCATTAATCACTGAGGCCAATTCAAAGAGAATTGTAATAAATTATATCGAACTTAAAAGTAATTATTATATTATAGACCAAACATTGGTTAATCGCGATAAAAATAAATTATAACTCCAAGGAAACTTTCCTCCGAATATTAGCTATTTGAATTGTAAAATTACTTCACAAGAATTTTACATAACAACCGCAATTGACCTTAGACAACGCACAATAGTTATTAATACTAATTAAAAAAAATACTATACAAGAGAACTTACCACTTATCTTTAAAGTTTTTAGAAAATTACTGAAGTAGTGAATGAAGTTAACGATTAAGGCTAAATAGATATTTGATTAAATAGATATGTTAGGCATGACATGAAATAATGTGTACAATAATTGTGAATAGTCATGCAAACAAGCCATAGCCCTAAAAATGCTCCCCTTTATTTTTTCTTTCGTAAATAGCACTAGATCTAGAATGTAATTGGTCACCTCTACTATGTGCTAGTATCAAAATGCCAGTTCTAGAAAGCCTACTCTATAGTGAATTACACCATGTAAGTAAACAACTACAAGCTCGTTGATCCCCTCATGCGAAAACAAAGACCAACCTGGTAGCTCAGAAAGAACCACTTTCCATTTGCATAGGGCAATAAAAGCACACTATAGTCTCAAAAAGTGTTATATCAAGACTTGGTCACGTTAGTTTAGGGTAGCGCAGCAGCAGGTACTAGAGCTGCAGGACCCTTTACACTCATAACCACCGCATATAAAATAGTCCTTCATGTGATCCAAGCCATGCACCCATAGAAGAGTCATCCTTGTATTGGTTTTCTTTCTCTGCTTTAAAGCCTACACAGTCAAATAATATAGTTCAAAATTAGCAACCGCCAAAACTATGCCTAGGAGTGCCTGAAAGTACAACAAAAGCATAGGAGGAGAATTTATTAAATTGAGGGTGAGTTTGGAATGAGGGTAAAAATAGAAGCGACAAATTCAGGGATTAGTTTTCTATACAATTTTACTCATAAGTCTAATTGATGAAATTTTTTCTCCCATTTCCATGATGTACCAAGCTGACCCTGAAAGGAGAAAAGCCAAAAGCATATTGTGGTCACTACCTTTACATGTTTGATAGCACACAGTGGAGAGTACTGAATCACAGAACTTATCCTCAAAAAGCAGTTCTCCAGTTTTGATACTCCATAGCCGTAGGTTGCAATCCTCTCCACCTGAATGAGATGACTAAATCAGAATCTTCGAAATTCTAGGATGTGAAATAGGTAACATAACTGGAACAACAGCCACCTGACATAACAAATCTCTCAGCTGGGTCAACCCCAAGCTGTACACGAGTGTGAGAATTCACATGCCCTTCATAAGATTGAACAGCACCCCTTTGCAGCAGGCGAAGATCGTAAAGCCTCATCTAGAAAGGAAAAGAACAGATCATCTAAGTAATTTCTATCATTATCTGCAGTGTGCACATAGAAATGGTTGCTACCAAGACAAATTTTGTAAAATTTTTCTTCATAATTTAGTCAGTTCTAGTAACATAAAAGGAGTTCCGCCAGAAAGAATGATGGTTAATAGGCCTAGTTTGTGTTTGTAATGCCTTCATTGGTCATTATATCAATCAGTTTATTATCTTGGAGTTGCAGGACCAAGAGTACTAAGGAAACGCAATCTTTCCCCAAGTTCGATTAAATAATTAGATAAGACCTTCTAGACTTAGCTTGTGCATTTTTATATGCAAGTAAAATTTCTTTAATTTAGATATATACAAATGCCTAATCATGAGATTCTGCTGCAAATTATCAGCATTCTATGAGATATAAGAGCAGTCTTAAATGATAAATATAGCTAAGTCTTCCTAAAGAATCAACTAACCGTTCCATCCATGGAGCTTGCCAAGAAGTACTGATCATCAAACTGAAGTGACACCAAACTAGTGTCGAATCCACAAAATAAATCACAAGAAATAGTCAGTCAAAATCAATAAATTTCAAATCAAGTAAGATATAAGTCAAATAGGCAATTGGCAGGGATAAAAAGCTGACTAACCAGGATATAGATGATGGCATCCTAATGGTATGAGAAGGGTATATGTCTCCACTGAGCTGCAAAAGATGAGGGACAAAAGCATATTAACAAAAGCAACAGCTAACAAAGTTCACAATCTGAATCATCTCATAGAATATCTCAGAATACAATCGTAGCATAACAAAGTAAGAAGTTTCACCAAATCAGAAATTTCTACAGGGACTTAAACTTAGATTCACAACATGCAGAAGAGACTGCTAAAGACATTAACCAATAAATAATGTACAAATGTGCATTTTAAAAGTGCAAATCGGAATGGACTCTAGTAAAAGTTGGGCTTATTTGGGGAAAGTATTCGTTCCCCCCAAAAAACCAAAAACAAAAGCAGTCTCAGAGAGTTTTCTATTATAAGTTGTTTTAAACCCAAATTTCAAACACACTAAAAGTCACTTGGAATTAAAGGCCTTGTTTATGAACATATAGTTCATTAGGTTTCATCTGCCTTGTTTATGAACATATAGTTCATTAGGTTTCATCTAAGTTTTGTAGTCCTTGTTACAGAGTAAATCCAGAAGGTTCACACTATATAGAGATAAATCCAGAGGGATTGCATTCTCAACGGGAGTCAATCCCCTCTTGGATTCGTCTCACCTCATCACTATTATAAAACTTATAATTAAGGAAGGAACCTTGTATCTCTCCCCATATCACCTAATTATGGGAAGATTCTCTATATCCCCTCATGAAATACACTCTCCCATCACTACCATATAGAGGCTCATAAGCCCCCAAGTATTCGATTCTTTCATTCTCTTTGTATCTCTTGGTGCACACACTGACTGAAGCATCGGAGTGCCCTGCAAGTATCCCCTTGCCGTGTTCCTACCACAGATTGAGCTCACATCTCGGGTGATTGCCCTCCAACATCAGAGACTTCAGTTATACTTAACTTTCTTGGTTCCTTTACAAACAGTATTTATAGTATATCATTTTCCTTTTTTTTTTTTTTTGGGAAAAAAAATAGTCCTCACTGTTAAGGTTGTCAACAGATGTTTTCAAACAGATGTTCCTGAACAGTTTTTTTCCCCTTTATTTTTAAATCAGTGTTTACATTGATTTATATATTTTGTATCTTTTAACAAATTTTATTATGCTATATTCTGATTTTTCTTGAAAGCTTGTCCCTTTCCTTAATTCTTAATTTCAAAAATAAAATAATAATAATAATAATGATAAGAAGAACATACCTTGAACCATTCTTTATTGGAACTTCGAACATTCTTACTTGATGATGCATAAGGTATCCTATGTGCAATAAGTGTTCTGGAAGGTCTTTCTCTTTTCTCACGAAAATCTACACTGACAATTGCCCCATTTCTGAGTCCACATAAAATCAGATTTCCCTGCAACCATTATTTAAAATATTTTAAGAATCACAAACATGGAGAAATTATATGACACGATTTTAGATAAAGCAAGCGAAAACATAAAATATGACAAACCAACAAATATCATTTTTCATTTTAGAAAAGACGAAATTTTATTAAAGAGAGGAAAGAAGTAAACAGTAGGACAAAATATTCTCTTTAACAAAGAAAGTAACAAAGAAAAATAATAAATGATATCATCACCACAACAAAAATCTCAAGTCCCTCAGCAAATGTCCGGAATGCTCCCTTGAATGAAAATCATGGGTTCTTCACCAAAAAGAATCCATGAAAAGATCCCATCTCTAAGGACAAGAAAGTGTTATGAAAAATACAGGCATTGACCCTGCAAAAATATACTAATAGACTAATCCTTTCTGTAAATCAGTTGTGTTTTATAAGCCTATGAATAGTACAAGTGCCAGCCATTATGAACACTAAGAAAATTTTGAGCTCATATTCATGTCCTTAATAATATCCAAAATACTATTTTCATCAAGACATGATAAAAATGTAAGGCTTTCTACAATGTAATGATTGATTTGATTGAAGGAAAATGGCTAGTATGAAGTAAAATGTACTAAGCAGCACTTTATTAGGGATAACTTACTACTTTTTTTCGCCCCAATAAAAAAGGGATAACTTACTGAATTAACAATCTGTTGTGCAAAGACATCACTTTTACATCGTAAAAACCATGATGCCCTCCCAGTTTCCAAGTCCACTGAAGCAGCCCCCACGTTAGTACCTGAAAAAAGGAAAAACACAATGAATATCTTACAAAAGATTCGATATAATATTATTAACCAGGGAAAAAAGTCTAGCAACATCTAGAAGTCTGTTCAGATATTTCTTATGGCAAATAGGTATATATCACAATTGCCATCTTCATGATCTACCAAGACATTTAGTTATTAAATCATTTCCTATGGCTCATTTTTCATTATCTTAACCTGATGATAAATAGAAGCAAAAGTCAAACAAAAGGCAGATGCAAAACAGATCATTCACAACCATACTGATATGGCTAGAGTACATCATTCCATGTAGCTAAATTTTATAAGGTGAAACTCAAACAATGAAGGGATTTAATGGATTAAGATCAGCATTGTCTATAAGAGTAAGGTGAAAATTCAAAAATATAATGAATATGTGCATTGAACTGAAACAGTGTCTCTCAATAATCCAGCATAACTGCTGAGAAAAGTATGGGCACAAATTATGGTCTAAAATTAATTATCCCTTATGGCCTATATAGTAAGCAACAATCAAAACTCAACTGGCCTGAAAGCTGTATAAGGAGGTGCTAACAAAAGGACATGAGATATGATGCATTTGCATGGCCAAAGAGTTGTTAAATTCCATAGAAAATGCCACCAAGCTGTATCTGAATTGAACATTATTCTGCATAAGAATATGCATCCAAGCATATGTGTGTGTGTGCCAAAGAGAGAGAAAGAGGGAGGAGAAAGTGATAGAGAGGAAAGCAATATATAACTTGCCAATTATAGCCCGATGTCTACTACAATCATATTCTGCTGTCCAAAGGGTACACTTGAAAGAAGCAACTTCTTCGAGTCTGCTCCATGTGTACAGTATACCTGGCCCAAGATCTAAGGGTTCAACAAGACCAAGAGTATAAATTGATCCACCTGATGTCTCTGATCCCAAAGTTGTAAACCTGTTCCTCATGTTAAGATCTTTCACTTCAAGATCAATTTTAACAGGAGAACTATTTTGTTATGAGAGATGAGAGGAGCTAATATTGACTATTAAATCTCACATAGATGATCAAGATTAAAAGTTATTTTAAAGTCATATGACTAATTAAAAATGTTACATGACTTTATATTTTAATCTTGACCATAAATGCATAATCCGATGTGAGGGTTGTGTATATATATAGAGAAAAATAGTGCTTATGGAGAAAAAAACATATAATAATAAATAAATAAATAAAAGGATACAATGCATGTCCAACAACAGGACCAGGACCATCATTCACAGCATGAGAAGAGCAGTTTGGACCCAATCTTATGCAAGATATACCAGATGACATAAGCAGGGAACCTCCGTTAGGTCTGGAAACTGGCCCAGGCACCGCATCATGCTCATCAGTTTTCCCTTTAACATAATTCTTCACACAATCTGGCATCCATTTTATCCCGCCATCAAAATATTCCCCATCCCTTCCAACTTCACAAAAGCTGCAAGTACAGAACTTCACAAACAATAACTAGTAAGTAGTAATCAACATTATACATCAAAGTTAATAAGAATCAAATAAAGAATCAACATGTTGAGGTAAATTAGTATAATTTATCACTTAGAGTACAAGGGCAATTTTTAAAAAAGAAGATTAAAGCAAAATAGAAAACCAAAATGTCGAGATGAAAAGCTATGCACATATTGATTAAGACAAAACATATAACTGTTAGCAGTATTATTCGTAAGGTAAGTGATGAACTTACCTACTACATAGGTATGTCTTGATCTTCTATATGCAATGAATGGAGAGTATCTAGTTGTTCTTTTCTCTACCACAATAATTCAGGGTCTTTTTATTCTTTATTGAGCCTTATCTTGTACTAATTGATCGTATTTGTGATTATGGAGTTAATTTCTGCTTTCTATTCAGATTTTTTTTTTCGCCTGGAAGCACTAATCTGGCAAAATATGCACAAATACTTCTGTGCATTTAGATGAACTTGTTATTTTGTAGACTTTGAAGAGATCCCTAAAACAGCTTACTGAATACAAATAAGGATTCACCATTTTTTTTTTTTTTTTTTTTTTTTTTAAAGTTAGAAACAGCTTATAAGATATGTCTACCATTCAGCAATTTCACATTTGCACAGGTGCTTACATGCAAAGTGCAATATAATGAAGATTCCAAATTCATCCTAAAAGGTCAAAAGGTTTTATTTGAAGTTTCCCACAAAAGGCTAAGAAATTTGGTTTATGAAAGGTTTAAATAAAATGAACTTCAAAAACTAAACTGAAATTTTTGTCAGTTTGGTTTTAAACTTTTTTTTCCTCTCAATACCATCCTATTACACAACTCATAATATTGCCACAGTTATATGTCAAGCCAACAGCACTGCCTACAATGCATTACATGGTACACACACATCCAAAAACTATACAGTTGCTAACTTCCCATGCTTTCAGGTTCCAGCATAAGGTGTACTAGAGGCGCCTTGCAAAAAGGCAACTCTTCTTGCAAGAAGCCTGAAACAGGGCCGAACCAAAGCCCCAGTTTAACATTTAATAATAGAAAACCATCTTATTGGATCTACTAAATGTTTTACTTCTTCCCAAGACAGGGGAACATAAAATGTAAACCGCTGCGTAACAGCCACAACACTTAAAAATATTATTTCACAACTTCTAACAAACACAATACCATTTTCGAATCTAAAAATCTCACTGGAGTCTAAGTAGTCAAAGTACCTTAACACTTTTTTTTTATTATATATCAAATTGCCAATAGAGAATGAAAAGAAAGACTGCCTCAAGTGTTATTTGTTATAGAAAAGTGTCAGTTAAATTCAAGGGAAAATTGTATTTCTCAGCTATAAGATTTGCAATGTTGTATAAGACTAGATGTTGGGTGGTAAAGATAGGATAGCACTTATTATGAAAAAGATGATAAAATCTCACTTTAGATGGTTTGATCACATAAGGAGAAGACTTGTGGAAACCTCAGTATGAAGAGTAAATTAGATGAAGGGTAGCATAATCATTAGGTAGAGGAAAACCAGGATTAACTATAGACAAATGTATTAAGAGGGACTTAGTTTTAAATGGCTTGTCTATATACATGGTTTAAGATAAGATGCAATGGTATCGTTTAATCCTTGTAGCTGACTCTACCTAGCGAGAAGCAATTTTGTTGTTGTTGTTTTTGTATCAGCCAATAAAAATACACTTTGAAAAGCGCAAATCCAAGATTAGTTCATGGAAGACACAGTACAATGGTAAGAGAAAACAAGTACAAATGCAAATGGCAAAAGAAACAAAAAAAACAAAAAGAAAGATATAAGTTACCTCAATGAGCCATTCGTGCTGCCCATCAATAGAATATCACTCTCAGTTCGACCCTCTAACGTCTGCACATCGACACGCATCTGTTTCAAAGCACTAATACCGATCTTATCTGTTGCCTGATATTTCCATACCTGCAATCCAAAACACCCCAAAATTCAATTTTAAAATTGATAATTGAGAATTTTTAAGCCAAAGATCACAGTCTGTCAAGCACTTGGAATCATAATCATACCGCAGGCTGTGATGCTTGTATTTTCCGGAACTCCTCGGTGAATTTACACTTGGAATTGCGTGAAGCAATGACATGATGACCATCTAACTCCCTAGCCTGAAGCAGCTTAGAGGTTCTGTTCTTAAGCTTCCTGCAACAACTCCTACTCCTTTCCTGTTTATAGCTAAAATCAATCAAGTTTTGATTTTTGACAATGATTACACTACCCAATAGGCCAAAACATGGAAAATTCATTGAAGTAAGTAAAAGGGTAACAAATATAACATTATAAATTATACCTGAGTTGAAGAGGCTTGTGGTGACTTTTGAGTATTAGGCTTTGAAGAAGAAGAACGAGAAGAACCAGGTATGGGACCCTTGATGGGGAAATACCTGTTCTTCTCTGGGTCATAGTAAAACCCAGGAAGCTCTGTCACACACACAAAAATTTAAAAAAAGAAATGGGACAAAAAACACCATTACAATTAACCTTAATTATTTTTATTGTTATTATAGGAAAAACAACAATGGTTTTAGAACAAACTGATTCACCTCGTGGTGGTTGTGGCATGATGTTGGGAACGAGAAGGACCTAACAAGCGTGAAGTTTTGTTCTGTCGGAGCAAAAAGCAATTGATTGAACCGAACAGCTTCCTCAGGGGACTGTGAAAAACGCCACCGATTTTATGCGGCGGAAGAATAGAATCAACTAAAATTTGTTTTGCACCCTCTATACAGGACTCTGGTAGAGTTTGTCTGGATTCGTTACGAAAAATAAGATTATTTTAATAATTTATTATAAATATAATTATTTTTTTATATTTAATTATAATACAATTAATTTCAAGTTGGAGCACATTTATTAAAAATTAATTTTTAAATAATATAATCTCATTTATTTAAACTGCATGGAAAATATAATTTTTATATCATAAATAACTTTAAAAAATGAAATAATTTGTTTAAATTATTCTAATATTTAATACTTAAAATTAATTAGGTTAAAATGTCCTAATTTAAAAACAATCAACTTGTATTTATAATTAAAATGCTAAAAAATTATAATATAAAGAAAATAAGTTTAATATTTTAATAATTTTATTGACATTTCTCAAATATGTCAAATTGTATTGAAAATACCTCTTATAAAAATTGTTTTAAAAGGTAATTAACCTTTTTTTTAAGGGTGAATTATGAATTTATTCAAAGAATAGCCTCCATGGCTAGAATATCTCTAATACAATGAGTGACCTCCATGGTCCAATCTTGATCAATCATATCTTTGGCTAATTCTACCAACTTATCAGCTATTATGTTACAAGCCCTAGGAGCATATTAGGTTATAAAGAAATTGAACCTAGAAGCCAACCTATATGCATCTACTAAAATGAGCCCATTACGGGACAAATCAGCTAAACTACACTCAAAATTATCTAGCACTATTTTGGCATCTCCTTCCAAAATCATAACCCTAATTCCTAATTCCTCTGCCAAATTAGGAACTTTCCTTATTCTTGCCGCTATGAATCTTCCTTTACGGTCTCGGATTATAAAACCTATCCCCATCACATTTTCACTTTCAAAGGTAGCTCCATCTATGTCTATCTTGAACACCTTAGAAGGCAAAGCTCCTCACTTGTCTAATGGCAGTTTTGAGTAGTTCAAGTGGTGCCCTTCTCTCGCTTGAGCTATTCTGAAGCATCTCAGATTGGTGGCTTGCTGCAAAAAGAGTTGGACTTGAGGTGGGTTTTCCTAACCATGCTTGATTTAGTTGATTCCATGCTCCTTCCCAAATTGATGCCATAAGTTTTCGATCCCTTGTTGGCAAAGAGCTGAAATCCCTTGGCAGCAACTCTAACCATGCTTGAAGATTCTATACATCGGCTTATATCTATACTTGTACCTACAAATCGGAGACACCCAAAGCACTACAAAAATATTGACAGGAATTGAATAAGTGCACACCTCCTCAGTGATTTCTCCATAGAGCTAATGCCCTTTCCCCACCTGAATTTTTTTTAAAAAAAGTCTAGTCCTAGTTGATGGAATATTTCTTACTGCTCTCTATGTAAAAATCTTAGTTTACGTAGAATTTTCAATTCCCAAATTGACTTCCATATCTTTTTGCATTGAGATAATATAGAGAATACCTGATTATACTCTTGGCTTTCTTGTCTCTATTAGTCAATACAAGCATTCCGTTATTACTTATATCCTCTTTTAATTGTATACTTACCTTTTGGGTCGAAAGCCCAAGCCTGAGTATCCTGAATATTTCCTTGTGCCAAAGGGATTTGCTGGATCATATCTGCTTCATGCACATCGAATAGTCTCTCTATCATATCTGTCTTCCATCTTGTGGGATTGTGTAATAGAAGCTGATTAATCCATTCAATTTCCATCTCTGTATCTTCTCTCTTCCTCACTTTAAACTTTGGCATATTGAGAATCCAAGGAGATTTTGTAATGTTAATTCTTCCCCCATTTCCTACTCTCCAAATAAGTCCTTTTTCTAGCACAACTCTTCCTTTAAGTATACTTCTTGACGTGTATAATGGATTGAGCCTAATTGAGCTGACATAAAATCCCCTCTTGCATAATATTTAGCTTTTAGAATTCTTGCCACTAAGGAATCCTCATGTTAGATAAGTCTCCATCCTTGTTTCGCTAACATAGGCAAATTAAAACTATGTAGGCCTCTAAACCCTAATTCACCCTCCTCTTTAGGCCAACACATTTTTTCCCAACTAACCTAATGTATTTTCTTAGTGTTGGTTTGGTCCCCCCATCAAAATTTAGCCATTAGACTCTCTAGTTCCATATACAACACTATAGGTAATTTGAAGCATGATATTGAGTAGGTAGGGATGGCTTGCACCATTGCTTTTATAATAATTTTCTATCCCTCTTTAGATCATAACTTCTCCTTCCATCCTTGAATCTGTTTCCAAATTCTTTCTTTCAAGGATTGAAAATAGTTATGCTTTGACCTACCTATCATAGAAAGAAGCCCTGGATAGTTTTTAAAAAACACCACAAATTGAAATCTTAAACAAGTTACAATCTGGTCCTACTCCTGTTGACTCACATTTGGGCTTAAAAGAGTTGACGATTTCTCAAAATTAATACATGCTCCTGAGGGTGCCCCATATCTATTCAAAATACCTAGAATTTCCTTACCTTCCCTCCTAAATGCCTTAGAGAAAATAAGGATGTGATTAGCAAAAAATAAGTTAGAGTCCTTGGGGGCTGCTCTACATACCTGGATTCCAACAATTTCATTTTGTAGCTCAGCTTTCTACAATAATGCAACAAATCCTTCCACACATATAACAAAAAGGGATGAAGATAACGGGTCTCCTTATCTGAGACCTCTTTGTGGGACAAACGAATATCCCAGAAAATCATTAATTATAATGGAATATGATACTGAAGAAATTCATTAATTAATTAGGTAAATCCACCTTTCACTAAAATCTAATTTTCTCATAACTACTAGTAAGTACACCCACTCCACTCTATTGCAGGTCTTAGTCATATCAAGCTTTAAAGCATGATATCCTTCCTTGCCTACTCTTTTATTCTTTATAGCATGTATAACCTCATATGCTATTAGCACATTGTCTGATATTAATCTATCCTTTACAAAAGCACTTTGTGACTCAGAGATTAGTTTAAGTAAAACCACCTTTAATATATTTGCCAAAGTCCTAATAACCAATTTATATAGCACATTACACAAATAAATTAGCCTAAAATGAGGCAAATCCCGAGGAGCTTTAATGTTTGGTGTCAAGACAATATAGATATAATTAATCTCGTGCAACAAGTCATTACCATTCAAGATATTCGGCGCAGCTCTAGTAATATCCTCTCAAACTATGTGCTAGTACCTCTAGTAAAAAACCAAAGGCATTCCATCTAGCCCTGAGGATTTTGTGGGTCCCATTTGGAAAAGAGCTTCCCTAATCTCCATTGGCGTGAATGGTAAGTCCAAGAAGGCAGCCATATCTAAATCTATTTTGCTTTCCACTGCTTCCACAAGTTCCTCAATGCCACTTGGGTTGGAGGCAGTAAAAAGCTTTGAGAAATAATTAACTGTCATTCTTTTAGTTTCATTCCTATCATAAACCCAGTCCCCATAGCTACTTTTTAGTCTTGTGATTTTATTTTTTCTCTTTCTTATAGAAGCTTTTCCATGTTAGAATCTTGTATTCATATCTCCTTCTTTAGACCATTCCACCCTAGGCTTTTAACGCTACATTATCTCCTATTTTTAAAGCAAATAATTCATTTTTTTCTTCTAATCCCGTAGCTGTGATAGGTTTTCCACAGATGGTTCTCTTTTAGCCAATCTTTCCATTCGCGTTAATTCTTCCTTAATCTGCCAATTGATGTTGCCAAACACATTTTTATTCCACCCTTTCAAGTCCTTTCTTATTCTTTCTATCGCCCTAACCATCTCCATAATATCTTGCTTTTCACCCATCTTACTCTAGGTGCCTACTATAATACCTAAAAACCCCTCTTCACTACTCCATGTCTTCTTAAAGCAAAAAGGTCTTTCCTTCTTAGTTTCCTCTTGCTATACCGATTCCTTAACTTCCAAAATAATCAGTGTGTGATTTGAATGTGATGATTGTAAACAAAAGATTTTAATACTTGGCCACAATTAGATGCTTAAGATGTTGCCAAAAAATCTATCTAGCCTATGTAGTATGTTGTTGTCCCCTTCTCTACCAGTAGACCACACAAAAAGATATCTAGAGAACTGCAAATCATAAAGCCCATAATAGTTACTTTCTTAACAGCCTCCAATTTCCCCTACACTCTAGGTATACCCCTTATTTTTTCCTTAAAACAAAGGATTTCATTAATATTTCCTCCTAGAATCCAGTAGTTTCCATCCACTCTGAACAGATTTTTTAACATGTGCCATGATCTGTATCTTTCTAATACGTTTGGATTTCTGTAGAACCCAGTGAGTTGAAATGATCTACTACCTTCCTTCCTATTTACCTTGACATCTATAAAATTGTTACTATAGGATATCAATTCCTCATCCATTTCATTTTTCCATAACATTCCAAGACCACCTTTTCTGCCATTATTGCTAACTCTAATTCCATTTGACAAATGTACTTTCCTTTTTACTCTATCAAATTCTTGACTCGATAATTTAGTCTTATTCAAAACTATCATATTAGGATCTTGTTGCCTTATTTGAAGGCTTAGAGTAGGAATTGCCACAGGGTTCCTAAGCCCTCGGCAATTCCAAGCCAAGATTTCCATTGTTTGTGGCAGAGTTGGCTTTCCAACTCTGCCGATTTCTTGCTTTTATCCTTTTCAACATCATGAGATACTTTTTGAATTTTCAAATTATTTTAGTTTAACTCATTTGCTGTTTTATCCCTTCCAACAGTATAATTCTAAAATGTCCTTTTGGATAGAATTGAAGTCATATCTTCTTGCGATAGAATCTTGATTTCGCGGGCTTGTTGCTTCCATTTCTTATCCATGTTACCTTTTTTCTTTGTTGGCTCGGATTTTATCTCATTCCTTGCCCTTGAATTCACCACTTCATCCTGGTTGGGAGATTTTTCTTTTTCTTCCTCCTTCCTTATTTCCTTTTTCAATCACAAAAACTTCCTTTCAATTCCTACTACCATTAAAGTGCACTTATATTTTTGGATAAGCTGACTTATGGCACTAGTTTCTAAATGTATATCTTCTGTCCTAATATTTTCTTCACATCCTTCCTTTTCCTTACCTTCTTGCAGATTCAATATCTCTAATTTTTTTGTTGCTTCCTTTCATCTGCTATCCCTTGTTTGAGTTCTTGGTTTGTACTTTCAAATGAGCTTCTCAAATAAGTAGAATATGTCTTACCCTCTAAAAATCAAGAATCCCCATTCTTACCTTTGGCTTTCATCCATTCCCCATACTGTCTAAGTTCATCCTCTGCATGTTCTTGATCACAATCATCAAATATATGCCCCAAGATTCTGCATCTATAGCAAAAATTTAGCAATCTTTCATACTAAATCTGAAATTGTTGCTCCTCCTTTTTCAGTCCCACCTACAACTTTACCCACTTTCTTAGTGGCTTTCTTATATCTATCAAGACTTGCATCTGTATACTTATTCCTTTTATCAACCCTCTCTCATCTACATCCACTTTTATGAATTTACCAATCACATTCCCAATTAATTGACTAATCTTTTCTATCATAGCAGCTCTTGGTAAATCAAGAATGCGAATCCAAAACAAAAAATGATCAAAAGAGATTTATAAAAGGCGAAGCTTTGTGTTATATTCTCGTATAACTAACACTAACTTATCGAAGCTCTATGGGCGGTCGTATAACACTCTTTCATAATCCTTTTTATGGAAAAATGCAAATTGCATACAATTCTACCTCAATCTTTTGAATTCCATACCTTGTTGTGGCCTCTAGACCTTTTCCATTATTCTATTTAAAGCTCCTTGTTTAAATGGTTTGATTGACACCAAAGATCCAATGAGACTGTAAGATTTACTTCCTACTTAACCTTCTTCTTATTGAATAATAATCCCTACTAAAGCTTCTTCTTCTTCTTCTTCTTCTTTTGACAATTTTAGGTCTTTCTAGTGGCTTGCCAGGTCATTTGCCATTTGCTTGCAGGAATGCAGCGAGAACTTGAATTACTAGGTTGACTTGAACAACGAATAGTGATGATTCTTGTTAGAAAAAATAATCAGTCTCCAATCGAGAACTATAGGATCACAGTGGAGATACTAGCTGAATGGACCTCAATCCTACACTAGAATGGGGCTCACTATCCCACAAAGGGGATCCAAGACTCTCACCTTTCCAAGACAGCTTCTTCGAGCAATTTCTTCGAAAGGAAAAAGATGATCATTGTTACCCTGTAATTTATGTTATTAGTTTTTTCATTTTCTATTTTATTTTAAAAACTAATTAATCTTATTTCAAACATAAACCTAAATTCAAATTATACTTCGAGACCAACTTTTTAATTATCTACATCTATCATTAAAATGAGATATATTTAGTAGAGAATACTTGATTTCTTTTTAATTTTTACTTTAACTTTTAAAAATTTAGTTACGTATATATTGCTTTTTAACAAATGTAAAATAAAATTAATTTCAATTAACAAACGTAAAATATTTTTACACAACTATTTATCTATATATAACTGCCTATATATAACTACTTTTCAAGGGCAAAGATATACCTTCTGCCTCTATCACTATTTAGAAATTTGATCTCGTTCCTATTCCCCATTCCTCATGGGGATTTGAATTCTCTTGGATATCTATAGGTTTATGCAAAAAAATATTTTAAAAAAAATTTAAAAGAGAAAAATTCATAAAAAAAAAAATCTTAAATCTAAATAAAGTATGCATAATATCCATAGTCCATTATAACACTACTCACACAAAACAATTCAAATTAACAATAAAAATACATGATGAAAATTTAATAGTTTTAACAATAATTATAAACACAAAATATAATTACAAAAATTCAAATTATAAATATCCCTACTAGCGTTTTGGTATGTGTATTAGTGTGTATGTGTGTAAGATTATTTCAGTAATACATGTGAATGGAAACTTAGCAAGTCTCCAAGAGGCGGGGGATGAGCTCCATTTAGTGAATAAAGACTATGTCCCTATCCCTGTGGGGAATAAAACTATCCCCATACTTGCTCCTATTGTAGGTGCCTGTCTAACTAGATTTTTTTGCCATCCTTAGTTCCTACTTTAGCACATGTATCCTGGTAAACTAGTCTCTCACTTGGTAGATGAAGAGATGCTCTAAGAAATTAAAAAAACAAAACAACCACTAAATGAAGTTAACTGTATGAATTAGACAATGCCAAGTATAAAACACTTAAACATCAAAACTAGTCTCATTTAAAATATCTGTATTTTTTTTTCTCTCTCAAATTTTAGTTGAAAGCTAAGGATTAATTAAAAGTTGAAGATAGAAATTCACTAAACTTGTGTTATTGTATTTGATTAATTGTCTATTTAATTTTAAGTAGGATTAAATGTGTTCTTTCTCTTAATGTCTTGCTTTCGATTTACATGTTACCAAACACTAAAAAAAGAAAAAATAATTTCTTTCTATCATAATATAAAGTATTAAATTTTATGTTTTATTAATTAATTATATAATATTATATTTATAATTTGTAAATTATTATCAAAAATAATATTCTTAATATTGTAATAATATATAATTAATTAACTAAAAAAATTGCATTTATATTATATCAAGATTAAATTTATATATTTATCCTTTACTCTCTTTTATTTTCAATCATTTATTTATTGTGAGTCAATATGTGAAAGACTAGAGATGAAATGAGGCATGCATCTGTAGATTAAAGTAGCATGAGAAGGGAGATTGAATCATGTTTCAAATAAAATTTAAGTTCCTGAAAAACTTTGGAAACAACTTTCTCAAATTTTAAACTTGGAATGCGGAAACAATTGAGTTAGTTTTAGGCACAAATATTTTCAGTAATGACTTTAAAGCAAATGAAACAAATGATTTAAAGTATAGAGCAATGAAGAGTAAAAGGGATAGAAAGATCATACAAAGAGTTTTATACTAGTTCTACCAACAACTTTGTCTATGTCTAGTCCCTAACACTTTGTTGAGATTTTATAATTTGAGTATTATTTGTCCAACCTTCTCTAAGCTTTTGTACAGAGTAGTTTTCTCAAGTCTCTCCAAGCTTTACTACATAGTAGTCTTTCTCAAGTCTCTCCAAACTTTTACAAATAAGTAGTCTTTTATCCTAACCTCTCCAAACTCACTACGACCACTAATATGTTAGGTTACAACAATCAATATTTTGAGTTTGTGTTTGATACACTTACACTAATCTCTCAAAAGAGTATAATTAATTAAGTACAATGTGTATGACTTCTCAATATTCTTAGCAGGAGGATATTATCTAATGCAGTGCAATGAGAAGATTTTCTAATTAGAAGTTACAACAAGTAACTTTCTAGTAATTCAAAAAGTTGAGAAGGTTGGAAGATGAAAGCTTTGTAAATAATTAAATAGTCTAACCCATTCTTCTTTGACTTCTAGCTTTATATAGACTTCAAAATATATCAGTTAAAATTTGTAAATCTTGAGTCTTGTGCCTCTTTGATACTTTGGTCTAAGATTGGATAGAGAAGAAACTGCTTCCTTTCTCAGCCTTTGAAAATAGCACAAAAGAGGGAAAGTAGCCATTTGATAATTCACCAACTTTTCAGACTTGTCAGCGCTTTTGTGAATCTTGTCACATCAGATTTGACTTTTGGATTTGATCCTTAAATCATATAGAAGAAGCTTTGAAGGTCAGATACTTCATGAGAAGCATCTTTCTGATGGTCACCCTTCTGGATATAGTCTTCTGGATGATTCATCCTTCTAAATAGTCTAAGTATCATCTGACATCTTGTTTTCCCTTTTGATATGGTAAAACCATCCTTCTGAACTTTCCAATCTGTTTCTTAAGTAAAAGAACATATTTACCACAGTATTCATTCCAAGAAGTGTATATTAAAGGGAAATAGGAAGGAACAATATGCTTTGTGTTGTCTAAAATTAGTTTCAGTTCAAATTGAATGATCTTACTTGCAAAAAAATACATTTACTTTGAACAAATCAATAGATGGCAAAAGATTTTATTAAAGCTTGATTTGTTACTCATCAAAACCTTAAAGCTCAATACAGTTTAAACTATGAGATAGTTTCTGCAGGGCATTGGAGCTTACAGTATCATTATCATTTGAGAAACACTTATGGAGAAAATCTTCATGGCATATCTAGGGTAAAGGTGAATACAGTACAAAAGGGGTAAAAATTTATTTTATAAATAAAGCATTTAAAAAAAAAAGAAAAAAAGTTTTGTTTGATGAACTCTTTGCTTCTCTGAGCTCCCTCCCAAAACAAAAGAAAAGGTTTTTCTTTCTCACAGTTCAATAGGTTCCTTTGAGCTTTGTCACTTGTTCATCCTCGTTGAGCAAACACTAAAACAAAATTTCTCTTTTCCTTTTCTCTTTCTTTTGTCACTTTTTCCTCCTCTCTCACCAAGAGCTCCATCTCCCTTTTTCCACTTCTTCATCTTTTCTCATCAAGCATGGCAATCTCCACCACCGGGGGCAAGGATCTCTTGCTCGCAAGTGGCTGCATTCATGATACAAGCAAAACTATCCTAACACGTTGTTCTTGATTTTCATCTCTTTGGATATAGGAATTTAAGATTATCAATTTGTTATGGTTTCGTCTAGCTCATATCAAAATTTATTTTAGAACGGTTAGCTTTTGCCATTTTATTTTTTTATTTGAAAGGCATAAAAAGGTGTGTGCAACATGTTTCTTGAATGTCCTAATTGAAAGAAAAAAGTTCTATATTTTAGTTTTTGTTCTATGTTATTTCCATGAATTGTGCTTAAAATAACACACCAAAGAATGCATTAAAGAATAGAGTATCAATAGTAGTGATTATATTGCAAAATGCTCCAAATGTGTCATTTACCTTAGTGATTTGTCGGTGTGTTTTTGGTTTATTTGTTTTATTCTTGCTCATTTCTCTCTTCTTATCTCCCTACTATGTAACCTTCCTTCCCACCACTCTTTATAATATATAGAACTTGATTGAATACTGCTAATATTCTTTGCTTTCTTCTTCCAACATTAACTTTACTATACCATTCTGTGTAGATTTCAAGACGTATGTGTGAGTTTGTGGTATCTATTTTCAAAACAAACTAGATAGGAAAGCTATTTGGCAAAAGCTCTATTGTCATCCCTAATCTTTTAATGGTAAAAGATTAGGGACGAAAATAAAGTTTATGCAAAGTTATTTTATATGTATAGTATAATCTCATAAAGCAATGTAAATTTTTGGTTGGTTGTGATTAGTCCAAAGTGTGCAATTACACAATATGCAGATTTTAAAGAGTAGATGTTACATTGGAATAAGTAGGGAAAAGGGGAATAGTGATGGTTCTAATTTTTTTAGAAGAAGGATCCTT
Source organism: Pterocarpus santalinus (assembly GCA_031439595.1). NCBI lineage: Eukaryota > Viridiplantae > Streptophyta > Magnoliopsida > Fabales > Fabaceae > Pterocarpus > Pterocarpus santalinus. The sequence goes on along the minus strand of CM062530.1, from coordinate 51,858,634 downwards.
ATTATGCAATATGATGGTTCACAAATGTACTAATTTGAAATTTAAAATACAAAGGGGATGGAATCTTAATGATGAACCAAGGTTCAACTTATTTTTCTTTTTGTTTTTAACTTTATTGACTCATTGGTTTTTGAATAAGTACAACAAACTTAAGTTGATGTATGATACAATAGTTTGTATTTGCTACTAACCTAGCTTTCTAGTTAATTAATCAAAGTCTTTTATGATATATACAACTAAGTTACTAATGATGCCAATTTGGGTTATACAACTGGAGTACAAATTATCAACACAGATATATTATTCACATATAATATTGTATCACTCATATTTGTTTTGCATGTTTATTACCAATGTGTCCACTTATTCTACGAACAACATTATCAATATTCTATCCTTTTAACGTATTGATTGCTCCTCTTTTCTTGAGGCGCATCTTGTAATTGATCTCTATTTTTCCCCTAATTGTTGTAGGTGTGTCCATCCTCTATAATTGAAGTTTATGAAAGATTGGAGCAATCATAATACACTTGTCACTATTCAACTTGTTGGTCAATGACAACTTTGATATATTGGAGCCAACTACAGAAATGGTGTTTGATTCAGATGTTAAAGAATATATGCTTCTATGAAGAGTTCTAGATGGAAGATAGTACATTCAAAAAAAGGATGACAGATAACCAAATTACTTAATACTAGCATGCACGTGAGAAGAAAGGCATATATAAAAAATACTAACAATATTAAAGACAATCCTAACTGCAGTTGTAAAATATGGGGGAAAAGATCACAATAACCAAGTGAGGAAATGGACTATAGCGCATAAAAATAGTTTTACTTAATCATTGTTACAATCTTAGCCATACAAAGTAAGGATGTCCATGGTTAACAAGAGCATCAACTTGCATGTTAAGAGAATAATCTAATTGAATGATGATATAAGGGTAACGATTAACAAGACATTCTAGTTTTTGGTCCAAGATATGGGAAAGTATGAAAATTTGCCATTTGTGGAATGAGATGTCAAGAATTATACTCATAAGGAAAGACATGTAATTAGAAAGGAATGAGATGTCAAAGCTTTGGTAAGTTACTTTATAGGATGAATGAATGAAATAGTAAGTTTTGGCATTACATAGAATTGGACCACAAGTTCCGTGTAAGGAATGTATTTTTGGTAGATGATAGAAGCCTAGAAGTAAAACTACATAAAAAGCCTTTCGGAGATATTGTGACTTTTGACACTAACATATTTGACAAATAAATATGAAATGCTTTTTGCTATATTTGTTGGTGTAAATCAACATGGGCAATCAGTGTTGCTAAGGTTTTGGTCTATTTTCAGCAAAAGATGCTAGTTTATTTTTATTGCTTTTTGAATGTTAGGTTAGATGCTTTTCAAGGAAACCACCTGGTGGTATTGTGATTGACCAATATAGAGTATACAAAAGTTGTTGAGATAGTATTGCCAAATACTTGTCATATATGGTGCTTATGACATATAATAAGAACAATCCTAGAGAATCTTAAAAGATATGTTGTACAAAAGAAGATCAAGTGTCCTATAAAAGTAGTCATTTATACAATGACACACTTACAACAGAATAATTTGATGAGAACTAGTGTTATTTATTGAAAGAATTTGAACTTAAACAAAGGAATAATTGAATGGATTGCATAAACAAAGACATAGATAGCATCTAGTCTTCTTAAAAAAGGATTCTTGGGCAACATTGTTACAACGCAACAAACTGAGAGCATATATGAGTTTTTTGATGGATATGTCAACTCAATAAATTTACAATAACTTGTCAAGTAATATGACAATGCTCTCAAAAGTAAGAAAAACGTACTTTGAAGCTGATTTCCACTTGATGAACATTATATTTTTTGCAAGTTAAACTCCCATATTGAAAAGTAATTCCAAGTTGAATATACTCATGCAAAGTTTAGTGAAGTCCAATTTAAATTTAGAGAAAAAATGAATTTTGATGCATCGTTTGAATATGTGGAAGGGATAATTGCTACTTATAATGTATTAGAAGATACTGTAGTTAGAAACTGAGCAAAGGAAGCTATGTATGAGATTGTAATTGTTTGTGACAATCTGATGTCAACTACTAATGGTTGTTATTTTAGTTTAAAGGTATTATGTTATAGACATTTCCTTCCTATGCTTGCTTTTAAAAGAATTAAACAAGTATCTTCCAAGTGTATTTTGATAAAATGGAGCAAAAAAATCAAACAAAGGCAATCATACATAAAGACCAATTACAATGTGACCGAGTAGAAGCTAAGAATAAATAAGTTTAATAAGTTATGCATTCTATGATATAGTGGCAGCCAATATTGATTGAAACTATTTATCTTTTTATTTTGGTTCATACTCTTTGATCTAACCTTTTGTATCATGAAAATGATCACAAGTTGAAGCTAAAATAACATTAGACTCTGGGAGGGTGGAGAATTATGAGAGAACATGGAGAAAATGTGGAGATCAATCGTGGGAAGCAAGACCATCATGACAACAAATGTTCTAGGCAAAGTCAAGACAAGTTGGAGGATCTGTGGTGGACGACAATATCAAGGGGTGCAAAGCTTGGGGCCTCAAGGGTCAGGTTACCAGGGTAGAAGAAATATTACTAAACGGAAGAAACTAGAGGATGTATCCTATATTGTGTTTATAAATAATATCCCAGAGTCTATATCAAAACCATGGCTCTAGCAACTATTTGATTATTAATGAAATATAGTGGACGTTTTCTTATCTAGAAAGCAAAGAAAGTCTTCCCTAACATCTTTTGCTTTTGTTAGGTTTGCAACTCTAAACGAAGCACAAATTAGAGGAAATAAGATTTCAGTTTCCATGGCAAATTATAAATGAGGAGGATGGAAAGGAAGGGAAAAGGTTAAAAGACGCGTGCAAGCTTGTGAATCACAGGACAATCTGAAAATAGGTCGACGAACTATAGTAGGAAAATCCTATAAGGATACTGTGATACAACAAGATGATCAAAAGCATTGATTGCAGAAAGAATATACAAGATATGTCCAGAATACAAAAAAAAAATGAGCAAGTAGAGCAAAACTATAAGAAAACAAGAGTTATTTATGGAGAGATTAATCAAGAAATGGTGGAAGTATTGAATTGAAGCATAGTAAGGGGAGACTTTGCGTCCTTTTAATGTACATCCAATGGCTGATAAGTTAAGTCAAAAGCTGGATTTAATTGCACGTGTGAAGGATAAAGACACTTATAAAGCTCTTATTACATTCTCTTTGAAGGTGGCAATGAAGGAATGTTTAAAAAATGATAAACAATCTCTTTAGGATTACTTTGATGAAATAAGAATCTGGTCTTAAGAGGAAGTTTGTCACACATGTCGAGTGTGGGTGAAATGCTTCAACTTTTCTCTACATGCTTGGTCTACTAATAACTTTAAAATGATTGGAGAGTTATGGGGTATGATGGTTGGCTTTGATAAATTTACTCAAGAATGTGCTGATTTTAGCAAAGTTAGAACATTGTTGGATTTATGTTATTATCCTTATATACAAGGATCAATATATCTTTCCATTGGCTATGATATATATATATATATATATATATATATATATATATATATATATATATATATAGGAAGGAGATTAGGAAAGGAAATTGCACTTTAGATTTCCCTGGTTATAACATTGACTGTGAATCTCAGATGATACAAAAAGGTAATGAAGGAATTGGAATTGAAATGACCATCTCAATTAGTGAGAAGCATATTCCGGTGGACAAGAATGTTATGGTAGTTCCCTTATTAATGACAGCACCCATAATGTTAATGTTTTAATAGGGGTTAAGATGCATGTAACAACCTCATTGGAACATGAAGATCATAATGAGGATGTAATAGATAGGAAGCCAGAGGAGAAATACATTGTAAAAGGTGGAAATATGGAGTCACAAGCAAGGTCATGATCCAATTACACCAAGAGCCTAGATGATGAAAGACGGACAATAAAGGTATTTAGAGATTTGGGCCTTCGTAACATGGGCCCAAAGAATATTTGTAATAGAATGAATAGTTTAGAGGTTTATGGCATAACCAAGAAGAGAAATATGGGCAAACAGTCTCACAAGGTAAGGAAAGCTCAGTAAGCTCGAGAACTCCTCTCGAATTTGGGCCCATTTATGGGATAGTTGAGGCTTCAGAGGAAGTATCTTTGGTCCTTTGCTCCTTACTTGAGGACGATAATGATGTAATTACTAGTGATGGTGAGGAGTCCAAACAAAATGATTGTGATAAGGAAATTAGAACATAGAACCTTAGAAAAGATCTGGGATAGATCTGGGATCTACTATTTAGGCACTTATGTAGATAGAGTGGATCGAAAGAATGCAAAAAAACAACATTCCAAGAGCACGCATAGGATGAAAAAGAAGAAAATGCAAAAATATTAGGTGAGTTTTCACCTTTAGAATGAATTTTATGTGGAATATAAGGGGTGTGGATAGAGGAATAATAGTAGAGGTGATTAGAAAGGTGGTGAGGGAGAAGAAGATACAATTTTTGGGTCAGATTAAAACAAAGAATTATGCTCTTAGTGTTCACAGAATTAGGAATTTGTGGGAGAATGATAATTTTTTTTAGGCTACTGTAAATGTTGATCATTATATGATTATAGATAACAAAGCATATTACTAGCAAATGATTTGGGAGGCCAATTTAAGTATGTTGATGGTGTTAGTTCATGTTAGGTGGTGTATCCGATTTTGCTGTGGCTATGGTTTCAAAAGTGCAAGTCTAATATGGATGGCTATTCAAGTGAAGTGGCTGTATCAGTTATTATTGTATCCTAGGTTTGTGGGTCAAGCTAGTCATCAACTGACCAAAAGTTTGTCTTTTGCTTTACTGACAGCATTTGAATAATTTTTATCTTATATATTCCGAACTCTTTGCTACAAATAACGATGATACAACCGATCTCCACCACTGTCCACCATACACTTGGTGAATTTAATCATAATTTGCACTTGTGGCTTCTTCCTTGCATAATTTGAATACAACTTCCATGGGTAAAGACATTGTTAGCAACTTTGGAGCAGATTGTCTATATTAGTTGATTAAAACCTATAGCCTTTTGTGTGTAACATGTAAGGTCAGCCACCACCAAAGAGAAAAATGTCTCAAGTTGAAAAAGTTGTGTCAAAGTATAGAAAGCAAGGCATGCAAAGAGTTGACAAGTTGCTTATTGAGATTTGTCCATGTTGACATGTTTTATTTTATTTTATTTTTGTTCCTTGACATGCTTGGCCGATAGGGTAGAAATAACTTATGTATAGATAACACTTTGTAGGCCAAGCATTTCATCAATGGATTCCTATATGTTGGGATAGGGAGCAATTAGATCAACATTTGTCTCCATTTACCATTTCAAGAACCACAAAAAATAGTATATGATAATGTAGACGAATCTCGACAAACAACTTAGCAACTGTTTATGTGCCTTACTTTGTATAGTTCTATACAACTTTCTTAATTTGAAACTTTTTCTTTTTATGGTGGTTGAACTTTACATGTTACACATAAAGGATTATTGATTTCAATCACTTGATTTGGACAACTCTCATCCAAGGTGCTTGCAATGTCTTTGCTCTTGGAAGTTGAATACAGACTATGCAACAAAGAAGCCATGAAATGCAAATTGCAATTAAATTCATCAAATGTACAATGGAATATATCCGTTGTATCATCAAAATCTATATTTACTCCTCCCACATTATGAAAATGCTTGCATAACGTATTAAACCTTTTATTCTTGGCTTCGACTCAGTGGCATCATAACTGCTTTTTATGTATGGATGCCTCCATTTAATCTTTTTGCTCCATCTTGTCAAAATATATTTAGACGACATTTATTTATCTCTTTCAAAAGTAAGTAAACAAAGGGACTGCCCACACATAATACCTCTGAACTAAAATAACAAGCATTAGCAACTAACATCAAATTATCACGATTAAATACAACCTCACACATAGCTTCCTTTGCTTGGACTTCAACTACAATCTCCTCCAGCACATGGTAAGTAATAATTGTCCCCTCTATACATTTAAGAGATGTACTACAATTCATTTTTTTTTCTTTAAATTTAAATTGCACTTCACCAAACTTTGCATTATTATGTTTAGCTTGGAATTTCTTTTCAACAAAGGAGTTTAATCCACAATGAATTATAGTGTTCATTGAGTGGAGATTAGCTTTCAATTTCTTTTCTATCTTATTATTGAGAGCATTGTCATATTACTTGACAAATTGTTGCAAAATTGTTGTTGAGTTAATATGTTCATCAAAAAAATGCATGTGTGCTTTCACTTCACTATGTTGTCAAAAACCATGCCAAAAATTCCTTCTTTAAGAAGATTATAACCTATCTATGTCATCATTGTATAATCCACTCAACCATTCATTTTGTTCAAGCCCAAATTCTTTCAATAAAGAACACTACTTCTCATCAAATTCCATTTTTTTTTTTGTGATTATTTCATAAATAGCTACTTTTATTACACACTTGATTTTCTTATATATAGCAAATCCTTTAAGCTTCTCTAGGGTCTATGAGTATTCGGCAAAATCATCTCAATAACTTTTTGTATAACCTTGTATTACTCAGTCACAATACGACTAGGTGACTTCCATAACATGCATCTAACCCAACATTCAAAAAGCTAGACAAATGACCCATTGTCTTTTGCTAAAAGTAAACCACATCCTAGAAACACTGTTGCCTATGGTGATTTACACCATCAAATATAGCAAAATGTATTTCATATTTATTTGTTAGATATGCTGTGTCCAAATTCACAACACCTTTAAAAGCCTCATATGTAACTTTGCTTCTAACATCTGCCTAAAATACATTCCTCATATAAAACTCATCATCCAACTCTATGTCATACCAAAAATTACTATTTTGTTCCTTCATCCTACAAAAGTAACTTACAAAAGCTCTAGTATCTCCTTATTTTCCAATTGCATGTCTTTTCTTGTGAACATAATTCCCAACATTTCCTTCAACAAATAGAAATTTCTCATACCTATATCTTAGGTAAGAAATAAAAATGTCTTATCAATCCTCATCCCTATAGTATCATTCAATTGGATTGTTCTCTTTAGATGCAAGTTGACACTCTTGTTAACCTTGAACATCCTTTCTTGCCTTTGTACAACTAAGATCATGACAATAGTCAAGAACAATTGTTTTTATGCACCACACTCCATTTCTTCCCTGGTTGTACTCTTTACCTTACATTTTTCAATATAGTTGCAATGTTCTTTAATAATTTGGTATTATTGACACATGACTTCCCTCTTGTATGCATGCTACCATCAAATAATTTAGTTGTCAATCATTTTCTTTTTTGAATTTCTTATCTTCCATCCAAAAATCCTTTTGTAGAAGCATACTTTCTATAACATGAATTAACATCTTCTTTCAAATCAAACATTATTCTTATAATTGGCTCTAGTGTGTGTTTGGTTTTGTATATATAAAATTGGTTCTTGATGAAATTAATTTTGTTAGAATTGATTTTAGTTAAAAGTGATTTTGAAGTAAAATGACTTATGTTTGAAAATTTATTTAAAAAGCAAGTTTGTCTTTTGAAAATATCTCACTATGAAAGTGACCACAAAAGCAACTTTTTTTTTTTGATAATTGGGTAAAGCTCAACTCTTACAAAAAGAGGAGCAATTATGATATATAAGAGTCTATAAGAAATGGCACAACACACAACACATGCTCTTCTAAACACGGAGTATAACAACACAACACACTAAACTCAAAATCTGGAACATGGTACACGAGCCCAAGGGACCTCGAGACCAATTTTGGCTGCACTGAACATCTTTTGCACTCTTTTAACTTCTCAGCAAGCTTCTCAAGAAGAACCATTGGCTACCATAGCTACTGGCCGACCACCTAAACATCTTGGAGACAAACCTCAATTTTCTCTCTGTCTCTTTATCTCTATCTTCTTCCTCTTTCTTATTCTTGCAATGAAAACTATATGGTTGAGAGAGATTGCCAACATAAAGTGAGAATACCCAATCCAAAGCCATATATGCCAATCACCCACATCCAGACCATCCACAGCCCCACCTTCACACATCCAAGACTATGAGTCAAGTCTCAACCCATAAAATGGTTGATGGTCCAAAATAAGAAGAAGGGAGAAAGCCATCTTCACTAGATGTTACGCCTTAGCAATTATCTCTTCAAATACCTCAAACCACCTGCAAGATATTAAAAAAAAAAAATCTACAACTATTGTCTAAAAGTAACTTCACGTGAGCTATATCATATCAGAAACTTAATATATATCCTCAAAATACTAAACACAAATAAAAATTTAAATAAACTTTCTCAATTTCTCCAACCTCACAAATGCAGCAGCATAAAAATTATTCAAGTTTTCTTTGCCAATCTGACATGTACACCATTGCTTCAGTTTGTTGGCCTAGATGGAGGTGGAAGCTGTTGGTCTAGCACATCCTTTCAAAAGCACCTATGGATCCTACACCTAAAGCATAAAAAGAAATGAACACAAACAAACTCTAAACCCCAGTCATGAACTAGCACAGAACAACCATCGCTGCACAACCATCTCTATAATAGAACCACAACCACTAATGCCCACTGCCGTGGACTACCTTTCCTCCAAGATGATGGGTTGTAGTTGACTGCGACCATCAAGTAAGCCTAGCCATCTTGCTACCGTTGTAGTTGCGCTATTGGTAGACCTATTTCTAGCTACCACTATTGAGCCACTTCATCTCTCTCTCTCTCTCTCTCTCTATTTCTTTGGTTAGGGTAGGGAAGCGGGGTTAGGTAAACCTTAAATCCTAAACCACAAAAGCAACTATTTCTTGCTTCTAATCGAATGAGATTTTGCAAGTAAAATTGATTTTGAAAGCAAACATTTAGACTTTTTTTTTCTAATCAAATCATGGTTGCCATCACTTTGTCAAGATTTTGGGTCCCCTACTAAAAATCCAAACATGCACCTAATGTTTTAGAATTGTTGTTGAAGCCATCAACATAATCAATAGGTTCAACAGCAACAAGTGTATCACAGTTGCTTAAATCCTACATTAACTTCAATTATAGAGGATGATCTCACCAACAAGAAAAAAAAACATAGATTAGTTATAAAACGCATCTAAAGAAAAGAGGAACAAGCAATATGTTAAGAGGATAGAAGATTGGATAATGTAGTTAATAGAATAAGTGTACGCATAGGTGTTAAACGTGCAATGCAAATATGCATAGGTGTTAATAGTATATGTAGATAATATCGCAGACCATAATTCTTAGAAATAGATTGGCTACAAAAGCCAAGTATCATGCTTTGGTTGCCACCACTTGCAAAGTTCAACAGCTAACATACCTTTTCAAGGACTTTCGAGCTTATTTCATCTCCCTAGCAATGTTGTATTATGCAAAAATATGCTCTTCACTTGACTACCAACCTGATGTTTCACGAGAGAAAACTAAGCATATTGAGTTAGATTGTCATCTTGTGAGAGAAAAAATACAGACTAGTCTTATTCATTTGTTACTTATTTGACCCCAATCACAACTTGCTGACTTGTGTGCCAAGGCTTTAACCTTAAGTCTTTTTTCCACTTGGATTCCAAGCTAGGCATGATTGATAGCCATGCTCTAGCTAAAGGGGGCTATTAGAGACTTATTTATGGTAGTTAATGTTAGTTAATGATTGTTAGTTAGAATTAGTTTGCTACTAAAAGAACTAGTTACTTGCGTATATAAGGAGTGACTAGTCTTGTAAATTTTTCTCATTAATTCAGTTTTACTCATTCTCTGATCAGAATCTTTATCTTTGTCTCTGTCTCTGCCTTTTCTTGATCACTCTAAGGTTTTATAGAAAAATCTGCATCTAGGATTCATGGGGTGGAAGAGAATTTTTTTTTTTTTTTAATGAGCAGCCTAAACAAATTGTATCGGAAGAACCTGATTCAACAAAGCATGACAAGTAACGCATGCTACATGTCATGCTTGTCAATAGACTGAAATTACAAATCCCACTTGTAGTAAGGATGTACATGTGGCGAGTGGTGGTGTGTCCTTCGAGGCCGGCTATTTTGGGTATTTACCTACCATATGTCCCTATAGAATACAGGTGCATCTTCTAAAATGTCAAGGGCAATTGCCCCTCACCCAAAATTTTCCAACTTCATTCAATACTCTAGTATACATGTAAAGATACTTTAGGTTTTCAATTGCTTTGACTCTCTTATTTAGAAAGGGAAAGAAAATGGATTACGAGATAAATGATAAAAGCCCTTATTAGAAAAAAAAAAAAGGGCTAAAAAACACCAAATTAAGCACAACAAAGGAGAGAAGTAAATTCCAATTCATATATGTCTGCAAAGAAATATGATAGTTACATGAATTCATAGACATATATAAGCCATGCTCAAGTTGTAATCACGAGAATAGGAATTCCAATATACATTCCAAAGTGCATGTGATTACATTTACAAGTGATACAAACAACTCTTCTTAAAAAACAAAATTTCCTATGAAACAAATTGAAATTGAAAATTAGTAGTGAGGTTGTCTACAATACAAGCATATTGAATCAATCACAATTAATAAATGATTTGATATTTTTAGGTTTAAATTTCTTTATATCATATAATATGTATAAAAGCATTACTTACTCTAATCCAATGTGAACTAATATGGATCATATGCGCCTAAATGTTATAGCTCAAGTTGTATTTTCAAGCCACTTAATTTCTAAGGTCAAAGCTCACTTGGACCACTTTACTTCTTGTTAGATCATGTGGTTATTTTCTAATTTAGATTGGTTTCTATTTATTTCATGTTGTTATTTGCTTTCAGTAAGCTGCTATTCAACTAGGAAGAACCTCGATTGTAAGCAATAAATTAAGAGATGTGTTATTTGAATATTTTAATTAAATATCAATGTGTAGGATTGGGACAACGTATGATTTATGTATTGAAAAACACTAATAATTTTTCTCTTTTAAATTTTTAATTTGGTTGGTTTCTCATCCACTCGTATGATATCTAAGAAGGTATCCAATACTTCAAAAAAAAACAAATTATTGAAAAAAGATATATAAATTTCTTGATAAATTAACTACCAATTAGCTTATCTTTCTGGCTAGTGTGTGCCTACTATAGCAACATGAACTAAAATATTATAAACTACATGACATGAAGGAAAAGAGGTGACATGACTTTGACTTTGCTATATGGACTTTGAAATGTTGTACTTAATTTTATCATATTGTGAAATTTCGTTTCAGATTATTGGCATTGAGGGTTTGAACTTGGAAGAGTGAAAACTGAAATTTATATACCTGATGTAGGTGGCATATGCTATGCACCGCCTTAAGTTTGGTGCTTGATGCACCAGGCCAAATCTAAGAATGAAGATTTATAATACATGCATACAACCAATCGCTGTAATACACCCTAAAATTTCTCTCTCTCTCTCTCTCTCTCTCTCTCTCTCTCTCTCTCTCTTAACTCCTGAAACTGCCCTGCCATTCACCTCCAACCCACTGATGCATGTTTCGATGAGCCAGTGGCAATGCATGTGACTAAGACCTACAAGCACCCATCACTATCCCCACCGTTGCCATCGTTGTCATCATCGAGGTCATTCTCACTGTTATCATCGAGGTCACTCTTGCCACTGCTATTGAGGTGGTCAAACTGACCAACGATGAAACATGGAGAGCAATGTCGCCATAGTCACAGGGGCCATTGTTGCCGTCATCATCGAGGTAGTTCTCGCCATTATCATCGAGGCTGCTTTTGCCATCACGGACACCACTATCAAGGTGGTCAGACTGATCAATGATGGAACACAGAGAGCGATGTTCCACCATGAATAACGATGCCTACAGTGAGACGAAAAGGTCATGGAGAGAGAGGGAATCAAAAGAGAGAGATGGAATATCGGAATGAGAAATTTCTATAATGTTTCACAAGGTAAAGGTATAAATTTACACTACAAGATTTGTACCATGAGATGGCCTAGTGCATCAAGACCAGAGTTTTTATTTTGTCTAGAATATATCCAAAGGTGCATTATGCTGTGCACCGAGTGAATTTGGTGCACAATGCAATGCATAATCAAATAGTCACAATTTGATTGGAACACTAATACACTAATGATTGTGATACATAGTAGTTTTCTTCTTTCTCCTATTCCTTTGAAGCACTCTACTACCATTTGAGCCAAGTTGCAGAAATGGAACATTGACGACGAGAATGTGGCGATGATAGTTCACAGAATCTCCGGCTGGTAGTTGGTGGTGGCAGGAACCTACGCTTCATGGCTACGCGGCAAGGTCAAGTGAGTTAATGGGCAGTTGCAAGTTGCAAGTTGTAGAAAGGAAGCAAAGGTTAAGGTGGCAGGGCATGTCATGGTTGGCTGTACATAGAACTGCGACAAGCTGTAGTGGTTCTAGGCATGAGAGGTTGCAAGTTGAGGCTGAAGGCGGTAGTGCAAGGTCTATGATGGAACTTTGGCGTGGAGGCGATGATGTTAAGGTGAGGTGAGGCGTGGGCATGTGATTGCAGAGAGGGGTGTGAGGTTGGGTCTGTGGTTGTACATTGTGGGTTTAGAGGTGGTGGGTTGAGGTGGCGGTGTCAGATCGTGCAATGGCAGTGATTCGCTAGAATGGATAGGAAGGCAAACTGCAAATGTAGAGAGGAAGTAAGGCATGCATACAGTGGATCATAGGTCACTGAAATATCAATAGATCATCAATCCTTATCATTTGATCACCTGGATGCATGATTGCATGGTGTACCAAACTTTAGGCGGTGCATGACGAATGTCGCCTATGTCCAAATCAATTGTTGACTTATCAAATCTAGCACAAGTCCCTTCAAAGGAGGGAGCATGTGGACATGTTTGTTTTTCATTTTTGATGGCTTCATCCGTACAGAAGGTTCTGCTTGAAAAGTTGTATGAATAATTAATTTTGAAATATAGTCTAAGTCCTCCTACTTATTATTGTCGGTGGCTGTTATATGTTAAAAATTATTCATGTTTATAAATAGATAATTAGTGACGGTGCTCATGCTAATTTTTTATAGTAGTTGGTGCATTTGGTTTTTAGGCTTTGGAGCAATAAACACATACACCTCTATGGCCATATTTCAAAGCCCTAGATTTGCTTATTTTTATCGAGTATTTGAGATCCCATAAAAGTATAACTCCCCCAACACCTATTACTTTATACCTATAACTCAAACTCAAGACCACTAATCAAAAGAAAAAAAGCATTTATCACTCGAACCGATCATATGTTGATCCTAGATTTGCTTCTAAACATGTTGGATGTGGAGATGGTTGATGGAAGTCAAAGCACGTTTCGATAAGGAAATAAGTTTAAGGGGGGGATCAAGACGGGTAATGGCAAGCGCCAAATGGAAAGGATCAGGAGGAAGCATGACACATAACTCTTGGAGAGAATGTTGTTGAGTTGTCGAACATGAATATTTTTATATTGCATGACACGTCAGTTTTACATTTGAGAGTCTCTTGCCATTCAAATTGTACATTTTAATAAATTATATTTTGATGTATTATTTTGTTATAAATATTATTACCCCTGTAAGCAGTCAAATAAGTAAGTTACGATGATACAAACAGTAACATTAATTAGTTAGAAAGAACAAAAATTTTAATAGACTTAAGCTAGATTTTAAAGTAACTATCAGATAAAATAAAGTAGAGAGATGACTAATCTATCAAAAATAAAAAAGATTTAATTTTGATAATTTTTTATAGGAATTTTGATATATTAATTATTTTATACTATCATCTAATTATAAAAGTTACATCGTTAAAAGTAAATAACTCTTGTTATAATTACCTCCAAGACTATATAGAAGATAAAATATAATCGATTGTCAGTTTAAAACATTTTACACTAAAAGTAATTTAAAATTAATTTCATAAAAATATACCAAGTTATTTCAATAAAAATTCCAACTATAAAATTTTGATTAGTTGTCTAACATTTTTTATATCTGAAAGCTGCAAATTCAGTACGTATACGGAACTCCAGAATTGAAGTAGCTAGCTAGAAATTTCATGCTCGGACCCTCGTGATACGGCCAAAAGGCAACCCTAACTTGAAAATGACATGGCATTAATACTGATTCAGTAGTCAGCATTAACGGTAGACTAAAATACTATTTTAATATTTGAAAATATACATTTGTTATTTGTTATTAATTTTTTTTGGTGAATTAATTTGTTATTAAGCTAGTCTTTTAAAAACTAATTTTTATCATTTTGATCGTTTAAAGTTTAAATTCTCAATATTTTAGTTACTTCATCTAAATAGTAAAGGTGAATAATTTGTAAATTAAACTCAATAGAAGACTAATTAAAACGTTAGAAATTTAAATTTTGAGAGATTGAATATATAAAAATATAAATTTAGAAGAAAGTTATATAGGTATGTGCTAGCAGCCATCATGAATTGTGACTCGAACCACCAATAAAATATGGTTTAGAAATTAAATCTAAGTTATGATCATATATGAGTGGAAAGTTGATCAGGTAAACAAATCCTCATTGGTCATAATTAATTATTTTTAATTTGACTTTCATGTTTTAATATTTTTAGACTAGTGTATTTAACTCAAGTGATGCACAAGTATGAGTTATGTGTAATATATATAATATAACTTAATATAATAATTTATTATTAAAATTTATATTAAGATATAGTTATCTAAATTAGTTTTAAAATATTTATAAAATTAAAATATGTAGAAAGAAATAATAAAATGTATAATTTTGGTATTTTTATTGAATAAAACTAAGCTATTTTAAAGAATATTTGTATAAATTAATTCAATATAATAATTAAATATTGAAAATATAATTTATTTTGTAACTTTCTTTTTCAATTTTAAGTGATAATTCAACAACTGAAGAAGAAAACTCATTGCATTTCCATCTTCCTCCTCTTTATTAAAAAAATATTTTGTTTCCCTCTTCCTTACTTCATTCAACCTCCTAATAATAATTTATTAAAATAAAGTAAAGAAAATATATATTTATCATAACACTAAAATTTAATTTACGATATATTCTTGCAATATTTAAGTAAAATGTCAATAATTAAAAGAAAAAAATTCATTTGCTTTCCTACCTCCCACATTCTTTAGTATTCTAATTAATAACAAATTCTTAAAACTAAACTGAAGATATCTATAATATTTATTTATAATTTCTTTTATAGGAATTTAATATAACCTCAGTACGTATATATATATATATATAAGAAAGACATCCCTTTGATCTTATTAAGTGTTTATATAATTATTTACAGATCATCCACTAACATCATCCACTAACAGAAAAAACCTAAACCTTGAATCCGTCATGTTTTAATATTTTTACATTAGAATTGAAATATTTAATTTGATTACAATAGCTTCTGGTGCTCTAACGAGCACGTTACTATTAGAATATTGTTTTACTCCAGCTGCCTGGCGTAAGTTGATTTGGCAAATAAAATATTAGAAAGATTATATTTCTACGGTCAAGTAATATACAGAACTTCTTATTTTTCTAGTTTTTAATATTACAGTCAATTTTTTCACATAAAAAAATATTAAAGTTGATTTTGTTACATATAAATCTATTTTACTTGTAGATGATGTTAACTGTTTATTAAAATATAGATAAATTATACATGTATGCAGCTTATCCATAGGAGAGACAATCATTTGCTTTATTTCTATAATCTTTTTGGTCAAAAAAGTTTTTATATGATAATTAATCGTAAAATCAAACATTATTAACAAAAGGATTTACATTCAACTCTGTCGTAATTAAGTTTGAACATAGACAATTGATAGAGAAAATACAACCAATGTTGCGCAATAACACACAGCCCTATTTGGTTTATCAAGGCTCGCTCAATTTAGAGTCAAATTGTTTTCTCAAAATATTATATTTATCGAAAGACCAATTTCTTTATTTATTCAGAAGATACACACACACACACACACACACATATATATATATATATATATATACAGAGAGAGACAGAGATAGAGAGAGAGAGAGAGAGAGAGAGATTATTAATCAATTAGGTATTAATTTATAATTTTATATTAAAATTTTAAAATACTTACACTGACTCCTTAAAGCTCACACTTCACTTGATATTTCTTATTTATTTTAGAAATTAGATAAATTTTCTTTACTTTGTTATTTATAAAAAAAATAATATAAAAATTATACATAAAATAGTTGAGGTACGTATAATTTCACAAAGAAAGGAGTGATCGGATTATAAAAAATAAGAGATACAAGTTTAATTAATTTCCCAAATAGAATAAGAGGAGTGTCGACTACAATTAATAGTGCTATTACTACTAAAATTACATGCACTCAAGTTAAAAATCACCCCAAGTCTAATTATTAATTACAAGAGCCACATTTTTTTTTTTTGAAAAAATAATGTTTTATGTAATTTTTTCGTTAGAATGTTCAATATAATTAGGCATCATTCCCATAGAAACAAATATAATTAGGTTTCATGAGGTGAGTATAATCTGTTTTAATCATCTGTCTAATGCATGCACGTGGAATACTACCGTAAGGGAATAAACAAAAAACGAACTGCGCAATTCCATTTGATTACATCAATACTAGGATAAAGGAAAGACCTGAGAATTTATGCTGCCATTTGACTCATGACTTTTTAGACAGCGTGACTCAGCTTTGATTTTGTAGCCATGTTTGGCGCTTGTGATGAAACGAAGCGATGAATATGATTGTTAATTAATAGTTTACCATTCAGCGAAAAATTATAGCTAATGGCTATGATATAATTTTACTCCATTTTCTTAGAGTTTATTAAAACTGCATTTAATATAGGAGACCGCATTAATTATTACATGTGTTATAAGTTAAAATGTTAAGTCATTCAAATTGTAAGAATGTCAGTTCGTTAAATCTTTTGGCTTTTCAATCGGTATTATCTACTAAAAATAATCATATTCAAAATATGATCAAGCATTAAATGTGGGTACATCTTCTAACCTTGATCTTCTAACTTTGATGCTAATCAAATAAAACTTTTAAAGTTAATCCCTAGTTGCTATATAAAGGTAGCTTCATATGGTACCCAATCAATTGGCACAACTCAAATAATTCATGCATACATGTTGATTCAGCTAGCAAGAATCAACTAATTAAGCACATTTCAACTAGTCTCTCCGTCATAATATCTCTATACTCTAGTGCAATAATAACCTAACATGGGAACGCTTCCCTTGTTGCACTACTCTGTCCTCTTCCTAGTTTTACTCCTCACCTTCAAGCTTTTCTCCCAAAGAGGAAGATTCAGAAACCTCCCACCAGGTCCCCCTCCTCTTCCCATAATAGGCAACCTCCACCACCTAGAAAAGCCGCTCCACCGCACCTTCCAACGCATGTCACAAAAATATGGCCCTATCTTCTCCCTATGGTTCGGTTCACGTCTTGCAGTCATTGTTTCGTCACAATCAGCGTTCCAAGATTGCATCACCAAAAACGACGTCGTATTGGCGAATAGGCCACGCTCTCTCTCGGGCAAGCACATCTTCTACAACTACACCACTGTAGGGTCTAGCTCTTATGGCGAGCACTAGCGCAACCTACGTCGCATCACTTCCCTTGATGTTCTCTCAACTCAACGCATTCACTCATTCGCAGGAATTCGAAGGGACGAAACCAATAGGTGTGTGTTTTGGAATTTTCCCCCCTTATTTAAAACAATTTATAATCTTAAGTAGATCAAGATCCTCTTATTTATTTATCCATTAACATGAGCGCTGAGGAGATATTATAAGATGCTCTTAAATCAAGAAAAAAAGGTGTGCTCAATTTTATTTATGTATCAATATATTACCTTTATAGATTAGAGAAATTCTTAAATGTTCCCAAAGTAAGAAAAATTTTATTCTAGATTATTCATAATTTAACACATTAATTCTGTGAGCTATTATGGTCTTCCATTTTTCTAATATTTTTAATGTGATAGTTGATATGTCAAATGATGAATGGTATATTAAGAACAAAATTTTTCTTTTGCTTTGAGTCTAAAAATGTCTAAAAATTTCTCTATGGGCTATCACAGTCTCTCATTTTCATTATATTTTAATGCAATAGTTGATGTTTTAAGTAATAAATGAAATATAATACTTTCTTTTTTACCTGAGAACATATAAGAATTAATAAGACCTACAATTATTTATTTAATTAATTAATTTTGTTTCTATGTCTTTCTCTCTTATATTATAATCTTTTTGTTAGTGTATAATAAGAGACGATTGTACAATATGTTTGATTTTACTTTTGAAACCTCAAAATTATAATTTGGACAAAAGCTACTAAAGACCAACTTTTGCCCGAACCATGATTTGAAGTGCTCTAAAAGCAAAATTAAACACACTAGTAATCCATCTTAAGATTTTTTGAAACAAAAGAGATTACTTTTTAAAATTAATCTATTATCTAACATGCCTCTAGGTTGATAACAAAGTTGGCCAAAGACTCGTGCATGGAGTTTGGTGAAGTGGAGCTAAGTTCCATGTTCCACGACATGACGAACAACAACATGATGAGGATGATATCAGGGAAAAGGTACTATGGGGATGATGATGACATGAAGGATGTGGAGGAAGCGAGGGAGTTTAGGGAGACGGTGACAGAGTTGCTGCAATTGGCGGGGGTGTCTAACAAGGCAGATTACTTGCCTTTCCTGAGGTGGTTTGACTTTGAAAATTTGCAGAAGAGGCTGAAGAATATTAACAAGAGATTTGATTCGTTCTTGAATGCACTCATTCATCAGCACCGTAGCAGGAAGCAGCGTGAAAATACCATGATTGACCATCTCCTGAATCTGCAAGAATCGCAGCCTGAGTATTACACTGATCAAATCATCAAAGGGCTTGCTTTGGTAATAATTTTAAGTTTTAGTTTGAGAAAATATTATATAAAATAAAAAAAATACATGCTCTTAAATCGTAATTAATATATGTCAGAAAAAAAAATTAGAAAATCAAAATTTTTATCCAAAATTATTTACTAGATTTGTGTGATATTTTATTGACTTTTCAATTAGTAAGTAGTTTATACTCTATACTATTTTATTTTATCCAATAGTTATATATATTGTTTGTCGAATCTGACTATTTATTCTAGTCGTATATCATTGGCTGGTTATGAAAAATCTCCATCCTTTATTTCAAACATACACGTGAAATTTTAGGCATATTAGCTTGAAAATTAAAATCAATGGTGGAGATTATTTTTGAAGAATTCGTTGATTATATATGCTTCACCAATAATATAGTAACATTAGATTTATGTTTTTCATTTTTTTTTTAACTTTATTTGATTGACTTGAGTTGTAGGCTATTTTCTTTGCCGGGACAGACTCTTCAGCTGTGACTTTGGAGTGGGCGCTATCTAATTTGTTGAATCACCCAGAGGTGTTGAAGAAGGCAAGAGATGAATTGGACACTGAAATGGGACAAGACCGCTTGTTAAATGAATCAGACCTTTCAAGACTTCCTTACCTTAGAAGTATTATTCTTGAGACACTTAGGTTGTATACCCCAGCTCCATTGCTTATACCACACGTGTCTTCAGATGACCTCACTATCGGAGGATTCAATGTTCCACGAGACACTATAGTGATGATCAACGCTTGGGGGTTGCAAAGAGATCCTGCGGTGTGGAGTGAAGCCACAAGTTTTATACCTTAGAGATTTGAGAAAGAAGGAGAGGAGAAAAACTTAGTTGTATTTGGGTTGGGAAGAAGGGCTTGCCCCGGAGAAGCCTTGGCTATGCATAGTATTGGCTTGACTTTGGGATTGTTGATTCAATGCTTTGACTGGAAACGAGTAAGTGAAGAAGAGATCGATATGAGAGAGAGAAATTGGTTCACCTTGTCAAGGTTAATTCCATTGAAGGCTATGTGCAAGGCACGCCCAATCATCAACAAAGTTTTGAAGTAATTAATTATATATTTAGTAGAGTTGTGTGAGGATGTATCTATGATACAAAGAAACATTTAATTTTCAGTATTTTGGTTGTACACGCAAACAAGTACAAATTGATAATATTTGTAATAAAATAAGTGTACAAGGGCAAACTATGTGGAACTGGGTATGTGTTAGGAATAACTACATTGGATACAACCTGGTTTTCTCAAATAAATTACTTTAATTATTACTCACATTACCTGTGAAAAAGAGAAATTACGTTTGCTTTCTTAATACTTTTGCTGCTTGGATGAATATCTATATAATAAAACCTTTAGCGCCACAACCTAACATAGTCCTTGAGATCATTGCAGTAGAGGAGAGTTCTCTGAGCTCAACAGATACATGGTTTGTCATGTTAGTGACGGGAAAAGAAAGAAGAGCTCCTTGAGTTGGGTTTGAGGATGATGACTCCTTTCATATTTGGGTTTCTAGTGTCATTTCTTATATGCTTTGTTATAAACCTTTTTTTGTTCTGATACAGGAAACATAAGGCTCAAATTGAACTCTCATACCGAGAGGAGCTATGCAGAAAGATTACAAAGACCAGTTCAAAACACATGAAATGCAAAAGCATAACAAGACCATAACGCCTAACGAATTAAGTACTTAGGAGCATTACTATCCAAGAGAATCCATATAATTGAAAAACTATATATCAAAACAGAATCAGCCAGGAGAAGATGTTCATTTCAAGGTACCTTATTGCAAGCAACATGTATTGACAGTTTACCATCAATAACATATATGCCTCTCTTCAAGTCCTCACCTCATTCAACTTAATTATATATATCTGTCAAAATGGTACTAGATACAAGAAGAAGGAAAGAAATCTTGAGACTAGAAAGGAAAGATGACAGGGTAGCAGAGGCGAGAAAATGGCATAGCATATACTAAATGGTGAATCTCACTAAGTATGTACAAGTAATTCAGTTTATATACATGATACTGAGGTAGCTTCAGCCACAAGTCATAGATAACCAATGCTATAACTAACATTAACTCCTTAACTAACTAGTGATGAGTCATTAGATCTTTCTTAGCTAACACTAACTACTGTAGAAGCTATAGATAAGGTAACAACCCCCCTCAAGCTGGGAGTATGGAGATCAAGCATTCCTAGCTTGACATAACATGCAATGAAAGGACCAGGAGCAAGTGCTTTAGTGAGGATATGAGCTATGTGATGAGAACTAGCAACAAGCAACAATTTGATAAGGCCACCTTTTACCTTATCTCTAACTACATGATAATCATTTCTATGTGTTTTGTTCTCTCATGGAAGACTTGATTTGCTGCAATATACAATGCTAATTAATTATCACAATAAAGAGCAATTTGTTTCTTCAATGGAAGTTGGAAATTTGCCAAAAGATTGGCCAACCATTGGCCTTCACAAGTGGGTTGGGCCAAGGACCTACACGTAGCCTCTGAGGATAACCCTGCCACTGTTGTTTGCTTTTTATTCTTCCATGAAACTAAAGATGAGCCAAGAAAAAGCAATAACCAGAGAGATGGACCTTCCGGTGTCAAAACACAAACCCCAATTTGAATTAGCAAAACCTGTGAGGACCAGATCCGAGAAGGAAGAAAAGAACAAGTGGGCTGCTGGAGAACCTTTAAGGTACCTCAAGGCCCTATGAGCAACCTATTAGTGACCAGTAGTAGGACAATCCAAATATTGGTTTAATTTTCCAACTACAAAAGCGTATCTAGCCTAGTATTAGTTAAGTAAAGTAGTCTACCAACAAGTCTTCTATAACTAGACACATCAGAAAGTGGTTCACCACTTTCCTTGGACAGTTTCAAGCTGTAATCCATAACGGTTAAGGTAGGTTTGGCTCTTAGCAGTCCACAATCTTGAAGGAGGTCTAGTGTATATTTTCTTTGATAGAGGACTAAACCTTTCTTACTCCTAGCAACTTCCATGCCTAAGAAGAATTTTAGGTCAACAATGTCTTTGATTTTGAATTTGTCATCAAGTAACTACTTAATGAACTAGATTTCTTGCAAATCATTGCTAGCAAGGACCAAATCATTCACAGAGACAAGGATCGTAGTGAAGCCTCAAGAGGTGGACTTGGTAAAGATAGATAATTTGACTTGAATTAGACAAAACTAGAGCCAACCAAGACTGAGGTGAGTTTGGTATTCCATTGCTTGCTAGCTTGTTTGAGGCCATACAATGATTTTTGGAGCTTGCAAACCAACCCAAATTAAGAAACTTTAAGTCCCGAAGGCACCTTTCTATATACTTCCTCCTCAAGATCTCCATCTAAGGAAGCAGTATTAACATCTAACTGCTAAATAAACCAATTCTTGGCAATTGCAATAGACAACGATACCTGAAGAGTAGTCATTTTTACCATTAGATTGAAGGTATCAAAGTAGTCAAATCCGGGAGTTTGAGTGAATTCTTTGGCCATCACCCTAGCCTTGTGCCTTTCAATTAAACTATCAGGGTTAAATTTAACCTTAAAGACCCATTTACACCCAATTGCCTTCTTACCAATAAGAAGAGATGTAAGAACCCAAGTTTTATTTTGCTGAAGAGCAGTGAGCTCAGCTAAGATTACCTCTCTCCAACATGAATGAGCAACTGCTTCCTCATAGTTTTTAGGCTCAGATGTAGTGGAAATAGCTAAGGAGAATTATTGGTATTGTATAGATAAATTGAAATATGAAAGATAGTCAAATAAAGGATACTTACACTAAATGTTAGGAGCTAAGTTGGAGATGGCCATCATGTAGTGAAAATCTTGAAGGTAGCAAGGTGGTTTTCTATTTCTATTTGACCTTCTGAGGGCTGGTTGAGATGGTTGGATAGATTGATTTATGGAAGTTGAACTAGGCACTATATTAGGATTTGTAATATGTGTGGAAGGTGTTAGAGGAGGTGCATTAAGTGTAGGAACATTTTCTAGTGTGGAGGATGCTGGAATGGAAGAAGCAGCCTTAGGTATGGAATCATATGTAGCATATGGTGTGGGAGAGTGACTAATAGGACAGGTGTGTGCTGAAGTAGTAGGTGAAGGCAATGCAAAAGAAAAGTGTGTTTCATAAAAAGTTGCATTTTTTGGAGATAAAAATCTACTTAATGGATAGATCAAATAAAATAAACCTTCTTTTACCATGCTTATAGCCCAAAAAAGCACATCTCCTAGCTCCACTATCCAACTTTTTTATGTGTGCTACTAATGTCGATGCAAAGGTTAGACAACAAACACTTTACGATATGAGAGATCAAGCAATTCGTTATGCAAAATTTGATAGAATGATTTGTTAGCCAACAAGGTTCTAGGAATTCTATTTATTAAATGCATATAATGAGTAATTGCAAAGTGCTAGAAACATCTAGGAAGGTTAAATTGAAATATTAGTGCTCGATGACCCCCAAAATGTGTTGATGCTTCCTCTCAACAATAACATTCTGTTGAGGAGTTTCAACACATGATGTGTGATGCACAATTCCCTTAGATTCATAAAATGATTTTAATTGAAATTCATGTCCATTTTCTATTCTAATATATTTAACTTTCACTAAAAATTGAGTTTCAATCAAATATACCAAATTTTGAACAAAAGTAAAAGCCTCAAATTTGGTTTCCATGAAGTAAATCTAAGTAAACCTACTCATATCATCAAATATAGTTAAAAAAATACTTGTAACCAATAGTAGATGGAAAAGATAGTGGACCTAAATATCAATATGCACCAAATCAAATACATGAGAAGTTTTAGAACTACTAGTAGAGTAAGGAAGATGCCTTTGCTTGGCAAAATAGCATGAACCATAGGGTTGTGCATTTTTTGAACTAACCATGTTTGTACAATCTAAGAGAGAATAAAAGTTTTACATTACACTCAACCTATGATAAGGAAAGTGTCCTAATCTAAGGTGCCATATGTAAGGAGCTTGAATAGTCTGTGTGTGCAAAATCTATAAGGAAGATAATATTTTGTGGTATAATTAGGACAGCAACAATTAGGATCTTCAACGCATAAAGGCCTCCCTTTAACATAGCTACACCAATTTTCTTCAAGGTAAGGTAATCCTGAATCTCACAAGTTTGGTTAGTGAAAACAAATTGACAATGTAAGGATTTAGTTAGCTTGGAGATAGATAACAGATTGAAGCTAAAGGAAGGTATATAAAGGACATTAGTGAGATAGAGTTTATTAGAACAATAAATGGTGCTAGATATGGTTGTAGTAGTGGTTGTACCATTAGGTAACTTGACAAGTATAGGTTTAATCTAGTGAAAAGTTTGAAAATTATCAAGAGTGTATGACACATGATCAATAGCTGTTGTGGCAATCACCCAAGATTTGGATTTACAAGAAGTAAAAGATATGGCATAAACTATACCTTAATGGGTATGGGATTGAATAAGAATGGTAGTGACTTGGTTTGTGCTATGAGGGACTTGTGCTTCTTGCTATTCGAGTAAGGCCAATAAAGCTTGCTTCTGTTCATGAGTAAAAGAAACCTTAGAATTCCCACATTCCTCACTCTAATTAGATGGCATATTACTGAGATCTTCAACATTCTCCTTAGTAGTTACATTATTGATATCACGTATTGACCTTTGCTTAACATGAGGAGGGTATCCATGCGTCTTGTAGCATGTGTCCACTAAGTGGCCAATCCTACCACAGAAAGAACACAAAAGTTTTGTGGATTGGCCTCTGTATGTAGCTTGGCTAGATAAGCCATGGCCTACAGATCCTTTACTTCCTCTGCCTCTTCCTCGACCTCTAAAGGTATAGCTACTTCTAGAATTGTTGTTAACAGTGCTTAATAGTGTCTTAGTATCAAGAACTTCAGGGTTGTGCATTTGTCTTTCTTGTTAAATCAACAAAGAAAAGATAGTGTCAATATTAGGTAAAGGTAGTGTCAATATTAGGTAAAGGCTTCATTAGCATGATTTGTGACCTTATATTGGAATATTTCTCATTAAGCCAAGCCCCCTCAAGAATTGAACTACATATCTATCTTTCTTATATCCCACCCCCTCACTGTACCTAAGCCACAAATGCATACTGGACCACAAGAACACTTAGGGATTGGTTGGAAATTTTCTAGTTCTTCCCATACTGCCTTCAATTTTCTGAAATAGGAGGTCATACTCATGTCATCTTGCCTGATGGCATACAATTCTTCCTCCAAATTTGCTATTCTAAAAACATCTCCTTGATAATACCAGTGCTTAAGATCCTTCCAAAGATCAAAAGCTACATAATGCCAAATCACACTTAAGGAAATTTTAGAACTAAGAGAAAAATTAATCTAAGACACTATATATATGTTACACCTATCCCAAGCTTTAAAAAGAGGGTCACTTCTATCTAGTTTTGGAAGAGAACCATCAATGAATTTTAGTTTCTTCTTGGACTTAAGTGCTAGCCACATAGCCCTTACGCATGTGTTGTAATTATGTGTGTTCAAAGTTATATAGAAATTAATAGTGTTCCTGGATTCTCACTAGGGTGCAGGAAATATGGACTCACAAGATCAATTATAGGACTTGTATCTGATCTTGCAGCATGAGCTTGCAAGGCATTGATTTGGACTATCAAGCTTGCAAGACTTTGAATATCAATGGCCACGATTAGCAATGGAATTAGGAGCTATCGAGCTTGAAGATGGATTCACCACGGTTGCTTCTTAATTCACCAAAGTCACCTAGATCCTTCAAATTCTTCAACCAAGCGTAGAATAACAAAGCCTTCTTGAAGAAAAGGCTTTGATACCATGTCAAAATGGTACAGAATACAAGAAGAAGGAAAGAAAACTTAAGACTAGACAAGAGAGAAGATGGAACAGCAGAGATGAAAAAATTGTATAGTATATACTGAATGGTGAATCTCAATGAGTATGTACAAGTAGTTCAATTTATATACATGATACTGAGGTAGCTTTAGCCACAAGTCATAAATAACCAACACTATAACTAACACTAACTCCCTCACTAACTAGTGATAAGTCATGACATCTTTCTTAGCTAACACTAACTACTATTGAAGTGATAGCTCAAGTAACAATATCAACATAATAGGAGAATATGGTAAATTTGGGCAATATTCTATCATGCAAAAACCAAACCTCATCTTTATAAAGAATATTAATTGCTCCCAATCGGGCTCTCTCTTTTAAAACTCTTTCCGATTTCTCACATTCCAAATAGTTGCTCCTAACTAGTCAATCCGATTCTCAAGTAAGCATCAAAGAAATACCTTGGATAATTTGGGCGGTACCTATCAAAGCTCTGCCATGATAAGCAAGAGCACGTACTGTCCATGTGGCTAAAAAAAAGAAAAATAAGTAGTTGATACACTCTTCTTCCATGTTGCATAAGGGCATTGAGCTTCCTTTTCCCTCAATGATCTTGAATCTACTCATTCTGACTCTTGTATTTAGTCTTCCTAAAATACAAACCAAACTAGCATTTTTGCCCATAAAAGGGGTAAGCCCTTGCCAAGCTCCTTTAGTGCAATTGGAAGAGATAGATGAGGATGCTTTGTTATAAGGCAAACTTTGCCATACACATTATAAAGTGAGGTGCATCAAATACCTTGTGAGATTAATGGTCAGATGTGAGGAGTATGGAGCAGTTGCACAAATACACCCTCACATATGACCATTAACTTCACAAGGTGTTTGATGCACTTCACTTTATGAGGTACATGGCAAAATTCACCTTGCTATAAAATATTTGTACCAAACTCAACTCACTAGGCCTAAAGTTAATTGGATCATGCTAAGATTTGGAGTAATCATTTTGTAGTCATTTCTTGTACCAACTTGTGGGTTGAACGTTTGTTTTATTTTTGTTCCCGTTGTTATAAGTTGGACCTAGGCCTTTTGTTTTGTTGAAATTCAACTACATGACCCAACAGGAAAAAAAAAAAAAAAAGCTACCATTTGGCTTACATTTTAGGATCGACGCAATGCCATATCATATTTTAATATTCATAATATTCTAAAAAATAAAAAAAAAACTATAAAATTGCTTAAATTAATATTTATGCATAATATAATAATACTTTTGAGATATCATGATTGTAATTGTATAAATAATATTAGATATAGTTAGTTAGCAAAGATAGTGTAATAAATTTAAGTGGCTATTGTAACTCATTAGTGAATTGTAATTGTTGATGAATAATCGTTCAATTGTAGTTTTCTATCCTTAACTTGAAAGAAAGAGAAACTAGTGTTCTATCAATCATGTTTTTGTTGAGAGAAGCTGTATAGCTGACAGAACTCAATTGTCTCGAATGGAAGAAAGCAGATCGGCAATGTAGAGAGGACATTGCCGGACTACGTATTGCAAATTTTGACTATAAGTGATGTATTACAGTATTTTCCAAGTTTAGCTAGATTAAAAAAAAAATATGATTAAATACATTTTAGAAATGGCTAGATTTTTTTTATGTGATCCTAAAATTAACTAAAATTTTTTGGGTATCATAGATAAAATTTGGTTACTTTTAAAATATAAAAGATATCACATAAATATAGTCTAATTAATTTAGAAGTCATCAAATTTTATTTATATGATCTAATTTTATTTATATGATCTTGTAAATAAATAGAATTTTTTGAGGTATTGTATAAGAAAAATTTGATCATTTCTAAAATATATTTCACCATATTTTTTAAATCTGACTAAATTACAAAATACTATAATGCATCTTATATAATTTGATGTACGGATATACCCATCTTACCGCTGGATTACTCTCGGTGTATGAGACAACTTTTTCCGCCCTTTGAATATGGTGGGGTACCAATTCAAATTGAATGTCTTTGACTATATAGGCTATTCAACCAGCATTGGCAGTGAGCCTAGACTTTGGCCTCGTTCAGGTTCCATTGTCCAAAAGGATGGAACCTGTCCAAAATTATTGTCTTCTGGTACAAGCTCCGCGGTGGCTTGCAACAAGTTGCTAAGCAAATGGAATCCCACCTTGAGTGTCAATCCTTCCATGACGGTAACCATGCTTACTATAAAGTATAAAGTAGTGCATTATTTGGGTAATTTGCTCTTACTGATTTTTACATCAACCTTGAGGGAAATATTGTTTTTAAAAAGGAAATATGATTAACAGAAATTATATAAATAATATAAGATATAGTTAGTTAGTGAAGAAAATTGTATAAATAAATTTAAATGGCTATTATAACTTATTAGTGCATTATATTTGTCGGGGAATAATAGACCAATTGAAGTTTCCTCTCTTTAACTCTGACGAAATAGAGATTCGTGTTCTATGATTTTAACACATCATATTTAATTTTATACATGTTATTATCTTTTATTTTTAAATCACTTAATGTCTCGA
Organism: Pterocarpus santalinus; assembly: GCA_031439595.1. Taxonomy (NCBI): domain Eukaryota; kingdom Viridiplantae; phylum Streptophyta; class Magnoliopsida; order Fabales; family Fabaceae; genus Pterocarpus; species Pterocarpus santalinus. Next base: position 51,830,160 of record CM062530.1, on the reverse strand, counting down.
TTATTAATTAAGTTTTAATTGGTCAAATAATTATCCCAAACAAAATTACTGGAATCATGATTAATTAGGTCAAGTTAAATGCAGTCTAACCCAGCTTGTGATATTGAAATCCTAACAAAGCCATGAGGTGAATCTTCTTGTAGAGTATTTCTTAAACATGGATGAAATTCCCAAGTCAACAAAACGCAGCACCGAGACGTCTTGTTACTTTCTTATTCTCCATTTCATTTCCTATTTTTCGAACATCTTTCAACAACTAATTAATTTTCTCCTTGTATAAATAACAATTTTCAAACTTTAAACAACATGAATTCAGTGATCTAAGTTCATAGAAATACACTATTGGAAAAGATAATATCACTACTTCGAACGGAATTAATCTCAATAAAAAAATGTTTTTTCTTTTAGAATACACAGTAAAAATGTTAAAATATCTAAATAGACACCAAAAGATAACATAAATTCCAAAGAATACTCGTAATGCAATATATTTAAATTTTACTCAGATACTAACTTCTAATTAGATATACATTAACATATGAAAAAGTGTTATTATTTGCACAAATACATGAGAAAAAAAGGAAAGATTATTGGCAACTGATACTTCTCTAAACAGTAAGCTATTGGATAGTTGCCTGTAAAGGTTTGAGGAATTGGTAAGGGACGGCAATTACTATTTTACCTGCAGGTACCTATCTCATCCCAATCCGATCAGGTCGGGTTTAAAATCCACCCCGCAATAGGGCGGGTTTGAATGCGAGTATGATAGAGTCGGGCTCGGGTTTAAGGCAAACCCACTCTTCTCCTATTCACATCCCATATATATATATATATATATATGATTATTTTTCTAAATATTTCTATCACTCTATGGTTATGTTTGGTTAGAAGTAAAGATAAATATAAAAAAATTTTAATGTATAATTTTTCAGATAAAACTAATTTTTGAAAATTTTCACTTTATTTTTAAGTCTCATGTCAAACACACCCTAAATACAAATTAAATTTTAAAATAATTTTTAACTCAAAAAATTTAAAATAATTTTTTAAGTATTTAAAAGGAATAGTGGGTAGGAGTGGGTAGGGTATGGATTAGGATAAGGTTTAAGTTTTAAATGTCAAAATGTGTAGGTAAAGTAGGGGTAGATTGAGACTTATTTAATAAAATGAGGGGTGGATTCGGGTTAAGCTAAAACTCACCCCAACTCACTCAATTGCCACCTCTAGAATTGGCCCAACGCTAAGGAATAAGCACCCTGGAAAAGCGTTTGTATCAAACTTTTTTGTTTTAGAAAATGCTCAAATTGTTTGAAACCGATATTAGAGAAAGAAAAAAAACTATTCAGAATTCATACTTTATCAATAGGAGCAAAATTGACATTCGACCGACATATCTTAAAAAGATACGAGAGGATATTTTGTGAATATTTCTTTCTTAGGGTATATTTGATAGAGCAGAAAAAATGAGAGAAAATTTTTTATGGATAAACTTTATATATAAATTTATATATAAAATTCACCTATAAATTTTTTTTTTCCATTTTTATCCCACTATCAAACATACTCTTAGGAAAAAAGGAAATGAACAAAGGAATTTGAACGCCAATGTTACCCTTAGCCAAGACAAGGAGAATCAGTCGAATGTCAAATACATCCGTCACCAAACAAACCCAATGTTCATCAATGTTGCTAGGAACCATTTACAACCTCCGAAGCAACAAAGAACCCAAACATGTTATTAATATATAATGAGCCTCCTGGTCCACTACAAGGACTGAAAAGACTAAGCGAGTTGGGACAATCGGACCAAAAACCCAAAAAGCAAGTTGGGACAGCGACCTGAAAGGGGGTAGGTTAGGCATGTGATGCCACTTGCTGTATACTGCCAAAGAGTTGGTGTTGGGTACAAAGAGAAATTATTAGAAACTAGTAAAGTGAAAAATAGATTGTGCATATATCTAAAAATAAAATAATATTTTAAGATAAAATTATTATTAATTTATATTTTTATTTAAAATATTATTTTATTATTAAATAGAGTACAATTTAATTAATATTTTATAAATATTTAATAATTTCTCAAGCCATAAAAGGTTAATGAAATGAAAAGTTAAGAGATGACGTGAGCTAAGCTGGCCCATTTAAGCTCGTAAAATAAATGAGTTAAACGATTTGATCCGTTTAACCTGCGAACCTAAATTTTTTAACCTAGTCCGTTTATGTGTTTTTTTTTTTTTTGCTTTTCATATTTTGAAAATTATTTTAAATTAATAAAAAATATTTTTATTAAAAAATTCTTATTTTTTATTAAAAAATAAAAATATTCTAAATTTGATTATTAAATTATATTTTTATATCATAAATTTATATAATTTAATTTTAAAAAATACTAAATAAATAATGAAAATGGATTAATTTAAATAAATTATTATTTTTTAATCTCAACCCACCTATTTTTTATGGGTAAACAGATTGATTCGATAAATTTGACCTATTTTGACGGCTTTAGGCTGAGTATAGCTAAATTAGTATCTCTACCAATCTTGTGATCAGGTGAGTTATGAGGACTAAGGGAGTTTGATTTTGTGCATATCCACGTGCTCCTCACTATTACAAGTCAAAGGTGTAAGTTTAGCTAGTAAGAATTAATAGAGTGTTTTATTTCTAAAATTTAGATTCTTTATTAGGCCAAAATAATAGAATAATTTTGTTACCAACAATCATCTGCTAGTTAGTAAGTATCACAAAGTTTTTAATTATTAAGATATGTAACATGCCTTGTTTCTAAAATGAGAGAGCTAGGTCCTGTTCCCCTTAATAATAGTTATGGGGAAAAAAAGGTATGAGAAAATCATTATCCCTCGATAACGTAAAAAATGGCAGGCATATAATATACTTTTGCGTTGTTTTATGAGTTCTAGCTAGAGAACATCGTCAGTTGGTCGCCTTTGTAATTGGCAGCAAGTACATTTATCTTCTAAAGTTGCAATTTTTATTTTATTTTTTGCTTTTGGGCTACATGAAAGGAAAGCTGCAAAAATCTATTTTGTATGATTATCATCAGAACCTGTCAGTATCCAAGTGACTGACTATAGCTGCTATTGTGCGTAACATGACATGATGTGAACTACCGTTCAACCACAAGAAATGGTTTTTCTTTGACCGGTCAACCCAAATGACTCTTCTAACAACAATTTTTCTTCCCATTGTTTAGCTAATATTGTTAGTATATTCCATACCGAAAACAACGCTCAGATCTTGCAAAATGAGATCAGCTCTCGACTATGGATTATGAGAAACTTTTGGCCTCTAATGATTATTATGGGCTCAATTTCTATATTGAATGATGTATCTTTGTAATTCTGTTTTCCATTTGTATTGGTAAGGGTGGTTTGGGAAGATCCGATACCTATATGCTTTTGCAAAAATTATATTTTGACATAATTTATCTCGTATTTTGAGTTGATATACTATCTATTTATTATTGGGTAAATATGTGATTTTTACTTAGATTAGGTCTCATACTCATCTATAAATAAATAGGTAATATATCAACTCAAATTATGAGATAAACTATATATAAATAACACATCTTTATGTTGTTATGTATTTAATTTATAGATATGAAAATAACTGTGCTTTCAATTAAGAAGAACACATTTTGCAGACGATTCGTGAAAGGGTCTACAGGAAAGAGGAAGGGACAATTAATTTTCATTTTCAAACTTACATAATACTCATGGAAATAAATAACGAATGATCAGAACGTTACATTATAATTAATATTTTATTTTGTTCATTTGTTTGAAAAAAAATGAATAGAAAACATCAATTAAATGAAAGTTTACTTCTTTCCTTTTTCTTCACTCTTCCTCCCAAAAATATTACATATAAGATTTCTAAATCATAGTGTAAATAAAAATTAAATAATACAACATGGTATAATTAGTAGGCGCCATGTGCAATGCTCCTCGTGGTCAAAGGTGCACCACGCGCCGTGTCTATCTGACAGTGAGATATGAAAATGTACTGATAGTCCTCTCACTTGGGGTGCACTATAAATATCACTCTCTTCCTGTCAATGTCACGCGCTTCTGCTGTTATTTGAGCGCCGCCTCCAGTTTCATCCCCTGCCTCCACTGCTCTGCTTCTTAGTCACTGCAGTGCCACCACTCCAGACCGTCGCACCCTCAAGCACCCATCTCACCACACCCCCACTGCAAGTTTACTATGGCTTTTCCATTCACCCTCCCTTCGATGCCGTCGCCGACCGCTCCACCCTCGCTCACCACCACCACCACCACACTCCCAATCACCATCATCACTGGGCTTCCATTGTCACTGGGTGTGTGTTCATAAATGAAATCAGCCTGTGTTGTGTTGCGTTGGGGTGAGAGTGGAGGCACATCCATGGAAGGGCAAAAAATAAGGTGCAGCCGCACCTATGAAACATAAAGAACATAGCAACCATGGAGGCAACGAGCTTCGAGATGGTGTAGCTGTACGATGGAGGAGGCAACGAGCTTCGAGATGGTGTAGCTGTACGATGGAGGCAGTGAATGCATTGTCGGCAAAGGGGAGCTTGTTCTTATTTGAGGAGGCACACCACCCCCACCCCTACCGCATTGTCGCTCCAACCCCTACCATCCCTGGCACCGGCGCCACCATCTACAATTCCAAGATCTAAAGGTGATAGCCAATGGTTGAACTATGGCTTGCTGCAATTGGGTTGGAGGACTTGCCGATTGTGATGCGGTGTCATGAGGGGCGCCCTTCCCCTTCCAGAGTGGGGCTCGGTGGTGCTCAGATTGTTGGCCAGGGGTAGACGGAGTGATGGCAGAAATGGGAACGCTGGCGGCAGGGAGAGGGAAGTGGGTGGGGGAACGAAACTATGTTTGAGGATGAAATTTAGGATGGATTAGCTGGTATTAGTTGTAAACATGCATCTTAGATTTTTATCCTCACATCCGCGTGGTACATGACGCTCCTTGACTGCGAAGAGCACTGTAGAACGTGCCTAATTAGTAAACTCTTCTTCCGTTGTTACGTTTCCTTCTGTCTTTAGGTTAACTTATAATCTAATTCTCATAAAATACGTAAGGATCCGTCTCGATCAAACATTTTGTCAGACTCGAAATAGATAACATTTTTTTTTTTTTTGTTTTTGTTGGATAGGTAAATGAACGCTCACGACCCGGAGAGGAGCAAAACAAAAAGATCAGAAGAATATAAGAGAACACCAAACACCTTATAATATAACCTAGGATAACAGCACACCTATCTACTCCCACTATTAACCACACCCACACCCATTAGAACTAGGACCATGTTGCAGGATCGAGACGGTACTCCACATCCAAACACCCATTAAAAGTTAAAACTAGGAATTATGCACGGCCACCTCAAGCAGATATTGCAGCCAAAAAATCATCCTAATTGTCGTCACCTCAAAATAGATGACACTGTTTTAGTGGAATTTGTTGGAAGTGACAATGGAGTCTCATATATATTATATTAGTTGGGAATCAATTAAGCAAAAACCACAGTATTAAGTCTACGTTATATTTTGACACAAAACGTTTAAAAAAATGAGTCTATGGATCTTCTAAGGCTCTCACTTAATTTCTTCCTAATCAATGCGAAATTTAATAATCAGACTTAAAATTTCAACGAAATTTGCTATGAAATGGTCAACGACAATGCTCGAAACTTTCGGCCATTTGATGAGTGAAGTGCATATAGATAAGAATGAATTAATTAACAAAAAAAAAAAAAAAAGAATGACCCAACGTTGTTGCTTACAAGCAAGACATCGATCTTTACTAATTAACAGAGAGAAAAAAAAAAAAAAAAGTGAACAACGTTTTAGCACGCAATCAAGACAGCAATCTTTCAAAATGTCAATGCATGGAATATTGGATAGGGTGGTGCTACATAGTCCCAAGAGTCTCTAAGCGCCACCCATTCATTGATCGCAAACACATTAAAAAGAGTATATTTTTTATTTCAATTTTTTGATGGTAAAACTTATTTAAAATAACAACTTACAAGACAGGACAACTTGACCGCTTGTCCTTGCGCACCACATTACTGGATTTAGCTGCATTATTCTGGCAGGTTGTTAATTAAGGAGAAATATTATTTACATTATTTTTTAAGATATTTTTAAAGAGATATTCTAAGATATTTTTGTATTAGTATTCTCAAGTTTGAACTTTATTGATGAAAATAAATTAATGTTAAAAGAGTTTTATTTTATAATAATGGACTCAATTTAAGTTATATTAATTGAAATAAAATGAATTTAAGATGTTGGTAGTTAAAAAAATCCTCTGATCAATACAGTAAATTTTTTAATCTTAAATTATAATTTTTCTACATTAAATTATAACTTTTAAAAATCAATACGGATACCAAAAATATAGTTAAGTAATATCGAAATCGACATCATTTACAAAATGATGGCACTTATATTTTATGACAGACAGGTTTTACGCAATTCAGACCATAAGAATTTGCACATGATAGATAGCTAGGAGTAAGCCTAGATTTTTGAACGGCTAGAAAATGACTCTGATTCCAAGTAGACGGCAGTCACGTGTTCTTCTAATTCCAAAATGTCAGAATGATCTTACGCACAATTAGCAGGAAATTATTATGGTTGGAACAGTTTGCTTTAATGCAAAATGCCCAGGACGTCCTAATTTCCGAGCAACATGCCGTAATTATTGGACCCGACTGCTCTGTCCAATTGGTCATACTGTGAAGTTATATCCTCTTCGTTTGACTAATATTCAAATAGGAGTCTATTTAATTTAATTTTTTTAAAAAAATATTTTAAAAGGAGATTTTTTTAAAAGAAAATATTTTAGAAGAATTACTTTTAAAAGAATAATTTTTATTTAATTTGAATATGTTAAAAATAAGTTTAGAATAATGAGTTTTATGTGGATAGGATAAAGTAAAATTACTTTTGGTTGTTGATATCAGAGTAATAGTAAAATTTCTTTTCAAAAGGTCTTTTTTTAGAATAAAAAGTAACCTCAAAGATAATTCTTCCAAAAGGCTTTTTAAAATTTCAAAAGGCCTTTTAAAAAATAAAAAGTTAAACTAAATATTACCATTTACTATACAAAGTCATTTTCTTTCTCCTAAAAGGTCTTCTGGTGGATGCAAACTGCAATCCAAACATGCACATATTGATCGCAACCTTGATTGAATTATTAGTTTACACAATCTAATTAATGGAATTATCGTGAAGAACTCTAGTTAGCAGTTAATTTGATATTTGATTCAGTTTTTAAAATATTTATTATAATCTAACTCACTGTTAATTTATTTAATAAAGTATTCCTGCAAGTATAGTTACGAGAATAATCGCAATGGTAACATGTTATTTGCTTTTCGTTGAGCAAACGTTGTCCTATACTTTTATCGAACCTAATATGTGTTTTAATCAATAATTTTACTTGTGAAAGAGCAGACCATGTCCATTTTGTCTTTTGCTTTTTCATTTCCAAACTGAAGTAGGCTTTTGAACGAAGAACCATTTGAAGAGTTCACTTGATAGCAACTTCATATTCTTGAACAGATAAGAGGAGAGGTGCGTAGTGTTCTGGGCATCTGGACTCCTGGCACATTCAACATCCATGCTTGACTTTTATGGTGCATTTATGAATTTTATTTCAGAGAAAAAATAAGAGAAAAAAAGGTTTGGAAAATAACTATAAGATAATTTTATCTTTTAAAACTCTTTTTCTTTTCTCTCTTCCCCTCTAAAATAAAACTCACAGATACACTAATATATTAAATGAAATTATCAATTTATTATCACTATTGTATTTGTTTTGAGAAATTTGTTGATTAATGAGGGTCCTAATGATATTTTTTAAAAAATAAAAGATATTAATTAAAAAGTATTGAGTGAAAAAAATAAAGTATTTAATATATTAATTAATAACTTATTAAAAAGCTTACCTTTAATTAATTATTTTTTATTTTTGATTCTTTAACTAACATTTTTAAAACACTCGTTAAAGAAATTCTTATTTTACGATCTGAAATAAATTGAGGATAAATTTTGTGAATCGGAGATTTTTTTTTGAGATTCTTCTCATTCTGAGTTCAGATTTAATTACATCATCATCTATTGAAGCAGGGACATTATTTTAACGATTTTTTCTTCAGTTCAACGCTACAAATTCATTAATAAGATAAATCGTGTTTCATCACGTAATCAGTGAGAAAAGTGTACAATCGGCAGAAGTTTTGTGTACCTAAATCAATTGCTGACACGTTTGAGTGCATATGCTACATGAATGCATGGGGTTTTAATTTGACCCATCATTTGTTTATTCAACCGTAGCAAGTGTTTACATAATTTTGTGTTGAAGTATTAGGAAAAGTACCTCTCAAAATGAAACTAATCATTTTAGGTATAAGAAAAAAAATGAGTTCAGTCTACAATTTTGGTATAAAACAATTTATTAATATTTGATAATGTATTATTATAGTATTTAATAAATTTAATAATATATGTTAAATTTACCAAAACAACATGATAACATACTATTGGATATTACTGTAAGATTATTTTGTATTAACAGTACATACTAATCAAATTTATCAAAAATTAAATTGTTATTCCAAGGTGCACATTTTGGACCAGTTGTTTGAACAATACATAGAAACTGGTTTTCGTGCATTAATTAGGTGCCCATGGAGCACATTTATGAAGTGGCATTTTAATTAATATGGTACTTCATGAGCTACTAATAATTTATCTTTAATTTTATAACAATCCTAGAACAAGCAAGTATTGCATAGTTATTGCTACTATTGCTATATAAGTAGGGGAAGAAAAATTATACACAGATGTTGTGACGGAATCTATTAAATCCACATTGGACCACTATGTCACTCAAGTGCGGTATTTAAAGTTTGGGGTTTTTTCATTAAATAGGCTAGATTTTTGGGTTGAGGTGGCAATTTCTAAATTAAATTTCCCCTCTTCCCTTCTCTCTGAGCTTTGATCTAGGGGTGGCAATGGGACAGGTTTTAACTCAACCCGAAACCCACCCCACATCCTGCCCGCAAAGAACCCACACCCTATCCACCTTTACCTGGTAGCAGGGCAGCTTCCAATTCAAAAAGAGAAAGGGGCAGCAGGTAAGTTGAGGTAACTTAGGTTAGAATTTTTTCTGTCTAAAAGTAAAAGAATTAAATATATATATATAGCGAGGGCGGGGTAGGTTATTTCTGAACCTGAATCTGACCCTATCCGCACTTAAAACCTGCCCCGCGCCAATCCGCCCCTTTATGAGGTGGGTCTTAAACCTGGCCTAACCGGTTGGGTAGGAGCAGGTACCCGCAGGTTGAGTTATATTTGCCACCCCTACTCTGATCTCTCTTTCTGTTACTTGTCTTCTTCCTTTCTCATTTCGGGTTACTCTTAGAGGAGGCCATATTCACATTGGCTTGTACAGATCCATACACGATTCTGATATTGAATTGATGTTTACTGTTCTATTGGTTATTTTACTGTTGTTTTTCTTGAGCTTACACTGTCAATTGAAATAGACACTTGTTGATTGTTCATATACTTTATTTAGTTATAACATTTTTAGTTCTACTTTTATAAAATTGATTGTATTAAAATTGATTTAGTTAGAATTGATTTTGAAGTAAAGTATTATGTTTGGTAGTTCTTTTAAAAGTGATTTTGACAGAAAATAAAAAATTTTCACTTCTCTCATAATCAATTCTAGAGACAATAATTGGTTTTGATTTCTAAAAACCAAACAATATAAAAAATTGACAATATCAATTTTAGATGGTCAAAATTAATTCTAACCCAAAAAACATGAATCCAAATATGCTATTACTCATACACTTCTGAATTATATACTTCAGAATCTCTAATAATTGTGTATTATTCTGGCCACCTAGTAAAAGAATTAGCATATGCTTTACTTTATGACGGTACAGTATGCTGGAAATAAGTGTATTATTGGATTTTTCTAGATTATCTTAAAATAATAGAACAATTTTTTTCTTAGCATAAAAGCCGCTTTTATTTTTTCGGCAACAAACATTTAACTTGTTGGAGTAAGACCAACTGATTAGTTTCATAGCTTAAGTTGGATCGGCTTATTATGGAATAAAACTTTCTTAGTACTAGTTTTTTCTATATACAAAACTCGATTTATCTTATTTAAAGGAGCAAGTTTGGAAGTACTTGAATTAACCAAGAGTTGGTATAAGTTTTTCCTCTAAAACAACTTTTCTTTATCCACTTAATAGTCATATAGTTAAATTTTTCTATTCTTAATTATTTCAAAGTATATACCAAGCCATTTTTTTTGCTCTAACAAATAAGATTCTAAAACCATTCATATTTATTTTGGTGATTTACTACATAAAATTAAATTTTATAGAATTGTTTTAAAAAATTCTTAAAATTAATTTTTTAATAATTAATTTTAAAAAATAATTATAATTATTCATTGTTCTTCACTTAGCCGGGCGGGTTTCATTAAAATAAAAATTGATCGTATAATTAACTATTGATAACGCATCCACGAAGATCGTTTCCTGCTTAATTAAATTAGTTTATTTTAGATTCAAAATAATTTATGATAAAAAAATTTCAAAATAGTCTTTGAAAAAATATTATTTCTCTTAAAATAATCAAAACCAAACATGCCTATAGTTGATTTCATAAATTTCTTCCAAAATTGAACTCTTATTTTGTCAAATATTCTCAAATGTGATGTGCTTTTGTCCGATGTATAAGAAGCTTTGATTTTTTTTTTTTATTTTTTGGCTGATGATCAAAATTTTTCTATAGTATATTTGAAATATAGACAATCTATGCCATTAAAAATTGACCTTTTTTTTTAATTTCTCATAGTATCCTTTCACCCAATAAGTGAGAAATTAATCTCCTAGAATACGATTAGATGTTTAAGCCGAATCCTCTCTCTACAATATTTTTTTTCATATACATGAATATCGGGATCAAATCTAAAACTTCATGCTTGAAATACTTGAACCTTTTCCACTCAAACTTAACACCTTCTTAGTAAAAATTGACTTCTTTAATTATAAAATTCTAAGACAAATATAATATAAAAAGTGACAACCATTGAATTATATGCGAACCATTGAATTATATGCGAAGAGATTCTTATTTGAATATAAATTTAATATCTTATATTTAGATATATTCATAATAAAATTGGACTTATTTACTATTTAAAATACACTTACTTATTCCTGTATCTTAATATCTTTATCATGAATATGTTTAAATATAAAGCATTAAATTTATATACATGCAATAATTTTTAAAGTTTAGAGTTTAATATTTGTCATTTAGATTTTTCCTTCATCTTGCTCGAGTGCATAGCAGAGTCCAAGTTCATCGTGTAAAACGATTGATACCTAACTCGAAGAAAAGTTGGAGGGTCAAGCTTACACAAGCATAAGTTTGCCCTTCACCACGCATTCCCAAAATATCCAACTAATAATCAATGTTGGACTGTTTACCAGCAACATAAACTGAGAAATTAAGTAATAACTGAGTAGGTTCCTTTCGTTTTTACTGTGGCTTAGCTCAGCAGTTAGTACTATTCTTTAGTCATGCGTCACATAGTTGACTTTACGGTATTACTATTTACTATCATTAATCCAGTTCTAATTAACCAGTTGGAATGATGAATATACATATAATAACATCGTCATAGATATTTCTACAAGAAACAAAACGAATGGCTGAGTTCTGAGTTGAACATGAAGTAATAGATGAGAACTTGTTATCCGTCTTATTTGAAAATGATGAAGTTTTACGCACTTTTTCTATGCATTTCACTTCTCTTCAAGCATTTATGCTCTTATAATTTCTCGGTTTGCATATGTTGCTGGGAATGGTCCAACGTTGATTTAGTCGAATATTTTGCGAATACGAGGGAAAGACAAAGGTAGAAAATAAATTCTGTTATATGAAACTTTTATATAACTTTATGGATTGTATGTAAAATTTTATTATTGATTAAAAAGGTGAACTCCAAGTGTCATAGAAAATTTAATCTGTAGTAAAAATTTTGCATGACCTTAAAAAATTACATATGACAAGATTATGAAAAATTTTCACATGAGATATTTCATTCTTAACAATAGTATGCTTGTGTAAGCTTGGCCTTCCCACTTTTCTACGAGTTTGGTATCAATCATTGTACATAATAAATTTGGACTATGCTATGCATTCAAGTAAGATATATAACATGTTTGATTTTTATTTTTTTTGAAAACCCTCCAAATCATAGTCTAAACAATGTTTTTTTTAAATAACTTTTACCTGAATGTTTTAGAAACAAATCAAACATGCTAATACAGATGTGTGGATGGAGGAGTTTTGAGTTAAAAAATGGAAGATAATTATTTTTACTTTACATAAATATATTTTATTTGACTTTTTTAAAATTAAAAGATAAAAATGAGAAATTATATGATCTTCTATTTATTCTTATGTGTTTCTATAAATATTTTATAGTTCTCATATTAAGGAAAATTAATCTCTATTATCTTTTCTTCCAAACTGCCTATTCTTCTTTCTTTTAAGTGTTTGATTAAACCTACAATTGAAGAGATGTTACTAAACAAAGCAAAAAGCCCACTGGTACAGTGGCAGAGCTATTGAGATTGCTCCGCGCTATGTATATATATGTAATTTAAAATTTTACTTTCTCACCTTTTCATATCTGGAAGAGCGTAAATTATGCTATTGAAGTATAAAGGAAAAAGTGCAAGCATAATTATTTATTTTTAATATTAAGATAGAATATTTATTTTGATTTTTGACAAAAATTTTGAAAATAAATTAATTATTCAAGATTTAGAAATTTATGAGTTGTCCCTCACCATTTAAAAGTGAGAACATATTAATTTCTCTATATAGAAATTTTGAAGATTTTTTTTTAAAGTATGGATCTATATGGAGAGATTATGTTTTTTTTTTTAATGATGTAAGATTATTCGTGAATTTTTAAATCTTAAAAAGGCTAATTTATCCTCTAAAATTTTTGTTAGAGACTTGTCTAATATTAAAGTAATTAACTTTATTTCTTTTCTGTTGTCTTAGTTTTATTTATATTATTTTATATTTAACTTTTTAAGAATAAAAATTTATATATTTGTACAATAATCAAGAGAGAAGAAAAGAAGTAAAAATAAAGTCAAAAGTATATTTACATTAAAAATATTTGGAGTTTAAAGAGAAAGAAAGGATAAGCATATTTTGTTTTATGAATTATTAAATTTAATATGTTCTATTTGTTTTGTTTGTTGATTTATTTTAAAAGCATGTAACATAAATATAACAACAGTTATTTAATATTATTTTTGTTATATTTTCATAATAATAAAGGGAGAAGAAGAAAAAAAAAATTTGGACCTTTTATGATTGGAAAAAAGATGTATGATTGATATAAATTTAAAGAGAAATATAATATTCGGTCCAGCAAAGATATGATATACAAATTTTTATACTTTCGAATGTTTCTTTATTATATATTACAATATTTATTTGATGATAGGCCCCTCCCGTATACTTTTTCTCCATCCGTCCATGCGTTCACTTGTTTATATGTTATATTAATAATTATGTGTACAATTTCAAATCAAAATGATAATTAACTAAAATCGTCTTACGATGAAGACGGAAGAATTTGAAACTCTGAACATTCTAAGTAAAACTTACTTAGGGTAATTAAATGGTTTTTAAATATTTGAACACACAAATTAACTAAAAGAGAAATGTTAAATAGTAGGAACGTTATTGCTGAAATGGCGTGTAAATTAAAAATGTAGAGTGATTATTCTGTGTTTTGTTATACTATCTCTTTTCAAATCATACTCTACCTATTTGACATGTACACCTGATTGGTAGATAGGATAAGGTTTAATAGTATAAAACCTAATAATTTAAAATTTGTTGAAACTCTAATATTATATAATATTTGATATGATATGATATTATACTATAATATATAATAATATCCTCTTGCTATTACAAGTAATTTTAATCATAAGTAGACGGTTAATAAAAAATAACATTATAATAAAATAATAACTTTTATTAAATATTTAATTATAAATTTAAAAATAAATATTATGATTTACACATTATTTTATTTTTAAATATATTTATTAGTTTTTTATAATTTAAAATTTTAATTTATAATAGATTTATTTATTATTTATTTCAATAAATGTAATAACCACTTCTTATTTTGATAAAATATAAAAATAACAAATATATAACACCCTCTTTCTCTTATATATTTTAACATTTTTTGCTTGTAATTTTTGCATAATATATTAAAAAAGAAAATTATGTTAAAATAATAATTTTTATCAATTATTTTAATTTAATTTAATAATAAATACAATACTAAAATTATAGATGACATACTAATATAATGATAATGCGATAGTATATAAAAATCAAATCCAAAAAGCTTTTTGGAGATTGTTCAATCTTACGAGTCGTTCGTACTTTTCATTGGGGCAAATTTTGATTAACATGTATAATAAAAAATGAGATTAATTTTCGCATATGAAATACTCTACAATGGTCATCTTTTTTCCCACAAGTGAAAAATACCGGTAGAAAAAAAAAATCATCATAGAGCATTTTATAATGTCAATACATTATATGACTTTTAATGTAAGAATCTAATTATGAACATCCATTTGTGTGCTTCTAAGTAAATGATGTATTTAATTCACCCATTAATCCTAGAAAGAATTTGGTTTTATCTATTATGGTGTATTTTCATAGAAACTATTCATCTGAGCTCCTATTTTTAAAGTTAAATTGACATGAGCAGCTTATATGAAAAGTAAAAATATGACTTTTTTAGTTAGAAAATATTGAAACAAATGCATCCTTATTAAAAGTGTATCATATTAGTTAGAGTATTAATATTATAATCTATACTACATATAAAACAAAAGATATTAACAGGAAAGTTTGTCCATGTGTCATTTTCTAGTAATTTAAATTTTTTAGAAATTTAATTTCCCTTACTAAGAATAGAATTAAAGTACATTTCACAACTCATAATTTCTACAAAATTTAAATTTTAAATTCAAAATCATCTTCAAATCAATGCATATTATTCGTTCCTAATGTATCATAACAAATACCAATTATTATTATTTCCCAATCCACTTTCTTTCATTGTTATTCATGCACAAAATCTATACTACTGATAAAACAAAAATATTAACAGAAAAGTTTGTTCACGTGTCATTTTCTATTAATTTTAATTTTTTTAAATTTAATATCCCTTACTAAGAATAGAATTAAAGTGCATTTCACAGCTCATATAATTTTCTATAAAATTTAAATTTTAAATTCAAAATCATCGTCAAATCAATGCATATTATTCTTTCTTAATCTATCGTAATAAATATCAAATTTCCCAATTCACTTTCGCTCATTGTTTTTTTTTTTTTTTGATGGGGCACTTTCTTTCATTGTTATTCGTGCACAAAATTTAAAATTTAATTTAATTTAATTTACTAAATAATTATTAGTGGAGATTTAATTATATTAGTTGTATGGTGCGAGCCTTTAGGAATATAAAGCTATCAGAAAATTAGCTACCGCTCTCTTTTCTTATCCTTTAAACTCTCCTTTCAATTCCTTCTTACACAATAACCCTTTCTCTCCCATGTGCATAATTTCTAAACCCATTATTGTGAATTTGTTTTTTTTTTTGAGGGGGTCTAACAAAGGAGCTGCTCAAAATTATATTCTGCAGGTTTTTTCACCAACCGTATTTTTTTCCATAGATATGAATATTTGAATCAATCTTAGGACCACATGCTCAAGGAATCCGAACATCTTTCACTTAAACCAACACATTATTGGTTAAATTTGATTATTTACATTTTATAGTTATTAAATTTATTTATCTGAAAATAATACAATTAATCTTATTAATTCCATTATCTTTATAAAAAAATTAAAATTATAGTGTAAGCTCAAAGTTGCAATAATCTAAACATTAACAACTATATGTATATATATAGGTGTATTTATTTTTTTGACCAATTTTCAAATTAACTCAAGTTAAATATTATTATGTAAACAACTTACTTTTGACAATTTTATCTAATTTATAATCCATATTTTATAATGTCAAATTATTTTACTAATGAGTTATTATATGAAACCCAATATTGCATTTTTTTATGTAAAATGATTTTAATAGGAGGCTAAAGAATAGGGAGGGAGAAAGAAATGGAATAATTTTTTTTTTTTTTAGTTCAATCCTCACTAAAAAGTCGTAAGATAGTATCCTAATAAAAAATTGTATTTTCAATAATGAATTATACAAAATTGTTTATTTCTCGCTACTCAGTTGAAAATTGGAGGTAGATATTTTTACAAAACAAATCATATTTTTAATAATGATTGACTATATGGAATGATTCTATAAATTCTTTTAAAATTACATTATTAAGAGACTAAAATAATGGAAAGAATGTGTAAATGGAGTAATTGTTTTTTCTCACAAAAAATATGGAATGAGATTTTCTTCTGAGTCGTTCAATTCTCATTTAAAAATTGAAATTAGATATTCTTATAGAATGAATTATACTGTTAATATTAATGATTTGTTATTTGAAATGTATCAACAGAATTTTATTTTTCAAATTACTGTCCTATTAGGCTAAAAAGATGGGAGGGGGAGGAAAATTTATTTTAGTTGTTCAATCATTATTTAAAAATTAGAAGTACATGTCTTTATAAAAACTAATACTTTCAATAATGAATTATTATATGAAATACCCTTATACAAATATTATTTAAATAATCTATTCAATAATAACAATTTCATAATTATACTTTTTTATTAATGTAATTATTTCATTCTATGTAATTTTAATTTTATAATATTTTAAATTAATTTATGTAACATATTTAGTTTCAAATTTATAATTTTTTGTTAAACTTATATAATAAAGTAAAATCTCAACAATAAATTATTACATTAAACTATATTATATATTTCACATAATTTATACTCATCCATCGCGCAAGTCAAATGCACTAGTTAAAGTATAAGATTGACCAATATAATTGAAGTGGTAAGAGGATCAAATTACATCAGTGTAAGTTGAACTAATGTGTTACACGATTGAATAACTTATTATTAAAGAAAATTTGTATAAAATTAACATTATCTATAAAATTTCATAATAATCTAAAATCGTTTAATACACTTTTTATATACATTTAAATCAACATAATAAATACTTCTTAAATGTAAATAAAAAAAATTATTTGATCGCATTATTATCTATATCCAATTTTTTAAAAATTTGGCACAAATGATCAACATGATTGTCACGAATTTTTGCAGTAAAACAGACGGAATTTCCCCCTTAAAATTGGATCCTCAGAAATGATTTAACCTTATTGTACATAAAGTCTCAATCCAAAATATAACATAGAATATACATACATTTGTTATAAAAAAAAACATACACCCTTGCTTGAATAAAAGGGACATATAACTTTACAACTAGTATAAAACATAGGGTATTAATTAGTCTCCTACGCATGACCCTATATAGGTAGGACCCTGTTTGGTATCTAATGGAGCTCTAATTAGAATATATACAAAAGAAGGTCCACACTCAATGGCGGGCTCACCAAAAGTGCTCAAAAGCTGTTTAAGGAGCTCGTGGAATAGAGTTTGAATCTACACCTAATTTTGAAATAAGGGGAAACAACTAGATGAGTTAGACAATTCAATGAGCGATAATCTATTTATAGTTGGCATGGAATACTATATACAGAAAACATTTGTCAATTGGAAAAATAAATGAAAATGTTATTGACTTTTCTAGAAATACTTTTTCTAGAACTTATTTTTCTAAACATGGGAAGCTAAAACATACATACATACATATAACTGGTGGGAGGCCACAACTATAAAGTTTCTATTGGCATATTTTGAGCGGCAACATCGGCACAGCTCTTAGTGATCTATAATCCAGTCAAGTACACCTCCCTGCTAGCTAGGGTTCATATGAGATATACCAAGTCTAACGCTTATCATCATTAGCTCCAGTTCTATGAATGGCTCACCCCATAATTTTTTTCTTTTCATAACATTTTAGAAGGAAAACTTCAAATCCCATGCACCTTGCAAATAATAAGTTCAAGCAAATTTTTCTTCATAAAGGGGCACTTGAACAAATATACATAATTTAAATTATACTAAATCATCAACATATTCTTATCTAAATAAAGTCACATGTTCATATAGATAATAGGAACAACCATAAATAAATTATCTACTCACAGTATGTAAACCATAAGATAAGAATTCCTCTAGGGAGCCACAACACTAATAGGCTACTTTTCGAAATGAATCTAACACTCTAATTTGATAACATAGCCATATATTAGCTATAGCAGTAAAAGATTAACATAGACAATTCTTACACCTTCCGAAACCCCAGGTTCATGATTCTAGAATTCCAAAATCTAAGCCCCGAGTCAGTTTTATTGCGAAAAGTTACTTAAATTCAATACGGGAGCAACCACAAGTTCAAAAGTTACCTGGGGCGTTAAAGGTCAAAAAGAAACAAGGCAGAGAGCTTGGGTCCCCTCCTGAAACCTTCTAAAACTTCTCCTTGCTTGCTTTCAAAGGAAAAGCAATTGGTAGAAAGGCTAAGAGCAAAAGTGATAATGAGGGGGTAAGATTAAACACGGGTAAAAGATGATAAAAATATCATAAGCGAGAAATTTTTAGAGAGAAAAAGAGAGACTTTGAAAGGGAGAGAAGAAAAAGAGAGAAAGAGAGAGAGATCTCATCAAAGAGAGAGAGAGAGAGAGAGATCTCATCACCTCGATGCGCTTGAGCGTGGTTTGCCATGCTTGAGTGTAGCCCAAACCAAGAATCTTCCGCAACTCTGACCAAGGCACACTCAAGCACAGACACATGCTCGAGCATGTTGCCCCGCACTCAAGCATGGATGGTACGCAGAATTCCCCTTGCATCCTAGTTGGTAGCATGCTCGACGTGGTTCCTTGTGCTCGAGCATGTCCCTTCCAGGGTTCAAATGCCCAAAGGGCCCTTCTAATAGTTCTTAAATCTAATACTACCTAAACTCAAATATAATACACTCGTTTACCTTCTTAACACCTAAAAAACAATTCATACAACTTTTGGATTGGGTATTACAATGATATGTAGCTACAATTCAATGGTTGAATTGATAAGAACTATATTCTACTATATTCTATAAAAGGTTATTATATGTGTAAGTTATGTCAAGTCTTACACAAGGATCCACTTACTCTAAGAAAAAATCTTGACATACTTACTCCGTTGAATTCAAAGTTTTCAACTAAGTAGTCATGTATATAAAATTTTATATAGTTTTAAAAGGATTTGATACTACATCATCTCACTTCATTTTAATGTATAATATGCTTTTGAAGATATAAACAAATGATAACTATTAGATTATATATCTATCAATCTCCAAACTTTCTGACATTTGATATGCTTAATTATCAACATAATATTACATAATTCAATAGTTAGATTGATAAAATTTATTATTTATGAAAATTTATTAAGTGGAATAAGTATAGAAGTTTTAAAAACATTAATAATACATAACCAAAAAAAGGATTTGAGTTTTAAAAACACCTAGTAATCTCTCATAAGGCTTAACTGAGGTCGAAGAAGGGAAAGAAGAAAAAAGCAAGAGAAAAAGAAAAAAGGCAAAATCACTTAAGCGAAAAAAAAAAGCCAGTAGTGCTTAGATTTGGTTTGATAGTGTTCTTGGAAGGGTACTCTTTCTTATGAAAAACATAAGTCAATTTGTTTAGTTCCATAAACAAAAAAGTTGGGATATTTTTACTCTTAGTTTTTAAAAGTCAGAGATGCTTTTGGGAGCTCTCATTGAGTGTTTTTCGGAGCTAACTTATACTCAATAAAATTTAAAATGCTAATATAATCTTACTATCTTTAATGACAGTAAAAGTAAAAATTATTCTTTTTATTATTTATGTTCATTATAATTATTTTAGATTTTAAGAGCAATTTTACTAAATATTACTCTTATCGCTTCTGCGTATTGAGCGTAATTTTTACATCATTTTATCAAATAGTACTATTATAACATTTTAAGATCAATTTTTAAAGAGTTTAAAGAACTCAACAACTGTGAAAAAGTTATAATAATATCAAACCAAGCCTTATAGCATGTTTAGTTTGGCGTTTCAAAACCTAAACCCTTGTTAAAAAGGTGTCCGACATGATTTTAGAGAAAAAAAAATTATTTGGCTGCTAAATGTTAAAATCAACTATGCTTCCAAACCTCAGTTGAATAGGAAGCAACTATAAGTTGCTTTTATGTTAACACTTTTCACGTTCAGTATTTATCAATATTTTATTGGAATCAAATTTCTATTTCTACCCCGAAATAATTATGATGGATCTTATTTCGTATTCTTAATTATCTTTTATGAATTCTATTATTTATTAACAAACAAAGGTATATTCCATTTGGGAGCCTCACATGTTTTAAAAAATTTATTTGCATTATAAATAATTTTTTCATAAGTGCCTTTTTTTAAAATTTTGTATTGTATTCAACTATATTATTTAAAATGTTTTTTTAATCAAAAAGTAATGGTTAGAAAAAAAATGGATAATGTTAATATTACAAAATATATATTTTATAATCTTATAATTAAAATTTTAATTTAACTACTTTTTTATTCAGATACTTTATATATTTTTGTTGTTAATTTAGTTTTATATTCATAACTTAATATTAACACAAACAATATTCAAATATTTTAAAAATAATATTTATATAGTTTTATTAATTATAATACATTAAAATAATTTATTCAAATATCTTAAATATAAAAATGAAAAAAAAAGGATATTCTTAAAAGCAAAGTACAAAACTCATGTTTTTGCTTAGTACTTACAAATTTAAAAGTTGAAATACACGTCCATAATCAAACTAATGGCATGGTCTTAAATAGAAAGTTTAAGATTAAACCATAGTATACATAAGTACATTGTAATGTTTGCAAGTAGAAACACAACTTTGCTGGCTGTGCGTTAAATATTCCTAAGCCATAATACAAGTTGCAGATTATTGGAATACTAGTCCGTAGCACCTGGTTGTTGAAGAGACCTATTATTGTCCAGGTGATACCTGACTAATCTGAAACATTCAGTAATAAAAATGAGAATCGAAAATTCTCAATAGAAAATGAATTGTTATAAAACATTTGAACCATAGTTGGTTTTATCCATGTCATAGCATAAAAAATATTACATAGCTACCAAATCACAATCACATCATATTACTTATAAGAACATAATATCTCATAATAATATGATCAATGAAACAAATGGTACGTCATGCCATTCAAAACATAGCATAAATAAGCTAGCCTCATTTAGATCATAATCTCTTAGTTTTAATTTCCAATTTTCTTCATCTGCTCGTCTTACACATAATCAAAGACCTTCTCTTAGGAAATTTTCCTTTTTAGGTGTTACTTATAATATCATGACAATAAAGCAAGATCATTATACCATACTAACTAAGTCATAAAAGGATCTTACATCTATTCACCTGTCTTCTTGGAAATTAGTGGTAAGTCTTAAATATGTTCCTTTTAATTTAATTACTTGCCATTATGCATAAAATCACAATAGACATATAATGATGCATATATTTAATCAATAAATAGAGTTAAAATAAAATGACCTTGGTAGTACAAATAAATAATAAGCTTGAGTAAAATAAATAAATTGTAATCTCTCAATAACGATTTTCACACATAGAGTTATCAAATTCAAATGCAAATTTCCAAAGGGACTAACTTATACTAATTATTGTTTAACTCTCTTTTAATGATTGTGGTCATAATTCATGGACTGTTCTTATCACCATAGCTCATTTAGCGCATAAAATTCTTGTCTTTGCAATGGTTATTATAAAGTCATATAGTGGTTCCAAACCAAGGTATAAAAATCAAAATCAAACAATAATATAAATAGTTTAATAGTCCCAATCCAATAGCATAAATAGTCCAACAGTTCAAATTTGTGCATAATAAAGGTAATAAGTTTTACTTATCTTAATTATAAAATAAATTTTAATCTTTAATATTGGTCCCTTAAAAGTTGACACATGAATATTAACAACTCAAAGTAATATTTTAAGACATGAATGATAAACTTGTATAAACTATTTAAATAAAATAGCTCCAAACAATGAACTATAAAAGAATGGCAACCCATAACAATTTCCAAGAACATAAAGGAACTCAAACTTATCATTAAAATAAACATTAACATAAAAAGAACAACTCATAATTTAACTAGTAACTTTTAAATAGTAAATATATAAAACTGAGTAACTTGATCATAACATGAGGTAACCATGGTTTTATTTCAAAAAATAAATTCATCTTCTATCTTTAAAACTTTTGCGGAGAATGAGAAAAAGCTAAGTTGATTGTTGATGGCATGACCCTTTGTCCCTCTTACTGTTGAGAAACATGTTAGAGCAGAGAAAAGAGAGAATTGAAAGTGAAATCTAAAATTATATATTGATAAAATGAGAAAGGTTGATATAATAGAACTACAATATGCCTTATATAGTGAGAAAAAAGATAACTAACTACCATAACCTCCTAACTAATTCTAATTAACAATTTATAATAAACTAACAAATTTTATATACTCTAACACCCCTCGACGAGCTGGAGGATGTGCACATTAGCATCTCTAGCTTTGGATAAAAGTGCATTACAACAAACCAAAAAAAAAAAAACGATGATAATATCGGTAAAGGCAACAAGATGTTGAAAATAACAAATGTTGCTGACAGCTGAGGTCCATAGCACTTCTTTTAGCATCTCCACAACTCTTGTCCCAACTAGAAGCAATCATCAATACCAATGAAGAGAAATGCTTAACCACTCAAGCAGAAGCTACCAAACATTAGAGCTTAACCGCTTGGCAGAAGCGACCATCAAAGCCATAGAGCTATCAAGAAGAGGTCAGAGCCATAGGGCTATAAAAAAAATCCCAATTTAGGGAACACTAATCAACAAACTCAACAAACAACTTAACCACTAAGAGCAGAAGCAAAATCATTTATGCTTAATCACCCAGAGTAGAAGCTTAATCTATGCTTAACTATCCAGACAGAAGCCATATCTAAAGCCTAACTATGAGGACAGAAGCAAAAATAAAGGCACATCAAGCTAAATCAACAAACTTCTCCAAGAACTAAACATGCCAATGATGGCTGAACCATTATCAAACCATGAAAAACAGAAATTGCTGACACCAGAACCAGTGTCCATCACAGCAGAACATCAATCCAATAACCATAGCAAACACAAATCAAGAAGAACCAAATTTGATCTAGAAATGTTTGAGTCTTGAACCAGAAAATTCAACAGCAAACTTCAAGAACCAATATGCCTCAAATACAACAAGAATTTCTCTAAAATTCCAAAAACAAGAAACTCCTTGCAACAAATCAAGATTTCACATACATTCTTGAAAGCTCTATTCTATACCCCAAGAAGTTCAATTTCCACAATAGCATACCAGAAAAAAAAAAATTTCTCATATTGACACCTCCGTTGGAAACTGTTCCTAATTCCAATTTTGCACAACCACAACCAACAGTAGTAGCAAGAATTTGATGCATGCCAAGAAATCGCTAGTTAACTATCTCATTCTCGGAAGAAAATCATGCCTCTTGTAACTATGAAGCGGATAAGGCATTTCATCATACACATAACAACATGAAAAAGAAGCCAAGCATCCAACTGAAACTGGAATAGAGAAGATCAAGCAAAATAGGTTCACAAAGAAATCCACAGAGATTTGAAGAAGGAGATGAAACAAATCTGACAAAGCACCACCAGTTAGAGCACGATCTAAGATGAGAAGAGCCGATCTGAGAGATTGATCGGAATGATGACTAGACAAAGCTGGTATGAGTCTAAAATCGTGAACGGAGATGGCAGTGGTCACCGGAGACGCGAGCTTGAAGACGAGAGATGCAAGTCCGAAGAGAGGAACTAAATCTGGTGAAGGTGCACAAACCACATCAAAGAAGACAAACAAGATTTGGATCGATCTGAAAATGAGTTCCCGATCTAGAACTTGGAAGAGAAGGACTACGCCGAAAATGTGAATGGAGCTGGTGAAGAATCAAAACCAGCGATGGAGAATGGAAGACGAGTGGTGGTGAGGAAGAGCCACCATGAACCGAGATGGTGATGGATCGACCGATTTGAAACTCGAAGAATGATGAAGATGGTTGGCGATGGCAGCGATGACCTAGCCTTCTCAGGATCGTCGTGGTGGTACTCAAAGAAAAGGAAATTGATCTTGAACGTGAAACAGAGAGAGAAAAAGAAAGGTGTTTGGATAGATGGAAAAGGTGAGAAAGTGAGAGAAAATGAGTTCTAAGAACTCTGAGTAGGGCAGCAAAAGAAATTCAAGATGGGTGATAAGGCTCTAATACCATGTTAAAAAATATAGTAAAGTAGAGAAAAGAGCGAATTGAAAGTGAAATCTAAAATTGTATATTGATAAAATGAGAAAGGTTGATACAGTAGAACTATAATATGACTTATATAATGAGAGAAAAGATAATTAACTACCATATCCTCCTAACTAATCTTAATTAATAATTTATAACAAACTAACAAATTCTATATACTCTAACACTTACTCTATTTTCTTATCCTTGGCACCTTCTCGGAGTATATCTCTCGCTTCCGCTCTTGCAATAGTTTTGCTAGCAGAATCTCATTTCCTCACTCTCAAAATTGTTTCTTCTCGTTAATATCTAAATGCTGCAACATGAAGCACTGGTTCCATGTTATTTATAGGGGCTATTACGGTGCTTCAACGCTTGAGAAGTCACTTGATAATGACACGGTGAAAATTGCACTGTTCCACATTTGTGATATACAAGAAAAGCATCACACTCGTTCCTTGGTTAAAACATTAAACTTTTGGTTTTGACAGGTGCATGCGCTGCTTGCACCGCTAAGTAACTTCTATTATTATTATTATTACTACTACTTTTACTCAAAACTTTATTATTATTATTTATATGTGGACTAAAACTATTTGATATATTACACTAAAAGCATTTGATATATTAGATTTTAAGTACTAGTTTATAATCTTTGTTTAAGAAATTAATGCTCAAGATTTAACTACTTAGTCAATTAACTATTGTCACAAAAATTAATTTAAATAAATCAACTAAAATATTTAAATTAACTAAAAGAACCAAACTTATTTTACACAAAATATTTTATGTAAAGGGTATGTTGTAAAAGTAATTTTAATTAATACTATTCAAATAATATGTATTATGTCATAATCATTTTTGACATAAAGATTTTCAAACATAAATTTCATTGATATCAACCTAATTTTAGTTAAAATTAATTTTATAAAATCAAATTAATCCAAACCTTCCATTTATAAAGTCTAATCCAAACACACTTAGTCTCCACACTGCACATAATGCTCGGATTTCTTCACCAACCATTTCTGCTTAGAGTGCGACAAGAATTCCTTGACTAGCTAGCAAGAATCTTCAGACTTATCTCATCAATTCAAGATAAAATTCAAATTGGCTGCCTACTATTTTGGCCATCGAGGGGAATGTAATTTTCACTTGATAATGTAAACTGATCAACGTTACTCATATTTTAAAGAAATTGAGTGTTATTTAATTTAATTTAATAATTATTCAAAAACTTTAGTTATATAATATATGTGGATATCAATAGTCATATTTTTTATTCGTGGAGTATTCAAAAATATAAGTAAATTGCTATGTCTGTTTCTATGAAATTTAAAATATTTTTTTAATAGATATAAATTTAATATTTTATATTTAAAAATTGTTCATAAGAAAATTGGTAGAGCTTATAACTTAAATAAAGTTAATTTAATTTAATTTTATTATAAATATATTTAAATAGAAATATATTCTTACGTTCTAGATGCAAATAATTGGAGGGGTTAGTAGAGTCTGCGCCTGTGTAGCAATCAGCGTCAAAAATAGACAAAAAAGGCCCTTGAATGTCTAAAACGAAATAGGATCCAAGAATTGACACGTCGCTCTTTTCGTCCTGACTGCTTCGGTACTTCCCAAACGACTATTGGTTTCAATAGCAATATGAGACACTCCACTTTTTGGGGCCGCGTAAGACAAACTTTTCTTTACCATCTGTCTGCATGTTTGGAAACTAAGACGATAATTAAAATTATAATCTAAATATGATAATTTAAATTATTTTTATAAAAATAATTTTAAGTTATTTTTTAGATTTTTTTATTGTAATCAAAATATACAGTATTTATATGTTCTAAATTTATTAAATTAATTCTAAATATCAAATATTATATAACATAAATAATTATTTTATATTTTTTTAATAATTTTATAATATAAAAATAATTTTTTATATAATTTAAATAAAATAAATTATTTTAAAATTATCTTTTAATTAAAATATCCAAACAAAAATTAATTCTCACATAATCAATTATATAAAAAAGTATTATATAAATAAATAATTTTTAAAATAATTTTAATTTTACAGTTATTCCTAAATATACCCTAAAGCCAAACATTTTCCATCACTTCTAACTTTCTCAATTTTATATTTTATATTAATAACACAAAACTCATTTAATAAATAAAAATTTAAAATAATACATATATAATAATGAAACAAAGTATACAATGACAATAACATCGATTAAGCACGTAAAGGTTTTAAAAAAAAACATTGATAAGTAAAATGAGACTCTATGTAATTATAAGAAATAAAAAAATAAAACAAAACTCGTTGACAGTAGACAAAGTCATGTGCACCATCTCGCATAATTAATGACATATTTCTTTGTTCTCACTCCAACTATTTCAATAATATCATATAATTAGATAATAATATAAAATTATTTATATTAATTATATATCAAAATTAATTTTATTTATTAAAAAAATTAATATTGATATATTACTAGTGTGAATGTATTTTATATAAACATGAGATTATATATATTCAAATTAATAAAAATATTTAATTTTTATATTCACTATTTTAAAAAGTCTCAAATATAATACTATATAATTGATTAAATAATAATATAAAAATTTTTATGCTAATAATATTTTAAAATTAATTTCAATTAATAAAAAATTAATTTTAATATATTATAAATATAAAAATACTTTATACTATCATCTAATAATATTTTTTAATATATTTTTTTTTTAACATTATTCAAGGAAGGCTCAAACTCTTAGTCAAGAGGAGCAAAAAACATCATAAACATTCCACCTATCTGTGACCATGGACACGAGTGTTTCGATTAATGCTTCCTGTATTATGAGCACCACACCTTTGTCACCCAATAATATATTATTATATTAATAAAAATGTTTTATATCAAAAACTCTTATATCTAATATTTCTCAAATTATTATATCAGTAAAATTATTTAATTATCACACCTATTACTTTAAAATGTTTCATATATTGTATCGTATGATTGGATAATAATATACAACTAGTTATATTAATAATATATCAAAATTAATTTTTTATACTAAGATATTATATATATTATTCAAATAAATATATAAAATATTTTTCAAAATCAATTATGCAATTTTAAATAAAACAATAATTAATTAAAATTTTAAACTAATAATTTTAATATTAAATTTTTTAATATTATAAATAAAATTCATCCTAAAATCACAATCCACTTCTAAACCTTATACATTACATTGCATCTGAAACTATTTTTTCTTGTGATTCTTAATATCTTAAATATTGGTGTTAATGTGTGTTATGCCTTGCGTATATCCCAATTCCTAGGGGCTTTTAGTAAGAAAAATGTTATTTGAACAAATAGGATGTGAAAATTGAATGGAGTGTGAGTCAGCACAATATTCCACTATTCATATTATATATCTAAATAACATAGCTCTTTTAGTAATATTTTGTATTGTTGCTGGCTGTTGCCGAGTTTGATTTCACACACAAGCATTAGTTTACATGGTCAAATCATAGTTTTCTGCGACTTTTGCTTTAGGCATAAATAATAAAATAATTAGTTCACATATCAACCACACACAAAACTACAATTGCGGCATCATTAGGAAGGTAGAGTGTCACTAATCATAAGATGCATGTGAGGCTTTACTATAATATTCAAATATCGACCAATATGGACACATCTGGTAAATGATTCCACAATCTACTTAGAAATTGTGATTAAGTTAGGTAGCAACTTTTTTATGTTTTCGTTTTCGTGTGAGTTGGTAAATTTAGAGCTGGCAAAATTGCATTCGAAATCGAAGATTTGTTTCGTTTCTTCGGTTTATTATTTTCAGTTGTTAAACTTGTAATATTAACTATATTTCCCCTTTTTAATATTTAATAAAATAAATATTGAAAATAACAGAAGTCTTAGTTTAAATATTTCTTTCACAAAAAATTACAAATAAAAAGAATAAATTAAAGTAATATTTTTTATAATTATAAAAAAATCAATAAAAATAAAAACAGAAAACAAATTAAATATTCCTTAAAAGCATATTTGTTTTGTCATCTATTTATATTTTTAGTTAATATGTTTTTATTATTAATCATAAAACCACCATTGTACTTTTATTCTATTTTTAATTTTTAAGATTTTATAAAAATAATGAAAATATCGTAATTTTAATTTTATATATATATGTATGTACATATGTATGTAATACGAGAACACTTGTTAGAAAAATCTTCTGACACCTATATATAATAAATATGAGTACTTTCTTTTGAGAGAAAAATTTTCAGTGTACCTTTTTTTCCTTTTTTTTAAACAGAATATTATTGTTCAAGTCATCACTTTCGAGTGACTTATCCTCTGAGAAGGATAACTTAATTCTCTCAAATTGTTCAGTGTGTAACTTATATTCAGCGCATAATTTCTTAAATAATAAACAAGTGGCAGATATTCACAAGTCAACAATTATATTATACATTTTAGACAACTAACTTTGATAATTTAATTTTAGAATTCAATACATGCAGTAGTGCTTTTCTATCAAATCGGACTACTCCAATAATTCATCTTTTATTTTGTTGATCACTTTAAGATAAAGTGTTAGCAATTTATATAAATATAAGGTGTTGAAAATCAGGTCTCTAAAATATTTTATATACACATTAATATTTTCAAAATTTCACTAGTACTAAAACAAAAGTAGTTCGTATGAAATACTAATATTTTTTCTCACTAAAAACAAAAAACTCACAAGAAGTTCTCTAAACAGCAGAAGAAGAGAAGTGTTATTTAAAAACATCACTTGCAAATCAAAATGTTATATTAATTATAAAGTTTATAAGGTATTATTTGAAAAATTATGATAAATTATTTTCTTTTAATATTTTTTTATTTTATTTATTTTTCACTTCTTTCATATAATATGATATAGAAAGACATTTTTAAAGGGAGTTTTGTTTTATTTTTTTAATAATCCTCCTAATATTTAATTAAAAAATAATAAATAAAAAATAAATATATTTAATATCTTGTGAATATAAAAAAATATTTAATATTTTTTTATTTAATAATTAAAAGAATGTTTTAAGAGGATTTAAGAACGTGGCGTCCTAATGGAATGGCATTTGTAACGTGTGCCGGCGCTTCCCATTGTTGACCACATCAAACACACTCGCCACCGGCTTCACCAGCTTCGGTCGTGAGATGCAAGCCCTGCGTCACGAAAAACCAATCCAGAAAAAAACAAAACACCTAAACCATTGCACTTGAGCCATGACCAGAAACCAAAAAAATAAAAATAAAAATAAAAAAACAAAAACCAAAAACCAAAAACAAAAAACAAAAACCCAAAAATAAAAATAAAAAATAAAAAATAAAAACTATTGTACCTGAGAACCAACTATAAATTCACATCCAAGCTCTCAGCAGATTCTCTGCCTCAAAACCAATACAAACACACTCCAACAAGCCAGGCTAACATGGCACCATTCTTTTACTACTCCCTTCTCGCCCTTTCCTTCATCATCACCCTCAAGCTCTTGCTCCAGCTCCAAGCAAGGAGGCTCAAGAACCTACCACCTGGTCCTCCAACGCTACCCATCATTGGCAACCTCCACCACCTCAAGCCACCCATGCACCGAACCTTCTCTTCTCTCTCCCGAACCTACGGCGACATACTCTCCCTCTGGTTCGGTAACCGCCTCGTCGTGGTGGTGTCCTCGCCGTCCGTGGTCCAGGAGTGCTTCACCAAGAACGACGTCATACTGGCCAACCGGCCGCAATTCCTCACCGGCAAGTACATCTTCTACAACTATACCACCTTGGGTTCCGCCTCCTACGGTGACCACTGGCGCAACCTCCGCCGCATCACCACCATCGACGTCCTCTCCAACCACCGCCTCAACTCCTTTCTTGGAATCCGAAGGGACGAGACCAAGAGGCTGGTATATTATAATATAACTAAAAAGATAAAATTTATATCAAATTTCTTATACCTATTTGTAACTAATTTTTAATTAAATAACAATACGTGGATGCTTTTATTAAAATAAGTGATTTAAAAGTTGAAAATGTACACAATTGCATTAATTACGATTGCATGATTTTAAATTGCGACTACAACTCTAATTGAGACCGCAGTGTTATTGTTGCAGTCTAGTCCATATCTGTATTGCAGCAATAATTGTGGTCGTATTTAAAATTGTCGAAAAAAAATCGCAATACAAAGCAATTGTGACAGCAACCTGCAATTTGAATTCATGGATGGTTGTTACAGATTAGTTGAGTTAGTTAGATGAGATAATAGTTTGTTGATAGTTAGATACGCTGGACGATTTTTCCTCAACAGATACAAAAGCTGGGACAAGACACTAGTGGGGATGAGTTTGTGAAGGTGGAGATGAGGTCGAGGCTCACGGAGATGACGTTCAACGCGATGATGAGGATGATCTCCGGGAAGAGGTACTACGGCGAGGATCGCGACGTGAGCGACGTGGAGGAGGCGAAGCAGTTCAGGGAGATCATATCGGAGATACTGTCGCTGTTGGGGGCGAGCAACAAGGCTGACTTCTTGCCACTCTTGAGGCTGTTCGATTTTGAGGACTTGGAGAAGAGGCTCAAGAGGATTGGCAAGAGAGCTGATGCGTTCTTGCAGGGGCTCATTGAGGAGCACCGCGTTGGGCAGAAGAAAGGTGGTGGTGGTGGTGGTGGTGGCGGTGACACCATGATTGACCATCTCTTGAAGCTGCAGCAGACACAGCCCGAGTACTACTCTGATCTCATGATCAAAGGCCTTATTCAGGTATGTAATGTAAATTTTTAGAATATTACTTTCTATTATTTAGTGAAAGTATATACTAGAAGTCATAACTTTTTTGCGAACTTATTGGATAGATTAAAAAATTTTGAATAGGAGCTTGTCACTTTAAATATACAAATTAAAATTGGATATGTATACCCAAAGTTATAAAATGAATCTTTTAATGTGAAAATTTTATTTGATCTTGTTATGTATTAATTTTTATCATTAATTAAATTTTTTTGGTGAGTTAGATACTTAACCCTATCATATTGATCAATAGTAAAAATAAATACATAAATAGATCATGTGAATTTTTTATATAAAATGATCCATTCGTATAAAATTATGTTCAATAAAGATAAGTTTTTGCTATCACATAATTTAAGCACGTCAAACATTAATTTGTATGTTTGAATTTACGTAGAAACTTGATAATCTAGGAGTCTCATTTGTTAGAGTAATGTGGTATAATTAATGTCTTTAGATAAATAAGTGGTCTCTATTATTTTATTTTATTTTATTTAATAATTATTCTAATTTTCTGTTTAAAATTCTAACTATTTATTTTTGGATGTAGGAGACTGCTCATTATTTAGTATTTAATATTAAGCATTAAAAATTGCAGACGTAACACTATAGAAATGAGGCTATGATGCTTAATATGAAAACGAATTCGTACAGCAACTCGTCCATGTTTTCGGAGAGCTGTCCTTTTAGGTTATGTTTGTTTAAGATTTTTTAATAAAAAATCAGTTTTTATATATTTAAATATTTTTTTAAAAATAATTTAAATCTCAAAAAATTCTATTTTTTTAGAAATTAAAAAAATAAGTTGTGAAAAAAATTAACTTTTAAATTTTTTAATTATATATAAAATTTAAATTTTAAAATTATTTTTTTTTAAAATAAAACAAACACACATTTATTTTGTAACGATGTTATTTAGCTCGAAAATAGTTATACCAAAATGTTATGAAAACAAGTGCAGTAATTTAATTGGATAATAAACACACGTCAAATGAGGAAAAGTAGGGAACTGGGCACGAAAAACGGTGGATATGAAGCCTATTCCTGCAAAATTGACGAAATGATTTTCGTACCATAAATCATTAATTTTTATTTTGACTTTTTAATATACTTTCTTTAATTAAAATGCAAGTAGAGAGCGCTAAGTCAAATTTCATACGTATACATCCCTACAGCTACGCTATTTATTATATGTAACGATGTAAACATAAGAATTTCTTCAAGCTTGCTTGCGTTTGTTAAGTTATTGATCTATGCACGGTAGATAAACATCTATTACATTTCTCTTGCTTTTACGACGATCATACACATCACTTTCTAAAGGTCATCGACTACGTAGCTAATTCCTCGATGTATAGTTTTTTGGTAAAACCACGTTTTAAATCTCAGAGGGTTATTAAGTGACCCCTTTTAGTGGACCTCGCGTACTACTGAAATGTATATTTGTCTGTCCGTTTAACATAAGAAAATTTTTGGCGTGCGTTTGTAGGGATGCGTGTGTGTATTAAGTTGACTGCCAACCTCATCTAATGATGTGAACCAATAAAGTATGAGTTGGTTTGGCCGATAGATACAGTTAAATTGACTCCTTTGGTTTGGAGATTAGATCAAATACATTTGTTAAATTTAATGAATTTCGACTAAGCCAACCCAATCACTCAACTTTTTTATATATTTTCTTATTATAAGAGGTCAACAAATTTAGGTGGCTCAATTAAAGTAAATCGACTTGCAGGCTATGCTTCTAGCTGGAACTGACACATCAGCTGTGACAATAGAGTGGGTGATGGCTGAACTACTGAACCACCCAGAAGTATTGAAGAAGGTAAAGTATGAATTAGACACACAAATAGGAAAAGACCGCTTGGTTGATGAACAAGATTTGTCAAAGCTCCCATACCTTCAAAATGTCATCTCCGAGACACTTCGTTTGCACCCTCCGGCTCCATTACTATTGCCCCATGCTTCTTCCGAAGATTGTACTATTGGAGGATACAACGTTCCAAAAGACACTATAATATTGACTAATGCATGGCTCATTCATAGGGACCCTAGGCTTTGGAGTGATGCCGAGTGTTTCAAGCCCGAGAGATTTGAAAACGAAGGGGAAGTGAACAAGTTAATTGCATTTGGGTTAGGCAGAAGGGCTTGCCCTGGATTGGGCCTGGCTCAGCGCACTGTGGGCTTCACTTTGGGATTACTGATGCAGTGCTTTGAATGGAAGCGAGAAAGTGAGGAAAAGCTTGATATGATGGAGGACAAAGGGATCACCATGCCAATGCGAACTCCATTCCAAGCCATGTGCAAAGCACTACCAACCGTCAATGATGTTATGAAGTAATTAGTTATCTTGTAGCTAGAAGAGTATGTGCGACGGTGAAATAAGCATATGCGTTTCTGAGTCTAATATAGTAGGACATTCACAAATGCGTAATAGTTGTACTCAAAATAAGCATACAAGAATCATGTATTTAGAACTATGTGATTTGAAATTCTCATAATCACTTTCTTTCTATTACTTGCAATTCATATTACTTATTACAACCAATTAAAAAGCTTATATTCAACTTTTCCTTTGGTTGTCAAATGTGATTTTGTTACGGGTTGATTCCGAAAATTCGCACAATCATTTGACAAATGAGCAAGGATTGCGTTATTCATAGAGACCAATCCCTTCCCGAATTAGGCGCCAATATCTCTCATATTTCAAGTAAGGATTTGCTCTCTTTGGGAGGGAGTCCCGAAGATCCCATCATGGAATAACAATCTCATCAGGACCTTATAAAAAGGCTGATAAGCCTTTTAGGTATGCGATATTTTAGTCTCTTAGTTATCTCTTGGTGCACACGCTGACTTGAACATTGGAATGCCTTTTATGTACACCTCCAATTATCTTCCTATTAGAGGTCAAGCACGAGCCCTTAGAGAGTGTACTTTATCATTTAGGACTCTAGGTATCTCTTCTTTTTTCGGGTCCCTTACGAACAATAGCATCGTCTTGGGGAAACAGTAACGGATTCAAAAACCGTCCCAGGATGGACACTTATGACTGGGGGGTTTAACATGGATCCATCTTGTTTTGGTCCATCCATGTACCACTCATTATGTATGTTAGATTGTATTTAAAAAAAGATATGAATGATTGAGATTTAGTGAAAAAAACAAGAATGTATATCCATCTACATTTTATTTAATGGAAAAATAAGCATGTATATTTAGTTTAAAAGTCCAAATATTTTGCGAGAGATTTTTTCAACGTACTTTCTTTTTACATAATATCCATCTACATGACATCCCTTGTGAGTGATTTATCCTTAAAGAAGGATTACTTAATTCTTTTAACTTGTTATCAAGATATTCTTGATCATATGCTTAATTATCTCTTTAATTTCTTTTTGATTAAAAGAAATTATTATCTTCATAATTTTCTTCTCAATCAAATATCAAAATTCTCAAAATGATATATTTGTGACTTAATAAGCTTATGAGCATAATCGAACCCAAAAATTAACCTCTTATGAGAGTCTTATAGGATATGTACTATATTTAACTTCCCTATTTGCTGAGTGGAGGCTACTTCAATCTATTAACACTAACTTGATGGTAGTTGTTATGGTCTTGGGCCAAAAGACCAAGGGTTAGGCCTAAAGTTGACTTCGGCTTACCCACTATTCTGATGGGGCAATGACGCCTAATGAGGGCAGAAATCTGGGGCCTCGTTAATAGTGGCTTATCCCCTTAAAGCCGAGACCTGAGGGCACGAGTGATAATGGCTAATCCTCTTGAACTAAGAAGTGGTTACTTCCTAATTGGTAGAGGTATCTTTTACTTTCAATAACTCACTCTTAACCACACTCTGACTTAATCGTTGGAGTTTGTACAGATACCCCACCTCTTGCCGTTCAACTGGGAGTCTTCTTAAGCTTGTTTTCTATGCTTCTAGCACCCCAAACTTAACAGGTATAACCTGTCCTTCACAGTAGTCATATCCTTCTTAAAAAGCCTTAATTTTGTTTAATTTTTGGCCTTATAGGTAGCCTTTTCCATTATTCAACTATAAAATAAAAGTACCAATTATTTTAACGTACTAAAAGAATCCATTGAAAAGGAAAGAATCATCAAATATGATTTAAATATCACATTTATATTAGAGTAAATCCCCAAATCAGTCTCTAACAATATTTTTAAT
The DNA here is from genome assembly GCA_031439595.1 of Pterocarpus santalinus. Taxonomy (NCBI): domain Eukaryota; kingdom Viridiplantae; phylum Streptophyta; class Magnoliopsida; order Fabales; family Fabaceae; genus Pterocarpus; species Pterocarpus santalinus. Next base: position 51,794,450 of record CM062530.1, on the reverse strand, counting down.
GGATACATTAGTCTCTAATAAAAAATAATTAGCCCTTCAATCCCTAACAAATTGTAAAAATTAAACAATTTAGTGCTTAACGCATTTGCAACCAATAAAGAGTCTGATATGAATATAAAATGTTGATAACTAAAACTTTCCTAACCCCATCTCATGTGGCACCCTCTAAATGCACAATTTGCATAAAAAATGTTTCCAAATGCACCATTTTAATTTATCACACCCAACCTAACCTTTTAAAATGGTTTGTTTGCAGGATTTTTTAAAGTTATGCAGATTATGTATATAGAGGATGCCACATGAAATGGAGTTAGAAAAATTCTAATCATCATTTAAAGTTAACATTCGATTCTTTATCAGTTGCAAGTGAGTTAAGAATCACAAGTATTCAATTTTTACAATTATTAGGGGCCAAATAATCTAATTTTTACAAATGTCAGGAACCAAATTAAGGACCAATTGTTTTTGATTAAGGACTAATATATCTATTGAAGATATTATCAGAGATTAATTTGGCTATCAGAGATTAATTTGGGTGTTTACTCTTTATTTTATTTGGTCAGTGTGAAAACTTATATTCAGCACACATACATAATTGCTTTGATAATTAACAAGTGGCAAATATTTATTACAAGTAAACAATTATATTACGATTGTACTAAAAATAATTGACAAGTTCTGTTTTCGTTTTCCTTAGCATATGTACCCCCCCCCCCCCCAACAAAAAAAAGCAATTATATTGCAATTAACTTGTAATTTATTTTAGAAGGCAACAATTAATTCATCTTCGTTTATTCTTTTGTCACTTTAAGACAAAGTGTTGGCAATTTAAAAATCTTGTATTTTAAAAACGTGCCGAATCAAGTCTCTAAAATACTTTTTAAACATATTAAAAATTTTAAAATTCACCTCCACTTGGCAAGTTCTACTATGCACCGCATCAGGTGCACTATTTAACAGAAAGCGGCCTATCAGTGTACCACCGCTGTCAAATATATAGCGGTACCGTTAACAGTAGATAGTAACTCTATTAAACCATTTTATATTACTTTTCAGTCTGAAACCCAATCTTCTCCGACACCAACACGTCGACCTCTGCTGCAACACATCTATCTCAAATAGAACTCCGTCAAACACACATTTTGAGGAAATCAATCAAAGCTTCCCCAGTGAAAACAAAATGCAATGACAATAGTTGACGACATGACTGTTGCTACTGGGTAAGCTTTCTCAAACAAAGCAAGTGACATTTACCAATGAAATTTAACAAAAAAAAAAAGATCATAATAAGTGCAAATCAAAATAAATAAAAAACCGACCTGTTGAACCGATGTGTGGATTTCCTTACAGTTCACGGGGAGCGTGAAATCGAGGTTGACGATGATGTTTGGGCTGCACCCGCACCCGCTGCAGACCCCTCCCTCTTCTTCTCCTACTGTAGCGACATCTTCCCCATTTGCTCCTCGTGGACGCTCTTCTATGACTCGATAAGCTTCGCGCGATCGTCCTCCGCAGCACAGGCGACAACTCTTGTTCCCACGCCCTTTGCGTTTCTCCTGGTCTCCTTCTTCCTTTGCTCCTTCACCACATCTTTCTTCTCCAACCGGCTCTGCTGCTTCGCCACCTTCTTCTCCGTGTTCTTCGACAGCAGAGAATCGCACCGCCGGGATCTTCGTCATCATTCCATGGTTACTGATAGTACCAGTCTGATCGAATTGATTTGGAAAGTCGTTTGATTTTAGAGTCCAATCAAATCGAATTATTATTGATCCAATTTTTTATTTTTTATTTTTTAATCCAACCATTTTTCCATTTAAATACTCTACCTTATCTTCTGATCCAGTTTTTTTTAATTTTTAATATTTTTCACTTAAATTTATAATAATAAAATTATTTTTATTTTTTATTAATATTTATTTAAAAATAATTTTATTCACATTATTAATAAATTTATCATAATCAAATTTTATATTATTTTTAATTATTATAAGAACAAAAAAAATTTTAAAAATATAATTTTTTATTTTTTAGTATAACTTGATAATTTAAACTAATCTAACATGATATTGATTGAATCGGTTTGATTGAATTTGATAAAAAAAATTTAAAAATTAAACTAAATCAATTTAATTAAATTTTATCAATTTAAATTTATTTTTCCTTTAAATCTATTGAAACCAATCCGTTTAGGCCCATAATAGTCGCTAGTTCTGCTCTACCAACGCGCCAGTTTTAATCCGTGCCTTCCGGTATTATAAAAGCCCGTACACACACCATCTCGATCAAGTCTTGGCACACGGTAGGCCACTTTCTATTAAAAGGTGCACTTCACAGGAGCACATTACAAAGTGACATATAATATTAATACTTCTTCTCACTAAAAAACATAAAAAAGTTCTCTAAAAAACAGAAGACAAGTGATGGTAGATTCTGTGATGCAACTCGTTAAAAAAGGTACACCACACACCATGAATCGAAATCATCCATTTTGTATACAATAGGGTGCTCTCATGCGGTGGTACACCACCTGATTATTATCACTCTCACACTCCCCTGCGTTGAATGGAATTGAGGGCAATCTGGCCACTGCGTATGCTTTCATGAGCTGCATGTACATGTATCAGTTAAGGACACAAAACAAACCACTAATCCAATCTATCCATGCCTTGATTTTCCCTAATCGGCATTGGCATAATTAATAACACAAGAAAACTAATGACCAATTCTACGCTACTCAATTGTTCAACGTAATTAGTTATTTTTTTTGGAGAGCATAGAGGCCCAATAACATAGCTGCAGACACGCAATGAAATTGGGGAGTTAATTCAGTTATTAAGTAGTTGGTGTATTCTGTTAGTAAATTAATTAGTTTGTTAAGTCCGCTTAGAATTAGTTTTGTAGCTGGAACTGCATATAAACTTTCATCAGTACCGTTGCTGTGTGATTCTGGTTTCATTCTTCACATATGCAAGTTTGGCACTTTCTCAAAGCTTCGTTCTCTCTCTCTCTCTCTCTCTCTCTCTCTCTTCTCGTTCCATCTTCTTCCTCTTTCTACCATTCTTGTGCACCATTTTTGTAAAATTAGGAGTATCCTATTATATAAAAGGGTGGCTTAGATTTAAGGTTGAGGTGCACATAAGTGATTTAAACACCTGACTTAGACATCAACTTAGGATATTATTACAAAACTTGTATGTGAAAACATGCTAATAATTTTTCTTTTCAATTTTTTTATTTTATTTTTTTTCTTACTCTACCCGTATATTATCTAATATGATGTCTAATAATAATGTGAAAAAAATGTTTCTAAAAGTAGAAAGAATGTGGCATCCTAATGGGATGCACACTGTTCGTTCTTTCAATACATTGGCGTTCAGCAATCTACATTGGTGTCCAGTAATCTACAGATTCAAGCACAGTCACAGCATATCTTCAATAACATTTGGAGTGGATTGACACCTCCTATAGTTGAACTTTTGGTGTGGTTTGCCATTCTTGGTAGACTTAACACTAAAGCTAGACTCTCAAATATCAATATGCTACAAGATGACAATACGAGGTGTGTTCTGTGTAATTCTGAAATTGAGAATGCGGATCATTTGTTTGTTCATTACAACTTCATTTGGAAAATCTGGTGCTTATGCTCTCAATTTTTTTTTTTTTTTTTTGGGGGGGGGGGGGGGGCGGGGGGAATGGGTAGTTTCAAGAGATCTTAAATTACCTTTGAGTCATGGCCAAGCTTACAAGTGAGGGGATCGAAAAGAAGAAGACGGTGTGCTTTATTCTTTGCGGTTGTGTGGTCTGCTTGGAAATATAGAAACAAAATTATTTTTGAAAAGAAGGAGACAACAAACTGGCAAACTCTTGTGGAGCAGATTAGACATAACTGGGAAGAATGGTCGAAAAAGGGGAGTAATGGTGGGGCTGAGTGTTCGGGCAACAGGTAAAGAGGGAGGGAGCTGCAGGAAGTTTGCACTACAAATGAGAATGATGTCAGAGGGAATCAGGTTCTTCAGGTATATGGGATGGAACAAAATCATACTTGGTGATTATGTGTGCAATTTGACAATAGTAAAAAACAAGTATGCAGTTGATGGTTATCTTAAAATAGATAAGGGTAGTCCTGTATGTTTCCTCATTGAAGTTCGCCAAGCTCTATTAATGTGTGAAGCTGAAACTTATGCTTTAGAGGAATCCTCGCAATTTGTTCTTGAAGATATAGGCATTGAAGATCAAGACATTGAACTCAGAACTCATTCACAAGTGATGCAGTCATGGCTAGCAGGGGATATACAAGCAAACTGGGAGGTGCGTTTTGCAAGAAACATCTTTCTTAACAGGAAAAAGTGGTTCCAGAACGTGTGAGTTTCACACAACAGCAGAAAGCAGCATAAATGGTTAAGGGATTGGTGTAAACTTATACCTTATCAGGAAGGGAGATCGGTCATTTGGCAGAATTGACAACTCTTATTTTTTTGCTCTCATCAAATATAAGGCCACACAAGGAGTATATGCAAGCGGTCCTAGTAGTTTCAAGTTTCTGTCTTCATAATGCAATTTGAAGTTTGTGTTAGTTTTTGGCGATACCACCCAAGCAAATATTGGTGGACATGGACATTGTAGCTTTTTCGGTGGCTATGTTGGCATTATACATTACTCTGTGGTTATAAAAATTTACAGGGCGGGCTGATATTGCATATATAAAAGGTGATCTACACGGGCTTTGGAGATTGCAAGCTCTATCATTCATGGGTATGCAACTTGATTATTGTAGTGGGAAAATTCTAATATAGTTGCGTTTATTTCGGATTTTGAAAAAGTAATTTTAAAATTTAAATATATATAATTGAAAAAATTAAAAGTTAATTTTTTTATAAATTATTTTTTTTAAATTATCCAAAAAAATTGAAAACAGATTTTTTTTAGAATATAATTATTTTTAAAAAATTATTCAAATATATAAAAATTGATCTTTTTAATAAAAAAATAATTTTTTACCCCAAAAAATACAAATAAATGCACTCATATTCAAGGAAAAATGATTGTTCCTCCATATTAAGTTATGGCAAAAAAAAAAAATTTATATGGACCCACACTTTATACTTTCTTATATGATTTTAAAATAAAACTAGATGGTAGAGGAAGAAAATTCTTACTCCATGGAGTGCACCGGAATCACTCATTGTAGTTTGGTAACATTTTCTGATGGTTATGGTTGATGGGCAGAGTAATGGGATTGCTAATTCCGGTGTTTTTAGGCTGCTGTTATGTCAGGGTCGGTTTTATTTCTGATGTTTAATTGTTTTGTAGCTGAATTATTGTTTTGGCTCCTCACTTGTCTTTGGTGAGTCGAGTACTTTTGTTCAACTATCCTAAAAAATAAAGAAAAAAAAAAAGAAAAATCCTAATAATGATGTGGCATTTGTGAGCGGTGCCGGCAGCTTCCAATTTCTTCGCATTTGGTCACATGCCTATAGAGATAGTAAAACAGGTCCAATTCATTGGTTGGCAGTCAAATTTGTCAAAAATAATAAGTTAGATTAACATATTTAACCTGTCAAAAATTTTTCTTGCAGGCTTTGGCTGGTCAAGGCGAGTTGACCCGCCTAACCAATCTTATCTCTTTTTTTTTTAGGAATAAAAGTATTTTTTAAGGAAAATTTTAGATTTTTATTATAAATTATGTTATTATTATACTTTCATTAATTTATAAATTTTACATTATAAATTTGTAAATTTTATATTATAAATTTATAGTTAATTATATTTATAAACTTATTTATATATTTTAATTAATTTATTATATTTATATTTGAGTTAAATTTAAATATAAATTATATAATTTAATTATTTTATTCTATTTTATTTAAATAAATTTTTTATTCAATAAATTTTTTAATTTTTAAAATAATTTAATTTATAAAAAATATTAAAATAATAATATTTAATAAATTTATTTTCTGGAGTAAAGTTTAATAGTACGGATTTTTTTCAGTGTTTGCAACTTTTTTTTTTTACACTGTTTGCACGTTTTAATTGGTTGATTTCTTTGCACTATCACTCTCTCATCTTCAACATTGTTTTCTATCAACATTCCCTCTTTTGCAATTATCAACACAATTTCATGTCTTTCCATTTGGTACTTTTTAGCAAGCCCCTCCTTTTTAATATAAAAGCACTTAAAATACAATGATTAAGAAGAAATTGTTGTGCGGTAATGAAATACTAGGTTAAATAAATATGATCTAACTACTTATGAAATGATATTTTATAATTAGTTGTGGGTCTTTCAACATTTAAAATTTGAGAAATATATACTTTATTCTCTTAAACTAGTGGATTGCTAGATAGTGTGAAACAATTTTGCGTGAAAAAGCACGAATGAGAACATGGCATTATTTGGTTGCACTTCAGTTAAATTAAATTAATATATATTTGAAAATAACAATATACATGAATGCCAATCGGAAAACATGGGTAGTGGTCATTACGAATTAGTTTTCATACTAAAAATCTTTTCTCCTTAAATTATACATTGTATGTATTTTATTCTCTAATTTTTAAAAAAGTGTAAAGTAGTCTTCTAACATTTTAATACAGCGCAAATCAACTCTTAAATAATTAGACTTCTCTCATCTTGAAGAAGTAGAGAAGAGAGAGAGAGTGGAAAGCTATGAAGATATTTTAGTTACTTAAAAGTCTATTTGCACTATTTTAAAGTATTGAGAGATTTATTTGTATATTTTTAAAAATTAGATAGTAAAATGCACATGATTTATAATTTAAAAAAATAAAATATTTTTTCCCTTAAAACTGAAATATTATTTTTTAAGTGACCAAAAGTATATCCAATTTAGTGCTCTATATAGCTACACAAGAATTTCTTAGACTTAGGAACCATCTATAAATCCACGTCCAAACTCTTAGCGTGCTACAACACAATATCAACGGAAGAAACAATACAAAACCCAAAACAAGAGCCAAGTTAAATGGCACCATTCTTTTACCTTTTACTACTCCCTCCTCAGCATCAAACTCTTGCTCTAGCTCCAATGCAGAAGGTTTAAGAGCCTTCCACTTGGTCCTCCAACCTTCCCCATCATCGGCAACCTCCACCACCTCAAGCAACCGATCCACCAAACCTTCTCCACCCTCTCCCAAACCTACAACGGCATCTTCTCGCTCTGGTTTGGATCCCGCCTCATGGTGGTGTTGTCTTTGCCAGCCTTGGTCCAAGAATACTTCACCAAAGACGATGTTGTATTGGTCAACCGGCCGTTCTTCCTTACTAACAAGTACATCCTCTACAGCAACACTACCTTAGGTGCTACTGCCTATGGCAACTATTGGCACGTACAACCTCCACCACTTTACGACCACAGATGTTCTCTTAAACCATCGTCTCAACTACTTAGTGGGGATCCGAGGGGAGGCTTTTTGACCAGAGTGTGCCACTTTTTGAAACAAAATATCAAACAGTGGCTGTTCACAAACAATTTCCCTGTCTGGGGTACTTTGGTCGAGGTGGAGAACATGGCGCAAAACGATACTGTGCCACCATGGTCTTCGGCCTGACACGGATGAGACAAGGGGAGCACGCCTTGGTTGGCGCACGTTCAGGTCGCACCACTCCTCGACGTGACGTGACAGCAGAAAGACAGCAGCAGGATGGCGATGGTTGGAGTTGCGCCATGCATGGGGAGCCGCCACGTGTCTGCCTTCACCTCTATATAACTGCTAGTCCCCTTTCGTTCACCGTCCAAACTTCCATTCCTCCCCCTTTGCTTCCTTGGCCATCTTCCTCAATTCCGCAGCACGTTGTTCTTTTCCAATTATAAGTAATGTAATTTTATTTTTAAAATCTCTTTTTATCATTTTATTTTTTGTAGATAGATTTTATAAGAATAATTTTAATTTTATTTATTAGTTTTAGATTTTAATTAATTCGTTCAGTTTATATTTTACTATGAGTTTATTACTTATTTAAAATTTTTGAGAAAATTATAATAGTTTCTAATTTTTTTTTTTGAGTTAAACTTTAAAAAATTTTATTAGGATATTTAGAAGCTTGTTAGAATATTTATTGAAAAAATATTAGAATGGTAATTAGGGTGGTAATTAACTTATTGTGTTAAAAAATATTTAATTTTTTTATCTCAAGATTAGAATTTTGAAAAAATTATTAGACTAGACATAATATTTATAGACATGTGTAAAAAGTAATTTTTAATTTATATCAATGAAGAAATAAAGTACTAAAAAAGCTAAATAAAAATAATTATATTACTATTGTGTATAGAAAAGTATATAAACAATTTAATAATTAATTTTTTTTAACGGATGGCATCCAGCTCTTCTTCTTCTTCATCACGTGTCATACAGCCCGGGCCAGAAGATGCATCACTATTGACAATCCAAGAAACACACATTTCACAATATATTTGGAATGGATATCCTAATCGAGTGTTAGTTATTAGAGGAAAATCTTCTGTTCGTAATAGGGATGAGCAAATTCCTGTGCAGATTATTCCATACTTGGAGCAAGCAGGATTTCTTGAAATTGCAAAATTTGAATTTTTTCAAATTGAACACACGTTGATATCTGCTCTAGTGGAGCGTTGGAGGCCGGAGACACATACATTTCATTTGCCTCCAAGGGAATGTACAATTATGCTGCAAGATGTTGCTATTCAAACCGGCCTTCATATTGATGGAATGCCAGTTGCTGGCAATACTTCTGGGCCGTGGCAACCTATTATCCAGCAATTACTAGGCGTAACTCCCTCGTAGAGCGCTTTTCATGGTCATCGACTAAAAATGGGGTGGTTAAATACACACTTTAGCAATATAAATGACTATATTGACAATGAGGTCCAAGTTTAGCAGTTCGCTCGAGCATATATTTTGCGGTTGATGGGGTCAGTGCTATTTCCAGATCATTCTGGAAACTTGGTACCTTTAAGACTTCTTCCATTTTTAGAGGATTTCATTGTGGCTGGACAATATAGTTGGGGATCAGCTGTGCTCTCTTATTTATATCGTGAGTTGTGCAAATGTACAGATTATAATCGGCGTGAAATTGGAGGCATGGCTATGTTGGTTCAGCTATAGGCATGGGACAGATTCCCATCAATATCCCCAACTCCTTCAGTAGAGATCGCCCATGCCCCACTTGGTGCTCAGTATGACTTTTTTCCTTCTTATTTTTGTAATAAGTTTTCTATTTAAATAATGATTGTCCTTTTATAATATTTGGTTTAATATGTAAAATAACAGATGGATAGGTGGTATGACTTTTGTGGCTATACGACAAGACTTGCCATACTATCGTCGCAAACTTGATCATTTAAAGCAAAAAGATGTAAGAACATCTTATTAATACATCTATAATTTTGACTGTATACAACTTTTAATGTTTATTATTATTAATTTACAGATTGTATGGGAACCTTATCTTGAATTTTATGGGTCACTTCCGCGTATATGTCTTGAAGGCTCTCACATTTGGAGAGCTGTTGTGCCGCTTATATTTTTTCATATCGTAGAGTGGTATCAACCAGATCGAGTGATACGTCAATTTGGCTTACAACAAAGTATTCCAAATCCACCACGTCAGCCCGAACAACTTCACAATCTTACTTTGCGTGGTAAAGAAAGTGATAATTGGATGCTTCTATATGCTTCTGTTATCCAAATATGGAATGAGAGAATACAATATTTGGTAAGTAGCGATCAGCAAATGGGGTTATTAAGTGAGAATGATCCTTACATGAGATGGTATTCAAGGGACACTCGTCGCTAGATCAGTAGGGATGGTGCATGTAGAGGGCAAATAGTAAGTATTATTTCTTTTTTATTAATTAAATTAATTTTGTTATTATTAAAGGTGTATAATATTTATGTATATAATATTTTTATCATTTTGAATAGCATAACCAGTTGGAGCGAATGCATCATTTATCCTCTATCAACGATTCAACCTTTTCGATGGAGGATGTTAGAGACGTAACAACAGAGTTATTGCAACAATTTGAGGAATTAGATAGGGTCACTGAACCTGCAGGACCCCATATTCAACAGCAGCCTATTCCACAACCTGATGTGAATGTGGCAATACCTCCGACTTGGGTTGAAGGTCAGGGACTTCAACGGCGTAGAAGGCGAGAGGCAACACAGATTCATACCCTTCCTCCACTGCCTGAACGTGGTTATGGTCAATATTATGTTCCATCGGCATCATCAGCCAATCCGATGGATTCAGGCAGTGAAAGAAGTTATTATTGGCCACCTCAGCATCAAACAACAGCAGGAGCATCCTCTTCCCATGCTGCATATCACTCATATTATCCAGACGAGGCATACGTTCCTTCCGCACCTAGCCCATCACAATTTACACCCCCTGCATATATGCCACCAGAGTTCACACCTAGTGCACCTATGGAGTTTATGGATTTCTTATCACAAGAAATCCTTTACACTCCACACGATGTGAATGTTGTTTCTCCACAGGGTATTAACTTGAATGAAGAATTTTTATCTGTAGTTAGCCTTGAGGACGATGTGGCTGATGTGAGAAGAAACCCGCATCGTAGAGCAAGAGATAGGCGACGTAGTTGTATATTATCGCCTAACTCTCCACATGATTGATTATGGACATATCTGCTTGTTTATTAAAGATGGGTTATTTATGTAAATATTTTAAAAAATGTATTTAATTTTCTTATTAAATATGTATTTAATTTTTTTATTAATTTTTACTTAAACTAAGGGTATAGATTAATCTTAACTTTTTTTATTTTTTTATTTATTAAATATGCATTATTTACTGTAAAAGTTAATACTAATATAATAAATTAATCTTAAGTTTAGTATAATTTACTTAACTAAACTAACGGTAAATCAGAGAATGATACAAAATAAACAAGGGTATAATGGCAAGAAAATAGTTGACAATTGCATCAAAGTTTTTGTTCTTAAAATTAAAATGAAATTACACAAGTGGACTTAAGATAAATTTGCATAGATATTAAAAATTTGGACTATCTATGGTGTCAGTATCTTGTTGGGAGCTTTGACTTCCAGTGAAACGAGGGCAAAGACGTCGGTTATGACCTTCTCTTTTACATATTCCACAACGTTGCCTTCGCTGCGATTCTCTCAAATCCATCTCATTCCTTATACGTGTGGACTTCGGCCTTCCTTTAGCACGAACGATTGATGGATTTGGAACCAATGTCCAACCATATGTAGCTGTGATGCAATTCTCATTGCCAATTAGCCACCATTGTCCGCTATACGCATTGACAATATTTTGAATAGAGTAAACAGGATTAACTAAATTGTAGAAGTCTATACTCACAGCAGCACAGGTAGCAATGGCGTGAGAGCATGGATATTTATATGCCTGAAATTTGCCACACTGGCAAGTACCTCTCCTTAAGTTCACGGCCCACGTATGACCACCACTTTGTGTCACAAGGTTGAATGCCTCTTCAACCTCAAACCTTGTGGTCTCTATATCATATCTGTGAACTTGATGGGAACAAGCATCCTCTTGATTCTTCCTAATAGCATCGATTAACTTCTTGCAAAACCTATTTCCAGTGCTTAGCTCCACCCTAGCCTCTACACCTCTTTGGACGAAATACTCGACCATCCTTCCGTATGTGCACTTAACCAATGCACCTTTTAAGAATTTATTCACAGCCTCTGATAAGTTTGTTGTCATATGGCCATATCTACGTCCTCCTACATCATATGCCTGGCTCCATTTCTCCTTTGGTATGTTATCGATCCATCTTTGAATCTCAGGACTAGTTTGACGAAATTTTTCCAAATTCCTGTCAAACCAGTGCATGCAAGCCGTATACCCTATATTATCACAAATTAAATGTTATTTTTGAAAGAAACAAAATTCATAGATATAATATTAAAATTATGAAAATTTACTTCTTACCAAGTTTCAATAGGTCTTGCTTTAATTTCGTATTCTTGAACTTGTGGTTGAAATTGCTAGCAATGTGGCGAATACAGTACACGTGATATGCATATGGAGGTTGCCAACCAGGGTTTTCATTTGCCACAGCTCCTTTTATACTTGCATGCCTATTAGAGATAAGACACAGACCTTGTTTTCTTGTCACATATTGTCGGATGTTTCCCAAGAACCATGACCAAGCATCCAAAGTTTCTCCTTCAACAATAGCAAAAGCAATCGGTAAAACGCAATTGTTGCCATCTTGTGTAGTGGCAATTAAGAGTGTACCACGATACTTTCCATATAGAAATGTGCCATCAACTTGTATAATGGGTTTGCAAAAATTGAAAGCATCGCAACATTGCTTAAATGTCCAAAATACTCGATGAAATGTGCGAAACCGAGTGTCTACTTGATCATTGACGATAAATTCGGTTGTCTCTATTTTGTACACGGAGTCTGGTGCAAACATCTGCATATATGCAAGCCATCCAAGAAGCATTGCAAATGATTCATCCCAGTCACCAAACACTTTTGTTATTGCCTTTTGCTTTGCCTTCCAAGCCTTCCGGTATAATACTTGAAATCTATATTGACTGCTAATTCTTTCTCTGATCAAGGAAATTGTAATTGATGGTTCCAATTTAACCAACCCTATCATAAATTAGGCAATCAAACTTTTATCAATAATAAAAGTTAACATCCATAAAATATATAATTCATATATTGTTTAGTGCCATACCTAATATATTTGTGCAGATAAAATTTGAATCCAATTTGCAATGATCTTGAGATAGCATAGGATTAAGACAAATGTGACGACCACCCCATTTAGTAATTTGCCACTTGTTTGTCTTTTTTTCCTAAAATTGCCCTCATTCGCCAGGAACAACCTTCTTTGTGTCTTATGCATTTTGTGCAGAAAATTGTTGGTGTTGATTCAACCACAATATATGTTTGATGGATTTTCATAGAGTAATGCCTAACAGCCATTTGTACAGCTTCTTTGCTATCAAATTGTAAACCAACGTATAGCTCATCTCCAATACGCCAGGAACCAGGCATATCCAACCTAGTAAATTCCTCCATCCGGGTGATCCCAATTAATATAATTATAATGTGGAGATGCACTCCAAAATGGAGATTCCATCAAATGTGTTACACCTATAAAAATATCATCAAATCATTAAAAAAGTTCTATTTAAATTATAGTATACACAAATACTTAATTAAAAACTAACCTTCTTGTCATGAAATTTGCTCTCTAATATGCAACGAGAATGCAACAGGAGAAACTACAATAACCGAAGAATCTAATTCAGCCTCAGATTCAGAAGAATCGCCATCAGGAATTTCACTTTCATCATCTTCATTTTCATCTGAGGATAGATTTTTGATGTAATCTTCATCATTATCTTCATCTTCATCGTCAAATGCAACAATAGAGTGATCTCTATGAGCAATAGGCATCAATGAACTACCTGCAATATCAATTTCGACATATAATTCGAGCACCGTCAAAGAAGACTGTTGCTCAAAGGTGCTAATCATGCAATCAACATCATCATCATCAACTATCTCAAGAGCAGTATATGAACTACTATCTCGAGCAATTGGAAATCTATAAGTGAGACTGAAAATTGTTTGATGGGGCTGAAGTTTTAATTTAGCGGCAATTTTTTTCTTTAATGCATTATAACTGACACTTTTCTATATTCTAATTAATCTTTTATCACCTTCAAAAGTACATCCTTGCGGCCTATCAAATTTTCTACCATTCCAGTATATAAATACATTAAAAGTACTCATTTTCTTGAAATGACTAAAAAGAAAATACTACTATAAATTAATTTGACAAAAAAATAGAACCTCAAAAAATTCAAAGATTTAGAGTAATATAGGCTAAAAATTGAGAAATAAAAAAATTAAACACTGCAAAGAAAAATAAAAAAATTTAAACAAAATAAAGCTTTAGAAATTTAAAATACTGCAAACAAAATAAACAGACGTGGATTTCAAATCAAAAATTTTAAAAGCACATAAAAGTTGGAAAATTCAAAATCTCAAACAAAAACAAAGATGGTAAGGTGATGGGTTGCACGAAATAAACGGAATAAGCTCGGGGGTATATATAGGCGAGGATTGAGCAACTAGATATTGTTGACACGTGAGGGGAGGAGAAGTTGGCGCAACCTGAACCAGCGCCAACCATACGAGTGGCGCAACTCCAACCACCGCCATCGCAGGAGCTGTCAATCATGTCCGAAGGTGGCGCAACCTGAACCTGCGCCATCTACTCGTGCTAGCCACTGTTGATGTTGGCGCACTATCAAGTTGCGCCATGTTTTCCAGTTTCCACCCCGGACAGCGAAATTGTTTATGAACAGCCATTGTTTGGTATTTTGTTTCAAAAAGTGGCACACTCTGGTCAAAAAGCCTTCGAGGGGACGAGACCAAAAGGCCGGTATGTTATAATGTAGTTGAAATTAGTTAGAGATTGTTGATTTTGTTATCGACTAGTTGAGTTAGTTATATTAGATCTAATGAAAAATAATATGTCCTCCTAAAATATCTTCTTAACAATTTTCCTAATTACTAAATATAGAAAATACTTAATGTTTTGTAAATGCATTTATTATTCTGAAAACATAAAAAATATTTATCATTTTCCTAATTGTTTGAAAATTACGAGGATGATTAGGAGAATATTTTAGGAAGACATATCATCACTCTAGATCTAATACTTCGTTGATACTTATTACATTTGTAGAGTACATTAAATTACATTTATTACATTACGTTATATAGTACATTACGTTTGTTACGTTTGTAGAGATGAAAGCAAAGCTCAGGCTCAATGATAATATAGTCTTTTCAGTTTTGGGCTAGATAATAGCAAGTGAGTTTAATTTTGAGGCTCAATCTCATGTCATTATAAATTTACAAGCAACTCAAACTCTAGCTCAATGGTATAAATTAAGTTTCTAAGTTTGATAATAATATATATGTCAGTTCAGGAACTATTAAATAGAATACAGTAACATTTTAAGTTTATTTTTTAAAAATAAATAAACTTAAATCCTTAATTCATGAGCTCATGAACTTAATTTATAGTTCACTAAGAACTTAATTAAATGAGCTTCTCGAAAATGATTTTTTAAATGATTTTTTTAAAAAATATTTTAAAAAGGTAAAAACTATTTTAAATTTAAATATAAAATTAAGAATTTAATATAGATGCGCTGACAGAGTACTGTCATCCAATCATATCTTGTTATATTAATAAATACGGTTAGATCTCACATTCAATACCTGAATTGTTATATAAATGGAAGGATATAATTAATTGATTGTGTAAAAATCTTTTATGTTGTTAATGCATCAAAATCAAACTCTAAAATTAATTTATATTGGAATGTAATATTAAAAGATTTTCTTTTATCGTTAAATATTTTTTATTTTATAAAAAAATTTAGAATATCAAAATTCTAGTTTCTAAAAAAAAATTATACCTTTTTTGTTATTATACTTTGTCTAAAAAAAGTAATTAAATATATAAAAAATATAAAAAATAGTTTTTTAATAAGTTGATTACCACTTACCTTCATCAATCTCTATTAAATCTTATTCAAAATTCACAAGAACTAAGTTGAAGCTCTTTTATCTTACAATCTTCTCTATTTTCTCATTCTTTAGGATGCACTAAAAGATAAAATTATATTGATTAAGTTCAACATGAAATTTCAACTTGTCGCACAGATATTTCACTTTCTCACGGTAAAAAAGAGAGAGGATAATTCCCTCTCTTGTTATGTAGATAGTTTATTATTTTTGCCTATAAATAATTCAACTTTTCTAAAATAAACTGAACCTTCAAAATTTAATGCATATGTATCATAATTCTTTGACCTTTCAATCAGATCATGAATAAAATCCCCTCTCCAAAAATTGCCTATATTATACTTTTAAAAAATTATTTTAGCCTCCTTAATATATTAAAATCATGAATGCATGGTCTTTATTTTCAAAAATTTAGAATTTTAGAAAAGTGTCTTCTAAGGTGTTCAATAATCGTCCATTAAATCTCCTAGACTTTTAAGAAATTTTACATATTCAAGAGGTTAAGAAAAATCAAAAAATAAAAAGCCATGTGAAATTTTACAAAAATAACAAAAAAATTGCTAAAAGAATGAAAATATAGAAAATATTATAATATAGAATAATTTTACATTATTTTTTGTGAGTTTTGAATAATTGAGAACGAAGGCCAATAAAGATATGATCAAAGAATTAGACTACCTGGATTAATGTTAATTATTTTTCAATAATATTTTTGGTCACTTTGTGTCATTAGTTTAGGTATACACATGTATTAATGACTTTTTGCCATTACTCATTCATTTCATTTGTCATTTTTCTCATTTCCTTCAACTTACTTCTCAACAGGTGCAGAAGCTGGGACACGTTACTAGCAATGATGGGTTTGTGAGGTGGAACTGAGGTCAAGGCTTGCCGAGTTGACGTTCAACGTGATCATGAGGATGATCTCCGGGAAGAGGTACTACAGCGGGGACCGGCCGCGACGCGAGCAAAGTGGAGGAGGCGAGGCAGTTCAGGGAGATCATAAAAGAGATAACGTTACTTTTGGGGGGGAAGCAACAAGGGTGACTTCTTACCCTTTCTAAGGTTGTTTGATTTTGATGACTTGGAGAAGAGGCTCAAGAGGATTTCCAAAAGAGCTGATGCGTTCTTGCAAGGGCTCATTGAGGAGCACCGCATTGGGCTGAAAAACGGCGGTGGTGGCGGCGGCGACACCATGATTGACCACCTCTTGAAGCTGCAGGAGACACAACCAGAGTACTACTCTGATCACATGATTAAAGGCCTTACTATCAGGTAATAAATATGCCGACCAACTTAGGTCCTATGCATTAATATTCCTCCCCATGCCTTCAATTATCTGCAGAAATGCTTTGCATGGCTACTATAGTACGTACTATCCTCTCACTTCATAGACTTAGCATGCTCATAAATAAAATGGTTCCACTAGCTTCAACTAAGATATATTCATTCATTTTTAATTTTTATCAATTATTTATTTTAAATATGTCTAAATATAAGTGTTAAATTTATATTTATGGAATATTTTTTTTCTTGTTGAAATTCTTCCTATCCAACCATCAACCGTCAAGTAATAATGATGCGTGAATATTTTTCAGATGAGCAACTTAAAATTGAAGATTATGTAAATGAATTAAGAAAATTCTTGAATGTTGGAAAAAATTATCTTTTGTTTTATATTTTACAACAAGTCAATTTTATGAGTCATTTATGTTTTTAATATAGTAATTAATATGATAAAATGTAAATAATATAAAATAATAATTTTTTTATTCAGATAATATCTAGAAACTAGGTGTAAGTTTTGTCTTCTTATTGAAAAATTCTTCTAGACTTTAAGATTAAGAAAGAGTTATTATTTTAACACTTCAGATATAATACTGAAAATATAATTAAAATTAAGGATAATAATAACTTATAAAACTAATGAGTTTGTTAATTATAAGCATCTCAGAATAACTTTTTTCTCAAGCTATAAGCATCTCAAAATTTATCTTAATTGCTTTTGATTTTTAATTGTTAAATGTGCTATGAACTATGCTATTTAAATATAACTATTATACATCTTTGAGTGACACTCCATACGATTCAAGTTAAAAAATATTTATAATTTTTCTTTTCCAATTTTTTATTTTAATATTTTATCATCAAACTATAGGGTGCCCCTTGATGTAAATATTGAACATACGATAAACGTTTCTCTCACGTTATATTGTTTCTCTACGCAAGTTGGATAAGCATCCTACATATGGCCGCTCTTATGATTTTACACATCAACTTGGTTCAATTGGACAGCAACTTTATTTAGGTAAAGAGTTATCGGCGTGTATATTTCTTGGTACAAGGTAAAGAGTTATTGTTGTGTACATTTCACATCGCACTTAGTGGATTTCACGTAATCTATATTTTTTTGTTTCTTTTACTAAGGAAAATCATTAGCGCGAGCTTGTACGGATGCATATACATGTATAATTGCTTGAGTTGACTACAAACCTCTACATGATGTGAACCAACCCATAAAGTATGACTTGGGTTGGCTGATATATCCATTGAACTGACTCTTTTAGTTTGGGTATTCGATATATATATATATGTATATATATGGAAGAATCTCACCAAACCCAACTCAATCACCTTAACTTCTGTATACTTTTTTATTATAAGATTTCAACAAATTTAGTGGACCTTATTTAACCATGTTATTGCAACTGAGTTGCAGACTATGCTTATCGATCGCCGGAACTGATACATCAGCTGTGACTATGATGGCTGAATTATTGAACAACCCAGAAGTATCGAAGAAGTTTAAGGACGAATTAGACGCACAAATAGGAAAAGACCGCTTGGCAGATGAGCAAGATTTGTCAAAAGTCCCATACCTTCAAAATGGCATCTCGGAGACGCTTCGATTGCACCCTGCGGTTCCATTACTATTACTATTATTGCCCCATTACTCTTTTGAAGAGTGTATGATTGGAGGATACAACATTCCAAAAGACACTATGGCATTTGGTATGGGAAATTTTTTTTTTCCAAAATATGTTTTCATATTTTGGTAAGAGATTTAAAATAACATTCTCGAAAATATTCCTCCAACATTCCAAACGGCGCTATGGGTGCATTTGGTATAGGGAAAAAATTTTTTTTACCTAGAAATATGAAAATATTTTCATATTTGGTAAGAGGTTTAAAATAATATTTTTGAGAATATTATATTCTTGAGAAAGAAAATCACCTTCAAAACATTACCATCTCCTTTATCGGAATCCAACATTCCCATGTAAAGGAAATATTTGCTATTATAAAATGATCAAAATACCACTATCACCACCAAAAGCCACCCACCATCCATCACAGCCATCCGACCACCATCCAACTGCCACTAGCCGACCCGTCACAAAGCCACCACCTCCATCTAGGGTATTTTTGAAAATTTATTAAATATTTTTTGAAATTCAATTTACACACCAAATACTACTAAAATATTATACTCAAAAATTTATTCCAAAAAATAGTACTATTCTCAAGAATGAAAATTTATTCTATATACCATATGCTCCCTATAGTGTTGACCAATGCATGGCTCAGTCATAGAGATCCTAAGCTTTTGAGTGATGCCATGAGTTTCAAGTCCCAGAGATTTGAAAAAGAAGGGGAAGTGAGCAAGTTAGTTGCATTTGGGTTAGGAAAAAGGGCTGTCCTGGACTGGGTCTGGCTCAGTGCACTGTGGGCTTCACTTTGGGATTATTGATGCAGTGCTTCAAATGGAAACGAGAAAGTGAGGAAAAGCTTGATATGATTGAGGACAATGGGACCGCCATGCCAATGCGAACTCCATTCTGGGCCATGTGCAAAGCACAACCCACCGTCAATGATGTTATAAAGTAATTAGTTATCTTGTAGCTAGAAGAGTATGTGTGATGATGAAATAAGCAAATGTGCTTCCAAGTCTAGTAGGACATTCACAAATGCATAATAGTTGTGCTATGGATAGTTGGTTTAAGTAATTTAGCATTTATTCTTCTTAAACAAGATTTTGACCTAAAGTCTTATAAATTAAAAAAAAAAGAACATAACAAGAGCTTTACTTTTATAAAAAACTAATTCAGATCAAACTATATTAATTAAAAGTCAATATACTTTAGGTACTTTTGATTTAAACGAAAAAAAAAAACATATAAGAGACATCTACATAGAACGACGTTATTTGACATTTCTCAAAATCATTGGCTATTTATTGTTAGTAATTTCATATTATATATTACAAACAATTAAAAAAATATATTTACAATTTTTCCTTTTTAGGATTTGAGCTATTTAGGTTTTTGTATCATCGAAGAACCAATTTGAACTTTTTATAATTTGTTTGGAATCAATTTATCCTATCATTTGCCATAGTAGCACAAAACGGGCCACGTTAGCCATTTAACAAGCCACACCAACCACATAATGGCGAATGCTTAATGGAGAGACTAACTTGGCCTATGTCTTAAATGGTGAGGGACCATAGGCTTAGTTTTTTTTTCTTAGAGCCTACTTTATTCTACGCAAAATTTGATAGGGATCATTTTGGGGGTTTACTCTTCTATTTATGATGAGATTGGAATCCCACTTTTTTTTTTTTTTTTACTTAAGCGCAATTCCAATAGTGGGTGAATTTTCATGAGATGATAAGAATGAAAATGAAATAAATGTTCAAGATGAACTATGGATGACTAGACTAGACGGGACTAGGGGTCGGACCAAACCAAAGTAAACTCAGCTAGACTAAATCAAACTACATTAGACTAGATCAGATCAGATCAGACCAGACCAGACTGGACCGGATTGGACCGAACAAGGTTGAACTGAACTAGACTAGACCAGCTTGGATTAGATAAGATTAAATCAAACTAGACAAGACTAGACCAAATTGAATTTGAATGAACAACACTAGTTAAAATTAGATTGAACTAGGCCAAACCAAATTGAATTGAATTGAACCATACTGGACCATATCAAATTAGACCAAACTGAATTGGACCAAACTAGACTAAACCATACTAGACAAGACCGAACTAGATCGGAATAGACCAAATCAACTGGACCAAAATAGACCGTGCCGAATCAAACCAAATTGGGTTGGACCAAATCGGGCCAAACCGGACAAACATTCTAGAAAAAAGACTTAGGTTTATTTTCTTAAATCCTTTATTTGACTCTTAAATCAAGTTTGATACCATAGTTTAAGAACTAGATAACAAGGAAGATAAACCTCAAATCAGTCCCTAACAATCTCACCGATGGACACATTATTCCATGATAAAAAAGAATTGGTTCCAAGGTCCTTAACAATTTGGACACTAGTGGTCCTTGGGTCGCTTGCGTTCAATTTCACAAGTGATGTGAAAGTTAATATGTTGACTAGGTCACTAATCCCCATCCCATATGAAGCCACATGGCAAGGACCATTGGACACATTGGTCCTTGTTAAGGCTCCACCCCACTGCCAACTCATCCACCAATCCCCTTTTCTTCGTACATACACCCTTTTTTTCTCTATTCACAAAAGCAAAAGATCAAATACATGAAGCAAAAACAAAAAAATTGTAAGAAATGGGGGTTTGTGAAAAACACATGTAAACAAAAGCACTCATAGTCTCCACCATGCATATTGCAATCAAAACCAAACCCAACAACACCACCATTGGAGCAAACTCAACAAAAACTGCCATAACCCACAACACCAAACACTGAAAAAATAAAAAAAGATACAACGGTTTGAAACACAAGCACTGAAACGATTAGGGTGGGGGCGGAGATGAGAGGAGGGTGGAGGTGACCTTGGGGTTGGGGTGGGGTTGGAGATGAGGGTGGAGGTGTCTAGTAGTTCTTGTCATGTGGCTCCATGTGGAATACAAGATTAGTGACCTAGCTAGTATGTTAACCTTTACATCATATGTGAAATTGACCACAAGTGATGTGGGGACCATAGATGTCTATTTTTTGCAATTGTTAGGGATCTCAAGATCATTTTCTTTTTTTGTCGGGGACCAATGTATCAATCGATAATATTATTTGGAGGTTTACTCTTCTATTTCTTTGATCCTTAGTCAGCCTCTGCCCTACGATTCTTTTTTTTTTTCGGTCATGCCCTTCTACGAATTGGAATATTAAAATGCCAGAATCTTAAACTTTTGGACCACATACACAGTTCTAGCCCTTCTTGTGCTCTATCTTCTTTGTTTATAGTTTGTCTCTGCATTTTTTTATTTTTAGTTACTGACCAAAAACGGGGTTTTGTAGTTGAATCTCGCCAAAAGCCCATTTATCAAAATGGCAGCCCAAAAAGCTGTTTTCGGTCTGAAGCACAAAAAATAATTGAAGATTGTATGCCACGTGATGGTAGATCTTGAAAAGTTCTGTTTTCGGTTTACAGTTTTCGAACAAGTGTAAACAATCCAATTCTAGTTGACCCAAGAGAAAAAAAAATTTCCAACTCTATAAGTGGGCCACTGCTATGATAAAGCAAGATTGACAAGCAAAACTCAACAACGCTAAAGGGCGGGAGGCACCCAGAGGCCAGAGCACTTGGCTCATCAGACTGCCTCTTAAAAAGCAGAGTGCAGGAGTTCCGGACTCGCAGGCCCGTGCCCACCGCCTCCCCCAAGATACCCCCTCCTTGACCGAAACAAAAAAAGAGAGGGGGAAAAAGAAAATCTCTAAATATTTTTGTCATCTTCAGGAGTTTCTTAGATGGACGATACATTCTACATCATTTCTTAGATATTTATTTAACAATTGATATTCTTTAGAGATTAATATATTTTTAACATAGATTCATAACTATACGCATTTACTATTGATTTAATATCCATAAAAATAATTTCCATGAGCACTTTACTATGTGTCATTGGTACAATTAATATTACGACTTTTTTTGTTTTTTGGGTCGGGATATTACGACTTTTAAATAACCACCATGCAGCAGTTGACTTGTGTAATCGGATTCTGACCCAGTCATGTAATTATCTTGATTTTCAATTTGTGGTATGAAATGCATACTAGTTATATATAAATATACTAGCGTCGTCGTGCATATGGGGTTAGTTAATTGATAAAATAATTTTCAAGATTACAATTATAACTATAAATAATAAGTCATAGGTGACGCATAAAAGCAAAGCCCTTAAAGCACTCAACGTGCCTTGCAAGGCGGGCTTTTCACCAGTTAACATCATCGTTTACGTTGACTGTTTGTTAGAAGACTACTCACTTGGAACCTCAGAAACTACAGAAACCTCAGAAACATCATCGTCTATGTTCTTCATTGAATTGGCCTAAGCAAACATTCATGGGGTCATGTGGCTCGCATCCCTTGCAATTTTGTAATTAACAAAATCAAACTTTTCTTATTTTCTAGGGAACTCGCTTCAGTCCAGTGGAAGGTATCAATTAATTTTTTTTGTGGTTGTCTGGATTTAAAATCTTTCATAATTATTTTCTTTGAAGGGATGGATTATACAAAAATCTAGGGAAGTGAATGATTTTTCATGTCAACTTCTTTTTCCTCATGTTTGTCAGTCAAAAAGTCTATCTGTTTTTCGCAAAATTGTGGCCATTAAACCGATATACCTCATTCTATACTTAAAAGGATTCCACAAATGAAAAAGACAACAAAAAGGAAACTTAATGGGAATTTTCTTTAGCATCTCCATTGTACTTCTCGGAAATTTTATGATGTTTCATTGTCAAGATGGACTAAGTCAAATTAAAAAAGATTTTTTTTTAATTTTTTATATATGACGGAAAACTTATCAGGTTCCCTTGACTTTTGGCTCAGATCAATGAAGACAGTATATCTTCATTGAATTAATCGATAGCAATCACTACTACTTATCTTTTAGCATTGTATGGGAAACCTCCTAAATTCAGTAGAAAAATAAGAAATAGTTAGATATAAAGCACAAAAGGTAAAAGTTAGACATCCTATTTAAGAGTAATAAATGATAATCATACAGCTTTACATTCATATACTGATAACATATTCTCACACAAATTATTTATAATAATAATAACAACAACATAGTCCTATTGTAATAAACTAATAATTTTTGTTTATTTTATGTAGATGAGAAATTATTAAATATTAATTCTAGAAAAATAAATACTATTAAATATGCATTACTTTAATTATGTAAGTTGTTATTATATTTCACTTTAATATATTTTGATACTACAACTAATCACATAAAAAAAAAAACTATTATGATTAAGAGGTAACACTTTCGATGGTAAAAAGCAATATATATATATCCACTAAAAAGTATTACTATTCTGGTATTAGATTTAGTGTTAGTAAAACGTTTTGAATGAATGATAGTTGAGTTTGAGTTATAAGAGAGTTCATTATATAGAAATAGTACAGTTACAATAATAACTTATTTCATGGCAATAAAATAAAATAAAACCTTTAACGAAGTATAACAAGATCAGATAAAATATAAGAGAAGATAAGTTGTTTTCCTTACTCTACTACCAAAGAGTACAAAACAATTTCAAACAAATATTTCTTTCCTTCTACTAATATATTAGTTATTAAATATCAATAAAAATAACAAAACTTCTCACCAGATTTTTTTTTTAAACCGTAAAAAGATTCTAAAATGATATTAAAAACATAAAAAACTCTCTCTCTCTCTCTCTCTCTCTCTCTCTCTCTCTCTGTGTTTGTTAGTCCTAGTGATTAGAGACGGCACCATAGTAGTTCCCCAGGCTCCTTCCACGGTTCCACCACCTCCCTCTTCCTTTCACCTGTCGTTTACCGTCTCTTTACGTCACAGCCTGATTGCGAAACACGAACCTACTACTCGTCTACACCCAATAAACAAACTTACAAACCACCAAAGTTATCTCTCTCTCTAAGTAAAACTTTCCACCTACAAGACCAAGAACGTTGCAAACTCTTTGTACAAACACACACACACACACACCCTCCTTACTACTCTTCCACTCCTTCCCCATTGTTTCTCACTACAAACCAAACCAAACCCCACAATGAAACTCGCCGTAGTTTCTCTCCTTGCCTTGTTCCTGTGGTTGTTCCTTGTGAATCACCATGCTGTTCATGGGAGGTTTGTGGTGGAGAAGAGCAGCATCACGGTTCTTTCTCCACACACCACGAGGACAAAGCGTGATGGCGCCATAGGAAATTTTGGTATCCCTAACTATGGAGGATTCATCGTGGGGTCTGTGCTCTATCCCGAGAAAGGATCACATGGGTGCCAACCCTTTGAGGGTGATAAGCCCTTCAAGTTTCGGTCGTCTCGCCCCACTATTGTTCTCCTTGATCGTGGAGGTATTTCTTTCATTCATGTCAACCCTCGATCATCATTGACTTTCTTTATAGTAATTTGGATTCGTTTGTTATGCTCAAAACTTCATTGATCAGCATGCTAATTTGATGTTACCTTTATAATCATCGGTGTTTGATTGTTATGTTAACCTCTGATCCTCTGCTATTTTATTTTTCTTCTTCTTTTTTTTTTTCTAAATCGACTTCTGAGATTAGTTATATCTGCATGGTAGCGGTTGTTGATTTGTTGATTCAATGATATGGTAGGTGCATCCGTTGATTAATCCTTTTCTCCTGTTACTTTTCCTATTCTATCTGTTTTTTTAAGTGGAATAAAGACTACTATAGCAATAAGAATCAGAAACCAAAAAGCTTCTATGGAAAATACCGTGCGTCCCACAATAATTTAAGTTTCATGCCCTTTCCTTTTTCGTCCTTTGGTCCTCCTTTTCCCATATTTTCTTTGTAATTATTTTTAGTTTATACGATTCTCTAATTAATCCTATATTTGAGTTCCCCTTCCCACTTCCAAATTACATCATGGTTTCTTTCTTGTTTATGATGCTAAAATATCCAAGTTGTCTGCTGAAAGCCAACAAAACGACTGTAGTCTAAAGTGAAAAATAGTTCCTCCTATCCTAGGACAGATCAAGCATCTATTCCTCTTATAGTTATTTGAATTCTGGTTGTAGAAAAAAAATGATAGTTCCTCTTATAGTTCCTCTTATAGTTTTTTGGACTAACATACTTATTGATTCTTAAATGGGTAAGAGGGCTATATCATTTTTTTTTTTTCAGCCAATAACCACCTTATTTTCTGTAAAAAAATTTGGCAATTTTCTTGTGTACGTATAGCATTGCTTGGTTTAATTTTTAGTACTTACCAGCAAAGTTATTTGCACTTGCAGAGTGCTATTTTGCCTTGAAGGTGTGGCATGCCCAGCTAGCTGGAGCTGCAGCAGTGTTAGTGACTGACAGCATTGATGAGTCACTAATAACCATGGATTCTCCTGAGGAGAGCAAAGATGCAGATGGCTACATAGAGAAGATTCAAATCCCATCAGCTCTAATCGAGAAATCCTTTGGTGATGATCTGAAGGAAGCATTAAACAAAAAAGATGAGGTTTTGCTAAGAATAGACTGGAGAGAGTCAGTACCTCACCCTGACAACAGAGTTGAGTATCAGTTCTGGACTAACAGCAACGACGAATGCGGAGCTCGCTGCGAGGAACAGATGAACTTCGTGAAGAATTTCAAGGGTCATGCTCAGATTCTTGAGAGGGGTGGTTATACCTTATTCACTCCACACTATATAACTTGGTTTTGTCCAAAGCCTTTTGTTCAGAGCAGCCAGTGCAGGTCTCAATGTATAAACAATGGGAGATACTGTGCACCTGATCCAGAGAAGGATTTTGGAGAGGGCTATGAAGGGAAGGATGTAGTGTATGAAAACTTGAGGCAGCTCTGTGTACATAGAGTTGCCAATGAGAGCACCCGTTCATGGGTTTGGTGGGACTATGTGACAGATTTCCATATCAGATGCTCTATGAAGGAAAAGAAATACACCAAAGAATGTGCTGAAGATGTCATGAAATCATTAGGTAAATGTTACATTTTGATACCGGTCATGTTATACCTACACCTAAATTTTATGCCCATGTTACACCTGTTAATAATGTGCAATTTTGGGTGAACATTGATGATTAACCCCTTAACAAAAAATTTCACGTTGTTAACCCAAAATTTGTAAATCATTAATAGGTGTAAAACATGTCTAAAATTTTGGTGTGAATGTAGCAATTTCCTTTTGATAGTGCTGTGCATGGGATTCTTTCTGTTTTCTATTCTTTTAGTTTTAACGTTTAATCTTTAACGCTACAGATTTGCCTATTGAGAAAATTAAGAAGTGCATGGGTGACCCTGAAGCGGATGTGGAGAATGAAGTGCTAAAGAATGAGCAACTACTCCAGGTCATATATTTCGCATTTACTGCTATTTCTTTCCAAAATCAAAACTTGTAAACTGTCAAAATTTGTCATCGAACAACAAAGGCTCCTATATGAAGCACCACCAGATCCTGGTGATTCCATAACATACTTTTGCTTGTGTAACAAGAAAAAATAATGTGGCTACTTTTCTATCATTTGTGATATTCAGATCGGGCATGGACCTCGTGGTGATGTCACCATCTTGCCAACATTGGTTATAAACAATGTCCAGTATCGAGGTTAGTAACTAACTTAACACCTATTTCATAGACATTCTGCTTGAATTCTTTACAGTGTATTAAAAAAAAAAAAAACTTCTTGCTTTTACTGAACTTCAAGTTTTGAACTTCTTTCGTTCTCTTTAGTTTAATTTTGCTTCTCTATGTTCATCTTTCATTCCTTGTCTCTTGTCCATGCTTTCACTTTATCCTCTTTTTGTTTCAGTTGATTGGCTAACCGAATCTTGAAATCTTTGTCATTTGTCTAATGTAGTGAACATATATATTATGCTACCTCAACTATACTTTTCAGGAAAATATTTGGCATATAAGAATTCTAACGATTTAGTTTGTTTTCTCTAAAGGAAAATTGGAGAGAACTGCTGTTCTGAAGGCTCTGTGCTCTGGATTTAAGGAGACTACTGAGCCTCCGGTTTGTTTGAGTGGAGGTTGGTGTGCTCAATATTTCACTTTCGAAAAATTAACTGTGAGTGTGATATTCTGAAATTCTCATGCTGGTTTGTGTTTTATCAGATATTGAGACTAATGAGTGTCTTGAAAGAAATGGAGGATGTTGGCAGGACGAAAAGGCTAACATAACTGCTTGCAAGGTAAGGAATTTCCATTACCATTTTTCCTCCCAATTAGTATCACTTATTTAAGATTATCTATACATATCATGGTCCATGTGTGCCTGCTTAAACCATCATTCCTTGTCAGGATACTTTCAGAGGAAGAGTTTGCGAGTGCCCTGTTGTGAAGGGTGTTCAGTATAAGGGTGATGGTTATACATCATGTGAAGGTATGCCTTTTTCCAATTTAAGAAACAGGGTGTTCCTCTTCCTATGATTTTATAATAACAGAATATTTATACTCTCTTTCAAAAAACATGATAGCTAAAAATGCAAAGAGATTAGGACATTTTCTCAATGACTTGGGATTCAACTTATATGCAACTTTCGCGTCAAACGTTTAAGAAAATTCAGTTCATTCTGTAACCTATATCCAAATAGAAGTGTATGTACACTGACAGTTGGACTACAATCTTATTTATAGGCTGGACCTTTTCCACTTTCACGAATGTAAGGAAAATAGGAATTCACCATGCATATTTTATAGTAATAACTATTTATTCGTTAAAGATTATGTGGTCAATTTCACTTCATGTGCACTACGATTATAAGCAAAGAGATATATTCATAAGTTACAAGCAATAGATCTTTTTATTTTGACAATAACAATAACAAGTTTTTTCCAACTAGGTGAGATCAGCATCATGAACCAAATGATGCCATTATGTCCTATCATAAATCATGCCTATAGAGTACAGACAAACCTTTTAAACCTAAATCAGTGTCAATGGTTTCATCTATAATTTTTTCTCTCAACCTCTTATTATTGAGTTACCCTTCACTAATATACTCTCCTTACTAGAGCTTCTATCTTTCTTCTCCATAAGAGATCCATTAGTTTTGACAATAGTACTAAATTTATTGGGAATAATGAATGACCATTCATTACTGAGCTGGTTTGTGATACTTTAAAAGAAACCTTTTTCAGTATCTCTATCATTAAGTTATTCAATCTTGCTTGCCATCTGATTCTCCTTGGAATCCCTTGCATCCAGTATTATCTATGGCTGTTCTAGAATAAATTAGTAAAACATTCAAACATCTAAACATGGGCTAATGCATAATAAAACATTGACAAAATATCTCCACATGCTGCACAATAAGAGGAAACTTGTTTTACGTCCGTTATTCTGTAATTAAAGTGATATCCCCTTTTTAATGATCTTGCTAACATGTTTACTCCTTGCCTTTTTTGACAGCTTTTGGACCTGCAAGGTGTTCAATAAACAACGGAGGTTGTTGGTCGGATACTAGAGATAAATCAACTTACTCAGCTTGCTCAGTTCAGTGCTGCTTAATCATACCTTTGATTTTTTTCCCCTTCTTCTGGTTGTTGCAAAAGATTTATTCTATCACTTTTCTTGGCATGCTTCAAGGCTAACTGAATTTCCTTTTGTATAAAGGAATCTACGGTAAATGGCTGTTACTGCCCAGTCGGATTTCGTGGGGATGGATATAAATGTGAAGGTAGTATTTGTTTCCACTATGGCAATTTAAAACAATCTTGTTGTCTTCTTTATATGATCAATTTTGCAAAAATTTAACTCTACTGTAAAACTTCTGTTTTGATTTGATTCAGATGTTGATGAATGTAAGGAACGAAGTGCTTGTCAGTGTGATGGCTGCTCCTGCAAGAACACTTGGGGTAGCTATGATTGTAAATGCAAGGGAAATCTTCTGTATATAAGGGAACAAGATGTTTGTATTGGTAAGATACCGAAGCCAACCAATAAAAGATTCTGGCTTGAGAATAGATGAACAGAATCGTTCCATGGATTTTCAAGTGACAAAAGTAATTAGCAGTCAACTAAACATTCAGTACTAAAACCTTACAATCTTTTGATATTCTAATACTAATTGCTACCAGTTCACTAAATATTCATTCAGAATCAACTATATGATCATTAACATCTTTACATGTTTATTCACAGGCGGATTAGTTATAATGGCCACAATAGTGTGTTAAACTAATCTTGCTTAGAATTTACATGATTAGAAATTTGCCTTTTCATCATGCAGAAAGAAGTGGATCAAGATTTGGACGGTTCCTTGCCTTTGTGGTCATAGCAGTTGTTGCGGGCGCTGGTCTAGCTGGTTACGTATTCTACAAATACAGGCTCCGGGTAAGTTCATTTTCAACTACAGACAGTGCATGCATCATCTTTGTTACTTTGGAGACCCAAATTTAGCTCCATATTTATTTATCTCCTTTTTGTAGTCTTACATGGACTCGGAGATCATGGCTATCATGTCACAATACATGCCACTGGACCAGCAAAACAATGTAGTTCAAGCTGAAGCTCAGCCTTTACGACCACAAGGCACTGTATAAGGTATTCATTCGTGTCTTCACCTTATAACTAATTTGCTTCCTCTGAGATTGGCTTTTATGAACAATCTTCTTATTTAGCCACTTTCTGCATTCTGCAGACATAATAATCTAATGATGGCCAAAGGATCCAGTTGCATGCAGTAGAATCCACATCAGAGATGGGATCTAAGCAGGATTGGCTATATGCATTTGAATCCATTTGATAGTGAAGGATGATCCAGTACTTTACAGTTTAGGTAGGATAATTATGCAAACTATTGCATGCATACACAAACTTCCATAGACACGTAAATAGAACTGTTGAGATGTAATGGCACACTTGAGTTATAGTATAAGGATTCCTACCGACATAGACACAAAAAGTTGCCTATACAAGTGAACGACTTTGGTTCTTCTGTATGGTCTAAAATATAATCTATGGTTGTTCACCAATTGAATATTTCACTCAGCATTTTGCAATAGATCATGGTAACATCTATTGCATGCTCTTGTGGTGTAATAATCAGGTAGCTATCCATATTACCACTAATCTGTATTGGTATGAGGACTCAGCATGCTTATGTTGATTGTCTCTTCATTTGTGACTGTGTGAATGCGTAACAAAGGGAGGAAACTGAAAACATGAGAGACGAGGAGCTTGTAAGCATGCATTACCGAGTTCAACTGGAGAAGTTCACCCCCTTTTTTTTTTTTTTTTATTGTGTGGTGAAATCCTTGAGGATGTTTTTGTAGAAGAGATCTAGAACAACATTAGTCCTTCGCCAAATGCACAAGTACAACAACTTTATGATAGACATACGCTTATCAAATGCAGACGAGGACAATTTTCCCAAAATGGTTGATGTCTGGAATGTAAAATGATACTATTGGTATGGTAAAGTTCACATACCTTCGCCGAAGGAACAATATTTGTAGATGGCTTCTCCCTTCACATTTCAAAGCCCATCCTCCACCACCTTCATGCCTCTTTGTTTCCTTCAAACAATGAATTGAAAAAATACCCATTCATTCAAGTCCAGACAAAAAGTATTCATCTAATAGTAGTTGGTTGCACTAAAAGTAAGCTACAACTTATGTCTACTTTTATTTATAACGTGAAGAATTCAAATCTTAAAACCATTGCTCTTGCCATTGAGACCAAAGGAGAAATTTTCCAAACAAATCAACAATAACAATTAAGAATTTTCATTTAGGCGAGGTCAGTCACATAAATCAATCGACGTCATTACATTCTATCATAAAACATGTATTTAGACAAGTCATTAAAATCAAAGTTCATTTTAATAGTTTCGTTTATAATTTTTCTCATTCTCTCTCCCATCTGATGAGCTACTTGATCTGCTCTAGTAACAAGAGCATGTAATGCCTTTTCATTGCATAAGAAAATCTTTCCAAACAATCAGTAGTTAGTTAGTTTAAGTGATTCGACACTTATTCCTTTTAAATAAATCTTAAATTCCAATTTTGTGAATAAAACTTTACTCATAGTTGGCCAACCAGCTCAAGCCACATTAGTTGCATGAGTTAGACCAAAAGCATCTTTCCAAACAAAACAATAAAAGGGAAAACCACCTATTTAGTTCTCGAAAAATCAACATGTTGATAATTTAACTCTAAAAGATACTATTTTTTCCATAGTATCTCAATGATAAATACGCTAACAAATTAATCCTTTAAAGATTAATGTACTGACAAATTAATCCATAAAAAAATTAATTTGCTATTAAATTAGTTCCTAAAATATCTTTCTGTTAACACTAACAAAATTCATTGACAATAATAGAATTTATTATTGAGGTATTATAAATTAATAAAATATCTTTTAGAGTTAAGTTGTCAGCGTTTTAATCTTTTAAGGGGTCAAATTAGTGGTTCCCGCAAAATAAAAATAAAAATCATTACATAAAAATAAAATCTTTCAAAGAGATGAAAATCAGCAGCTTTACCTTCTACTCATTCCATCCAGCAATGATACGTTCCAGCGCCATCAAAACCCTCTC
Organism: Pterocarpus santalinus; assembly: GCA_031439595.1. Lineage (NCBI taxonomy): Eukaryota > Viridiplantae > Streptophyta > Magnoliopsida > Fabales > Fabaceae > Pterocarpus > Pterocarpus santalinus. The sequence continues at coordinate 51,762,348 of CM062530.1, read as the reverse complement.
CCACCCTTCCTCATCACCACCGCGCTCCAATCCCAAAAGAGCATCGTTGAAATCCACCGCTTCCTCCACTCTCGCCTCTCTCAATAACCCCCTATATACCCACTCCCTCGACCCACAACAAGGCACCAACTTCCCAACCACCATGTCCCTCATTGCCACCAACCCCTCAAACACAAACCCATTCCTACAAAACCCTTCAATCACCACCTCATACACTTCCCCGCTTGGGGGGCACGGCGAGTCCGGGCGCCGCAGCCATCGGAACACGGCAAGCGCGTGCTTGCACTTGCGGTTTTGGAAGTAGGATTTAAGGAGCATGAGGGCGATTGGGGTAATGTGGCGGTGGGACAGGGGCGCGTGGCGGAGGCGCGTGAGGAGGGACATGGTGGGGGAGGTGTCGGGGTGGGAGGTGAGGGATTCGATGAGTGGGGAGATTGGGAGGGAGTGGAGAGGGGGGTTGGCGAGGAGGGCGGCGGCGGCGAGGCGGAGGGCGATGGGGAGGTAGTTGTGGTGGCAGAGGCGGGGGATGAGGTGGTGAAGCTTGGAGAGGTGTTCCTCTGTTAGAGGAGCAGGAGGTGTTTGGGGATGGGAAGCTTGTTGCTTTGAAGAAGAAGAAGAAGAAGAAGAATAAAAGGGAGAATAAGGTGGTGGTGGTGGTGGTGGTGGTGGTGTAACAAAACGCGATTTGGAAATGGTGGTTTTTGAGGGAAGTTGGAGGCGTCGGAGGAAACTCATTTTGCTGCTGCCCGGCAATACTGCTGGAATGTTGAAACTATTTTCCCTGAGATTGTTTTTTGTTTTCTGGGTACAAGTGTTTTTACTCTGTTGGCCCATTTTTATTGCCTATCAAGGGTTTGCTGTGATGGGCCAGCCATGAGAAAGTAAAACTTCCTTTTCGGGGGAGTTTGAGCTCGAGACTACAAACGGCCAAAAAAAATAAAAAAAGAAAAGGATGAGAAATTCAAATAAAAAACTTAGGAATCACCCAAAAAGAAAAAGAATTTAATTTAAATATACTAACAGTATAAAATAATTTTATATTATTAATACATAATAATTAAACTAAAAAAAAAGAAGGTAAATTACACTTAAATTAATTAAATTTAGATGATATTATATCTGATACTCAATATCATGTCTTAAGGTGTGCTCGATGTCACACTTTATCAAAATATAAGTGTATTAGGTACAATATTACGAAAACCTTAGAGGGATTAGTGATGTTTTTGTAAATAGAGGAATATCATATATAGTATCACCTAATTTCAAGGAAGATAATATAATTTATTCAAAGAATTAAATCCTTTAGAGATTGTTTGATATGGGTAATCCATCTACATTACTAGCAATGTTGGATTAAATTACTTGAATCTATAATATTATCTTATTTGGTTGAGTCACATTACTAGCAAGTTAAATCATCAAAACAATTCACATTCCCTTTAAAGTGGCAATTCTCTTATTATTATTATTATTATTATTATTATTATTATTATTATATTAGTAAAAGACATATATTATCTAATAATTTTTTTATATATCAAATAAGGTAATATGAAATGTTAGTTAGATTTGGATTACTAGCAATATTATCAAGCAATGTGCCAAACACCATCTTAAGGTGTGAGGTGTACTCTATATAGGGTTTTGTTTTGCACACTAAGTAAGAAACTAAGAGTAAAAAGTTTTTTACTAAAAGGATTTTTTTAATTTTTCAATGCATTAAATACATTCGAAACTTAAAAAATTTTCCACTTTTTGATTTTTTAATTAATGCCGTAGCAAAACTCTCATTATTATTATACAAGTAAAATTTTGTTCATGCTTTACATAAGTAAAAATTAATTGAAATTTGCAATTAGTATTAACTTCAATTTATAACTATTGCATGACACACTGCATTTTATAATTAAAATTCAATCTAGTTTACAATTATTTAATGATTCAAGTTGTAAAGTAATTTGCGGTTAAAATTTACTCTTTGAAATTGTTACACGAATTAAAATTCACTTTTAATTTATAATTATTGCATCACTCAAGAAGTAGCATTATTAATGTTTTATCTTTAAATTGATATACATTAAAACTTAAATAATTATGTAAATATGTTAGGTCTTCATAACATTTTTTGTGATTTTAATTTTGAGAATTAATTTACTTTATAGTTATTCAGAAAGTGTCTTTGTATTCACTTTTTGTAGGATATTAGGCCAACACACAGCTAAGATTTGTTAAAAGAGTACAAAAAAAAATGAATGAGTTTTAACAATAGATGCACTATGTGTCAAAAAAATGAATCTCCATCCATGTATTCATATAACACACCTCATAGTTATTTTTCATATGTGTGGTTTATCATCTTTCTTTATTTATCATTAGTTACTATCATCTTTCTTTATTAACATAATAGTTATTATCATAAGGGTGGGCCGAGTTTTATACAATCACTATCTCGTGTGTTGTACTGGTTTATTTATATTTTTTTTTATAAATTCTTTTAATAAAAATACTCTTACTAAAAATTTATGATACTAATTGAAAGTTGGACATAGCACGAATATATTGAGTTTTTTTTTTAATTATTTTAAACAATGAAATAGATCAAAAGTAATTACCTAGTGAGAATTCATTGAATACTTCATTGTAGGTACAATTTTTTGTTTAGTTTGTATCCTCAATTATAAGAACTCTCAACTCTTTTGTTGAGGTCATTTTTGATAATGCAACATATAATTGTTTAGTATAAAATATTCATTTGGCAAATATAACATCTTATAGTTCAATAACTGAATTTGACTTTTGTTTATTGACATTGCGTATCACACATTTATTTTGAATTGTTTTCTTCTCAAAATAAAATATTACTTTGAGTCCTTTCTCGACAAAATTATTTATGGAATAAGAACTTTTGCACTGATATTATTTCATATAATTATTTTTGCTTTTATTATCTACTCTTCTATGTGCATTAATTCCAAATGCCAAATTTAGTTCGTAAGCAGTTTAATTGGCACTCCTTTTTTCATTGCAAGAAATGGTTTGAGACTCTAGTCTAAATAAAGAATTAAAATTTTACTCAATACATAAGCTCTTGTTCACCTATGTTATTATTACTTTGTCAATCTTATATAAGCTTATATATTGTTTTGTTATACCTTCAATCACGTGTAATATGTAATAATTGATTTTATTAACAATGTCATTTTAAGACTTAGTATTGTTGTTGTTTTAAAATATTCGTCTTCCTGCATGTGTTTTTTTATAAATTTGGATATATACTGCCAACAATTTGTTTAACTAATCACAAGTTAGCTTAAATAGCTATTGTCTTGTTATTTTAATTCAGGTTGAAAAATGTCTTCTCTTACTCTTATATTTTCTGATTGTCAATATATTAGTATGTATATATAATTTTATTTCATAAAATGGTCATTAATAAAGAAAAATATATATTAAAATAAAATTTTAAAACATATTTATAAATAATAATAAAAATAGAAAATATAACAATAAAAGTATTATATTAATAAAAATTATTATTTAATTAAATATAAAATACAATTAACTATAATAATACAATAAAATATTTATTATTTATATTATATTCATTAAAATAAATATAATTTGTGTATATCAAACATTATTATTCAATGTAATATTTATTATATATACTAAATTTAGTTTAGTATAAACCATCAAATAATTTATTTTGAATTTTATATTTAAATATCATTATTATTAGATAACTTGAGCCGCCAAACACTTATTGTAATTTTTAAACATTATAAATATATATATGACTAATAGTTATCCTTGACTTATTACACTTGTTAACCTGTATTGTAAATTTTTAATTGCATATTACAATGAATGCAACATTCCAGATATATATATATATATATATATATATATATATATATATATATATATATATATATATATGACTAATAATTATCTTGACTTATTACACTTGTTAATATGAAATATAAATTTTTAATTGCATATTGCAATAAATGCAATATTGTGATTGAGCAAAATCTTGCCACCTCATTGCCACATATTTAAACCAAAAAAGGCTACATTGTCTCTCAAACCGCTATTGAAAACAGTATCATACTTCATATTCATATCAAATCGACTACATTAACAACATAAGAAAGAAAAAATAAAACCTCGAGAAAGGGGGAGATTCCACTAACTTAATACACTTTCCCGGCTTTATCTAAAGCTAAACATGCAACTGATTACTTTGTGTCCTCACTAGTATTTTCAGCAAACGTCTTCTATTTTCTCAATCGTCAGAATCTGAAGAATGATCATTTTGCTGTTTTGGCTGCATTTCAGCTGCAAAAGGACAACTCTGGTGCCCATAATAAGCTTGATCAGGAACAGGCCTTCCCATAACCACTCTTGGAGGACCATATGCGACTGGACCCAAAACTTGTTGAGGTGGCATATAGTAATAAGAAGCATTTTCACTCGGAGCAATACTGCCTCCTCTTCTTATGCCTGCATATAAATCATGATCCATGGTCTCATCCCTTGGGACAACATCAACCAGAAAATCAAACATATCAGTCTTTGAGATTGCAGCTGCAATGTCATTCTTTTGAAGTGTCCTTCTTTTGTTCTCCTCTGCATTAAACCAAGCCCTCATTGTGAGCTCCATAATGAACATTTCACAAGCCTTAGCAAAGATAATAGGAGCCTCGGCTGATATCATCTTTACATCCTCATCAGCCTTCATGATCTTCTTGATCCTAGCCAAGGGCAAGCTATGGTTTCTAAAATCAGTAGCCTGCTCGATTTCTTGGTACTGTTTTGCCCAGAAGTTATGGAGTTTTTTATGCAATTCTTGTTGTTGTAGATGGTGGAAGTGTTGGTGAGCAGCATATTGTTGCTCTCTTAAGTAGGGAAAAAAGGCAGAAGAACCAGCTACCTGAGTTGGAGGATGGGTAGGTGGCATCGTATGGTTGGGTTGATATTGGTTTATGCCATTTGCTTGAGGTGGAGTACTAGTCCCTCCTGTTCCGGATAGCCCTTGTTGGTTTTGTTCCATATTTTTATGAGCTTCAAGATATTAATTCTTAGACTTTAGATGTTCAGGACATGCACAATAGAATCATGAAAAGCAAACATCATATATGTTGTAAGAAAAAAAAATTAGCAGAAAACATTTAAACAATTAATAGATTTCAATTAAATACTAAAAAAACTATCATTAGTCCAAAAAAATAAATGATGCATAATGATTATTTGAAATTATTAAAATTTCATTTATTATCAACCATGAACCTTGACATTAATTTCTCTAGGAAGGACAAGATATTAAGATTGACATGATATATAACACTTTCAACTTGAATCAAATGTGCTAGAGCTCGGCTTATAATATATCACAGGAGTTTCTTTCATTTCCCACAATCCCAATCAAAATCAAGGATTAAAACTGAATCTTTATCAAAAAGCGATAAATGAAAAACAAGTTGTAACTCGTAAAGTATCTTAAAATCAAGTGTATATAATGCTATTGTGGGCTATTCTAACATGCAATGCGTATAAAGTATCAAAAACTACAAGGAAAGCAAAATCAATGAGTTAACTCAACGCTTTTGGTTTCTGTCAATGAAAACAATACGCAAACTCTTTTTAAACTCTTCAAGGTAAAGGAAAATTCACCATAAAACCAACTACTTGTACAGACATACATTTAGGAAAAAGATAGAGAGAGGGAGAGAGAGATAAAGAAATACCTCAACTTCACTTTGAACAAACCAAAGAGAAAAAATTGGACTGAGGAAGGAGGTGGTGGAGAAGTGAAAGAAAGTAGTGTGAGAACAGAGCTTTTAATACCATGATAACATTTTTAATGTGACAAAGTTCTCCTTGAGACGTTTATTACTTGATAAACACATTGAAACAAGATTGTGCTTAAAGTATTCACTTTCTTCACTAACAGTTACAAAATATATCTACAGCATGCCATATTTTCCGGAGCGAATATTGGGCATACCTCCATTTTGACAGTAATTGACAGATGAGCATGGCCTTATACACAAAAATGTATGAGTTGTGTTACAAGAAAAACGTTGGCCTCTAAGCTTTTTCTAAAAGCCTAAAATTCTTTGAAACAGTTCACGTTATTTAATCACTCGAAAGGTTGGAATGAAGGAGGAGGTAGTGGAAAAGTGAAAGAAGTGTGAGAATGAAGCTTTTAATGCCATGATAACCTTTTTTTTTTTATGACAAAGTTGTTCATTTTTTTTTTTGTTTTAGTCTAAGGGTTATATTATTTGTACATACTCAAAATCCCAATATCCCAACACTCTCTCTCAGCTTTTTCTCTCTCCATCAATCATTTCACTTTTTTCACTTTCTTTTACAATTTTTTTTTCTCCTTTTTATCTTTGGGTGTTTAAGGTGTCTACCTACTCCAGTAGTACAAAAAATATTTCTCTTAGTCTAAACTATCAATTGGAGTTCAATGAAATTTCAATTAATTTGACTCAAGTTGGGTTGCACTCTTATAAGATAAATCTCTTTTAACATTTCTTTTTATCTATAAAATTTAAATATGAGACTTTAGTTAAGAATGAACCTGAGACCTTGGCCATGAGGTTGCTCTTGCCGTAAGCATTTATTGCATGATGATAAACACATTGAAACAAGATTGCGTTTGTAAGCTAGTGCTGAACTAGAAGTATTCACTTTCATCAATAAATGGTAAAAGAAAATTAGATAAAGAAGATGCATATAACTTTCCTATTGTTCATATCTCTAATAAAGGCCCATGATTTATCAAGAAATAAAGAAAAATAATATTATTAATGCAAAAAAAAAAAATCACCTTAATATTATATCAATTATTTGAAACTTAACAAATATTGCTATTGTTAATATAAAGTTATTATTTTTAAATAAAATAGAGATTTAACTAAGTTTTTAGTCCTTATATTTTAATTATAGATTTTTTTAGTCTTTATATTTTTAATTTATTAATTTTAATCACTTAATTTATTGATTATATTCATTATCCTTTAGGATGCATTTGTGAGTTTTAATTTTGAAGGAAGAGGAAAAAAAAAGAAGGGGTTTAACAAGTAAAATGAACTCGGAGCTATTCTTTCAACCTCTTCTATTCTCTCCCTTCTCTAAAATAAAACTCCCATACACATCTTAAGTGAATTTTCCTTCGAATTATTATGTTACATGATAATGATTCAAATGGCAAGTAATATCACACTATTAGATGAAAAATAACAATTTCTAACATATAAAATATAAAAAATAATTTGTAGCATGACAAACTTGAAACGTCAGCCACTTGCTAAAAAGTATGATGTGGGTTAATGCATGAATAAGCGCTTTGAAAAAGCTTGAAGTCCTTGTAAATGATGCTGTAGAAAAATAAGTTGCAACTGTTGCGCGTGGAAGTTTTGGACTTATAGGTGAAGATGCAGTTGATAAGTATTGCTGCAAAACCTTAGTTTTAAGATGAAAGTCAGGTGGAAGTTGTATTGTATCATCGCATACACATAAGTTCGATCACTTTTTTTATCCTCAGTGAGGTAAAATATCTTGCAGTGCATTCAGATTAAAGTTACCATATTGAATTCAAAATAAAATATGTTTGTAAATGTTTGATCGCTCTCGTTATAGTTGTTTTCAAGGTTATCAAACTCCAAAGTTTAGGTAAATTTATGAAGTTTTAACAAACTTAAATTGTAAACTCAATTTGTAGACTCATAAGAGTTTACATGTTTAAAAAATATATTTTAGTAATTAAATATAATTAAATAATATTTTTATGATTAATATTGAACAATTATACCTCTATAACAACATATATATATAGCCTCATATATAGCTTCATTTTTATATCATACTTTATTCTATACATATATTATTTTGTAGTTAAATAATAACATATAGATAAAATTAATTGAATAAAACTAATAAATATTGCATGAAATAAATAAGTAAAGCAAAATATACAACAAAAATGATTAATATTTTATATTTAAAGATCAAAATTAAGTATAATTTAGACTTATAAACTCGTTTGTAAAATAAAAAATTTACTGATTTTGTTAAAGTTTATTTAAATATGTATGAGTTTGACAAAAAAAAGAGTTTATACATAATTAACTATTGAGTTTAATAATTATATTTGTTTTGTTATTTCTTCGGGAATAATGTGAGACTTCTATGAAACACAACCTCATCAATTAGAGCTAATATAAATATTTGAGGGTTACAATCATGCTTCGTAACTTAAAAGAGTTCATGTTAGAAATTTTTTTTTTTTAATTATTTTACATGCTAGAAATTTTTATCTTCTATTTTAAAGTGTGATATTACTTGTCATTTGATATGTCATCAACTCATCGCCCTTTAAAGTAATAATTTAAGATGAAATTTCACATAAGGATAATATTGGAGATAATTTGATAAATTAAGGCTCAAAGTTAGTAAATTGAAAATGTAAGGAATAAAATAGGTGCATGACTACAATATAAGGATAAAAAATTTATTTAAGCTTAAAATATATTATAATAAATGGAATATTTAAATTCTTATGTAACTTTTATTTAAATGTTATTCATCGCTATTTACATATGTAAGCTAGCAGTTAAAAAATATGTTTACAATCAAACAAGATATTGAGCAACATGCCACATTTTTCGAAACGAATATTGGGCATAACTCCTTTTTGATAGCAAACCCTTTTAAATGACAGATGAGCACGGCCATGTACACGAAAATGTTATGAGTTGTGTTGCAAGAAAAACGTTGGCCTTTAGGCTTTTTCTAAAAGCCAAACTTTCTTCGAAACGACTAACTTTATGTAATCACTCAAGAGGTATAAGAATATCAAGCGCGAGTAAGAATAGGGAATATATATATATATATATATATAAGATGCAAGTGTGACAAATAAAGTTGAACAAATTTTAGATTTTACTCAGCAAAAAAAAAATCGGCATAATCATTCTACAATGAAATAGGTTATTTTTACATCCAAAAAGGTGGATATTTTAACACCCATCAATTATTTCACTTTTTTCAATTTTTTTAACAATTTTTTTTCCTTCTCTTTCTAAGTATTTAAGGTGTCCACCTCTCTAAAGGTTTAAAAATCATTTCTCTTCTACAATTTCTTTTGCATCCTCTCTCATCTCTCTCCATGTTCTTCTTTCTTTTCTACCTTTCCATCTCTCACACAATGTTTTCATAATAGCTTGTTCGTATCCTTTCTTTCATGTTTTTTTTGTGGTGGTCTTCTCGTTGTTCTATTTTATCTCTACAAATGAGTCAATCATCCTAAGAATAACTATAGGTCATGAACATTAGAAAATCAACCTTTTAGAATCACATTATGAGATCAAAATAATCCATGATTAGCATGAATGACTACAAATGGGGGGAGAGAGAGAGAGAGAGAGAGAGAGAGAGAAGGTAGTGAGGGGACGAGAATTTTGATATAAAAGGTAAGGAGACATAAGAAGACTAATGGAGTTTAATCCTTATGTCTAAAGTGATTCTAAATCAAATTAAATTTACAAAATCAAATTTAAAAAGCCTAATTCAATCACACAAAAGCACATTTTATAATTTCTCAGTCACCATTAGTCTAAGTTCCTCCACTACCCAATTCTAACACATACAAAGGTGCATATAGGCCCTACAACCCATCACAAGTAATCAGCATTATGTGTCATTGGTATCAATAAGGCAACCAAGCACCCTATATATGACTAGGAACAGGGGCCTTTCCTTGTGTTAGCACAATAATAGATCAAGCTACCTATTACATCAAAGCGTATACAGGTATTCACAACAAACCCACCAATGAGTAGTGCTTAGATCTAATGGGCCCAATAAGCCCAATAACAACAGTAATTACAATAATTTAGGGTAAAACAATTGGCTTTAATTAATTTTAATGTCCAACTAATCTGGGTCTAAAATACAATGTGACATTGACTTATACTAGTCCACACAAAATTTCCAACACTTTATTGAAGTGTGTAAGGCAAACCTTCAAGGAATCGAGCGGCCCTTGCTTAACATTGGCAAGGGAAGCTGAGGTCTTCTAGTATACCTAGCTTGAGAAGAAGTGGTTTAGGAAGCTCTCAAAGAGTTTGACAAAGTCATGTATTGATCGAGGAGAAAGTGCAAAAAACAACAATTAGGATTGACTTCTTCAAGAATATGGGCAAAACTCAATACAAAATGGGATCAATATGTAGCATCATTTAAAAGCATCATGGAGGTAAATGCAGAATGATGGTCTCTTTTGTCATGGTACAGTTCTGGCGTTAATGGAAGTTTAAAACTAGGACTCGAGTTAGGTGGTGCAGTGGTGTTACTCATCTTTCTTTTCTCATGTTTGTGAGGTTAGGATGTTTGAGAGGCATCCTCCTCGTCTTGAATGTTGTTGACCTCATGCTCTTATCATGATCCCTCCTAGACATAGGTCAAGGTCTCAATTCGAGCAAACATTTTTTTATTTTGCTCTTGGAGCTACTATATAACATAAAAGAGGCTTTCCATCATAGGTTGGTTGGGATTAAGATTGTTTTCAACTACATCTAGTGGAATAGAGTTTGTGCTATGGCTATGGGCAATGGCCATTGTGCGCAAGAAGGTTTATTGTCCCCATAGTGGGCATTAATGTTCTGACCTATGATCTTAAGGTTAGGGTAGGTCTTCGTTCGAGCTCTTCTCAATATTTGGTGGGGACCTACAAAGGGAGCTTTGACACTCAAATCATAAGTGAATTATATGAGAAGGTAATAGAAATGGGTCAAATCCATTACCTGGTAGAGAAAGAAATTATATATTTAAAAAGAAGGAAAAGAATAGCCATTTGTAGGATGACAGTTGGGGTAGTCCCTAAAGATGTGGAGCTCTTTTGAATTTAAACAAAAGTTAGCGCTCCACTTTTGGTATTAGTGGCTTTGTAGAAACTTGTAAGTGGTCAGCCTAACTTCTTCTAGATGATTTTGAGTTCTACATTAGGACTGAGCTATGAACTCTAAGTAAATTAGTTCAGTTTACATATAATAATTAAAATTAAGATACTAATTGATTTAACCTTTTTAAAATTAAATATTTTAACATAGCATCCTAGTGTGTTTGTTTCATATTTTGAAGAAAAATGATTTTAGAACTTAAATTTTATATATAAATAAGAAAGTTAAAAACTTATTTTTTTTTTTTCCAGAAATTACTCTTTTTAGCTTGCACAAAAAAGCTGAAAATAGATTTTTTTAAAATTTTGATTATTTTTAAAAAATTATTCAAATATATAAAAACATATATTTTTCAATGAAAAAAATTATTTTTTGTCCAAAAATCCCCAAATAAACATGCTCTATATCATGGTTGACTTGCCATGAACAATGTATTATCATAAAACATCAGTGTTATAAATTTCTCTTAATAATTACTTTTTTAAGGTTCAATTTTTTATCCTCTCTCTAGAAGCACACTTATCACTAAGGGAGTTTTTTGGCATAGGGTGGAAATTTCCATGGAGTAATTAAAATTATACATATATACTCCATTTTTATTCTCATACCAAACATACCCTAAATCTAAACATATACAACTTGCTAATATACTTCACTAAGTAATTGAGTTTTTGTGTTTTAATTCAAAGTTTTCACTAGCCCACGAGTGTTTCATGTAATCTATTCATCAATCCTATATATATGGAAGATGATCAATTTATATTGGTGCAAGTTAAACCTACTACTTATACTATTGAAAAATTTTTTTACAAAGCTGACTGTTAGATTGAAAGTTCATATATTATAGATTATATTTATAAAATTTCACATTAATTGAAAATTATTTAATATACTTTTTATATATATTTAAATCAACATAATAAATATTTCTTAAATGTATATAGAAAAACAAGAAACTATTTAATTACATCCTTGATGATGTTCAATTTTTTTAAAATTTGGTACAAATAATATATATGATTTATAGTTATAATTCAACAATTGGATTAATAAGAATTATTTTCTATAAAAAATTATTGAAGATATGTATGTACCAATTCTTATACCAGTGTCAATAGATCCCTTCTCTATATTATATATAATTTTTTTTTTGAAAAAAAAAAAAAAGAAAAGGAACTGCGTTGTAGTTAGTTTCCACTTCTCAATCTCAAAAATGTAAAAACTGAAAAAAAGGAAAGAAGAAAACATGAAAAATATTGAAATTGTTAGGGAAGGGCTACATTGCATTTAGTTAGTTTAAACCTGCAATTCGCGTGGGAGTTCCTCGCTCACGTAGCACTAGGGCAGGGGACCGCAAAGGCCGTTAATATATACATATACAATATAGCAATGTAGCATCCAAACTATGGCGCATCCTTTCATAATCATATTTTGTGTGAAGCCTATTCTCCTTTTTTTTTTTTTTTTTTGAAATTACAAGTATTCTCTTACTAAAGATAAGTCTATTCGAATTAGATAAGACCACTTAGGTGGTAAATATTTTCTTTTCAATTTTTAACATAGCTATATATCCAGGACTCAAACTCTAGATTTTTGATTAAACTCTCCATCCTGGGTATTCTTCTTTCTTTCTACTACATTGCTTCTCCTAAATTTTTTTTTGTCTATATAACTTGTCACCTTTAAGTGGAGAATATATAATATTAAAAAATAATTTTAATATATTATCAATATAAAATTTCTTATATATAATATATATTATTTTAAAAATAATTATTATAAAAATTAAATATTTTTAATAACATAATAATATAAAATTAGTTGATATGGTATAAATTTTTTTTACCATTAACAATATATTAGAATTAAATTTTATATCTTCTTATATCACCTTTTTATATTATTTACACACCAATCTAATAACCAGTGCATTTTTTGGGAGATGAAATAAGGTTAAAAAGTGAGGAAGTAAAAGGAAAAAGGATAAGATGCTTATTTATCATTATTTGAATATTTTCATTGTTTGTCCCCTGAAGCACTGCACTTATCGTCTCATTGCTCTTGAGGTAGTATTGTAGTAATACCGTGTACAGGACAATTATCAATTTTAAATAGATGGATATTTTTAAAGTAATAGTTTTTTTAATTGGTGACTTAAAGTGTCAAGAAAGAAAACAAAATATTAAAAATAAGGCTTTTAATTTTTCAATATATTAAAATTTTTAATAACTTTTATTCCTTAATTTTGTAATAAGTATTCTTAAAATAGTAGCTACGATAACCCTTCAAAATAAAAAAAGAGAAACAAAACAAAATATTAAAAAATAAGGTTTTTAAGTTTTCAATATATTAAAATTTTTAATAACTTTTATTCCTTAATTTTGTAATAAGGATTCCTAAAATAGTAATTACAATGATCCTTGAAAAAAAAAAAAAAAAAAAAGAGGACCATCTCAGAAGTTGGAAACAAAACCGGAAGCATGCCAGAAATTTTTATATAGTTTGACCATACAATTTTTAACATATTAACTGTTGAACAAAAACTATGACCGGTATCAGACTTCAGAGGTTACATGTGGTCCCCTTGGCAGGGGAATAATCCAACTGATTTACTAGTAACTGAACCACCCTTTCTCCTCCAATTCCTGTGTGTAAAAGATTAAAGAATACCTACTGAGATATTTGCCTATTTTAGTACCACCATGAACCTTCTTTTTGCCTTTTTTTCCATCCTTTCTCATTCTTGTTAGTTACATGTATGGTAATGGTATAAGAAGAAGATCACCAAAGAAGGTAAAAGACACACATTCTCTTACTTCTTGGCTTTGTCCCTCTGAAAGCTTTGGCGTGGATATTGTCTGTTTTTTTTATTTCTGCTGATAGGTATTTTACATTTATAATTAATTACATTCTTCTTGATTTAAGGACCTTCATTCTACAAGTTCTTGCTAGAAGTCTAGAACCACCTTCAGCTTAACAAGAGATAAATCTCAAATACATTATTCAGTGAATTTTCATTAGCAAGGGCTACTTATGGTGGCTGATCACTGGTGTTTATTATCTCTTTGGCTCTTTTCCTTTGTGGAAATTTTGGTGCACACTCACATAGTATGTGCTATTTCCTTAATTTGAAATTTTCCCAATTTGTTAACTTGTGTCAATTATGCAGACAAATACCATGAGTGCTGGAGACATGCCAAGAATGTATGAGCAGAATGGATTGCTTGATCCCAACACGATGGCAGAAGGTTCAATCTCAAAAGAAGATATCTTTTCCCAAACACTGCCAGACCTATCACCATCACCACAGCACATGGTTGCTGCAGGCAACCCCATAAACAGCAATGAAAGCTTTGAAGAGAACCTCATCAGGCTCTCTGTGGATGAGCTGTCCTATCACCACCACAATCCACCACACCTACAAGATGTCTCCATCTTTGAAAATGGAGTATCTTCCACATCTATGGACATCACACACCCTCAGAATCTGGGTTTGAACATGGGCAATTCCTACAACAACACCACCGAGAAGGATACCAACTTGGTGCAAGAGAGGGTGATCGATGTCCTTCCCTATGAACAGTCCACTTGGGACTCTACCATTCATGAATTGCAAGATATGAGCTATGCCAATCACCATGAACATCAACAAGCACAAGATCAAGGGTTTCAGCTAAATGAGGCACAAAATTGTAGCTCATCTTCCACACTGGACCCTCCTTGCCCTTCACCAGACCTCATGCACCTTCTCGACATTCCCAGATGCTCAGCCTCTTCTTTTCCTACCAATCCAATTCAGAATACAACATCAAACTTTCAACATTCCATGGGGTTTCTTGGTGACCTTCCAATAGGATCAAACAACACAAGTGCATCCTCAGTCTTGTATGATCCTCTACTCCATTTGAATATGCCTCCACAGCCTGCAGTCCTTGGAGAGCTGTTTCAGTCTCTCCCCCGTGGCTACACCATGCCAACCGGTTCCAGGAGCGGCTTCCTCTTTGGTGGAGGGGATGAGATGGAGGGAAATGGAGCTGTGTATCAAGAAGGAGATGGGAACGAGCTTGACATTGGAGTGCTAGAATTCAACAGAGTCACAGCTTCTATTGTTGGCAAAGGAAGGAAAGGAAAAGATACCAAACAGTTGCCAACTGAGAAGCAAAGAAGAGAGCATTTGAATGGCAGATACCAAATCTTGAGGAATCTGATCCCAAACCCAACCAAGGTATACATTACTATAAAACACGAGTAATATTTTTAGTACAACTTTTGGGGACATCTTTGAAGAGTCAACATTGGCTGAGAGATAAGTTGGAACCATTCTCAACCAATATTTAAGGGACAAAGATACCCCAAAAAGTGGTACATATAACTCTTCTCATACAACATTTAGTAATTTTGTAACTGATATTTCTTTTGTGCCTAAATGAAGTTGTGTTTGGTTTAACTTTTGATGACACTTTTTGATTCCTTTCTGTCGTGTTATGGAAATAACATTAATAGATAGATAGAGCATCTGTGGTAGGAGATGCCATTGAGTACATAAGAGAACTGATTAGAACAGTCAATGAGCTCAAGTTATTGGTGGAGAAGAAAAGATATGGGATGAAGAGGTGCAAGAGGCACAGAACTGAAGTTGATGCTGCAGAGAGCTGTAACATAAAGCCTTTTGGTGACCCAGATGGGTGCATAAGAACCTCATGGCTTCAGAGGAAATCTAAAGACAGCGAGGTCGATGTCCGGATAATCGATGATGAAGTTACAATCAAGATGGTTCAGAGGAAGAAGATTAACTTCATGCTTCTTGTCTCCAAAGTTCTTGATGAACTTCATTTGGATCTTCACCATGTTGCAGGTGGGCATGTTGGTGAATATTGCAGTTTCTTGTTCAATAGCAAGGTTGGTATTTCGTATGACAATTAAATAACTCAGAAATTAATTACAAATTCTTCTGCATGAGTAGAATTATCACACTGTGTCTGTATATTCATGGGTGACTTGTTTCAATGAGACAGATAATTGAAGGTTCTTCAGTCTATGCAAGCGCCATAGCCAACAGGGTGATTGAGGTTTTGGACACTCAGTATGCAGCAGCCGTTTCACACACTAGTAGGCTGTAGCTATTAGAGCTGTGGAGAATAGCATCAAGATCAGGGGTCTCTATCAATTGATGATAATGACATATATGAAACAGTAACAGATAATAAAAATGTTCATGTGGATGTGGGATACACAGAAGATCATGGAACAATTTACTAGTTAAACGCTTTCTGAATTCAATTAATTTCTTCAGTTCTGATGAAGTAGTTGCTACTGAAATCACTGGATACGTTTTGATTAGATTGTGAGCACTGAATGCTTCAGCCATACCGCAAATTTTTTTTTCTTCTATTCTTGTTTTGGAAAATAACTTCTTTGCTTGATTGCTTACAATTACACCGTTTCCCTTCTATATTCTGATGGAGATGATCCCATCTTTTGGTATTTTGTACGAAATTCTATTGTGGCAATAATCATTGGTGTCAAAATTATTTTTACTGGAATTACTAGTTAATAGTCAACATAGGGTTGATTCAACTAATTTAATACTTACTTTCCTAAATAATCTCAATTACGAACTTTATAAATGTAACAAATTTTATGAAAGTTTTGCCGTATAATAAGTTAACTTGCGTGTCGCGCTGAGATGCATACTACAAAAATTCCACTAATAAGCATCTCTTCCATACTACTTTTCTCTTCGTTCACCATTCAAAATATTAGAGTTTATAGACCATATAATTTACAATAATATTATTTGTACATATATTTGGAATATATTTCGGATGTATTATCAACCTTTTTTTTTTCAATTACCAATTTTCAAACTAAAGTTACCAACCAATTGTAACGTACAAATACCAATTTTTTTCTTAGTTATCAACTTTTTAAACTAAAGTTATTAACTTATTCAACTGAGTTACCAACTAATTGAATGCAAAATATCTTATAATTTTATGCTACAACTGATTGGTAACTTTAGTTTAAAAAATTGATAACTAAAAAAAAAAATTGGTAATGAGTAAAATGCGTCCATTTTTGTGATTTTAAATAACACAATTCTATAATTTAAGATCACAAATACGTGTATGGTATGAATTCTGTGATGAATACACTGCTACATATGATTCCATGAAGCCAATCCTATATTAATATTTGTTTTGAAATCCATATAAACATATTTTAGTATTATTCTTTCCAAAAGTTTAACACTGATATGGACTTCTGATTCTAAAGTTTCTTAGAGAATTAAAAAGAAAAATGCTTATAATAATTGAAATACGATCATTATTGAAAATAGGTTTAAAGTTTCCGACTATACTCTAGGCCCAACGAATGATGAGATCTTCACGTGAATCTTTCGCATGTCCACGGGACTATTTCAAATTAAGAGAGATTCTCTTATGTTGAAATTGCACATGACTTTATTATATACATTTCGACTGTTAATTTTTTACCTTTTTTACTTTTTACAGTTTTAAGGTAACTTAACTAAGGGTTGAGATATGCACATGACAAGGTTATGTGCAATTTCAATATGAGAGAGGATCATCTCCCATTTCAAACCCTTATTGGACCAAAAAAAAAAAATCCTTATTAAATGTTGAACCAAAAAAACCTATATCAAATAGAAAAATTACACTAAAGGAAAACCAATACAAATTGTAAAATTATTTATCTTTCTTTATTGTGAACTACTATAAGACTTATAAAAGCAATTAGCAATCAGCAAAATATTGTATTTTTTGCAATTTTTTTTAGTAACACACATGAATGTTGGCCTGTCTGTGGATGGTTATAAATTAATTCCTCAAGCCCAACCCGTATGACCTGATTGATATTGGGTTGTAAAAAAAAATAAAAATAGATTGAGTTAATTTGATATTGATGCAATGAATTTTTAAAAATAAAAGATAAAAATTAAGAAATATTTAATAGTATATAATTAAATTATATTAACATAAAAATATTATTATATTATGTAAGATATACTAATTTAAGTTTAATAATTTTATAATTTATTATTAATGTTGGGGAACTTTTTTCTTAAGATATAATTATTTTTTCCCAAAACTTATTTTGCACTCAAAATAAGATAATTTAAAAACTTAATTAATCAGTTGGTCAGTCAAATTTTTAATTAGGTTTCTACAGTTTAAAAATTTTTAGTCAAATTCTTATATTAAATAAATTTTTATAATCAAGTCCTTTGAATAACCTGATATTACAAAATTTTTTAAAATTTCATATAATTTAATAAGTTTTTATCTAATTTTGTGAGCTCAATCATAACAATTTATATAATCTAATCGAAAAATTTATAATGATGAATTATTCCATAAATTTGATTACAAAAACTTATTTAGTGTAGGAATTTGATTGAAAATTTTAAATTATAGTAACCTAATTAAAAATTAAATCACATTGGAAGGACATATTCATTAATTAAGGGTGCGTTTATTTCAAATTTTAAAAAAAGTAATTTTAAAACTTTAATTTTATATATAACAGAAAAAAACTAAAAATTAAATTTTTTCAGAAGCTATTCTTTTCAATTTATCCAAAGAAACTGAAAATTAATTTTTTTGATAATATGATTATTTTTAAACGTTTATCAAAATATATAAAAATTGATTTTTTTCAATGAAAAAAGTGATTTTTTGTTGAAAAAAGTACAAACAAATGCATCCTAAATTAAACACCCGTTGGGTGGAGCATAACCAAATCCAACCAAGATTTTATGTCTTGAGAATTTCCATTCTAAAAAGTCTATCGAAAAAGGAGAAATACTTGCATAGTTTAAGAGTATCATGTGGCTGTACTTCTGGAGTAATTATATAAATATATTTTATATAAAACCCGCTATTAACATATAATTTCATACAAAATGCACTTTTAGAAGCAAAGTTACGTAGTACTCTCGGATCATGCAAGTATTTCTCATTAAAAAAGGGGAAGATAAAGTGCATGTTTGGTTTTCAGTTTTCGTTTAGTAAAAGGCCTTTTACATGAAGGAGAATGAGTTTCTACAATAACATATCATGTTTGGTTTAATTTTGATGCTATAGTGAAGTATTTGTCGTTGAAAATAAGGCCTTCTATTAGAAGGTGAGCACGAAATGCTTTTACTTTTCAGTTTATGCACATTTACGTAATTACCCTCACTTTTACTTAGAGCCCAACGGTTCTCTGCTTCATTCCTTCACTCCAAACGGACCTATGCTCTCATCTCTTTCATTCTCACCTTCACTCTCTCGTCGTCGCTTGGCCGCATCTCGCGCGTCGTTGCCTATGGTTGGTTTTTGTGGATCTTCGTTGATCTCACTGTCTTGTCGTCATCGATCTCGCTGTCTCGTCAGTCACCTCGGGATTGTGCTCATTGATCTCGGCCGTCTCTTCCCTACTCTACCTTGGCTCGTGGTCGTCGGTCTCCACCGTGTCTTCGTCACTCACTAGCAGCTCGTGCACATCCTCCTTTGCCACCGTCTCCCACATCCCTTGCCTTTCTTCCTCTTTGCTCTTAACCGCACTTCCTAAGGTTTACTTTTGAATACTTCCCCTTTGTGCCGCACGATTTTAGACTGAGCACTATTGTAAATTTTTGAGCCCTGTTGTCAATTTTTCATCTGACTTATGTTAATGATGCATGCTAGAATTGCTACTATTGTTTGGTTTAATTAGACGAGAAAATTTTGATTATAAAATTAATTGTTTGACAATTTATGTATACTGATTGCCTGTAATAAGACTGGTTGGAGTTGGAGTAAAACTGATTTGAGTAGAGTAAACAATTATGCTTTGTTTTGCTTCATGTCTTGATGTTGGTTGTTGCTTTGCTTTGTTATTTGCTTTTCAAGTTATATGAAGCATTGAATTACAACTTGCCAAAAAATTAAAATCAAAATTATGACTAAATTTATGCATATATGGCTAAATTATGACTTTTATTATCTATATATGAGGTAGGATGTCAAATCGTACAATGATTAGTTAGTCCAAGGGAAAAGCTCCATCCCAAGATTTGTCCCTTAATAATGAAAATCGTGGGCCAAAATCAAAGGCCATTCGGGATCGAATAACAACAAAGTTGTTCATTGATGCTTGTATGGAACAAGTGACAAAAGGTGAACACAGAGAGCGTACATTATCCAAAAAGGGTTGGAGATATGCAATTGACCAATTTTATACTATTAGTGGAAGAAATTATGATAGGGTACAATTGAGAAATAAGTGGAAGGAGATTAACTTCATGCTATTTGTCTCCAAGGTTCTGGATGAACTTCATTTGGATCTTCACCATGTTGCAGGTGAGCATGTTGGTGAATATTGCAGTTTCTTGTTCAATAGCAAGGTTGGTATTTCGTATGACAATTAAATAACTGAGAAATTAATTGCAAATTATTCTGCATGAATAGAATTATCACACTGCGGCTGTATATTCATGGGTGACTTGTTTCAATGAGACAGATAATTGAAGGTTCTTCAGTCTATGCAAGCGCCATAGCCAACAGGGTGATTGAGGTTTTGGACACTCAGTATGCAACAACCGTTTCACACACTAGCAGGCTGTAGCTATTAGAGTTGTGGAGAATAGCATCAAGATCAGGGGTCTCTATCAATTGATGATAATAACATATATGAAACAGTAACAGATAATAAAAATGTTCATGTGGATGTGGGATACACAGAAGATCATGGAATAGTTTACTAGTTAATCGGTTTATGAATTCTATTAATTTCTTCAGTTCTGATCAAGTAGTTGCTATTGAAATCATTGGATACGTTTTGATTAGATTGTGAGCACTGAATGCTTCAGCCATACCGCAAATTTTTTTTTCTTCTATTCTTGTTTTGGAAAATAACTTCTTTGCTTGATTGCTTACAATTACACCGTTTCCCTTCTATATTCTGATGGAGATGATCCCATCTTTTGGTATTTTGTACGAAATTCTATTGTGGCAATAATTATTGGTGTCAAAATTATTTTACTAGAATTACTAGTTAGTAGTCGACGTTGGATTGATTCAACTGATTTGATACTTACTTTCGTAAATAATCTCAATTTCGAGCTTCATTTTATTTCATGAAAGTTTTGCCCTATAATAAGTTAACTCGTTTGTTGCTCTGAGATGCATACTACAAAAATTCCAATAACCTGCATCTTTTCCATACTACTTTTCTCTTCATTCACCATTCAAAATATTAGAGTTTATCGACCATATAATTTAAGATCGTAAATACATGTATGTTATGAATTCAATGATGAATACACTGTTACATATGATTCCATGAATCCAATCCTATATTAATATTTGTTTTAAAATCCATATAAACATATTTTAGTATTATTCTTTCCAAAAGTTTTACATTGATACGGATTTTAATTCTAATAATTCTGAGAGAATTAAAAAGGAAAATGCTTATAATAATTGAAATACAATCATTACAGTAAATAGGCTTAAAGTTTCCGACTATACTCTAGGCCAAAAGAATGATGAGATCTTTACATGAGCCTTTCACATGTCTTTGAAACCATTTCAAATTAAGAGAGATTCTCTCGTATTGAAATTGCACATAACCTTATTATATATATCTCGACCATTAGTTTTTTACTTTTTTAACTTTTTAATATTTTAAGATAACTTAACTAATAGTTGAGATGTACACATGACCTTATCATATGTAATTTAAACATGAGAGAATCATCTCCTATTTCAAACCCTTATTGGACCTAAAAAAAAAAAAAAGCCCTTATTAAATAGTTGACCCAAAAAAACCTATATCAAATAGAAAAATTACACCAAAGTAAAACAAATACAAATTGTAAAATTATTTGTCTTTCTTTATTGTGAACTACTATAAAACTTATAAAAGCAATTTGCAATCAGCAAAATATTGTATTTTTTGCAATATTTTTTTTAGTAGCACACACGAGTGTTGGACTGTCTGTGGATGCTTATAAATCAATTCCTGAAGCCCAACCCTTATGACCTGTTGATATTGGGTTTTGTGAAAAAAAAAAGAGTGGGTTAATTTGATATTTATGCAATGAATTTTTAAAAATAAAAGATAAAAATTAAGAAATATTTAATAATATATAATTAAATTATATTAACATAAAGAATATTATTAAATTATTTAAGATATACTAATTTAAGTTTAAAAATTTTATATGTTATTATTAATGTTGGGGAACTTTTTTCTTAAGATATAATTATTTTTTTCAAAAACTTATTTTGCACTCAAAATAAGATAATTTAAAGATTTAATTAATCAGTAGGTCAAATTTTTAACTACATTCCTATAATTTAAAAGTTTTTAATTAGATTTTTATATTGAATAAATTTTTATAATTCAGTCCTTTGAATAACTTGATTTTATAAAATATTTTAAAATTTTATATAATTTAATAAATTTTTATCCAATTTGTAAGCTTAATCATAACAATTTATATAATCTAATAAAAAATTTATAATAATGGATTATTCCATAAATTTGATTACAAAAACGTAATTAATGTAGAAAACGGATTGAAAATTTTAAGTTGTAGAAACTTAGTGAAAAATTAAATCAAATTAAAAGTATATATTGATTAATTAAACCTAGTTTAAACACTCAGTGGGTGGAGCACAACCAAATCCAACGAAGATTTTATGTTTTGACAGTTTTCTCTCTAAAAAGTCTATTAAAAAAAATATTTATATAATTTAAGAACATCATATAATTATATTTTTAAATTAATTATATAAATATATTTTATATAAAATTTATTATTAATATATAACCCTATATAAAATATATTTATATAATTAACATATAATCCTCATGCAACTATTTCCCCTATCGAAAAAGCGGAAGATAAAAAGGCTGCGAGGATCGCGGTGGTGTCTCCCCCCACGGATATATCGGTCACGATATGTTCAAAACCAAGGACATCTCCCTCAGGGAGTAGAGACACTTAACACCAAACCAAGGACTGGATAACGTTGTTGTCTACTCTCTCTACTCTGTTCTGTTTCTTGGATTTGCATCATCATTCACCCCAACACACTGTGTGAGCACGCCACTCAACGCATGCTTTAACGTATCCAATGGCCTCTTCTTCTTCTTTTCTTCTTCATCAGCCAACATTCTGCTTCTTCTCCAGCACCCAGGTTCAAATTCCTTTCGTTTTCTTCTCCCACTCCTTTGTGTGTGTCTCTTTAATCTGAGCCTATCTTCTTCCTAAGCTTGGTTTTCCATGCTAAACAGTTCAAAGGCTTGCGCCATGGCTTCTTGTGGCGACCCCCTTGTTCATTTGGCTTTCATGCTGAGAACAAAGCTCGACCCATCAGAGCTTCGGTGGATGCACCCCCATTTCCATTGTTTCAGACTCCAAAAGTTGAAAAGGAGTCGTCTGAGGTAAATTCCAACACTGCCCCACTTTGTCCAATATATGGTTGTTGATAGTTATAAAGTAACAAATAGAGGAGACAAGATCATGTGAAAATTTAACATGAGAGAATCCATTCCCGTTATAAAGTACCTATCTGTGCGTATGCTGTGCTTATTGCAAAGCTTTTCCCAAACACGAACAAAAAGGAGGGTTGTGTTACGCAGTCAAGGGTTAACTTAAAACTTTATTGATTGTTTATGACATGGATTAAAGTAATTGACTCTACCTAGTGGAACGAGGCTTGATTGTTGTTGTAATGTTAGGAAGTACCTACTAGGTTCAGAGCCTGTTAAATTAGCTTATAAATGCAAAAGATTGAGTGGAGCGAGTGCTGCTTCCATAGTTTGATGTGCTTTTATGTTCACAGAAGTGTAACAAATAGAGTAGACTTAATATTGATATTCAGTATCTTCTTTCCTGAACAACCAGCCTTCTTAAAGGGTCTTCAGTTTTGATGGGATGTTCTGTTGTAATTTAATTGGTGTATTTGTTTGTTCCTCTAGTTGGAGCCTGTGGATCCTGATTTCTACAAGATAGGTTATGTCCGAAGCATGCGAGCTTATGGAATTGAGTTTAAGGAAGGGCCAGATGAATTTGGTGTGTATGCTTCCAAAGATGTAGAACCTCTTCGCCGAGCAAGGGTGAGTAGCTTTGTTGAAGATTGCTGCAAGCGATGTTTACACCATGTACATTCCACCAGATATAAAAGCCCGTGTGACTGCTTGCAGTGCCACATATGAAAATAATTGCACATATAGTGAACTTCATGATTGTATTCTTAGCCGTTGTCCATGGCAGTTTTCCATAATGGTTTTTTTGGGCAGGTTATAATGGAAATTCCCCTTGAATTGATGTTAACCATAAGAAAGAAACTCCCGTGGATGTTTTTCCCTGATATAATTCCAATAGGTCATCCAATATTTGATATTATCAACTCGACAAAACCAGAGGTAATTATTATTCTCCTCTAAATTCAGTATTTCATGACAAGATATAACTGATTTGCTTGCTTCTTTTGATGATAAAGTATATATATTTTACCAATTTGTCACCCTTTGTTGTTGTAACAGTTATACCTACTTAAAAAGTTTTAAAAAAGAATCCATTTCTGGTTATCATGCTTATTGTAATTGCATAAAATCTTTGTGGCAGACAGATTGGGACTTGAGGTTGGCTTGCCTCCTCTTATTTGCATTTGATTGTGAAGACAACTTTTGGCAGTTGTATGGTGACTTCTTACCCAGTGCAGATGAGTGCACTAGCTTACTTTTAGCTGCAGAGGTGTGTAAAAAAACTGATTTTGTATCATTACACTATGGTTTTATAATTATTTTAGATGAGATGTATATATTGTATGAGATTATTGAGGTTATGACATGCAGCCCTATGGATTATTTACATCAAAGAGACATCATTGACATACTAGATATTTCAATTTTCCCTTGTTGGGTTGTTTCCTTTTTTTTTTTTTTCCTTTGATAATCATGTCAAAAGATTAGAAAAAATTAATTATTTTGTGATTGTAGGTTGTATAATGTGGAAGTTGTCTGTTTTCTTTCTGGTGTTTTGCGGAGATCTGAGAAATCCTTTGCTGTACTTGGTTTTTTTCTTAAGATATTTGATTGGCCAATACAAAAATTTGGTTGTAGCAGTCTAGCAACTAATTTTACTTTACAGACTGTGCTTGACTGGATTTAATAGCTTTCCTTTGTCAACTTGTTGTAAGTTGTAATTCAAGTCATTCAGGTTTTTAAATTTTGTTTTTTTCGTGAAAACCTCAAAGATGACTAGTTGAGCTGCAAAGTACATATAGGCTCTTTTAAGTTGGCCGTTGTTTTAAGGTTTTACCATATAAGCTCGTGTAAACTTGGGTATAATCACTAATAGCTATGTTCTGAAACTTACCATAGTGTGTTACAGACAACTTTACTTCATCTCTTATATTGATCCGTATCTCCTACAGGAGGAGCTTTTGGAGCTGCAAGATCCCAATCTTGCTTCTTCTATGAGAAACCAGCAACAACGAGCCTTAGAATTCTGGGAAAAGAACTGGGTGAATAGCAAATAGTCTGTTGATTTTGTTAGTTTTCCATTATGCACAAAACTTATTCTGTGTTCTGAACAAATTATGTGTTAACCTTGTTCAGCACAGTGCTGCACCCCTTAAAATAAAGCGTCTTGCTCGTGATCCTCGAAGGTTCATGTGGGCAGTGGGAATTGCACAATCACGATGTATTAACATGCAAATGAGAATTGGTGCACTAACTCAAGACGCAAATATGCTAATTCCTTATGCTGGTATGCTCATATCCACCTTAGCTGAGTAAATATATTGCCTATTCTGTGCTCATAATATAATCAAAAACAAATCTTTTAGCTTCATAATTTCACAAGAATTCCTTTCCTTATAGAGTTTGTTTGTGATGATTTCCTTTACCTATTTGGCTATGTGAGACATTCATTAATATTAAACTTGATGAACAAGTTTTAAAACCTAATTATACATTGAATGGATATTTTTCTGCACTGCAGAAAAAAGCACCAAACTCTTTGAGCAGCCAGGCTAAACTGTGATGGAATGTGTGGTTGCTTTGAACTTTTTTCTCATTTCCTCATTGACCTTCTTTGTATTAAATTTAAGAGAAAAACTACAACTCTGTCTTTGAAAAGTTCAAGTTATAACAGATTTGCCCCTAAAATAGAAAACACATACAATTCGGTCCCTAAATTTAACCATGTTAGAACAAATTAATTCTTCTAGGGGGACTAATTCTGTTATATTCAAGGGCCAAATTTTATGTGTTTTGTTATAATGTGGTTAAATTCAGGGACTAAATTATATGTGTTTTCCATGTCAGGGACAAAATTATAGTTTTTCTCTAAATTTAAATTTTAGTTCACCAAAATAAGTTGTACCCTGTGATTTGTTCATTGTATTGTTAGAACAGTTTTCTCATGTTTATTCAACAAATTAGAAGCCGAGCATACTGCCAATGGGGGCTGGCCAATGAGGGTTGGCACAGTTGATAAAGAACGGGCTCGTATCCCACAAGAACGCTAGTTTGGTTCCCACTGTCGATGTGAGGACCCTGTTGGTAGGCGATCTCTCTGAGGTTGGGGCCTGTGCCCTAACCTTGATGGGATGATTGATGCCGAACCTACCTAAACTCTTTAGTCACCAAAAGAATTTTTGGGGGGGGGGGGGGAAGATGGAAGAAGAAGAAAAGAAGACAAGGATACCAGCAGTAGCACTACTAAATGTCCTTCTTAAAAATTGTCTGTTCCAGCTAATAGGCAAATTGCTTAGCTTTTCCTTACTTCTTACCATAAATCTGAATCTTGCTCTAAATGGTTCTTTTCTAGAGATGGTCAACTATTTAAGCAATACTTTCAATTTGTCAAGTTCTTGTACTGAATGGGACTTTTTTTTTTTTTTTTTTTTTTCTGGAAATATTCAAAGCAAACGTGAAGAGTCTTTTTATTTTTTGGTAAGAAAGTGAGAAGCCTTAAGGACCAACTTTCTTGCTAACGAGATGAATAGAGATGCCGTTAAGCTGCCTAATATTTTAATCAGTCCATATAGATGCAGAAGGTGATGTTCTTTTTACTAAGAGGAAGACTTGAGTTGCTGCAACTTCTTTATTTTGTAAGTTATAGCATTTCTAAGAAAAAATGCCTCCTCATGTTGGGGGACTGTATTTTTTCATTGTAAAGTATTACTGGTGTATATTTCTTCATTTTAAAGTATTAATGGTGTAATGCTGTCTCAATTTCACAATGTTTACTATCTTCTTACCCAAGGATTTGGTGGATTATATTGAAGTACTTTGTTTACCTGTGTTTTTGGTCTGATACTTCCTTCAAAATAGTCACTCTGGCCATCTGCATCTCTGTTTTCCCCTGTCATGACTGAAAGCCTGTAGATATATATTAACTTTTGGGGAAACTTCTTTTATCGATAGTTTTAGGTAAAAGTTAAACTATATACATGGTATTTATTCACTACAATGATTGTGATGGGGAAAAAAACAGAACAAGGACAAATGGTACCAGGAAACAAGTAAGCAAAAAGCGTGTAGAAGTTTATTTGTGCTACATCACAGGTGGTGGTGGTGCTTATTTTTCCAACTTAAGGTGTATAGTTTATTTCTAACACTTTGATTAACTCTGTTTTACTTTTCAGACATGCTGAACCATTCGTTTGAGCCAAATTGTTTTTTGCACTGGCGTTTTAAGGACCGGATGCTTGAGGTGCTTATAAATGCTGGACAGCAGATTAGAAAGGGGGATGAGGTAAACTGTGTGATGCTTCTGTAAAGTCTGCTTTTATTGACTCCTTAATGCTGATTTGAAGTTAGAGAAAGTAAATTGCGTGCAGAAGGCTGGGAGAAATATGTCCTGATAAAGTGCATGCATGCCAAACGAATCGATACTCCATTTTCCATAAAGTATCTAAAAGGGTAGACAAGGTGTCAAAACCAATCCTAATCTTGTCAAGGACAGCTGGCAGAGGACTATGTCGGAGAGAAAAATATTATCCTTGGACCAGCAGAACCCAGAAAAGAAAATAAAATAATAAAATAAAATCATTAACCCAAGGGCTCTCCAAGTTCTTTGCTTATCAAGCATGGCATCCTTTCTAAAGAAACCATCTAATTTAACCCACAAGAAAGATGAGGGAACAGGTCTATCCCATATCAGTAATCAGTAATCAGTAATAACTAATGAGGACAAGGACTGCTGAGTGCTGAGTAAAATGTTTTGCTCCAAGTCGATACACCAAACCTCTGAAAATGGGATATTATTTTTCAAATTCATTGATCTCATTGGGATGCTTCTTTTTGAGTAGTTTATGTGGACTTACTAGTTCAATAGCAGTTTATAAAAGAGTCAGAGCTGAAACATACTTAGCTGAGTTTGGTGTTTGACCTTAGGAATTATTAATGTAAAGTATATTTACTGTTTTTCAACACCAAGGGTTATACCCCATTTAAATATGTTGAGAGAAAGTACTGTGGAGAAACTTTTTGGGGTTTAAACAGTTTGATTCTCCCTGAGCTACTGATGGCTTGTAGCAACATTCAATTGCATTTTTTGAATAATGAACCAGTTTGATGTTCTATTTGGTAGATCAGTATTCTAGCATGGATTGGGGAAAAGATGCTCGAGTTAGCCACCCCTTGCTCCCAGTGGATTCCTCTGGCAAAGCCTATTGTAATTTTTTCCTATAAAAGTTGGCATTACTAAGACAAACAAGGGGCGGCCTAGTGCATAAAGCTACCATCTGGTAGGGTCTGGGGAGGGTAAATGTACGCAGCTTTAGTCCCACAAGCGGAGAGATTGTTTCCAAGATTTAAACATTTCCATATTTGCTGAAGAAGCCCCCCAACCAACCCAAATGCCAAAATGCTCATATAAGCTAGAAAAACAAGTCTATCTTAAAGAATATAGTCACTTAAGAATCTCTAGCTGAAAACTCTCATGTTATGCTAAGATATATGCACTCTCAAACCAGCAAACAGAGCAAAGGTCCTCAATTCGTTGCTACTGCCAAAACCTCTAAATTGATTGAGGAAACAAAGATAGAAGTTTGGAAGGCTAACCCCAAGAATGCCAAACAACATATGTCACCACTGCCAATCAATAGTTATTGTAAAATTAAGCCATATATTTTATACTCTTCAATTTTATGGTCCAAACACAATCAGATTGGCAGAGGAGGATTGTTCATTGGCCTGTTCAATATTTCTTGATTAATCTATTTATTAGATTGGTTACATGCTTTAAGAGAATGATTGTTTTTATGTCAGTGAAACTGAAATTTTTCCTTGCATGGGTATTCTACTGTATGTATTATTTGATTGCGACATATGGAGATCCTAATTGTGCTGTCAAAATAAAAAATTGTAACAGATGACAATTAATTACATGAGCGGACAGAAGAATGACATGCTAATGCAAAGATATGGATTTTCATCGCCTGTGGTAATTTTCTTTCCACTTAAATTCTGAGGAAAGGATTTTTCTATAACTTTTTTGTTCTTTCTCCTGAAAACTGTGTGCTGACTCCTGAGACACTCAGCTATTGCAGCAGAAGCTCATGAAAATCCCATTAAATAAAGGGCGAAAAACTACACACTGAAAGCCTATTCATTATAAATGTCATTGTCAACCACAGAATTATTTTTTATTCCCTGTAATATTTGTTCCGAGCTTCTTCTTTTTTTTTTTTTTTTTTTTCTTTCGTCTTTTCTTTTGGTTATGAATCATTCATCTTGCGTAGATTTTTTTTGTCAGTTTAGTACTAGGAAAACAGTAGAGACTACTCTTGGAGAGAGAGAGAGAGAGAGAGAGAGAGAGAGAGAGAGAAGACCCTTCCCACATATAGAGCAGTTCGATTGTATGTGGATTAGTGTTGATGAACCTCTGCACAGTTCCAGAGGTAATGGTATAGAAAATAGTGAGTTCTTGTTTCTTTAACTTTTGTATGTCTAGCATTGACCTTGGTATTATGTACCTGAAATTTCCATTCGATAAAAATTTCCATTCATTAAGTTTACTGTTGCCTGCCAGCATTTTGCATCACTAACTCTAAATCTGTGTTCTGAAAACCGCGCTGAATCATACCTCAATACTCTTGAAGCCAATCTCATTGGGTAATTTTTATCACAATAGAATCAGTTCTTGCGTGGTGAGCCATACCATGTTACTCTGACCATGCACTCAATCTAGACAACACATGAGAAAATCCTCTATAATTTTGGATGATAGCATGTCCATGGTCAATATAAAGTATATATGTCTATTATTTTGCTCTTTCATAATTCTTGTAACAAATGATTCATGTAAACTTATGTACGTTGTTTGCTTTTGGATCTATTGAGTTGGGCAACTATAGTTCTCATAGTAACTTACATTTGCAGAATCCTTGGGATGTGATCAAATTCTCAGGCAAGGCACATATTCATCTGGATTCCTTCTTGTCAGTCTTCAACATATCTGGCCTTCCCGAAGAGTATTACCATAACGGTATGGGCAATATCAATTTGCTTTCTACAATTGTGCTTTGAATACACTTTCCTCTATTCAAATTGGCATTGTTGAGGATATCAATATGAAATTTATAGCAGAATGTTTATCGAACGATGGAGATACTTTTGTCGATGGAGCAGTCATAGCTGCAGCACGAACATTGCCAACTTGGTCAGACGGGGATGTGCCTCCAATCCCTAGTGCGGAAAGAAGGGCTGCCAAGGAGTTACAAGAAGAATGCCAACAGATGCTTGCAGAATATGCTACAACCTCTAAGCAAGACCAGAAATTGCTAGGTAAGTTTGATGTTCATATCCTTACACTGGAAACATGGATTTGGTCGTCATAATAATTTACATTTGTGTTGGCTTGAAAATATTTTGGGGTATTCTGGTTGGTCAACAAGCAAATTATGAGTTGAAACTCCATTGATCCTCCATTTGCCACCTGCAAGTTCATGACACGACTCGAGTCAATTATGCATGCAACGAGCAAATTTTCGCTACCCTACGGTTTATGTATATTAGTGTGATCCTATCCTCTAGGATGGTGTCAACCTTTTGAAACTAATTTAACTAAAAGCTGCTATTGTGTGAACATTTGGTCTTTAATTGGACTTTGCTTTGATTATAAAAGCTAATGCTTCACTTTCATGTCATCACCGCAGATTCCTCGCCAGACGCTTCAAGGACACTTGAAGCTGCAATAAAGTATGCCAAATTTTCATCACCTAGCAGTTTCATAAACTTTTCAAATCTGATTTCAGTAATATCTTAAACCCTAAACCTTCTATTAATAGTTTCACTGCAAATGATACGTCTGCAGGTATAGATTGCACAGGAAATTGTTCATTGAGAAAGTTATCCAATCATTGGAGATCTATCAAGATCAAATACTTTTCTGATCCCAATCTACTAACTGTATAATAGCCAGGAAAATTTTGTAACACAGATAGAAGCCTGTATCATAAAAAATGATGCTGTTATTCTTGAATTGCAGGTTCGGGTTCTATTCTATTCTGTTAGTTTGGTTGTGATTTGCGCTTTTTTTGTTTCTTGATAAGCACATTAGAAAAGAAGTGTAAGAGGAAATTAGAGGATGACATTGTTTGGATGATTTAATTTTGTTCTACTGTTGTAAAGTGTTTTGCACTGTTAGTTAATGAAACAGTTGAAAACTTTTATTAAAAGTAAGAAATTATAGTTTTATTTCTTGTTATAACCTCATATTTTGAAGCAACAAGGTGTTGGCCCAAATGGAATGGGTCAAGTCCCTTAAACATCAGATCGTGAATTTGATATTAGAATTCATGTGTAGGAAAAAATACTATTGGGAGAAGTTTTTATTTAGATGTTTGATTGTATTATGAGAGATTAATCTTTTACTTGTCAAATGAAGGAATAATCTAAGAAATCAATTTAAATAAAACTCGGATTTTGAGCTTGAAGTTTGAAAAAGGGCAAAAGGGCACAATTGTTAAAAAAAAAGAAAATTAAAATGAAATTTAGGAAAAGTACATTTGAGGGTAGTTCTATCAAGTACAAAAACGATAAGTACCAAATTATTATTGAATAAATGCGCCTCACTCATTTTAGGTTGGGCAAATACAAAACAATATTTCATAGGTTTTCTTTCTATGGTTAAAGTTTTTTCTTAGCAATAGCTTGGTGCTAGTAAATATTTCAGTATTTGTTATTGCTTATTGTTTCAGTTTTCAGCTCTCAAATATTTCAAAGTATGTGATTCTCATAGGAAAGTTTGCATTTCATGATATATACGGAAATCACGTGTTAATTTCAGGAAAATTTAGTATTTCTTTTCGTTAATGAATTTAGTATATTTATTGAAAAACTAAGATTTTCTTTCTTCATATTTTTTGTGTTTCCTTGTATTTATTATTAAGAAATTATATATTAATCTTTGAAGAATTCAATTTATATAAGCATGACTCCCCTTCGTATTATTTTATATATATAATTTACATGATTTGATTAGAAAAATGTTAATTTAGCTTATATATTTAAGTGAAAGGTTCCTGATGACATAACTTCGAATACGAATTTATAGCTTTTGTCCTTTTGATCAAATAGTTATATGCAATTCAATATGATGAGACAATTTTTTTTTTAAAGTCTAAATTACAATAACTAAAATTTAAATTTTGACTAATTTATTTTTTTAGTTCTCTGACTAATTTATTTTAAGTCAGGTTAACTTTTATTTTACATAAAATAATTATTGAAATTAGTTGTTGTTTATTTATTTTTTATTTTTGACAAAGACGTCTTCTTTTATAATATTGTTGTAAAACTAGTTATAATATTGTTATAAAACTAAGTTTATGAGTATTATCACGAAGTCCCTCCGAGCAAGTTTATTTGTTATTTTTAATCAAAATAATTTTATTTGTTATTTAATAACATGTAAAGGAAATAATTAGAAATGAGTAAATTATCTGTACAGTAGGATTTGCATGACCTAACATCAATGAAAGGTTGATATTGATAACTATTGATAAAAAAAAAACTGTCAAATTTAGATTTTCTTAAATATAAATGCTTGAATAATAAATTTAAAATGCATAAGAATTCGTTATCATAATTTTCATCAATGAATGATTACAATCTATATTTAAAGTACAAATTAGATTCTTAAAAAAAATCATGGATTGCCAGTTCTGATTCTTCCTACTAAAATACTATACCATGTATAAACAATTCGCATATACTTTTATAGTATCAAATTTATTTTGAAATTTAAATAAATATCATCCTTTATAACTTTCCTCTTGAAAATATGCTCTAATAAGTATAAGATCCCTAAGTATTAATATCACAATCGATGTCAGATTGCCCTTTAGATTCAGTTACAGCCTTTCCTTTTCTTCCACTGAGGGGTGAGTTATAGGATGATCCATTACCATCAGATTTACTAGTAGATAAATTTGATGGTTCAGATTTTACAAATTAAATAAACAGTTAAAATTATTAATAAGACAAAATTACATTTTTGTCCTCAACCATTTCTCCCTTGTCTCTGCCAAAACCCCTTCTTTCCCAATACCATCCTCTTTATCTTCGACTGTCTCCTTAATCTTCATGATCTCAGTCTGCTCATCAATCTTCTTACGCTCAGCAACATAACTTATGACCTTTAGGCGGAGAAGGGCTTTTTAGCAATTTTAAAGGCATAGAAAAATGAGATTATCATTCCAATTCTGCTTCCAGATGCTGCTATATGCAAACAAAATTTCACGTCACAAATGTTTGTGACCCCACAATCTCAAATTTAAAATTTCACATTTAAAATTTGTGAAACGTGTTGCTATGTGCAATGTACATGCAATCCACAGTATGTATCAGTTTTTGACTATGGTCCACAATAGGATTAGAATCACATCACGTCTCTTTAACAAAAATGTCTTGTTTCTAGATATGGCTTTGTTCCTCGGGAAAATGCTACTAATATACTTGCTAAGTGGTGTTGCGTTTTGCAGCAATAACCTTCAAGGTGTTGATTGAGAAGAACAAGCACAGCAATAATGGGGGCTGCAGAGTCATCAGCATCAGAACCAGCAACACCGCCGACAGCCAAGGTTTCCAACATTTTCATATACCCCATCAAGTCATGCCGTGGAATTTCGGTTTCCCAAGCTCCACTCACTCCTACTGGTACAATTCTCACACACACACACATAGATATAATATAATATATGTAGTTATGTACTAACCTATGCTTCCCTTTTTATAAAAATCAAAACTTTACAACATATAGACTTAATAATAGCATTATCTGACAGGGTTTAGATGGGATCGACAGTGGTTGGTGGTGAATTCCAAAGGGAGGGCATACACTCAAAGAGTTGAGCCAAAGCTTGCTTTGGTTCAGGTTGAACTGCCAAGTGAGGCATTTGATGAAGGCTGGGAACCTACAACTGATTCCTTCATGGGTAGATTAAATTTGCTTAATCCATAATAACCTTCTCAAACTCACAAAATATGATTGTTTTGATGATGATGATGATGATTATTATTATTATTATTATTGGCAGCTATGTCATTTATTTGATTATTTTCTTGGTTCAAGTATGGGTTGGGTTGGGAGTAAGGGATGCCAAGATTTTAAAGCTCCTGATTAAAACCTGATTCGATAGTGGAAACTGGAAAATATCAAGTGAGGCGTCTTTTGGATTGGGCATAGCATAGTTCACATTGGGTGGCTGAACTACGATAAGAAGATCTTGCACTCTCTCTCTCTACTCTTATCTTATTGACTTTTGTATTTTGCATATAAGTTTGATAGTTGAGCCCTTTTACTTGCTTATACTTGTGTGTGTTGGACTGCTGTTAATTGCCATGTGGCTTCAAACATTTCTGTAAACAAGTTTTTGAAGGGGTTTTTTGAAATTTTTTTGATACCAATTCAGCCCTCCCCTTTTGGTTATAGAAACCACTGGAAATATCTATTATACAAGGGGCATTAGAGTTGTCTAAAGTTCTTACTGTGTTAATATATATGTCTTTGATTGATCACTTTTTTCCTTCTTGTTTGATATCATATTTGTGGACACTATTTGTGATTTTCAGTTTCTGAGTTTTGTTCTGAATTTGGTGTTTAAACTTCATTTCTCATTTGCCAGGTGCCTTCCTTGTGTCCTTAAATCTTTTTTAGTGTTTTTGTTGTTTTTTTTTTTTTGGGGGGGGGGGGGGGGGAGGGGGAGAAAAGGAAATTCCAGGAGTTGAAATGTTGATAAACTTTTGCTTTGCATATTCTTCATGATCATTATTGCCTTTTCTTTTCTTTTCTTTTTTGTTTGGTCAATGAATATAAAGTGTCACTATCTTGATATTACAGTGTTGAAAGCACCTGGAATGCAACCTCTCAAAATTTGTTTGAGTAAACCAAGTATAGTAGCAGATGCTGTCTCTGTATGGGAATGGAGTGGATCTGCCTGGGATGAGGGAGTTGAAGCATCCCAGTGGTTCTCAGATTATTTAGGAAAACCAAGTCGACTAGTCCGCTTCAATACTGGTAGGTCTTTGAATTTATGCAACCTCAAATAGTAAGATAATGAGAACTGCTTTGCAAACAAATAAACATAGCTGGGAGTGGGATCAACTTAAGGCATTGTAAATCAATTGGTTCACAAAGATGAGTACATATTAAATTGTCTGTAACTCTTAAAACTTTTTAAGTGTGGCCTAGGGCAACAATGTTCCTGTTATGTCATGAATGAGAAGGCTTACATTTTTTAATAATCCTTTCTGCTCTTTTGTCTCTCTTTTCTTGTTTTGAATGAGAAAGTGAAGTTGGCCCCCCTTGTTGTCTGCCGCCAGCTCTGTGGCTGCACTTGCTAGCAGCTGCTGTGTTTGGTGACAGGTGCCTAGCCTGGCAAACTAATTTCTGATAAGGAACTTTCTTGTTGTAATTTTTTTTATTTATTTATTTTTAGCCTCTTGACTTAGAAGGAGCAAAATTGTTGAATTTGTAGGTCCCCAATTCCAAAATTAGTTGTAGTTAGACTAGAGTTCAGACTCTTTACTCCAAATTCCTTAACTCTTTCAACTTTGAGCCTTTGATGGTGTAATTGTTTGATTTTTAATACATTTGGAATTTTTAGTGATTGTTGGAGTTGATAAGAGACTATGCGTTATGTTTGAAATAGGAGTGAAGCTTTTCATATAAATTTGTTGTTTTCTTTGTATATTGTTGTTATTTTTGGTTATAGTAAATATATTACATATTATGTAATATAATCTAAACCAATCTTCAATGAAGCTGTTGGAATGCAATGCACAATGTTGCCATGAGGCCATTGTCAGTGTAGTGCTACGCATGTCATAAACGATCATGGTAACCCTCCAGTGTTATATTCCAGACCCTCTAATTACAATGATCCTCTTTTAAATGTCTCCAAATGCAGATACACAAGTTAGACCTGTGGATCCTCATTATGTTAAGGGTCATCTGACCTTGTTTGCTGATGGTTATCCATTCTTACTTGCATCTCAGGTCTGTCAAAGTTAGCAATGAAGTCTGAATTTACAGTACTGATCTGCTGCCTGAATCTTTAATCAGTATTTGTCACTTATGGCTTTCAGGGATCATTGGATGCAGTAAACCAGCATCTTGAGGAACCTGTACCTATTAATCGATTTAGACCCAAGTATTGATTTTCCATGTATTTTGTTGTAGTCCTGCAATTATATAATCTTTGTTTCATAAGAGTTGTTGCTGGATTAAATGGATTGTTAAATATCATAACTGAGATTTGGGTGTTTCATGGTGCAGTATCCTTGTTGAAGGTTGTGAACCATTTTCTGAGGACTTATGGACAGAGATCAAGATAAGCAGGTTCTCATTTCTGGGGGTGAAGTTGTGTGCTCGTTGTAAGGTGAAGAGCTCTGCTTTACTATTTCCTTCTTATCATATAGCCAATATGCTCCATAGAAACATGTGCCTTGTGACTTGTGCTAACAATTTTAGCTTTTGACATGAACTGGTAAGTGGTTGTTGTCATGACTTTATATTACTCTATACCAAACATGACTTTATCAAACTTCATTATACAAGCCTTTTTACTACATATCATCCATATTAGAACATGTATTTCCTATCACAATAGTGACTGATTATGAGGGGCTCAAGATGGAAGACCAAGTGTTAATCGAACATTTTCATTTCTGTCGAATAGAGGCACCATCCACCCATATCATGTACATAAGAATTTAAATTTTTTAAAACAGCCTCTCTTTTGATATAGAGACTGATGAAGCAACTAGTTATGGTTCCATTTTGTTGTGATGATTATTAGTTTTTGTGAAAGTTGAATTTACAATCCCCCGTTGGCAGCACATACAGAAGAATAACCAACCAGGTAACTGCTTCAAATAATGGCATGATAGATCATAGAACTATGAAAAAACATAACTGTGAAATGCTTTAAGCCAAACACAGTGCCTGGTATAGCTTTTGTTGGTTTCAGATGAGATACAAGGATGCTGTTGCTCTTGAGAAATGGGTCTATGGGTCAAGGGGTGGCATCTCTTCCTAGCTTAATATTGGATAAGCTTCTGTTTGTAGCTCCTTTATCTTTCTTACACAATTGTAGACATTTCTTATTGCTTCTGCACCTACATCAATCTATCTATCATTCATTTATCTATGATTTTACTATTATTGTCTGTATTTATTGGGAAACACATGGAGAATACATATGTCTCAGTATATATTATTTTCAAGTGTTATGTGAAGTTCTGGCTGCCATGCTTGATTATCTACTAATCATGCTAATATACTGTTTCCTGTAGTTTCTTAGTCTAATTTGATAGAAAAAGAAAACTGGGTCAAGGTAACTAACTTAGTCTGCTGTTTGTGATGGTTAGGTACCTTCAATCAATCAAGAGAATGGGGTTGCTGGACCTGAACCAAATGAAACTCTGATGAGAATTAGGTCTGACAAAGTCTTAAGACCAAATGGAAAACAGCAAAACAAGGTGAGGCATTCAGATGTCAAGCTTTCAATGAATAGTCCTTTTATTGAATGATGTAAAATGACACTTTAACTGCTTCTGCAGACCTACTTTGGTCAGAATATGGTCTGGAACTGGAAGGATTCTTCTGCAAAAGGGAATGGAAATATAATTAATGTGGGGGATCCTGTTTATGTCAACCACAAGGTCACTTCTGTCGCTGAAGCAGCTGCTTGAACTATGTGGAATCTGCATTGATCCTATATTTATCAAACATTAGTACTAGTTTCTATGATGAAAAATAAGAGATCACTGGGTTGCTTTGAAATGCATCTATAATTGTTATGTGTTTTATTAAAAATAATTAAATAACATGAAGTTGTGCAAAAGTTAATTTTGTTTAGTTTTTGCACATGAGAGATCTTTAGGTGCTGTTAAAGCAACTTTTGAACAATCAATCGTGTTTTTGGGTTTTTTTAATAGATTGTTTGGTTGAGTTTGAATGTGTACACCTCAACTATTGCTGTTGTCATTGTTTCTTACTTCAACATTCTTAATGGTATAGCAGGTTTAAGTATTTGAGGATTATTACTATTATTATTATTATTATTATTATTATTATTACATAGCCCTTGGACACCCGAATCAACATGTGTTGATTTGTTTACAAGTGTAGATTTTAATTATATAAGTATTGAATGTAATATTAACTAATAATAAATTTATATTGTTATTAAAGGTAGTATATCGATTCAATACTTATATAATTGAAATTTTGTAATTATTATAAGTTAAATTAGTGGCCAAATCGGATATGTGATGCTTAGAATTTCTTTTCAAGATTCAGTTCACTGGCCTCACGTTTTGCGCCCTGTGATGCAAGTTTGAGATGAGTAGGAAAGTGATAAGATTGGTTCAGAATAGTGTATATTTTTTAATATGAATCTAAAATAGTTAGAGACATTTAAGAGATCTTTTGCTTTCCTAAACTCTTTTAAGTCTCAACTACCAATTTCTTTACTCCCCTTCTCTGTTTTTTTCTTATTCTTTTTTTTTTTTGTGTCGAAATTGATAAATTTTATTAATGATTAAAACTAACATATAAATAGGAGGTTATAATAAACCAATAATTCCAAGCTTACAGTTGGAAAATAGGCACAAGAGTCCAATTAACTAAGGCCCATTAATTAGAGGCCCAATATCCTTTTAGAAAGTGTTATAATGGATTTTTTCTTATATTAATTTTTTTTCCTCTATTTTCTCCTCTTTTAAATTGGAATAATATTTCTTTCTTTGTTTCTTTCTTCTTTTAAACTCCATTTTCTCATTTCCTATTTTTTTTTTCTTTTGAAAATTAATTGAATCTTTGATATTTGGGCAAAGAAAGTGTAAGATTGATGATGAAGTCGGTACCTTCAAAATTTTACATCAACCTAAAACTGATATTTATATATGCATCTTTCGAAAGGGAAAGACTTTTGTTCTTAAGGCCAGAGGACGTATAATATTAGGAAAAATCAAGTCCTATTTACCCAATTATTCTGGCTGGTGCAGATTCGGGTTTATGTTTTTGGGATAATGCTCCTTTAAAGTGACACTCTTTCTAAGTGAGATATCTAGAAAATATCTACTCTTAGATATATTGAAAATAAAAAAGTACATTGGAATCATAATCCACTAAATAATATAGAAGTGTATGCCTCAAATTTTCACTTCAAGACAAGTTCACTTTAAATTAGTTTTTTATCTATATTTTTGAGATGTAATTGAAACACAACACTTCATCAACAAAGTAGTAACCTTTAATATAATACATGTTAAGGCTTTATCTATACATAATAAAACAAACCTGCTGAGAAGGCTTTCTATGCATGACAAAAATGAAGGAGATTGTCAGAAATAAAGCTAATCTATGGAGCAATTTCGTTCATCGCATAATTTTTTTTTTCCTTTCTTTTCAGAGAATATATATTTAATATGCTTCTTGCATGTTCTCAGTCTATTTTGCATTTTTTTTAAACTATCACGAATGTGATAATTATATCAGCAATCACAAATTAAACAGGTGATGCATGCTACTACAGATGCTGATGAATCATTAGGCATTCAAGCCCTTCTGTGTACCTGGCCTCCAGAATCTAGATTTCTAAAATCCAATTACCAATACATATTAGCTCTTCCCAAGCAAAATGTCGGTTAGTTCCCCACAACTCACCATTAATTTAAAAAGAAAAAATAAAAGAAAATGAATGGAGATAGAGGCCAAGACATTTATAGGAAAGGAAATTCCTTATCAACGTAGACTGTGGCACTTGCAAAATAGCCCTTCCTATTGATAAATTCTCTTATATTCCGAGTTTTGGAAGATTTTCTAGAGGTAGATAGAGTAATACCTCAAATTGATGTTTGATAACTCTTTCGAGGACAAATTGGTC
This sequence comes from Pterocarpus santalinus, assembly GCA_031439595.1. Taxonomy (NCBI): domain Eukaryota; kingdom Viridiplantae; phylum Streptophyta; class Magnoliopsida; order Fabales; family Fabaceae; genus Pterocarpus; species Pterocarpus santalinus. Next base: position 51,721,955 of record CM062530.1, on the reverse strand, counting down.
CTCGAAGGAGTTATCAAACATTAATTTAGTCCTTAAAAGAGTTATTACATCTATTTGGTTCTTAAAAAATTAAAATTTATCTTAAATTAATTTAAAAGATTAAAAAAATTTGGATTAACGTGAAATAAATTTTAATTTTTTAAGAACCAAATTGACGTTAGAATTTTTTCAATTACCAAATTGATGTTCTATAAGTCTTTTGAAGACCAATTATATTTGAGATTTTACTCGAGATATATATATAGGGGTGTTCATGGGTTGGGTTGGGTTAGGTTAAACTCATAAATATAAAATATATTTTCAAAAATATTTATTTGTTAAAACGTGTCAAAATATATAATCAAATATAATAAATCTAAACATATATGACATAAGTTCAATATAATTTTTTTTTAACAAGTACAATAATTATAAGTCTCAACATACATAAATTTACAAAAATATGCATAAGTGCTAAAAGTTTTCAAAAAAGCATATATAAACCTAAAAGATTTCATAAAAGTATATATAAATCCTACTAGTTTTCCAAAAAGCATACATAAGTCCAAAAAAAAAAAAAACAAATTATGAGTCAATTGAAATCATAAGTTGATATAATTATTGACTTCACTCTTAATTTTTTCAAGATATTCACTATTATCATAGATGAATTGGGTTGTGTGGGTTGAAAATTTCCAAAGTTACAACCCAACCTATATATTATAAGTTGGACATTTCTCAATTTAACTCAACTCATTGACCCAATGCAACTTGTATTTTATGGGTTGGGTTGAGTTAAAATCAATGGTTTTGTTGGTTGATTCAACCTAATGGATACCCCTAAATATGTATTTGGGCAATCACTACCATTTTAAGAAATTTGTTTATCGAAAAACAAGAAGATGAGTTAAAAATTAAAAAAATTGAGCAATGAGTATGAATCTATTGTAGGTAATATAAATGTCTTGGCACTTGGCAGAAACATCTCAACTAAGGCAGCCTTTGGTTCAATTCTTCATTTAGGCCCTCCTTTCGTAATCTTCCTCTCTAATCATTGCTATTCTCATTGACATCCTGTGAGATAGTATAATATATATGACAAAATAAAAATTATATTATATGAGTTTTGAACAAACGAAAGTATATAGCAGTCCTGAAACATCTAAAATAGCTAACTAAAGATATAAAAACAAAATATCTGCTCAAAGTGCTTTCCTATCCCTTTAAGTGGAGGCTATAATTTACTCAAGATTTTAAGAAATGTGCATCATTATATTTTTACACATGTCAAAATATGGTACATGAATGCTAACCTAATTGGGAATATCTACTCAAGAATTTCTCTAACCAAAAATCATGGTTTGCCAATTCTGATTCTGTAATATTTTCTTTTTTATAAAATATTTTGTTTAAAATAATTTTGACTATTTTAGTTAATCTAAATATTTTAGTTGATTTGTTTGGATTGATTTTGTATTGATCAAATAATTAAATCTTAGACATTAACTCTTTAAAGTAAGACAATAAATTAATAATAGTAATATCGAAATATGTTAAAAATAATATTAATACAGTTATTTATATTAAAATAGTAGTAGTGGTAATAATAATAATAATAATAGATAAAGTTAACAAAGAAAAGGAGTGTATATATATACACTAACTAGTGGCAATACAAATGTCCTTTCAAACCATGAAGAGAAATTGCATGGGACACTTGGCTCAAGCGGTGCAAGATATTTGAAGCAAATTGCACCTGGTATCAATATATACAACAAGTCCTTCAAATGCTTCTAATAAGAAGCAAGTGTTAAGTAAAGTGATATTTTATAAAATATATATGACATGTGGAGCGGCCAAACGGTGCAAACTTGCACCTGGCATCAATAGCTTCACATAAGCATTAGTACAAAAGGTGAAGTTCTGAATATATATAGAGAAAGAACCATGACGTTGAGAGTTTTATCATAAGAAATTCAGGATATTAGTGATAGTGAAAGTTGCACAGAAAAGAGAGGAAAAAAAAATGAGTGAGTCAGTGATACATCGAAGGGAAAAATTGCAGTGACAGAAAGAAAATAGGAGGGAAGGAACAACGGGAAGAAAAGATAGAAGAGCAGAACATTTTCATTTTTATAGGTAGAAAATGGATTTATTTTCAAAATAAAATTATGAATACATTTTATTGTTATAAAGTTAATCACTTTTATATGTTTATTATTTATAAGTTAACATGCACTCTACAAGTTTATCATTTTAATTATGTTTATTCATTATTCCAAGGTTGTACTATATTATTTGGGTTCTATTTATTGAAGTATGCATTATGTTGAGAATTTAAGCATCATGGCAAGAAAGTTATTTAAGGATAAGACATTTAAGACCCGTATCTAAATGTAAAGAAGACAAGGGATAGATGTAATAAGATCCTTTTATATTATTTTCCTTAATTAGTATGGCATAACGGTCTTGTTTTATTGTTACAATATTATGAATAATATGAGAGAAGGGGAATTCGCTGAGAAGGCTTTCAATAATGTGCGGGGCAAGTTGACTAAAGGAATGATAAAACTAAAGTAAATATATTATAATGCAGGCAATGTTGGTTTATTATGTGGTATGTAAAGTTGCATTGGCATTGTCCACTTTTATTACTCATGACATTATGTCTTGACATATGATGGTAAGGAGCCTTTGAAGTGACATGGTAGTCATGCGGTTTTATGTGATATAACACGGCTAGAATCAACCATAGTTTTCAATATTTGTAAAACTATTTATTTTTTATTTAGAATTTTTAATTTTCACTTTATTTGTAAGCTTTCGGATTAGTCAAATAACAATAGAGAAAGACATACTCCTCCAACCATCAAAGACACACGAGATGATGTTTTAAATAAAATATAGTTACTATTATTGATTTTAGAAATACTCAATGTATAACTAGTAATATTATATTTATCTTCTTGAATACTCTAATGTACTCAAGTATATTAATGTAATATGCCAAATTTTATGTTTACCTTCGTGCCCTTTTCTTCACCATAATGGGGCTGTACAAATTCTCCCTATTAAATGATAATATTATGTATAAAAAATTTGTAAATACTTTACAGTATCAACTTTATTTTGAAATTTAAATAAATTTCATATTATAAAACTTTAATGTTGAAAATATTCTCTAATAAATCGAAGGTTTCCCTGTTGAAAATATGTCGCTTAAATAGTCACAGGCAGTATCAGATCTCGCCTTAGCTGCGGATTTTCCCCTTCTTCCACTGAGAATAGATGGTTGGATTCCAATTCTCCTACCAAATTCTATAAACAAACAAATTTTCACTTCATTTTTTTTGGTTGGTGCTATCATGTCGCAAATATTCGTGACTACTTTAGCACCACTACTATTTTAATTTTTTATAATATCGAATTTAAATTTACATCTAAAATTTGTGAAACGTGGTGGAACGTACATGCATCCACATACCATATTATTTATCAGTTTCTGTCTTTAGTAAAAAATAGGCAGTACCATAAAACCAGGTCTCCTTAACAAACGTCTGGTTTATAGATTTGGCCTTGTTCCTCGAAAAATGCTAATATACTTATGCTTGCTCATTGGTATTGCATGCAGCATCTCTCACGGTTAAGTTGTTGATTCAGAAGAACAAGTACAACGCAATGTCAGAAGCAGCACCAGTAGCCAAAATTACTTCCCTTTTCGTATACCCCATCAAGTCATGCCGTGGAATTTTGCGTTCCCATGCTCCCCTTTCTCCTTATGGTACAATTTACACAGACGCACACATAGATACAATATATATACACACAATCAAAACTTTATAATTTATAGCATTAACAATAGCATTGTCTGACAGGGCTTAGATGGGATCGAAATTGGTTGGTGGTGAATTCCAAAGGGAGGGCATACTCACAAAGAGTTGAGCCAAAGCTTGCTTTGGTTCAGGTTGAGCTGCCAAATGAGGCATTTGATGAAGGCTGGGAGCCTACGAAGGATTCCTTCATGGGTAGATTACATTTTCTTAATGATTATTTTGATTATTATTGTTTTAATTGGCATCTATGTTCTGCAACAATGATTAGCAGGCCGCTTGGTTTTCTCTCTCTCAGACTCTGTTATTTATTTGATCATATTTTATTTTCTTGATTCAAGTATGGGTTTGGGTCAGTATACCTAGTTCAGTGAAAATTAGCAATTTCTCAATTATAATTAGGGATAATTTTATAATTTTATTTTATCTAAATTAATTGTTATTTTAACTTTTTCTATCATCTCGTTAATATTTTTCTTCATTATTTCTCTCAATTAAATGTTATTTTTGTATATTTTTCTTTCTTGAATATTATATAAGCGATATCTAAAATTCAAGTAATATTATTATACGTTGGGTAAATATATTTAATATTAATATAATAAGAAGTTTTTTAATAAATTTTCTAAACAATTAAATTCCCACTCAAATAATCCACGCATCACATATAATTTTAAAATCATAAAATTAAATTAATAATAAAATTACTTGGTTAATGAACAACTATTAAAAAAATTACTATTGAAATAAATAGTAAATATGGAAGATTAAAAAAAGTGCATTAGGAAACATAAAAATCCATTTGTGAAAAAAACACACAAAGAAAGTAATATGCAAAAGTGCCTAACCATGCACGAAGCATGAGTTATTTGAGTGAGAATGTAATTGTTTTTAATTCATCTATTCAAAAATTAATAAATTTATTCATGTACGCAGTAAGTTAAAAATTTTGGTATTTTTTCTTTTTTCTTGTTTTCAAAAAATTTGCTATCCATAATATATAGCATACAACCAAAAGATGAAAAACAGGAAAATATATGAGAGGCTACGAACTAATAAAAATTATGATCCAAAGTATATGTAAAATTTTTTTATATAATTGTTGTGTTATCTATTCATGAGAACAAATTAACTAGCTATCAAAAATCGCTTAGAAAGTTTTCTAAAATTATAAGTTGCTTAGAAAAACAAAAGTGGTTTTATGAAAAAAATATAAAGTTTGCTAATCTTTGTATAAAGGTGCTAATATGAAAGATGAGATGAATAAATTTTAGTTATAATCAAACTTAAAGTTATTTATAGATTATATAATCACTTAAAAAAATATATTTTATATTTTAATGTTAACTAATTATATCAAATTTAATGGTTAAAATTTACTTATTTTACTTTTATAATTCACCAATACAGCAATACTCGACATCCACTAGAATAGAAAAAGTCAAGATTCAACAAGAAACATGAAAGAATGAATAAGGCAGTGAGGCTTTCTAGTGACCTAGTCTCTCTGCATATATAATAAATGGAAACCTCCCTAAGACAACATTGAGAAAATCACCCATGGAAGCAATGGGCACAATCCTACCTCATAAACGTTTAGGGGTAAAGGGCTGCCTTCAAATATGACAGCATTTTGCTCCAACAAGATACATTAAATAACTGCACAACCAAATTACCAAAATGCTTCAGCCTCGTTGTTTTAACCAAAACGTTAGTAATGAATCACCAAAATCAGCTACAGATCGAAATGACACCCAGTTCTCATGAAGACCCCAAAAAATATTTTTCCATATAAGAAAATTGCCGTTTTCAATAAAGGGCCTGCTACTTCTGAAACTAAATGTGCATGTTACTCATATCAAGAAGAGAAGCAGCAACGAGGCCTATGATTAGTTAGCAAGTAATCAATGTGGCAATGCTATTAAATACCTTCTTCAGTTCATAATCTGTGTTACTTTAATTATTTGTATGAATATTAAGTAATCTAAAATTAAGAGTTGATTGTAAAGATATTTATCAAATGACCCTTATTTAATAATTAATATATTTTATTAATATTTTATTATTTATTATATTTATAATTATGTAAAAGATATAATTAAAAATTTTATAATAAATTCTTTATATAAATGTGAAAATAACAAGTAAACAAAACTAAAAATATTTATTTAAAATGACGAATATTATAAATTGTAAGAAGTATTGAATGTTTAAGGCGAGGATCCGAATACTTTAAAGTCCTTGGTTAAAACTTGCCTTGACAGTTGAAAATAACAAGAGAGGCATCTTTTGGATCGGGCATAGTTCACTTTGAGTGGCTACGCTTATCTCATTGACTTTTTGTATTTTGCATATAAGTTTGAAGTTGAGCCCTCAGGACTGGATATTTTGCTTACACTTGTGTGTGCTGGACTGTTAGGTTAACTGCCACGTGGCTTCAAAACATTTCTGAGAACGAGATTTTGAAGGCATTTTGTGAAAGTTTTATGAAAATTATTAGATAATTAGAATTTTTATCAAAATTTTATTGTTAAAATAATATAATATTATTATTTATTTTTAAATAAATAAATAGGATCTATTACTTCGTAACATTCAATTACCACAATAATTTTTATAAAAGATTATGATTATAGCAGTATAGTATTTTACAAATTTTATGTATACCATCGTACTTGGACGGGACATATCTCTTATACAAGGGGTATTAGTTGTCTTACGTTATTAGTAATCTCTTTGCTTGATCACTTTTTTCCTCCCATTTGATCTCTCATGGATTGTGGACATGATTTGGGATTTTGATTTTTGAGTTTTTTTTATTTTTAATTTTAATTTTGGTGTTTAAACTTCATTTCTCATTTGCCAGATGCCTTCCTTGTAGGAGTTGAAATGTTGACGAACTTTTGTTTTGCAAATTCCTCGCGATCATGATTGCTTTTCTTTTCTTTTTTTGTTTAGCCAATGAATATAAATTTTCACTATCTTAATATTACAGTGTTGAAATCACCAGGGATGCAACCTCTCAAAGTTTGTTTGATGAAACCACATGAAGTAGCAGATGGTGTCTCTATATGGGAATGGAGTGGATCTGCTTGGTATGAGGGACCTGAAGCAGCACAGTGGTTCTCAGATTATTTAGGAAAACCTAGTAGCTTATTCCGCTTCAATACTGGTAGGTCTTTGAGTTTATGCATCCTCACAGAACAAGATAATGAGAACAAAAAATGTTTTGAAGCTTATGTTACTTTAGACACGTATTGAATTAGTGAATTGGTAAATGACTAGATTGTTTTGAGAAGAAATGAACATCGTTGGGACAGGGATTGACTTAGCGCATTGTACATCATTATGATCTAATTCATAAAGATGAGTACATATTAAATTATCTATAACTATCATACTTTTTAAGCATAGCTCAAGGCAACAAAATTCTTCTTCTATTTTAATATTTTTTTATTGTCTTTTGTCTCTATTTTCTTGTTTTCTTTGAGAGGGTAATGCTTGGCACAATAGTAAAATTGTTGCCTTGTGATTTAGAGGTTACAAGCTCAAATCGAAAGAACCTCTTTGCTTGAGAGAGTAAGGATATATATATCTATCCTCTCAACCAAAAGGGAGTCTCCTGTATGAGGCAGCCCTTTTTTCTTTTTTTGAATGAGGACTCTAGCCACCCTTGTTGTCTGCCCCTAGCTCTATGGATGTGGTTGCTATATTTGGTAACAAATGGATACCTTGGCGAACCATATTCAGAGAAGGAACTTTGTTGGTATTTTAATTATTATTTTTAGCAACTTGACTTAGAAGGATCAAAACTACTAAAATTTTTCGGTTCCCGGTTCCTAAGTTATAGTAAGACTACCGTTCAGATTCTTCCTTCCTAATTCCTAACACTCTTTCAACTTTGAGCCTTTTATGGTGTAATTGTTTGATATTTAATACATTTAGAATTTTTCATGATTGTTAAGAGTTAATGGGGGAGCGTGTTTTATTTTCTTAGTCGGCGTGAAGTTTTTCATGTAAATATATTTTGTTGTTTTCTTTATATATTGTTGTAAATTTTGCTTATAGTAGATATATTATGTAATGCACAATGTTGCCATGAGGCCTTTGCCACCTCAGTGCTTTGCATGTCATAAATGATCATGGTAATCCTCCAGTGTTACAATATATTCCAAACTACGGAAAAATGATGAACCTCTTTATAACGTTTCCAAATGCAGATTCACAAGTCAGACTTGCGGATCCTGATTATTATGATGGTAAAAAGAAGGTCATGTTTTCAGATGGTTATCAACACTTAATCGCATCTCACGTCAGTCAAAGTTAGCAATGAAGTATATATTTACTTATCTATTGAATTTTTAATCAGTATCTAATAACTTTCAGGGGTCATTGGATGTAGTAAACCAGCATGCTTCGGAGCCTATACCTATTAATCGTTTTAGACGACCCAAGTATTGATTTAATTTTCCACGCCTTTTTGTTTTACTCTTGCAATTATATAATCTTTGTTTCGTAAGAGTTGTTGCTGGATTGATCCGCATGGATTATCAAATCTCATAACTAAGATTTGGGTGCTTCATGTGCAGTATCCTTGTTGAAGGCTGTGAGCCATTCGCTGAGGACTTATGGACGAAGATCAAGATAAGTAAGTTCTCGTTTGAGAGTGTGAGGCTGTGCATTCGTTGTAAGGTGAAGAGCTATACTTTACTATTTGCTTGTTATTCATAAAGCCAATATGCTCCATAGAAACATGTGACTTGTGCTAACAATTTTAGCTTATATATAACATGCTATATACAAGCCTTTATGTAGCAGTAAGTGGTTGTCATCACTTTATCTCGCTCCATACCACACATGACTTTATCAAACTTCATAGTCAAGTTATACAAGCCTTTTATAGATTGGATCATCCATGCTATAACATGGATTTAGTATAGTGATAGATTATAAAGGGCTGAAGATGGAAGGTCAAATGTAATTGATCATTCTTATTTCTTTCGAATAGAAGGCACCATCCAACCGTATTCTTGTATATTGGAATTTAAAATTTAAAACCAATAGATCTCTTTTGAGATAGTGAGACTGATGAAGCAACTATTTATGGTTACATTTTGTTGTGACAATTATTAGCTTTATGAAAGATGAGTTCGCGATCCTGTCGGCGATACATATTGAAGAATAATCAACTAGGTAACTGCTTTAAATAATGGCATAGTGGATCATGGAACTATATATGTAAAACATATTTTACCATGAAATGCTATAAGTCAAGCCAAATGGCTGGTATGCTTTTGTTGATTTTGGATAAGCTACAAGGATGATGATGCTCTTGAGAAATGTGTTTATGGGGCAAGAAATGATATCTCCCTCTGGCTTAATATTGAATAAGCTTTTGTTTGTAGCACCTTTATTATTCTTACACTAGTGTAGACATTTCATATTGCTTCCGCACCCGCATCAATCTATTTATCGGTCTTTGATCTAATCACTTCTTTATTATTGTTTATATTTATAGGAAAACAAATGGGGAATACATACATTTCAGGGTGTTTTCAAATAATATGTGAAACTCTTTGCCGCCATGCTTGGTTATACGCATATGCTAATTAACTGTTTCCTGTATATTCTTAGTCTAATTTGAGGGAATAGGAAAACTTGGTGAAGGTAACTAACTTGGAGAAATCTTAGCTAGGCATAGCCTACCATATCATCTTTTTAAATTTCAGATTATTATTTACTATGTCTAAAAATATTGTTAATAATAAGAAATTTTTAGGTGCTCTAAGAATAAGAGATTTCTTTTGTTCTAATCTATACATTATTTGCTATATTAGTGAGTGTGGACTACTCTTATTTCCTTATCTACCAACATTCATTAATGTGATAGATAGAGAATGGATCGAATATTTTATCTTGTTCTAAGAATACTTAAGAATTGCTCTTTTAATGATAGGAGCACATCTATTATGGTTCCCATAACCTTAAACATGCTAGATAATGATTTACATATTTATGATCGATTATATCTAACTAAGAATTACTCGGGTGTTTTTGTCTGTTGTCCATACGACATATTGTGGTTATGTATTGATGTTATTTGTGATGGTCAGATACCTCAAGTCAATCAAGAGACCGGGGTTGTTGGACATGAACCAGCTCAAACACTAATGAAAATTAGGTCCGACGAAGTCTTGAGACCAAATAGAACAAATGTACACATGGTGAGGCATTCAGTGATCAAGCTTTTAATGAATATCCACTTATTGAATTATGTAACATGACAAGTGAACTGCTTCTGCAGACCTACTTTGGCCAAATGCTGGCTTGGAACTCGGAGGAGGATTCTCTTACTGCTACTGGAAATGTCCTTAAGTTGGGGGATCCTGTTTTTGTCTTCGGAAAGGTCAATGCTTTCGTTGAAGCAAAAGGTTGAACTACGTGGAATCTGTATTAATCCTATATTTATCAAACATTAGTACTGGTTGCTATGATGAAAATAAGATATCTTCGGGTTGCTGAACTTGCTTTGCACAGTTGTAATGAATCTATAACTATTATGTCTTTTATTAAAATAATTAATCAAATAACAGTTGTGAAAAAAATAACTTTGTTGAGAGATCTTAAGGTGCTTTTCGAGCTAGAGAAGTCACTTAATTTAACCATGGAATAGGTACACCTCAGCTATTCCTATTATTATTGTTTCTTCAACATTTTTAATCGTATGGCTTAGCTATAACAACAGATAATCCTCGTGCATTGCATGAATTCGTTAACATTTGTGACAATTACTTTTAATAAGGATATTCTTAACAGGAAGTTATGATAGTAATTAAAAGTTATATATACACATCTGAATGTTCTCATTTACAGAGAAAAGTACATAATTGATAAATAAGTGTTTTCAAACATTATTTTACTTGTTTATTTGTGTTTTTAAAAAATAGAATTACAAAATAATTATATTTCTACTTATTTTAAAAGATAAAAGATTAATATTATTATGTGCAACCAAATAAAGTATTAGATATTTTCTGGAAGTTGATAAGGTCATTTTTTTCTTTAAATTTGGCTATTAAATAATTATAAAATAAAAATATTTTACTTTTTGATTTAAAAATAAATTTGATATTACATTTTTAATTTCTAAAATTAATTTTATGTTATTATGTGCTAGGAGACTTATATAACTATTTAAATTTTAATATAATAGCTTCAAATATAAAAGATTAATATTCATGTGTAGCTAAATTATTACAAATTAGAGCGAGTTTAATTATAAATTATATTATTACTTGAATCATATAATAATTAAAAATTAGATTAATTTTAATTGTAAAATATAGTGAGCTATGTAATAATTGGAAGTTAGTGTGAATATATATATAAGGTTTACGGATATAGTACTCTGAATTTCTCCCTTTTTTTTTTTTTTTGGTTGGGTGAAGGATAGGGCTCCTAATCACTAACAGTTTTGCTAACTCGAATCCAAATGCATTTATTTGAAAGTTGACACATTCTCTATTAGACAAGCATCTCAAATGCGCATTCCGAATTTCTCTTCACGAATTCATTTCAAAATTGGGATCATGGCCTCATAACTACCACCCCCTATGATACAAGCTTGAGACGTGTAGGAAATTATTACATTGGGCTTGCCTCAAATTTTTTTTCTTTCCTTTTATTTTGGGTCAAATTGGGATAAAATTTGCAACTTAAACCTTGAGATAGTAGTTGATATGTTGGCCTCAAAAGAGCTGCACCACGGTTCGATTATGGGAATTAGAACCCTCCACCCCACCCCAACTCTCGGTGTGTGCATTTGACCCAAAAAAAAAAAAAAGGGATAAAATTTATAACTTAGTGGTAAAAGATCTATCTCGTAATACCACATATATAGCGTTTGAACCCTATCCACTCCCCCTCTTCCAAATATCCCCCTCCCTTGATCGAAAAAGGGGATTTTTTTTTAATCTTATTTGATTCTCTCATTTCCCATTTTTTTTCCCTTTAAACTTAAGAGAATCTTTTAAGACAAGAACAAAGAAAGTGCATGATTGATACTGAATTTGGCACCTTTAAAATTTGACATCAAACAACACCTCAGATTCATGTATCTTTTGTTTATATATATATATATATATATATATATATATTAGGTAATGTAAATGAATTGGCACTTGTCAGAACCATCTCAACTAAAGCAGCCTTTGGTTCAATTCTTCAAATTTAGGCCCTCCTCTAATCAGTTATCATTGCTAATCCTTTTGAAATCCTGTCAAATTGTATATAATATAAGGTGAGAAAAAAAAAAAAAAAATCAAAGTTACACTATTGAGTTTTGAACAAAATAAGAATTTGTAAAGGAAGAGACAAGTAGATAGCAGTCCTGAAACAACTAAAACAGCCAACTGAAAATATAAAAACAGAACATATGCTTAAAGAGCTCTCCAATCCCTTTACCCACAAAGTATATCCCCAAAAGAAATCAGAAGTTGACACTCATGGAAAGTGATAGTAAATCGGACAGTAGTTTCGGGATATGGAATGTGGACAATGTTAGCTGAAGAGTAGAACAATAAGTAAAGTTAACTGTAGCATGCCACTATCAAATGAACTTAACAACAAAAGGCAATGTTATGATAGAGGACTCAATTCGCTTTCCAAAAACACTTGGGGTATGTTTGACTGGGGGTAAAAATGGGGGGAAATTTTCCCCCTACTTTTACCCCCAAACCAAACACACCCAATTTCAAGAAATGAAGTTTCAACAAATAAGCAACAAAACATAGGTTGATGTTTCTAATGTTACCAGTTGAAGAGAGACAAGCTGGTCAAACAGAATATAAAGCTATCGAGCACAGTTCACCACAGAGACACCTAAAAAGGGACTAGCTAAAGATGATTAGTTATTCACGTCAGCTTCATTCCATTGGCCCTTCCATCCCACCACAGATGCTATCAAGCAGGGTTCAAGAAATAACACTAAAAGCTTAACAAGAACAAGCACCTAACAAGGCAGAACAAGAATCTAGCATTAATCATACCTATACCTTGATTTGAGAATTTAATAAAAGCAAAACCAGGGCATAATTTTGACAGAGCACTACGCAAAAAGACCAAAAGCTACACTCTACTAACTTGCAAAGTTTTCAGAAATCAACATTGCGCCTCTGAATAAATGTTTTATTTATGATGATACCAGTAGTATTGAAAAAGTTTAGAAAACTTAATTTGTACATGAATTGACAGGACACACAATAATTCTGACACTTGAGCTATGTTCCGATATAAAGTCATTTTTGTTCCTATCTAACAACTTAAGCTTTTGAAAAAGATAATTTATAATATGATATCAAATTTTCTATAACAAAATTTTCAAAGTTCAATCCTTGGATTCTAAATAAAAATAAGTTGAATTTCGATGCAAGGTATATGTGTCTTTGTTCATGTTTCATCTTTCTGTCTTATGTGTCAAGACTATGTGCATAAGAATGTGCAATAGATACATGGAACAATGTACCCAAAAATTGATACATGGAACAATAAATGCCAAATAATATAGAAGAAGAAGAAGGACACATGTTAAATAGTTTGACAAAGTTTTGCTGCACTTTGTTGCAATCTTTTATGTGCGCATGCAGCTGATATAATTGCATTTGTGGAAGCTATAGCCGGTATGATGTTCTTCACAACACCCTATCAGGACAATTAATTGCTTAGCAATAAGAAAAATATACTCAGACTATCACAGGGGAAAACAATTACAAATGACAAATATCAAATTCAAAACCTCACACATGAAGCAAAAATTTAACACCTGGCAAGCCAAAAAGCCCAACCCTCTTAACAGCCTACTTAACAAAAGAAGCGAAACTTGTTACTAATAGACCAACAATGTATATTAAATGCTCAAGAAACTAATTCATAATAATGGCCTTAAACAGAAATGGACGGGATGAAAATTTAGATAGTTGAGGTCAGATACGACACCAATAAATGCCCTTATACAGAGGGACATACTTTAGATCAAATGCCTAGAGACCACCAGTATGTTGGCACAGTATATACTAATGACAAGAACTAAAACTGAACAAAAAGATAAAAAGTCTTATGTGGCTTCCATAGATGAGAAAGATTCATGCTGCTCTCACCATAGAATCAACATATACATTAAGCAAAACATCTGAACATTATTCTTTCCGTCCATAATTGTGAGTTTCACCTGCTCTGATAGTAACACCAACAGGCCTACATACCAAAATTTGTTGATCTCTAAAGTCTAAACAATTTTCCAGTGAAATAAGTGATCATGCAGCACCAAAAAAAAAAAAAAAAAAAGGAAAAAGAAAAAACCAATCCCTCACGTAGTCACATTTGGTTTGTAAGCACTGTAATTCATTTTATTCACTTACGATATTCTATATACTGAAACATCACAGTCTATTCTTTGTGGATAAATTAGACAAGCAAAGCCCTATTTCATAGTAGAACAAGCATCCTGGTTGCTCTCACCTTTTCAAATTATACAGGCTTCATGGCTTTCTACATCATATATTCTGCTTCAATGATGCTTTAATTATGTTCAATTTGATTTATTGAATTCATCCTCAATTTCAGTTAGTATAATTAAAAGGATTGAAAAAAGAAAATGTACCACATAGAATGCAGGTAATAATATATTATTCATTACAAATAAAAAGCAAAAAATGCCCGGTAACAACTCCAGGATTCATTCAGAAAAAAAAGGGAGCTTCATCATTTTATTATCCAGTAAATTGTAAAATCCCTCAAGAATTTGCATTGAAAGTGCTTGATATTTAAGTACCGTTCATGCATTCTTTCACACTGTAGTTGGAGGCTTTGACATATTGTGCTATCAAGTGTCAACATATTTGTTTATGATGCAGGAACAAAATTCCTATGCAATGTTAACCATTCATGCCTGCTTGAAGATGAACATTGATGTAGTATCCCTTTTTCAAGAAGCCTTAATTTAATTTCACATATTTCTCAGTAGATCTGTGTATTGCTAATCCTAGTACACTGGATGCTATATGTTTTATGTGCCAGTAGAAAAACAATTGCTGCAAGAGTGCATTCTGCTATACTAATTCTTCTCCTTTTATTGAGTGATATGACCTTATTGGGACACATGGATTAATGGCATGTAGAATTTCATATAACTTGCAAAGGGAATCCTGATTCAAATACAACAGATAAGAAAGTAAATTGTACCTAAGGCCCTGCATTCTCAATGGTCTCCGTGTGCTTAATTTTGACATCTTGCGGCTTCTCTTGTTCATGAGCCATATCATAAGTTGCATGGAGGCCAAAGAAAAAATAGTAGATCAGCATTACCCCGGTGCAGATTCCAAATCTTATGAAGGCTGATGGTTGCAAAGACCCCATGAGGAAGATATTAATTGCAATTGACATAGATGGCAACCATGGGACAAGTGGAACTCCCCAAACTCTTGGCATCCTTTGCTGCGTCAAAAACATTGACATCCCCAGAGTGGCCAAGAACCATATAGGAACAGTCATGGTGTATCCAATCCAACCATTAGGCCTCAGCCCCCAGTAAGCTGAAATCCCCATTGAGGAAGCAATAATGAGTATCAAGAAGATAACCAGCTTCAACAGATTCTCCCTTGGGGTGACTCCTCTCACATAGTACCTCCTCACCAGAAGTGCCACAGCCATCATCATGAAGATAAAGAGTGTGCTAATTGATAACAAGCTTGACAACTCATCCAAGCTTGAGAACAATGCTATGCAGGCACTTGAGATTGTGATCAAGAGTGTAGCATTTATAGGGGTTCCTGTCTTTGGATGAACAAGAGCAAACCATGGAGGGATCATGTGGGAACGTGCAATGTGAGTGGTGTAACGTGCCTGTCCCAGTGCCCCTACAAGAAGCACTGTGGTCATACCCTTCAGTGCACCAAAAGCTACCACATACTGTGCCCACTTCATGCCTACACTCTGAAATGCAACCGAGAAAGCTGCTTCAGTATCTATATCGTAGTACTTCTGCATCATGCTAAGTGAGACTGCCATTAAGCAATATATCACTGTGATCATGGACATTGACCCAACCAACCCTATAGGAATGTCCCTTGAAGGGTTCTTGGTTTCTTCAGCCATGGTTGCAATACTATCAAACCCCCCATATGCAAAATAAACAATTGCAGCAGCTTGAAATATCCCCTTAGCCCCATAAGGCAGAAAAGGTGTCAAGTTTGATGTGTTGGCATGGGCAAACCCTGCAATGATCACAAACAAGATCACTGCAGTGTTGACTGCTGATGCTATCCAATTGAGGTATGAGGTCTTCCTTGTGCCGCTAATTGCAATTGCTGAAGCAATTGCCAAGACAGCAACAGCTATAGGGTCTAGCATGTTGTAACCATCTTTGAGACCAGTCTTGATCCTCAGTGAATTCCTTGGTTTGTTCAGAAGGCTTGTGAAGTATGAAGTCCACGATCTAGCCACTGCTGCACTCCCAACAATGCTTTCAAGGAGTATGTTCCCAGCTGCTATGAAAGCAGCAAAGTCACCCAACTCAATCCTTAAATAAGCAAATGAGCCACCAGCAACTGGAACTTCCACAGCAAATTCTGTGTAGCAGAAAACAGATAACATTGCTGAGAATCCTGAGACAGCATAGGATAACACAATAGCTGGACCAGCATGATTATGTGCTTCTTGGCCAGTTAGCACAAAGATTCCAGCACCAACCACTGCTCCAAAACCAAACCAGATAAGGTCCCACCAGCTGAGGCAACGTTTCATGTCATTCTCACTTTGCTTCCTGAGTTGCACAGTCTCAGTGGCATCATCTGATCTGCTCATGAGGCGGTCCTTGAACCTGAACCATGTTTGTGACAGAGCAGAAACATAGCTGTTCCAGCTTTGGAAGGACTCTTCTGGCAAGAAGTCTTGTTTGCTCCATCTCCAATAGCTTCTATGTGGTAAAGGGTCATCCATGGAAGCCACTCAAAAAGAATTGTTTCTTTCAATTTGCTGAAGCTGTCGAGTAGTGGCTTGGAAATTGGAGTTGAGACAACTGAGGAAAAGTATATAGATGGATTGCTTTGCTGTAAACAAAGCTTCCATCCAGGTGTCTTAAAGGTACTTAGTCATCGGTGTGGGGTATGCACTCCTCTTCAACTGTCCCTTAGCTTGCATTTAATGGACGGCCACCTTTACATAATGATAATGAATAATGATAGTATGTATGAGGTCCTAATTCCTACGTAAGATATTTTGTCTGATACATGTAATAAAATTTCAACATACAATTTTATGCGTGCCAGAGAGTCCTTTACCACTAATTCACTCGGAGTAGCTTTTCCCTTGTAAGATATTACCCTAGAATTATTTCAAGTTGTGCATGATTTTAAGGTTTCAAATTTAAATATTGTAAATAACAAAACGCACTGTAAAAAAACATTAGTGAATTAACTTAATAAATATTAGATAAATAATAGTTTAGGCAAAAACAAAAAATTATAGTGCTAAGTTTATATATTATCTTTCAACAAAAACTTAGTGATATAAATAACCTTTATAGAAGAGTCAATCATTATAAAAAAACGTGGAATAAAAAGGAAGCTGTAGTAAAAGAGCCTGCGTTTAGATATACTTACAGAGGATATTTCAAAATAACACAAATTCATTTTCCTTATCATTCTGGATATTTTGTATCTTTTTATTGGTCTATCAGGTGAAATGATATTGGATTTTGAGTACATGATATACATTGGAATATGATATTTTCGGTGTGATAGTGCCAGCATACAACAGCAAAGTTGGAATATCATTTTGCTGTAGAAACAGGCAGTCTCTTGGAAAAAAACTTGCTAGTTGTCAAATTGTAGCTACTATCACGGAGATTCCATAGAAGAATAGGCCACTAATACTTGAACTTGGTTGATTTAATTGGTTTAATATTTATTTTTTTTGAAGAAGATTTTAAGTTTGAGTCTAATTAAAAAAAAAGAAGCACTAAATATACTTTAATTATTTTATAATAAATTGACTCAATTCAAGATAAATTAATTAAAATTTAATATATTTTAAATACTAATAATCTAGATAAAAAATAATCCACTAATTGTCACAATTTCATAGCAAGGACTAATGTTATTTATCTTCAAAGCAAAGGTAATAGGTCCAAATAAATACTGCATCAGAATGAATGGAGACCAGCCAGTGTACTACATTCACATCCGAAGTCAAGGAAACTGTAGATGCTATCACTGTCAACGGTGTCCATTTCTGCCCGACCGATTCGAAGATTCTGTTGGATCTTATGATCAAATATTCAATCTTCTGATGTCACCGTGAAGACCAGTGACAGATCAAAAAAATTTAGCTGATGAAAATAAGGATAATATATAAATTTAATAAAATATTTCACATAATTTTTATCTAATATGATGACAAATATAATAATATAATGAGAGCGAAGTATGTATATATCTAGATACATTTAAAAAAATTTCTTCAATTTTAGTGCTAGTGGAGGCATGTGCCTCCACCATCCACAAGGTGGATCCGTGCTGGTAAAAGACTTGCTCAAGTCGACACCATAATGGACCCCCACCTGGTTTGTTTTTGTATACGAGCAACGCTTTCAAAAGATAAGCTAATTGATAAGTTAATTCATCTAGTTTTAACTCCTCTAAAATATACGGTGGATTAGAGAGTAAGTCTCAACAATTGATGTGATAATCTATGCCGCTAATCTTTTCTAACAATTGATATTGTTACTTTACTCTCTAAAATCACCTTACACTCCAGAGGAGTTAAATAAATTAACAAAAAGGAGAAAAAAAAATGTTAATCCATGCAGAATAGAAAATTGGTAGCGAGCCTGGACTGATTTTCTTGTATTGTAGCACATGCCGGCTCCATATGGTATTATTTCTGGAAAACAGTTTTATAATATATATTTAATTATGTTACCTAATTAACGAATGGTTTATTGGGGGTGATAGGAAGCTCCTATCTTTTAGATACTGTTTGGAATGCGGTAATCTATCTGAATTACTGGCAATATTAATTGAATTGGTTGGATTTATAGCACTACCTTATTTGGTTGAGTAATATTACTAATAATTCAAATTTTTAAGATAATATGGGTTGTTTCCATGGAAGGTATAATATGAATTATCACAAATGTGATAATTTTCCTATTATTATTATTATTATTATTATTAATTAATTAATAATTATTATTAATAAAATTAACTATTATAATTATAATTAATAATTAAATTTTTTTATTCTTATTAATTAATAATTATTATTAATTATTAATATTATTATAACTAATAATTAACTATTTATTATCATTATTATTATTAGTATTATTATTATTATATTAATTTAAGATATATATTATCTAATAATCTTTTGATATATCAAATATGATCATATAAATTATTATTTAAATTATTTATGTACATCAAATATTATATTTAATGTTATTAATAATTTAAAAAATAATAATTTTTTTAAATAATAATTTATATTACTGATAACTTTAATAAATAATATAAAGTGATGTCGAATTCGGGCTACGGAAAGGAGAAGCCGCGTCTTAGCGGGTCTTTTTCTCAAGCCGGACGTAGTTAGCGGCCAAAAGTCTACACGATATCAATGACCAAATAAAAAGGAAAAATTATGTTTCCACCTATCATATTTAGCCATTTAATGCGTCTAGAAGTGTAGTTTCTCAGTCAAGGTTGGTCGCCATCATCAGTGTGGAAGAATAATAAAAGAATATCTAAATAATATTCTATACAATTGCGACTGACGAATCAAAACCACAAATTTATTTTGAGCTGCATTTAAAATGGTCCGGTTGAAAATCTGGACACCGATCATCCAGATTTTTTTCGGTGACCCCCCTGTAACTAATTGTGAAAAGACCATAAACCCTAAACCAAATATAAATGTCATATTACAAGTTTGTCCTTCTACATCTTTGTGCGTTGCTTGACAAGTGACAGCTGGTGAAAGATTGTTCTGAAAGAGCATTAGAAAGACAGTTTTATCCAAATAAGAATAGTAATTAACGAAATAGCACATTGTTCTTTTAGTGGCTCCTTCTTGAAAAGTATGATTACTAATAACACCTTACGTTAATCTTCTAATTAACACATTTTTCACTTCCACGTTTTACATTTTCATAGCTATTTATTGCCAATTACAGCACATGGCTTTGTTTTAAACAATGCCCACAAAACCTAACTATGTTTTTGCTTTTTCTTTTTATCAAACTATGTGAAAAAAACTTAACACGCAAAATTTCCATCTCCATCATATCTTTAACCATTTGTTTACCCATTTTTAATTATTACAGTAATATAAGACCTTTTTGTTTGACCACTTGTTGCCATTATGTTACCTTAAACATCAATTTTCCACTTCATAAATATGAGTCGCTGTTTATTTATCTTTCGCAAATAATTATCTTCTTAAAATTGTTTCTTTTAAAAGGTCTAAATTCATCTTAATTTTTTATATCAAAAAAATTTGTACGTGATTCGGACCAATTTTCTCAAATAATTTAAGTGCCCATTTGGTTATCCATAAAGCCCCTTCAAAAGCAAGTCTACTAATCTAAAGGTGAAAAACTACATAATTAAACTTGTTTAGGTAATATATGAGTTGATCAAAATTTACTTTTTTGGTGGTCAAAAACAAGTTTGATAAAAGTGAGTTGCTTATTACTTTTTATTTTACTTTTACCAATTGGGAAGATATTTTTATTATATTAATCATATTAATATCTTATTTTACTGTTTTTTAAAATTTAATTATATGCTTATTTAGGTGTCATTATTTTGATAAACAAATATTTTTTAATAAAAAAAGATCTTTTAATATTTTTTAGTATGTTTGGGTGAAATTTTTTAGTAAAAGCATAACTACTAGAAAAAATACAAAATTTTTTTTTTGAGAAAGTACAATTTTCATCTTTTAAAAAAAGATTATATTTATAACATAAAAAAATATTTAAGGATAAAGGAACATATTTTAATATTACATCTAAACCTAAAATAAATTTTATTTTTTAAAAGATTTTTAAAAAAATTAATTTTAAAAAATATCTTTTGGAAAAGTCATCCAAATAAGCCCTATGTCATTTTGGTAATTTTATACCAAAAAATGATTTTATTTTATTCTATTGAAATAAAAATAATTCTTTTAAACTTACTTTTAATATACTCAAACTAAACATAAATCGATTCTTTTAAAAGTAATTTATCTTCTTTCAATTTAATTCTTTCAAAAGTAATTCTATTAAAAGTTAATTCAAACATGCTTTAAATGGTTTTTTTCTATAAACAAACTTATTAACCCTTTTCCCACCACCTTTTCCAAAAACATTATGGTAACAAAGTTTATTTCTTACAAAACTATGCTCTTCTACCAAATATATTACTTTTTCTTCAAAAATTGGTTGTTCACCCTAATATATTTACCAAAAAATAAAAATCAGCTTTTTCCCTTCATACCACCATTCTTTACATGGTAATTGACCTTATCGAAAATAATACATTAACTATAATCTCATACACATGCAACTATAGTTGCAAAGACAAAAAATTATAACACAAAATATACCTCTCATACACTATGGTTTCATCAGATCAAGCTACTTTTAACATATTAGCCCGATTTTGGTTATCTATTCGTCAATGCTTCCCACGACTCCAAGTTTGAGTCTCCATATTCAGCCCCTTCATATCTCAACCTAAACCATAAATTCTGCTTATAATATTATTTTTAAACTTCCAATATAAATTAACTCATCAAAAACTATTTACAAATCCTTTAAATAATTCCTTATCTCACATAACATTAATTAAAGTCACTTTGGCTTAACTGAAACCATTTACAACCTATGACTGTAACTGATAAGAGCCTTATGGTAAAAGGCCCGAGTTCATACGACTTAATACAATTTTAACAATAAAATATTGTATTATATAACTATCACAAATTAAATACCAACACTTCTTTTACCATACTTTCATTATATAAGACACTATCACAAATTTTTCCCATTGTATTACTAATAGTTTTTTTCAATTATAAATTCACGACCCAAATTCTATATTCTTATTTTATTATATGCGGTGTTGGTTCATTTAAATGATTTTCACTATTATTTTATATATCTTCTAAATACTTTACAAATTAATAACCACCTTATAATCTGTCCGCTATTATTATTTAATTCATTTGACACCATAAATTATAAAAATATTTCCCTTTATCAGTTATTTGTTTACACAAATAATTTTTAAATTGTACATATATTTACTATTTACTAAATATTACTTGAATTTTTTTCTTAATTGCCTGCTATTATTATCTCTATCTTCTTTAAACCGTTTAGCAAATCTTCTGTTACTGTCAACTATATCTTATCCTAATTACAGTGAATGCTATTATATTCAAATTTCGTCTTCACTATTCAATTCTCGTTTTACGTATTTTTTTTCAATAATATATAATTACTGCATCAATGAAAAATATTTGTATGGTTCAAGAATATTGTGTGATTATACTTTTAGATTAATTATATAAGTTTATTTTATATAGATCTCACTATTAACATATAATCTCACACAAAATATATTTAAATAATTGATCGAGATTATAGTCATGTGATGCTCCTGAACCATGTAAGTATTTTTACTGCATCAATAGTAGGGATGGCAATGGGTATCAGGTAGAGGCGAGGACATGCCCCGCCTCGCCTCGCTTAGGATTTTTCCCCCCGTCCCCGTCCCCATCCCCATCGCGGGTCCCCATTTTCTGTTCCCCGCGGGGATTCGAATCCCCACAGATATCCGTGGGTTTCCATTAAAAATCTAAAAAAAATAAAAAAATATAAAGAAAATACTCTTAAGCTTAATAAAGTATCTATAAATATTTATAATTTATATTATTATCCAATACAACATAATACAATTTAAATTAAAAATAAAATACATAATTACAAATTCATTACAAGACAATAGAAATATAAATATCCAAATCACAAATTACAAATATTCAAATTATAAACTTAAATATCCAAATTTCAAACTCAATTAGTAAATTTCTTACTAAGTGTAACACCCTCCTAAGCACAGTACTATGCTTAAGTCACAGTACCATACCCTGGAGTCATTCTTGTTACTGAATGGACCTCGCCTGACAACTCAGTAGCCCTGGAAACTTCTAAAATCATCTGGAGACAACATGGAAATAGGAGTGAGAATTATAAAATTCTCAGTAGGATTCTCTAATCTTCATACAAAGTGTCATCATGGTCGTCTCCAGTTTGCTTCGGTTTATTTTGAAAATAGATGAACATGCAGCACAAATTGTTTAATTTTACATTTCGAAAAATATCTTATCCGAAGCAAAGATCATTTTTACTCATATACTGGTCCTTTGGGGAAATGTGCACAAGATTAATTCATGAATAATACCAGGGATAATAACTTCAACATATAAAACGCACACAACATTAATCTACTGGGAACATAATATCTGTACCTAACTTAACTTGCACTGGAATTCATACATATACATAAAATTTTACTCTTCTTTCATTCGGCACACCTAGGCGTTACGTATCGCCGTCCCTAGGGTGCTTGGATCTGTCTACACTTGAGCGTTACGTATCGCCGTCCTCAAGTGCAGCATCATACCATGCCTCATATAAGTTCTATCCCCTGTACTCACACTAGCTGGGTCGATGCCATGCCTCATATGACTGGGGTGCTTGCATATACGTAAATCTTTAGTCTTTAGTCTTTTACTTGGCACACCTAGGCGTTATGTATTGCCGTCCCTAGGGTGCATTTACTGCCCTTGGGTAGCCTGGCCTTGGAGTGAGCTCGTCAGCATCACCCGTGACCGTCGTCACACCGACTCACCCGCAAGGGGATTCACGTGCCTCTAGTCTTGGAGGGATCGATTACAGTCACGTGCCTCTAGTGAAGGGATCGATTACGGTCACGTGCCTCAACATAGAGGATCGATTCGACCACGTGCCTTCAATATAGAGGGATCTCATCTGACCACGTGCCTTCAACATAGAGGGATCTCATCTGACCACGTGCCTCCAAGGTAGAGGGATCTCATTGTCTTAACTGCCTTCACAGGGAGGGATTCAAGTGCAACTGCCTCCAAGTGAAGGGATTCATATCTTTATCATTTAACTGCCTTCACAGGGAGGGATTTCAAATAACTGCCTCCAAGTGAAGGGATTCACATCTTTATCATTTAACTGCCTTCACAGGGAGGGATTTCAAATAACTGCCTCCAAGTGAAGGGATTCACATCTTTATCATTTAACTGCCTTCACAGGGAGGGATTTCAAATAACTGCCTCCAAATGAAGGGATTCACATTCAATACAATCACGCTCCTTCATTCTCAAACATATTCAAACATAGTTATACATATGCTACCTCACTTACTCTCATATACCTCATAACATAATTATGTCATTCTTAAATATAGGGTTTCTATATACCCCTTTATATTTCAATCCATCCTTACATTTAAACATTCATGACTTCCTAGACTTCTGCTGTAAATCCGGCAGCATAACGGATCAGGTCCGTTTCCCCATGAATAGTGCCAGCATTTCACGGACAATTTAGTCAAAGCAACATAATCAACTTAACACACATATAACAATGTCAAGCTGGCAATCCTCAATTCAAACCTCATATGTTCCACTAACACTTGTAAGATTATCATTTTGGCCATTCTGCCAATTCTATTCGGTTCGGCCCGAATCTTGTATAATCCACCTTTATTTCTATTCAACTCGTTTAGATCTGAAATTTGGATATGTCATAGCTCTATATGTCTACTTTCTAACCTCTTTGGTCCCATGCCAATCTGATTTATATAAATCAAGATATTCATCTTTTACTTCAGCTTGTTCAGTCACTAGCCCGAATTACACTCCTGGGAATATAAATTCACTAAAAATCGAAACTAAGCTCAAATCTTACGAAATTGGTCTCATATCAAAGCTAACAGGACAACCTTTCATTTGCCACAAGTTTCACTCCATTTGCTTAAGTACATCACGAGATATAAGTCCTGAAAGTCGACCTTCCTGAACTACCCTGTGTTGGTCTGAATTAGTCATAGGACAACTTCCTCGAATCACTGGGAACAATTGGGACCATAACAAACTCGGGATCTTATATTGGGGTGTTCCTCTGTGTGTAAGCTTTCTAACAAACTTAGTTTCATTCGATTTGGAGTTGTATAGGGTGAGTTATACCCTCCTCAAGTCACCCTGCTCGGATGAAGATCCTGAACCCTAGGTCAAACTTCAAAAATTCGTATCTCCCTCAATACTAATCCAATAACCTTATATGATATATCTATGGAAAGCCCTGAAGGTCTACTTTCATCTAAAAATGGTTTCATTGGATTTGACCGATCGTAGGCGGCGCCGTACACTCCGTCGTACGGACTGCCGTGGACTCTCCACCAAGACAGCACCCTCATCCATCCATTTCTCTTAGTTTTTCTTCTTCTACTTCTAGTTGCCACTCAAGATTTCATATTAATCCAATCATAATCCAACATATACATCCAATATATCATCAAATAATTGAAGAAAAGTGGAATCTCATATAAGTCATAGTTCAGAGAAATCAAGAATAGCAGGTGAACCCTACCTCTTTGGAGCAAGCTTTGGCTAAGTGCTGAAACTTGGAGTTTGGATGAACAAGGCTGGAACTTAGCTTGAGTCTTGGATGTGTGAGCAAGAGAAAAGAGAGCTGATGGAGAAGAGGAAAAGCAACGTGAATAATGGTCTGATTCAAAGGAGGATGGCGTGTTATATAGGCATGAGTGGGAGTTAACTTGGAAGGTTGTGATTGGCCTATAAACATAAGGTCAAGTTTCAGCTCCACGTTGCCCTTTGTGTGGTAGTTTCTAGCATATTCTGGAAACGAAATCGGAACTCGCATCCATCCTACTTCAAGCCGGAACTCGTCCATATTACGCTTAAGGTCGGAACTCGTGTCGCTCTTACTTGAGCTTGGAACTGAATCCTAACGTCGGGACTCGTATCAGCTTGTTTGTGTCTTGAGAAAATCTTGCATCAATGTCGGATTCCGGAAGTCGAAAGATTACAATCACATAATTTCGGAATTCCCAATTCAAACTCGGAAACCACGTACACTATTTTGAACCTTGTTATCTTAGGTCGGAGGTCGGAACTAATGTAACTGGCAATCCTATAATCTCGGAATAAACTCGGGAATGTCAATACTGGATATAAAATCGGAACTCGTGTGACTGATGGTTTACTCAAGAGTCCGAACTCGTGTCCACTCCAATTGAGTTCAACACTAAGGTCGGAACTCGGGAACGCGAGTCACGTTTCCAAACACAAGTTCTTAAACTCGGAGACCGTGTACATTTCCCTTGAGACATGAAGTCGGATCTCATTAAATTACGTTCATGTGTCCAGACTTGAGGGTTAAACTCGGAAGTCGTGGAAAATGATACAGACGAATTCGGAAATCGTACCGGACATGAAGTCGAGGATTCAGCCAGACTAACTCGGAACTCGGGAATAATGTCTTATCTGTGTTTCACGGATGAAGTCGGAAATCGGGATGGATCAATCCTGAGCGCGAAGCCGAACTCGGAAATCGGGATGTTACACTAAGTGTACAAGTCAAAGAGAAATATTGATAGTAAAATAATATATTTAGTTATTATAAGACACACACACATATATATATATATATATATATATATATATATATATATATATGTGTGTGTGTGTGTGTGTGTGTGTGTAATTTTATATTTAAGTGTAGATTTCGCGGGTCTCCATGGGGCGGGGACCTTATCCCCGACCCCCGGCCCCATTAGCTAAGCAGGACATCCCCATCCTCGTGGGGACCAAATCTGTCCCCCGTCCCCGTCCCCGTCCCCGTTGCGGGTAATCCCCACGGGTACCCGCTTTAATGGGTATTTTTGCCATCCCTAATCAATAGTGCAGGGCAAGCTTCTTGTGGATTGTCCAGTTTCGACATTTCAGCAGGCCTTTATTTTGACTTCTTTAAAATAAAAAATCACATTACCGGCTGGTCACCATGCTCCAAAAGTACGCATACCTAGATTATATTTACCTTACCAATCTAGACCGTTTCCTTTATTTTATTAATATCTATATGGCCACAATTTACTGGATCATCAATGTCTAGATTTTCGAGTGGACCATTTTAAACGCTGCCTTTATTTTGTACATACGTCTTGCTCATTCACAGGATCGAAGTAGATCATGCCGTCCGTTTCGCAACAATGTCTTCTAAAAATTGAGTATTTTTGCACCTACGTTTTTGCACACCAACACTTAAATCCTGCCACTTTTGTGCGGTGCAAATGATAAATGAAAGGACAATGAGGTTTCTACACCATCAACCCTTTCTACTTTACGTCTCAAATTTAATTTTAACCGTATCTTAGCCACTCTTTTTTGGTTTATTGTGACTTCCACTTAATAAATCTATTTACTAACCTCCCTAAAATATTTTTCACTGTCTTTCATAGTGAAATTTAAAAAAAAATGTTAAACTTCATAATTTTTATGTAACTATTTGGAGGATGAAGTCAATATTTACTTCACATATTTTTGTACTTTATATTGTAATATTATTTAAAAATTTATGAGAAGAAAACTTGATAAATTTTTATTAACATGTTAAATTTTGAATAAAAAATAATAGTTTTTAATAACCTAAACAAATGAGTTTATCATAAAATAAATAAAATAATTTAGATACAATTTATATTTATTATCATTATAATAAAATTAGTTTAGAGGCTGAATTCAATCCTTACTTCACATATTTTATTAGGATATAATTTTTTATAAATTATATTGTAATATAATTTTTAAAATATATAAGAAGAGAATTCAACAAATTTTATTAACACATCAAATTTTGAATTCAAAAGAATTGTTTATAATAATCTCAATAGATGAATTTATCACACATTTTAAGGATTTAAAAAAAAACTTTAAATCATGTTAACTTGATACTTTAGGTTTAAATTTATATTAAATAAATAAATTTATAAATTGATAAAATATTTAGTTGTCTCAAAAAAAAATCAAGAGTGATAATAAAAATTAAAAGATTTTGGAAATTTAAATAAAATTAGGAGTTATAATAAAAATAATTTTAAACTATTAGTTTAATTAATGAATAAAGAGGAGTATTTTAGAGAAATTTTAATTAAATAGTAGTGACAATAAACACATAAGAATAATAATTGACCCTCCTTAAAAATACAAAAATTAGTATATCTTAAAAACTATATGAAGTAAATATTGAATTCAGCTTCCAAACTATTTTCATAATCACGATAATAAATATAGGCCATATTTAAATTATTTTTTATTAATTAAGAATTTAATCTAATATATTTTATAAAAAAATGTGAAGTTTAACACTTTTATTAACTATGAAAATAATAAAAGATATTTTAGAAAAACTAATAAATAAATTTATTGAGTGGGAGTGGCAATAAATAAAAATAAGTGACAACACCCATTCCCCTCAATTTTATCTCCTCTTGGAATTTCAAGAGGTGTTCACTTGGATCTATTGAGTCTCTGTAGTTGTGTGATGAAGTTTAGCAGTTTAGGTTTATAACTTGCAGTGTAGGCTTGTAGCTAGCTAGCACAGCTTTTTCTTCTCTGCTGGTGATAATTTCTTCGGTTCAAAATTGTATAGATTCTATTTCTACATACACAAGATAAGAGTTTTTCTTTGGAAAAAATAAAAGTCAAGAGTACCATGGTCTATTCTTGGAAATTAACATGTCTGGAATAATTAATTCCTTTGTTTAAGCTGCCTTTTTTGTCGAGCACAAATTAAAATCGGTTAAAGGAAGCTTAATGTGATTGGGTTAATCTACCCAATAGACTTGTGCACTATAGAATGTAATTTGTCCTACTGTACAGCATTAGAATATGAAGAAATTGTGGTCAATACAATAGAGGTTTGGTCTCAATATGGCAAGAGAGCTGTGCTTGCACCAAATAATTGTAGAAACAGACAATGAAGACGTGATCAAAGCGGTTCAAACATCACATAGATAGTCTTGCTTGCTTCCATTACTACAAGAGATTGTTTACATCTAGATAGTATGTTTAGTTTGTGTTCTTGCTCTCATGTTAAAAGGACGGAAATAGAGTAGCTCATGGCCTGGCCAAGATAGCTTAGTCTGGATAGAAGAATGCCTCAGGATGATTCCTCCCTTGTTATCTCTTATTGTCTGAATCTCCTTTCAGTTGAATGAAATTTCAAGCTTTCACGTGAATTGAGAAATTTGGGCATTTGGCGGATGAGCCATTGATATTCACAATTTGGTTAGTTTTAGTAGTTTGACATTTGTTCCTCTTAAGTAATGTCTCAAATTTAAATCTTGTGTATAAAAAAAAATATTGAGAGAGTTTTATCCCTATAGTAACTCGATCCAACTTAAATCAAATTAATTGAAATCCAACAAACTTTGGATACTAGTAATCCACTAATTGTCACAGTTTTCATAGCAAGGACTAATATTATTTATCTTCAAAGTAAAGATATTATGTCCAAAAAAAACAGCGCATCAGTGTGAATGGAGACCAGCCAGCGTACTGGATTCACATCCAAATTCAAGGAAACTATAGATGCTATCAATGTCAATGATGTCCATTTGTGCCCTACTGATTTGAAGATTCTTTTGGATCTTATGATCAAATATTCAATCCATCACGCTTGTAAATATGGCAAAAGACTTGCCCAAGTCAACACCATTATGGACCTCCATAAGGGTGTGCATCATGGAAGGTCAATTCATCAATCCATAGATTTCAATATGATCTAATCTATAAAATATGGATTGGGTTGGATTAATGGGCCAAGTCAGGTTGAAAAATCTCTAACACATAATATATCGCTTGGATCAAGGGTTTGAAAAATTTCGATGTACACAATCCAATCCAACACACCTACGAGAAGTTTGATGAAACATCTAATAGATTATTGTGATGAGAATTCAATGAATGATTTTGATGATACTAAACATATTGAAAGATTTAGAATGAAGTTAATAATTATATTAATCCATATACTATAGATGATGACACTGATTTCAATTAGCTCATGCAGTTTATTATATTTTTAGGACTTATATATATTTTATTAAAAATTACTAGGACTTAAATTTTTTTTTTTAAAAGTTTCTAGGACCTATGATTTTTTTTTAATTTATTCATGTTGAAATTGTTATGCTCATTAAAAGATTTTATATTTATATTAGATTTTATGTTATCTATATTTAAATTTATTATATTTGATTAAATATTTTGATATATTTTAATAGGTAATTTTTTTAAAATATATATTGGATCCATAAGTTTGGGTCAAATTAGATTGAAAAAAAAATTGCTTAACTCAATCTACTGATTAGATGAACGAATTGGGTTAAAAATATCTTTTAAACCCCCCCAACCCAAACCATGCGACCTCCATGTGGTCTTTCTCTGAATACGAGCAACACTTCCAAAAGATAAGCTAATTGATAAGTTAGTTCATCGAGTTTAACTCCTCTAAAATACAAGGTGGATTAGAGAGTAAGTCTCAACTACTGATGTGATAATCCATGCCGTTAATTTTTTAAACTAACAATTGATATTGTTACTTTACTCTTTAAAACACCTTGTACTCTAGAGGAGTTAAGTAAATTAACCAATAAAAAACAAAAGTGCTATGGAGAGTAGAAAATTGGCATTTTATGTAGTGCGCCTGGGTTGTTTTTCTTATATTGTAGCCCATGTCGGCTCCATGCCGTTTTATTCTGACAAGCAATTTCATAATATATATTTAAATTATGTTTCTACCTATCATATTTAGACATTTAGGCCGTGCATCTAGAATCGTAATTTCTCACTCAAGGTTGGTCGCCATCAGTGTT
This sequence comes from Pterocarpus santalinus, assembly GCA_031439595.1. NCBI lineage: Eukaryota > Viridiplantae > Streptophyta > Magnoliopsida > Fabales > Fabaceae > Pterocarpus > Pterocarpus santalinus. Next base: position 51,691,108 of record CM062530.1, on the reverse strand, counting down.
TCTTCTTCTTTTTAACGTCGATAGTATTGAAATTTAAATTTATAATCTCATATAAACTATCAAATCTCTTACCACTAATTTATTTTTAATAACTTGATTGCTATGAGTATAGAAAAATAATTAAAAGTTTCCAAATAATATTCTATACAATTAAGACCGGTGAATCAGAACCACAAAATTGTTGGAAGCATTTCAAGTGGTCCTAAGGAAATTTTGGTACGCTGGTGATTCAAATATTTCAACCCGTTGAGATATGAATAAAGATATTATAACGGTTTAGAATTAGATCGCCGGTGATAAATCTTTAGTAATAACCAATACTATAAGATCAGGGATCCACTAGCGGTCATCCAGTAAATTATTAAATAAATAAAAATTGGCACATTCCAAAATGACTTAAATGACAAAGAATGGCTTTAGACATACCTGGCTTTTGTGCAAGCATAATGCAGCAGATTTTTTTTTTCTGCAAACCAACTTGGCAGAAAGATGGACTAATGTGTTGTTAATTATATATATATATTTTTTCTTTTTGTTCTGTTGCAAAGTGGGGCGCAGTATAATATGTTGATGGAAAATTATTTAAGTTTACGATACAGTATAATACGTTGAGGTAATTTATTTAAGTGATTTAAGTTAATTTTGTAAATAAAAATTAATGTATTTAACATACATAATACAATAGATTGTATAATTTTATAAAATTTTAGTTAATATATATAAGCCATGACTTTGAGCAAGGAAAAATTTATGCAAATCATAGCGGTATACAGTACCTAAATTACTAATTATGGCAGCATTGCCTATATGACATGATTTTCGTGAACCATATTTTTGTAAAATAACAACAGTTTAACTACCACTAATAAAATTATGGTTTATAGAAGTACCGATGAGAGAGCGTGTGTACGTGTTAGTTTAATTGTGGAATGTACTCACAAAGCCTTGTTTAAATTGATGGCCTTGGCTGGTTGCTTTACGTGGTGATGTGTGCTAAGCACTATTGTATTGAAGTTTCCTTAAGCCCAATATAAGTGAAGATGATTTTAATACATTTTTTATGAGAATAAAAGTTTATCGATTTTTGACACCAAATAAAGGTGTATTTGTGAATTATGACAAAGAAAGAGGAAAACATCCAAGGGGAGAGAAGGGTAAGAGGAGGAAGAGATTTAGAGGTTGACCTCGCCCTTACTTCAGAGTGTATAAAATAGATAACGGGAAGAAAATGGAGGATTTATAATATATTTTTTAATTTTATTTTTTATTGAAATAATTTAATATAATTAATATGTTTTATAATAATATTAATTAAAAATAAAAATATTATATATTTTGTATATTTTAAAAAGAATTTTCTTAAAATAATATTTTTCAACTAAAATTTGTCTCTGAAAAATTAATATTTTCTTCAAGTTTTATCTCTTAATTTTTTATCTTAAAACATTTTTATCATCAATATTTTTTTAAAAAAAGTCTCTCAAAATTTTTCTATAAAGATTTTTTTCTCAAATTTTCATTTTTTTCTTATTTTAAAAATAATTTTTTGACATATATATTGCATCTTTATGTTAATACATGCTTTCTTATCTATATTTGCAAAAATAAGTATTCACCTATAATGAATTTTTAATTTGTTTGTCTATTTTAAATAAAAAAGAATTAACAATGAAGAATCTTCGCTGATGAATATTTATTGTCCTCATTGTGTCAGCGAAGCCGACATTATATTTTAATAACAAAATTATATAAATTTCATAATAATTCAAATTTTAAAGTTAACAAATTTTATTAAATCTCTTGAACAATAATAACGTACAACATCGTAGATTGTGGGCAGTAGATTGAGTTCGATGGTGCAGCGTAACATGAAATAAAAGGACAAAGCATATTAAAGGGAAAAAAAATGAGGGTTGGAACGTTGGTTAGTGGATTACAAATTGTAGAGTTGGAGTGAGAATAATTAAAGGTAAAGTAATAATTTAATTATAACCCCTGTTAAAAGCCCCAAATCTGGGGAGAAATGAAAAACTGGGACAATAAGGACTTTAGAGGGTTATTGAAAACCCCAAAATACCTTTTTCTTTTGAATTTGAAACTCCAAGATAAGGGAAAATCTTCTAAAGCCTTCTCACCCCTTTCCTCTCCCTTCTAAACTTAGCTTGCAAATGCATAATAAACAAATATTGAAAACAAAAGAGCACATACTTGATCAATTTGAAAGCGAGATAAGCCTACTCCGTTTTATGATATTATATTAACAAATGAGCATAGCAATAGTAATAATAAGGGTTTTGTTAATCGATATTCTTAGACTATATTTGGATATATTATAAGTAATGAAATAAAATAAAATAAAATAAGATAGAATGAAATAGAATGAAATGATATAATTGTTCTATTCCAATTATTTAAGTATTTTAGTAATGGAATGGAATAATATTTTATTCTTTTCTTTTTTTTCTATAACTAGATTGAAGTGCTCGACTCACCAACAAGGAGAGGAGCCAAAGTACAAGCAACGCAAGAATTGTATCAGTTCAAAAAATAAAACAAACGAACACTACACCCAAGACACAACGCCTATCAAGTATAACAAACATAAAGTGCTAAGTTGGCATGAAGTAAGCACCCTTGTTGAGATTAATATCACCATGATCGAATTTTGCTCTCCTTGGCCAGCATATCAGATTATTCTCATTGTGCAGATTGTTTGAGATGCAACTTCTTTCCGGTTATAAGAAACAAAACATACCTCGCTAGATCCAAAAAGCCACCATTCTCAATAAGTGCAAATGACAGATGCAAGTACAAATAAGATTACAGGATTGAAACTTCCTCCTCATTTATCTAAATTACATCTCCAACCATCTCAGTCCCTTTTCTATTAGAATTCCTTCTCTCACAGCCCCTCTCAATCGCATAACCAGCATACGAGCATTGGTGCATTATAAAAAAAAAAAAGTCCCCATATAACTTTTAGCTGCAGCCACCAAAAATTTGATTCGAACAGAAAATAAGGGTCAAATATATCATAACTAGCACCAACTCAAGTGAATTTAAGGAGGCATCCCCACGAGTTCTACCACAGACATCCAGTAGAAGCAACACCTTCAAACTAGAGCACATAATTGCATTGTTTGAGACTCGCAGTGCATTCAAAAAAGCAGTGACAGTCCTATGTTCATTCCCCGCAGCATACTTAGACCATTCACGTGTCCGCTTATTCCTGCACTCATTTACATGTATGACAGATATGTTCTTCAACCAGTTTTGAACATTTCTAAGCTGGTTCCAAGTGAACCTATATTCCCGACTTGGTCTCTCCGTTCCATTCAGCCACATCTTCAAAAGCTTTGCACATGATCTGATTTCCAACTCTTCCTCTTTGCACCTAGCTTCTTCCAAACAAACTGTACTGATTCCTCAAGAGCTAAAATTTCAGCTTCACTTTGAGAACTTGCCTTAAAGTAATTAACCAGACAACAAACCATTCTGTTATCCTGATTTATGAGCACTCCCCCAACAGCATACACTTCTTTATCAGTTGGAAAAGTAGCACAAAGCCACCAGCAAGCATTCTTGGGCTTCATTCTCAGCCTATCTCCAGCCTGTAATAGAGAACACCCTTCCACCCTTTCATTATTATTTGCAGCAAGCTCTTGGCCTTTGCCCAAACCAACCAGAACACACCCATTCAGACGTCCATTCCTTCCATCTATGGCTTACTAAATGCATCAATGTATCCCATTCAACATTTGCATTTTCAAAGATTACTTTACTTCTATAATCCCAAACTGACCAGATTACAACAAAGAACAGCAGCCACCAACATTTTCTCATCCTGCCAGACCATACCTCCTCCCCCATCCATGCTTCAAACAAACACCTTAAGTCATTAGGCATCATCCAGATTAATCTTTTCAACTGCAGACACTGGCACCATACTTTCCACACAAATTCACAATTTAGAAATAGATGAGTTATAGTCTCGACATAGCAATTACAAAACACACACATTGTATCACCATCTGGTATGATTTTCATCTTGTTGAGTTGGTCTTTAGTCTTCAGTTTCCCAATGACAGCAAACCAAACCAAAAGTTCAACCCTTGGAGGTGCAATTCCATGCCAAAAATTTTGGAAGAAGCAATGTGACTCTACTTGAGCATTCTGCAACTTTCCTACCAAATGAATGGAGGAACTAACAGTATATGTTCCAGAGCTGTGATGTTTCTAGAAAGCTTGATCCTTTGCCTCGAAGTTAAGTATAACATGCAAAAGTAAAATATTCAAATCATCTAATAAGTGTTTCTCCCACTCAAATAATTGTCTCCTCCATTGAAGACTCCACACCCACTCAAAACTACTCCAAAAACCACATTGAGAGATAGCTTGGCCTTTTTCAGTTGAAATTGCAAATAGCTTAGGGAATTTATTCTTCAAGCATTGGTCACTTAACCATGGATCCTCCCGAAACAAGATATGCTGTCCATTACCCACCATTAACCACATGCCACTTTTAATAATTTTTTCAACAACAGCGTCCCTGTTCGCAACATTACTGCACTTTTGTTTAAAAATGGGTCTATCAAACACCAATTTATTTGTAAACAAACAATCCTTTTCCATAGGGATTCATTTTCAGTTGAGAATAGCCACTACCACTTAAACAATATCGCTGCATTTCTGATCAAAACATCCCCAACTCCAAGCCCTCTCGCCCTCCTTAGGTTGCTGAAGAATACTCCATTTCACTGTAGGTACGCCACTGCCCCCTTTACAATTTCCCCAAAAGAATTGTGTTTTAAGAGAAATAATCTTCCTAGCAATCTCCTTCGGTATTTGAAAAGTACCTAAGTAATAAATAAGAAGACCATTTAGAGCTGTTTTAATGAGTACAAGTATCCCAGCTTTCGACAATAGACTTGCTTTCCATCCGCTAAGCTTCTTTTTAATCTTCTCTATTATTGGCCTTCATGTTTCATTCCATTGTTCGAACATTTTAATAGTATGGAATAGAATGGTGATAATTATAAGTTTTTTTTATTTCTATAATACCCTTTATCAAATGGTGATAATTGGAAGTTTTTTATTTGGAATGAGTAAATAGGTAATTAGTTATTTTAATTATTTTCTATAAATACACTAAAATGAAATTTCATTTCATTGCCCCCAAATTGAAGGGGAACCAAAAAGGGGGATTTTGGTATAGTAGGATGGAATACATTCCATTATGTACTGTTGTACTTTATTGTAAATTTACCAATCCAAACAATAGAATTTCATTATTCTAAATTTGCCATTGGATTGGATTCCATTGAAATGATGCTTCATGGTTTGGAATAGCAAATTTGCAATGGAGTAGTACATGATGGAATGATTCTTATTATATCAAAATCCCTCTTTTTTGTTCTTTTCTAGTTTGGGGAGAAGGAGATGGAATTCCATTTTAGTTTATTAATAGAAAGCAATTAAAATAACAAATTATGTATTTACCCATCTCAAACAAAAAATTATAATTATTACCATTTGATACAAGGGTATTATAGGAATAAAAAAAACATAATTATCACCATTTCATTCCATGTCATTGAAATGTCCAAATAATGGGATGAAACATTACTGCATTCTATTACTAAAACATTCAAATAATAGAGTAGAACAATTATGTCACTCCATTCTATTCTCTTTCATTTCATCTTATTCTATTTCACTCCATTCTATTACTTACCACCAATTCAAACATAGTCTTTGGGTTTTGGATAAGGTTTCAAAAGTGCTAAGTTTTAAAGGAAGAAATAATGGGTGTATTTGTTTCAGCTTTTTTTTTTTTACAAAAAAATGATTTTTTTACTAAAAAATCACTTTTTATGGAAGTTATTTTTTTTTAGCTTCTACTTAAAAGTAAAAAAAAAAAAAATTTGAGTAAAAATTGAAATAAATAGCTTTTAAAAAAGGTGATTTTTCGGTAGTTAAAAAAATCAATTTTTATCAGAAATAGCTGAACCAAAAGGCACCCAAAAATTTTAAATTTCGAATGTATTTAATATATTAAAAATTTGAAAACTTATCATTTTCAAAACTTTAAGTAGTGCCCTAAAAGTGCTGGTTAGCAAAACTCTAATAATAATAATAATTATTTATAATTGTAATTATTAATAATTTTATTATAATAATGATCATTATTATTATTATTATTAATGGGTTTCATAATGGTGGGGCTATAGGCAAAGAGACGAAGTCATCCTTTAAAGAAACGAAGCATTAAACGCACCCATCCAGGAACTGTTTTTTTAATTTTTTTTTTTTTTTTTTTAATGGTCAATGAAGTTGTAAATTCATGCAGCTTCAGGAGGTAGCCATGACATAGGGACCAAAAGGTACATATCAAGCTTGTCAAATACTCCAATAAGGTGAGTAATTTTGTCTTTATACAATGCCCAGAAAAAAAAAAAAATCGGTGACTCACTGGAAAATATTTGGATCACCAGTGTACCAAGATTTTCTTTGGACCACTTGAAACGCTTCCAAAATGGTTTTGTACAAAGATCTCATTTATAGAATGGGAGTAGGTCAAGTTGTCTGTATTTTGCAAGAATGTCCTTTAATAATCGATTATTGTTGCGCCTAAGGTTTTGCACACCAACACTTAAATCCTGCCACTTTTGTGCAGTCTAAATGATAAATGAAAGGACAATGAGATTTTTACACCATCAGCCCTATATACTTTTACCTCTCAAATTTAATTTTAACTATATTTTAATTTTCTCTCCTCCTGGAATTTCAAGAGTTGTTCACTTGGATCTCTTGAGTCTCTGCAGTTGTGTGATGAAGTTCAGCAGTTTAGATTTATAACTTGCAGTGTAGGCTTGTAGCTAGCTAGCCCAGCTTTTCCTTCTTTGTTAATGATAATTTCTTCGGTTCAAAATTATCTAGATTCTATTTCTACATACTCAGGATGTCTACATAGAGCTTTTCTTTGCGGAAAAAAAGAAAAAGAATTGTCAAGATTCAAGAATTATGTGGTCAACTCTAAGAAATTGCCGTGTAGACTGTGTCCAGAATAATTACTTTATTTAAGCTGCATTTTTCGTCAAGCACAAATTAAAATTGGTTAAAGGAAGCTTAGTCTGATTGGGTTAAACTACCCAATAGACTTGTGCACTATAGACTGTAATTTGTCCTATATAACCATCGGGATATGTTTGAAATTAAGAGTTTTGGAAGGATAAGGAAAGAGAAGGTATAGCATATTTTCTATTTTTAAATTTAAAGAGTTATATAATTTTTGAAATTTTAAAATAAAAAGGATAAAAAGATTTTATTTGTTGTGAAATATTTTTTGAATTTGAATTAAATACATACCGTCGTGAAATGGTTGATGTGGTTATTTGTATGAATTCAAATCATAATTAGTTGGTTATGCAGATGCAAAGTATTTGTCAGATCTAAATTAATACAGATCTCAAACAAGTTATTTATATGTGGAAGGTAATGGATCAACATATTCAAGTGTCAAGTGGATTATCTTATGAGGAAAAAATTTGCACAACTTTATACGAGAATAATGCAGTATATATAGCCCAGTTAAAGGGAGAATATATTTCTTTAAAAGTTTTTCTTCACACGTGATCTTCAAAAACAAGGAGCGATTGATGTCCAACAAATTCGTTCAAAAGATAATATGGCAGGTTCATTTATAAAGTTACTACTCACCTCTTCTTTTGAGAAATTGGTGCACAAAATCGAAATGCATTAGGTCTGAGACATTAATTAATGCTCCTAAGAGGGCGAGAAATATTGTATTCTTTTTCCTTAATAAAGGTTTTTGTTTCACTGGATTTTCCTTGATAAGGCCTTTAATGAGATAGTTCCCACTGTGAAGATATTGTACTCTTTTTCCTTCACGAAGATTTTTTACTCAATGGGCTTTTTCTTAATAAGGTTTTAACAAAACATATCCCTAATAGACATCCAAGGGAGAATATTGTGAAATATTACTTGAATTTGAATGTGAATGTCTATATCTTTATCTTGATTTGGTTAAGATTTCATTAGATAGAATTTGTTATTTAATCTGATATTGTATTTCTTATCCTTTGATTATAAATAACCCTTTGGGTACTCCATATATGACACACCTTTGAGAATATCAATAATATAGTTCTCTCTTTGCTCTCTTTCTTTATTATCTCTACTATTATTTTATAGCACTATCATTTTATTTTTTATTTTAAAAAATAAATTAAAATATATTTTCTTAAAATGAAAAGCTTAGGCGGTGCTTGGTTTCACCATTTTCCATTTTCATTTTCACAAAAAATAGAAATTGCTAATGAAAACATGTTTGGTTAAAAATTTTCGTTTTCAATTTTAGGAAATGGACTCCAAATTTTTGGAAAATTTGAAAACAATAAAAAGATGTTTTCACCATTTTTAGTTCATTACGTGAAAATATTTTCACTCAAAACATAATGGCACAATGGTAATAAACAGAGCCACTATCCAATTTTGTTTCCATGTCCCCAGTTCGAACCTGCATCAAGCCAAGAGTGCAATTTGTTTTTTACACTTCCCTTAATGCTCTGATTAGGGCAATCTTTCCCTCAAATCTCAATCATTCCATTCTCTACAAGACCTCAAGTAGAGATTCGCAACTCACCACTCACCCTCATCGCCACTCACTGGTTGCTTCTCGCCGCCTCACCGCTGCTCGTCCCTCGTCGGTTGTTCGTCGCATCTCATCCCTCGCCTTTCGTCTTTCGCTGTTCATTGCTGCTTGTCCCTCGCCTCTCGTCTCTCGTTATTCACTGCCACTCGTCCCTTATCTTTCATCCCTTGCCACTCATCCTTTGTCCTTCACCTTCCCTCACCGCTTGCCGCTTTCCTTCCGTCATCCCTGTTTTGGAGTCTTGGTTAGTATGGTTTGATTTGAGTTTTGGCTTTTTTTTTTCTCATTTTCCTCTCTCAACCAGTGTTGACTTCTTGCAGGGACACTATGCTGCTCGCCATCGTTCAGAGGCCATCACCACCGTAGCGCTGCTCTTCCTTGTTTTGTGGTTCTGTTTGGTGTGGGTTCAACCTTATTTTTGGGTTTTTTTTTGGCTAGTTCTGCTTGTATATTTCCTACTCCCCTTTTCTTATTGTTGGCTAGCTTTGCTTGTGGGTTCTGCTTGTTCTTCTTTTGATAATAGTCTTTTGAATTTGCTACTAGTTCTGGTTCTTCTATTTTATTGTTGGTTGCTTGCTTCTTTTTTCCCCTCTTGTTCGCTTTTGGTGCCAGGGAGAATGTTGTTGAATTGGGTTTGATATTCAGCAATTGATTAAAAGTTTGTGTTTAGCAATAAAAATGAATTTCCCCAATGATAGCCTAAAACAGATAACATTGCATTGTTGTTCAAACATCACTATCAATGCCTACTAAACTCTACTTGCTAAATGCAAAAGGTCAAATCCAAGTAGTTGCATCGATTTATTGCTTTATAGAAATAATTGTTTACAATTCAGACAGTGCACTAAAGAACAAGACACCGCAATTGCATGAGTTGTTAAAAGAGTGGCATTTTATATCAGAGGGTCTGAACTAAAGAACAGTGCTAGATCTAGTAGCTTCTTTTTTACTGTTAGCTACTTGCTTCCTTTTTCCCCTCTTTTTTGCTTTTGGTGTTAGGGAGAATGTTTTTGAATTGGGTTTGATATTCAGCAATTGCTTAAAAGTTTGTGTTTAATACATTATAGTAACAAAGCAAGCTCCTAAACATGTTGATTTTCTATATATAGAACAATGCAAAATAATCTCATGTCTAATGATTGGAGCATTGGAAAGTTGAAACTTTTCCTTTTTTTTTTTTTAAGTGCCAATTCAAGATTCTTGGCATTGGAGCTTGTTTGGTTTGGAAAAAAATGATAACAAGCTTCTACTTCTTTTTAGAATAGATTAAAAAGTTATAGAAAATTCTAAAAGATTCTAAGTTCTACCAAGTGTTTTTTTCTTTTGTTGGATTTGTGGGTGGAAAAGGTGTTGATATGTTGGAATGTTGGATCTTTATATGTTGATTGCTAGTCTGTTCACTATATTTGACTGATGTTTTTAGTTTATATTTGTCACTGAAATGGACTAAGTACAATGTGTTTTGGTCTGACCATTGGCATTTTTTGATATTGAAGCTTTTTCTGTTAGAGTGACCGCAAAATTGTTTTGATAGATTTCTATAGCTTCATATCCTCATTACTTCATTAATGATTCTCACATTTTTTATTCATGTTTGGATAATTCTAAAATTGTTTTGATAACTTTCTATGAGTTATGTTGATTGTAATGCCTTCTTGTGTGTTTCTATACTTAATAAAATACGAAGTTATTAGCACAAAATGAATGGAAAAAGTGTGAATGGGGATAAAGAATGGTCAACCTAGAACACAAAAGCGTTCATTGAGATTATTTATGATCATGTCAAGAAGAAGTTGTTACAGACATGAATGTTTAATAAGCCAATATGGGAAGATATCAACAATGAATTTACTTCAATCAATGGGGAAAATTATGGAGTCGAAAGGTTGATAAGTAAGTTTAATCGTCTACACATGCACTATCGCAAATTTTCAACTTTGTTAGCTAGAACTGGAGTCACATAGGACTCAGAATCTAATAAAGTAAATGCTCCAGAAGAAGTATAGGAAGACATGTATACAGTATTTTTGCTTTAGTTTTGTGTTATTATTATATTACATTAGTTTATGTATTAGCATAGATTGAAAATATTTATTTGTATTTTGCAAAAAGGAAGGTTCTACAAGCAATTCAAGAAACATGGATTTGAGTACAATTATGAGATTCTTGATGAAATCTTTAATAGCAGCACAGCAATAGGAAAATTTAGTCATGCCTCTACTAAAGAGCCACTGACATCAAATGAAGAGAAAGAGTTGGAGGTAGATTTTCTTTCAAAAGGCATGCATGTAGACGCTCATATTCTTGATGTTGATAGTGACGTCCCAGAAGAAGCAAGCAAAAGAAAGAAAACCGTTGGGTCTTCAAGTGAGCGCCAACGCAAAGAGGCCAAGAATGCAAGATTAGATAAATTTGAATCTACATTGGAGAGATGGGCGGTGTCAGTGAGTGCACGAACAGAAGTATCAAAGGCTAGAGTCTATTGTCGGATCCTTATTCTATTGAGACATGCATGAGGGTGTTACATTCTATGCAAGATGTTTCAAGGACAATGTACAACGAAGCTATGGCAAAGTTTGTACAAGCGGAATGAAGATGCATATTTATGATGATGAAAGCTGATAGAAGGATGGAATGACTTGCTGATCTCAAGTAGTTTGCTTTAGATAATTTGTATCAGTTTATGAATAATATGTTTTAAAGACTTGTTTTTTTTTTTCCCTTTTTAATGAACCCTAGACTTTAGGCTATGTTCCAGTTTCAGACTTTATG